>OZ007577.1:21092902-21362902 GCA_963931925.1 Onchidella celtica
GCCCCATAAGCGTCAGTAAGTCTTGTTAAAAATGGGGTGAGTGTTTTTTCATAATGTAGATTTTACTATCTTCTGAATGTTTTAGGAGGTCAAATTTGTAAACGTTTATGAATGCCCGATAAATTATGGAATGCCCAGAAATACTGTCAGCATGAGGTCATATGAAGACACTGGCAGATTTACAATGTCTGTTCATTCCTTGCTTGGTGAGAAAGTCGGGTATGAAAAAAATAAAAAAATTTTGCTTTTAAAATAATATATAATTAATTGCTCTGATTATCAATACAGCGATACGAATATCAGGGGAGATAATAACGAGAAAAACACAATCATTACAACATAAAGTTATTTACAATATTGTCTCCCTTACATTTGAAAGTGCCGTTTTCTTCCGATTTCTACTTTCACTCCTTACGGAGTCTGACTTCATGGTAAATGTGCCCGCTGGAAATTGCTTTCTCTCATCAATATAGTTGTCTTTTTGTTTCATCGTAGTGACGAATTAGAAGACTCAACTAAACTAACACTGGACCGAATGACTGATCCTCTGTCAGCTTCCCCACGTCAGTCCGACGTAGATTTATATAGGATTTCCGTGGGGTTGGTAGGATTACCTTAGGGCCGGATTCCCTACATCAAACCGATGTCGGCATGATGTCGTAATCAAAGGAACTACGTAGGAACGATGTTATTCCTATTAGCAAATTTGACGTCAATACTAGGTAGGATATCCTGTAGGCTTGTTGGCTGGGTTAGTATCTCATAATTTTCCAGATAAACATTAGTGGTAACTGAGCTGTAGATCACCACGGAGTTTCTCCAAATTTATTTTTCCCTGGTTTTATCTCTGGTCTAGCAAGACAGCTGCACGGGAGTGGTCATGGGGAAGCTGTGCAACTGCTGAACAGGCCACCTCTTTCAATCTGTGTCAATCATGTGCCATTGCCTGGGTTACAGCGCGGAGGGGGGGGGGCGTCAGTTCAGTGATGTTGACGGTCTATTTCTTCCCCTGTCTGCATCTTCTTCTGACACCCTGAACTGTTGCCTTGCATGATGGTTTTTGAGAGGTCGTCAGCTCTTGTGACGAGGCCACACCATTTCAGTTTTCTCTTCTTGCAGACAGTTGTACATTTTCTCATATTGGCATAACTAACAACAGGTCAGTATAATAAAAGCAACATTACTGTTACAATTAAAACAATCGTCAACGCTTTTGATAACAAAATCATTTTGTACAATAACATCCATATGACAGTGGAGTATTGATGTCAAATGTGACTACCTGCTATAGAATACCCAACACTTCAGACTTAAAACAATGTCTCACAAGACATTGCTGGGAACATTACTCACTCTCACACTGACGAAATATTATAAAAACCACAGACAAACTGTGGGGTGGCAGCAAGGCTGAAAGCAAGAATTGTCAAAACTCAAAATCAGACTACAATCTAATAAATTAAAAAAAAAAAAAATTATTTCCACTAGGTTTTGTGTCAAATCGAACTTATGCAAACAGTTTTCAATAAAATCGATGTCGATGAGGCTCATTCTTAAAAATGGTTACGAAGATGTTCTTAATTGTTTCACACATTATTTCAGAAAATATTATAATGTAATAATATCATTATGCATTCATGTAGTGTTGCATCCAATACCACTACTACATGTAAATCTAATCAAAAGCGTAATGAATTATATTAATCAGTAGAACTATTTGAAGTATACATTTACCATAATATCAGGGAGTAAGGAAATGTCATTCAAATGGGACGATCAAACTATCAAAATCAGAAATTACGATTGCAGAAAGAGAAGGTAAAGACAACTCCATGAAGATGTTTCCTGAGACTTCACTGTAACAACCACCAGAATGTAATAGTTCTCGTGTACGCAGTGGAAGTAGGATGGGGGGGGGGGGGTTGTCCTTCAGGGAGGTCCAACGACTCTGTGTCTCCACAGGCTTGCGGAATATCTGAACCAGAGGGAGAGAAATGTTCACTAAACTGAGTAATGTATTTTCTTGAAGGTGGAGGTGGGGCTGCCTGTGGGGGAAACTGAATGTCTATTAGAAGATATTATTTTATCAATAGTGCCACAGACGTTACTACTTTGTGTTGGATGAACTACGAGTGGCTAATGTGGTTACTGCGTGGGTTCAATAGTAACTCCCTTAAGGATACACAGGATTAACAAACACAGGGTTCTGCTGGCAATCTTATTTATTCAAAAGCCTAACAAAGGTATCGCTACCAAAAGGCATAGGGAAAACCCTATCAAGAAAAGGAAAAAGAAGCCCAGAAAAAGAAAAGAAACCCAGAAAAGAAGCCCAACCAGCCATAAGCTGGAACAAGAGAAAAAGACAAAAACATGATTAGGATATAATGACAACATTAATCAGGCAATCAATGGTGGACATACATAGTAATAGTATTAAGTATTAAATCAAACAACAACAACATAATATAGAATTTAAGCAATAACCAACTGGATATGTATGCATGGAATAAAATAGCGCTAAGGTTAATGAATAACAACTACAAGTGGCTATATCATATACACAAGGAGTTTCCTAGTACACTGGCAACATAAACTAATTAATGTACTAATCAAAGTATGAAGGACATAACAAATGAAGGGGCAAGAACACAATAGTTTCGCTCCACTGAGCCGGTGTACAGCACATCCAGAGTGGCCATTCCATTTAATAACGCAGTGGCCAACATGGCCCACTGACCGTCCATAACACAGACGCTGCATCCCAATGCAGGCCATCCTCATAGGCCCACTCCCATTATTAGTACTAACCCGCCCCAGGGCTATTGTATTGGTTGCTTCCCTTCCCAATCGATACTCAAGGGTCACGCCCTTTGACCTTAGCCGCGGAGCTATGCCGCCAGGCTAACATGCGTATGACACACCACTAGATACATAAAGTAATGTGTACATTCCTTAAAATGAAACTGTCCTTCACACACTTACGAAACTCATAGAAGCATAATACATCTGGATAACCATAATACATGCACATGACATATATATATAGGTCGGCGAGACTCATTGCAACATGTGTAGACTCACTGAAACATTGTTCATCCACCGCCGCACATAGAACAATCCTGGGGCTCACCCATGTGAGGCCCAACTAATATTATACATCTCCAATACATGTAATTAATTACACATCTTAAACACTAAACACACAATCACAATCACACTGCTCTCTATAGCACAGTGGTACTGGCAAGGTACACAAATACCCGTAATACAATCAAGTGTATAGTGCCGCTCGCTATAACATAAGCCATCCACATTAACAAGTCAGGAAATCCTCACTGCCTACGACAACAAGGCAATGCTACACATACACTATATATATGCACACAAGCAAATCGTGATAGCTTGGTTAGCGAGCCATCATTATCATCTAGCACCGCAAACGTTAACTTTGACAATAAAGTCACAATATCAAGACACTGCGCTGCATCGGGCATCCTACACGTCTAATGACAATGGCAATTACCGTTGAGCCGGACTCATAATGGTCTCTGTAGATCAGCATTCTCTACGCGGCATCCCCGAAAGGGGGGGGGGGCGCGCAAATTAAAGTCACTTCTAATATAATAGTCTCCAACTTACCCAAAGTCTCTCCGGGTCCTGTGCTACCGCTTCATGCCTTATGGGGCGGGGTGGCGATGGCAAGCGTCGGCAAGCCTCTGAGCTGCTACGGGCCCGGGTTGCGGGTCTGGGTTCACTGTGCTGTCGGCTCTTGTCTCTGCGTCTATGATGGAGTGTGCTGACCACTCGAACTCGCATCTTATTTATGAGCCAGCGCGGACGTCCGGGAGAGCTATTACGTAGTCCAGTTTTGGACAAGTGAAAGGCTCGGACATTGAGTCCAGCCGAACAACATAACCGGTTAGGGTCCTAACACAATCGAATTTACAGTACGGTTAAAAGGGTGCACACAAAAGTCAATTAGGTATCCCAGTAAACTGCAGAAATTACTCTATCGTCCCCTCCAGCAATAATTGAATAAATTTGACCCAGGTTGGATTTATCGGGGATAACATGTGTCTAACTCATAGTTTACTTTAAATCCGAGACCCTCTTATTAATTATTTCAATAGGATATGTGCATCAAAGTACAACAAAATTAGTACCATTATAAAGTAGAAACTGGCTGCTAAAATTCTAACTGACTACTTATACCAGAAACCCGGTAATAGTTTTAATATAAATTTTCAAAGTGTCAGGACTAACAACATTCGACAATTTTGTGCGGGATACTTTCGTCCATTAATACGACGTATCTCCATTGATAACAAACGTTATCATGAGTACCTATTTTGTACCGATAGGGTATTGCCTACCCTCAACAATGAATTCGGGTTCCCGTCTTTCTGTCGGTGGATAACAACGAATGAGCGAGTTGTATGAAACTTAAAGCCATGATATAAGAGTTGGAAGCCCGGTGGTCAACATTTCCAACTGACCAATCAAAATGCGCGCTTTTCACCGTGATGTGAATAACGGGTCCCGCGCTAGTATTACAAGGGAAATAATCCAATTAATGGTACTCGGCCAAGTGTCCATAAACTACTATGAGTGGCCGTCCCTCACTCACGCACCAGAGTTACCATGAAAGCACATTAAAAATAGAAAGTCGTTCATCCTCTCACATTCTCCCCTGCTAAGTCACGTAGTCCCTTACGTGACACATACATCAATTCAAAGGTTTACAAAAGACCACTGAAGGTATAAACAAACTCTAAAGGGCTATGATACCATCACTTAGAGTAGAACAATTGCAAATTACACACAGTGAACCGAAGTACAACAATGGTCCATCCTCTTTATAACTACTAACAGGTGGCGTGAACCGGCTAAGTTGCTACTGGCATCCTGAAGATGTACACAATAGTCTCAGCTCTGGCTGTAGCAAGTTACATCATATGGACAAAACAACAGGTCCCAGACCTGCAACGGTGGTCCCAGACCACTATCAGGGTTAACGTAGGATCGAACAGTACAAAAAATGCAATATGCTATAAGGGCACTGGGGCAATGAAAAAGGTAAGGTCAACATAGGCATTAAAAGTAATTGTAACTAAGCTGTGGAGAAAGCTAACATGGGCATACTCTATAACTTAAAATCTTGAGGCGAGCTCACTTGAATTCGGTGGTCTATCATCTGGCCTGATGGAAACTCGGGGGATCTTGATGGGTACGCTCCCCTGCTCTTTCTGCACTCACTGTCAATGTCTAATGTTAATCACTAATAAGAGTCAGAGGTCCAATCTCTGGGGTTGTCTGTGTGGGCGGCTGGACCGTCGCACAGGAGGTAGGCGCTGGGAAGTTGTCATCCCAGGTTGAGGGTCCGGTCGGGCTGCAGGTGGCTGGCAAGGGTGGTGAGCCGGGAAGTACCAGACTTCGGTCGACGCAGGCAGTGGAGGCGGGTGTTGCGGATACGTGTAGATTGCGGGATGAAATACCCGCAACGGGTCCCTGTTGACTGCAGTGGGATGGGTGGTGTACACAGGACTGGGATACAGGTCCTGAATCTTGAGTTGACGTTGGAGGGCGTTGGTCTTCGTGGCTCCATGGTTCCTATGGGGTGGGGCAGGGGTTGGCTGGCTGGCTGGGCTTCAAACTAAAAATTTCCATGGCTGGGTTCTCTACACTACAAACTAACCCTTCTGTGTATCCCACTTCTTGACACCAGAAAATGTTGGATTGAACTACGAGTGGCTAATGTGGTTACTGCGTGGGTTCAATAGTAACTCCCTTAAGGATACACAGGATTAACAAACACAGGGTTCTGCTGGCAATCTTATTTATTCAAAAGCCTAACAAAGGTATCGCTACCAAAAGGCATAGGGAAAACCCTATCAAGAAAAGGAAAAAGAAGCCAAGAAAAAGAAAAGAAACCCAGAAAAGAAGCCCAACCAGCCATAAGCTGGAACAAGAGAAAAAGACAAAAACATGATTAGGATATAATGACAACATTAATCAGGCAATCAATGGTGGACATACATAGTAATAGTATTAAGTATTAAATCAAACAACAACAACATAATATAGAATTTAAGCAATAACCAACTGGATATGTATGCATGGAATAAAATAGCGCTAAGGTTAATGAATAACAACTACAAGTGGCTATATCATATACACAAGGAGTTTCCTAGTACACTGGCAACATAAACTAATTAATGTACTAATCAAAGTATGAAGGACATAACAAATGAAGGGGCAAGAACACAATAGTTTCGCTCCACTGAGCCGGTGTACAGCACATCCAGAGTGGCCATTCCATTTAATAACGCAGTGGCCAACATGGCCCACTGACCGTCCATAACACAGACGCTGCATCCCAATGCAGGCCATCCTCATAGGCCCACTCCCATTATTAGTACTAACCCGCCCCAGGGCTATTGTATTGGTTGCTTCCCTTCCCAATCGATACTCAAGGGTCACGCCCTTTGACCTTAGCCGCGGAGCTATGCCGCCAGGCTAACATGCGTATGACACACCACTAGATACATAAAGTAATGTGTACATTCCTTAAAATGAAACTGTCCTTCACACACTTACGAAACTCATAGAAGCATAATACATCTGGATAACCATAATACATGCACATGACATATATATATAGGTCGGCGAGACTCATTGCAACATGTGTAGACTCACTGAAACATTGTTCATCCACCGCCGCACATAGAACAATCCTGGGGCTCACCCATGTGAGGCCCAACTAATATTATACATCTCCAATACATGTAATTAATTACACATCTTAAACACTAAACACACAATCACAATCACACTGCTCTCTATAGCACAGTGGTACTGGCAAGGTACACAAATACCCGTAATACAATCAAGTGTATAGTGCCGCTCGCTATAACATAAGCCATCCACATTAACAAGTCAGGAAATCCTCACTGCCTACGACAACAAGGCAATGCTACACATACACTATATATATGCACACAAGCAAATCGTGATAGCTTGGTTAGCGAGCCATCATTATCATCTAGCACCGCAAACGTTAACTTTGACAATAAAGTCACAATATCAAGACACTGCGCTGCATCGGGCATCCTACACGTCTAATGACAATGGCAATTACCGTTGAGCCGGACTCATAATGGTCTCTGTAGATCAGCATTCTCTACGCGGCATCCCCGAAAGGGGGGGGGGGGGGCGCGCAAATTAAAGTCACTTCTAATATAATAGTCTCCAACTTACCCAAAGTCTCTCCGGGTCCTGTGCTACCGCTTCATGCCTTATGGGGCGGGGTGGCGATGGCAAGCGTCGGCAAGCCTCTGAGCTGCTACGGGCCCGGGTTGCTGGTCTGGGTTCACTGTGCTGTCGGCTCTTGTCTCTGCGTCTATGATGGAGTGTGCTGACCACTCGAACTCGCATCTTATTTATGAGCCAGCGCGGACGTCCGGGAGAGCTATTACGTAGTCCAGTTTTGGACAAGTGAAAGGCTCGGACATTGAGTCCAGCCGAACAACATAACCGGTTAGGGTCCTAACACAATCGAATTTACAGTACGGTTAAAAGGGTGCACACAAAAGTCAATTAGGTATCCCAGTAAACTGCAGAAATTACTCTATCGTCCCCTCCAGCAATAATTGAATAAATTTGACCCAGGTTGGATTTATCGGGGATAACATGTGTCTAACTCATAGTTTACTTTAAATCCGAGACCCTCTTATTAATTATTTCAATAGGATATGTGCATCAAAGTACAACAAAATTAGTACCATTATAAAGTAGAAACTGGCTGCTAAAATTCTAACTGACTACTTATACCAGAAACCCGGTAATAGTTTTAATATAAATTTTCAAAGTGTCAGGACTAACAACATTCGACAATTTTGTGCGGGATACTTTCGTCCATTAATACGACGTATCTCCATTGATAACAAACGTTATCATGAGTACCTATTTTGTACCGATAGGGTATTGCCTACCCTCAACAATGAATTCGGGTTCCCGTCTTTCTGTCGGTGGATAACAACGAATGAGCGAGTTGTATGAAACTTAAAGCCATGATATAAGAGTTGGAAGCCCGGTGGTCAACATTTCCAACTGACCAATCAAAATGCGCGCTTTTCACCGTGATGTGAATAACGGGTCCCGCGCTAGTATTACAAGGGAAATAATCCAATTAATGGTACTCGGCCAAGTGTCCATAAACTACTATGAGTGGCCGTCCCTCACTCACGCACCAGAGTTACCATGAAAGCACATTAAAAATAGAAAGTCGTTCATCCTCTCACATTTGTTTTTTACAAACGTCTTTTCTTCGTTGTAATTAGAATTGCGTATTTGTTTGCAGCTGTCTCTCAACGTTATCAATATATCTACATATCAGTTTAAACAGATATCCCTTCCTTCGTTTTCATCAGAATAAAGTATTGGTTTTACAGCTGTGACTCCTTCGTTGTCATCAAATTTATGTATTTGTTTTGCGTTGTCGAGACACTTACGCATCTTTTTAACAGAAGTCTCTCCGTCGTTGTCACCAGATGTCTGCAGTTGTTTTACAGATGTCTCTCCTTCATTTTCACCAGATTTCTGTATTTTCTTTTACTGATGTCGGTCCCTCGTTGTTACCAGATGTCTGCATTAATTGTTTTACAGACGTTTGTCCTTCATTGTCACCAGACGTCTGTATTTGTTTTACAGACGTCGCTCCTTCGTTGTCACCAGATGTGATTGTTTTATGACTACCGACGTCTCTCTTTCGTTCTCATCAGGTCTTTATATTTATTGCAGAGATGTCTACTCCTTGTTATCACTATATCTGTGTATTTGCTTTACATTTGTCTATCGTTGACTGTCACTGGATCTGTGTGTTTATTGCTCAGAGGCTTCCTCTTCGTTATCTTTAGGTTTGTATATTTGTTATTCAAATGTCTCTTCTTCGTTGTTACCAAATCTGTGTATTTGTTGCATATAATTATGTCTTTCCTCCGTTGTCACCAGATTCATGTCTTTGTTTTACAGATGTGTCTTTTTCATTTTCATCGATTGGTGTATTTGTTTTAAAGATGTCTCTTCTTCTTTGTCATCAGATGTCTGTATTTTTCTTAGAGATGTCTCCCATTCGTTGTCATCAGATGTCTGTATTTGTTGTGCAGATGTCTCTCCTTCATTGTCATTAGATGTCTGTATTTGTTTTACATGTGTTTCTTCTTTGTTGTCATCAGATTTCTGTATCTGTTGTACAGATGTCTCCCTTTCGTTGTCATCAGATGTCTGTATTTGTTTTACAGATTGTAACAGCTGAGGTTGTTCTAGCACGTTATAGTAGGGGGGAGTTAGTTGATCTAACTACAACCCTTTAGAAAACGAAACTATTACAGCTGTAAAATAAATAAACACGAGATCCGACGATAGATTAAATAATACTAAAGTTTAATAACTGTATAGTGAACAATAAATTACTAGGAAGACACCAGCGAAACTAAATATCTACGCCACACAAAAGGAAACTCACTTACTCACCCACCAACCACTCACACAGGTCTATATATATAAACATTCCTACAGAAAGTTCCCGAAATAAACGTTACCTTTGCCCTCGCACAAACTAACCAATCACCCATCAATACGTCATCAGGTTACATCACTCAAGGCCAAATCTGGCGTAAACATTCGTTTCCACAGTGTTATCGAATGTTCGGGAACATACTAATATTTACTGAACGAGTCAAAACACCTGACAACAAGCGAGCGAGGAAAAAAACTACTCACTAGAAAAGAAGGTCAGGTCACGGAGTACAGCACACTCTGACGGTAGTCAACAATAAGATGGAAAAAGTAGTGGACACATGCTCAGCCACCAGCATAACAACAAAACCGGGGGAGGGCAAGGGGTAGCCCGCAGATGCTACACAACTCCCCAATTTAAGTTGAATATCTTTCAACTCCAAAAACATTATACAGCGTCTGCACTATCGTGAAATAATCTTATAGCACTCTCAATCTCACAAAGGCAGTTGCTAATTCTATTACAATTAATAACAATTTCAGTGTCTTCCCGAATGTCATCACAAATACGATACAATGCAGTGTACTTTGCATCACTAATACCATAACAAATACAATACCGTCATTGCTTCCCAATAGTAAACAGTAGGCCTACTAGTCAAAATAACACAACGCCACCACTGTGGTGAAACAAAGGTCAATGATATTATTACAAATCATATAAGGTGAAACGATGGCCCATCGTTTACACAATGCTTCGTGCACGAATCATAGCATATAACTTGTTGTACATAACATGGTTATCTCCAAAATGTATAACTCATACGTACAATGGCAAAAATACCAATACATACCGACCACTGATTAGGGTCTTTTCTTCATCATATTAGGTCAACACAAGTTACAACAATGCAATATAACACAAACACTGCTTGCTCGCAGTCCCCATTTGGGTTACATTTTCCAAAAATTACACCAAGTTCCATCGGTAACTAATATGACATAGCATAAAATCAAAATGTGACTAACACATCATGACTCTCTATCAGCCATCAATTCAATATTCAGTCACAGATGAACTATGTCCCCAATTACAGTACAATACCGCCGTCCTAGAAATTCATCTAGAAGGCAAAAGTATGGGTTACAATGCATTTCACTGATAGTGTACTACTTTAAAATACCCTGCTCAGGAAATCGGCACAGACATTTTCTCTGCCTTTTACGTAGTGAATCCTGAATCGATAAGACTGTAAAAATAAACTCCATCGTAATAACTTTGGACTGTCAAACTTGGCAGAGTTCAAAAACTCTAATGACCGATGGTCAGTTTGGAGCACAAACTCCTTTCCATACAAATACAAAGTAAACTTTTTTACAGCCCAAACAATAGCTAAACATTCGCGCTCTGAGACCGAATATTTTGTCTCACGAGGCAATAGCTTACGACTAGCATATGCCACAGGGTACAACTTTCCCTCGTGTTCCTGCATAAGACTAGCGCCTAATCCGCGATCTGATGCATCAGTTGCTAAGACAAACTCTTTGGAAAAATCTGGCAAACATAACACGGGTTTGGAGATAATGACATTCTTCAAAGAGGTGTACGCTTTCTCCTGCGTTTCATCCCCCTGAACTATATTGGGCTGACCCTTTCTAAGTAAATCAGACAATGGTGATGCAATCGCTGAAAAGTTAGGAATAAATTCATGGTAATATCCCACTAATCCTAAGAATGCTTTCACTTCCTTCTTAGTGGTGGGTCTGGGTGCGTCTCGTACCTTACATACATTCTCTTCTAACAGGCCAATCATACCTTCTCCCACTAAGTGTCCAACAAAGTCTACTTCAGACGTTCCAATCAGACACTTCGATGGCCTTGCAGTTAATCCAGCTTGGTCCATCCTCTGCAGTAAGTCCTTGAGAGTTTTCACATGCTCGTCGAATGTCTCTGTATGAATCAGCAGGTCGTCCACATATGCTGTCACATTGTTCATTCCACGGATCAATGGCTTTACGATCCTGTTCAGCGTGGCTCCTGAGTTCATCATCCCAAAAGGCATCCGAATGAATTCATAGTGTTCGCCCATGGTGACGAACGCCGTCTTGGGAATGTCTTGCTCTCGAACTTTCACTTGCCAGTATCCCTTGCTCAGGTCAATCCGAGAGAATAATTTTCCTCTCGAGAGACTCTGAAACACTTCTAATGGCGCTGCTGTCGGATGAGGGTCGAATACTGTGATCTTGTTTAACCTCCTGTAGTCGATGCAGACTCGGTTGGATCCGTCCTTCTTCTTGACGACAACAATAGGTGAAGCATAAGCTGATGAGCTCCTTCGAATGATGCCCAGCCGTTCCATGGTGCTAAGCTCCTCCTTCAATGAGTCGCGCATAGCGTAGGGCACCGGGTATGGTCGTTGACGAACTGGTACTTCTGTCGTCAGGTCGATGCGATGTCCACCCAACTGGCAGCATCCAGGGAGATTGGTGAAGACGTGCTGGTAATTCTTCACCCCATTGCAGAGTTCTTGACGTTGTTCCGATGTCAGTTGCGTTCCATACTGGACATCTCTGTAGCTTTCCTTCTGGTCCCAGCTTCCTAGGTTGGCAAGGTCCTCCGTCGTTCCACCGTTGTCGCCTTCCAGGTCGCAGTCCTCGATGACTGTCATGCTAGCTGACTCCACGGGTTGACTCTTGTCTATCAGGTCGTCCTCTGCCAGTACAGTCTCAGCACTATCACCGCCGCCGTCCTTTATGGCGTTGACATGTTCAGGCATGGTATCTCTCCTACTGTTGTCCATCCCACACATCTCGGTCACAATAGGTCTCGGTTCCATTGCTACTGCTGCTGCTTTTGACGTCCTTGGAATGTATCTCTTGAGGAGGTTGGCGTGCAGGGTCTTTTCTTTTGCACCCATCTTGACTCTATAGTCGTTAACACCGACAACTGAGACTACCTTATATGGTCCCTTCCATTGGACTAGGAGCTTGTTAGTGTTCGTCGGCAGTAGCACCAACACTTCATCTCCGGGGCGGAACTTCCTCTCTCGCGCCTTCCGGTCGTAGTAGGTCTTCTGTCTACCTTGAGCCTTGGAGAGTTCTTCCGTCGCTAGCTTCCATGTGTCCTCCAGCCTCTCACGTAGTTCCATGACGTACTGGTAACTGGTCTTCGTTTCCGGCTCCTCTACGTCCTTGGTCCATAGTTGACGTAAGATGTGCATGGGTCCTCTCACAGTTCTCCCATACAGCAACTCGAATGGGGCAAACTTGGTCGACTCTTGGGGAACTTCACGATATGCGAAGAGCAGCGGGTTGATGTATCTGTGCCACTGCTTGGGTTGCTCTGCGCACAGTCGTCTCAATGTTTTCTTCAGTGTGCCGTTGAATCGCTCCACCAACCCGTTGCACATAGGGTGGTAGACTGTAGTGGTCGACTGTCGAATTCCCAGTAGTCTATTCGTTTCCTTCATGACATCTGACATAAACTGGGTCCCTTGGTCGGACAAGATCTCTTCGGGCACACCCAAACGGCTGTAGATGTTCACTAAGGCTTCTGCTACCGTTTCTGCGTCGATCTTCTTCAAGGGTGTGGCTTCGGGGTAACGAGTAGCGTAGTCTATGTACAAAAGGATATACCGATGTCCACCTTCACTTGGGGGGTCGATAGGTCCTACTAAGTCCACGGCCACTCGCCTAAATGGTACGTCCACTACTGGCATACTCTGCAGGTGCACCTTTGGTGTCGCTCCTTTGTTCACCGTCCTCTGGCATATGTCGCATGAGCGGCAGTATCTCGCGACGTCACCTTCAATTCCAGGCCAATAAAAATTGCTCATAACTCTGTCTTTGGTTTTCTTCACGCCGAGGTGTCCTCCGACGATCGAGTCGTGGGCTACACTCAGTACATACTCTCTCAGTTTCTCGGGTAGTACCACTTGCCTTATAACCGTCGCCTGTCTCAGGTCCTTGTACATCCGGTACAGTACTCCTCCATGTTTCTCAAAATGAACAGATTTATTGCCTCTATTAGTTGGGATCTTCTTCTGCTCTAACTTCCTAATGACTTCGTCTTCTTCTTGGAGTCGGATAAGTTCCTCTCTATCCACTCCCACGTGCCGTTCTGCCCTCGGCACCTTCAGCGACGTAGACCGGTCCTTCCTCTTCTCCTGGGCCCTCGTGGTCACCGCTCCTACCATCACCTCAGTATCAGGGTCGTACGGATCCTTCGCTCCGTCCACGTTCCCGACTACTAGGTCGCAGATGGTCTCCGGGAGACACAGCGCCGTCACTTTGCCCGTCAGGTAAGGCGTCTTCACGTCGATAACGGCTTCCTCCGCCGCTAGCAAGGAGTTATCGATCCTCGCGATAAGTTTCTTCCCACCGGTGAGCTGTCCGTCGTCCACCAGTGCTCGCCGCACCACTACACCTTCACAGCCGGTATCTATTAGGACATCTACCGCTCGATTTCCAATCAAGCCCTTCATCACTGGTAACTTCAGTTTCTCCACGGTCCTTCCGTCACTGCATCCTCCGCAAGTAACAGGCACCGCTAACTGTAGCTTCCCGTCCTTCATTACCGCTTGAACGTTGATGCTGGTGTCAGCCGTCGTCACATCTTGTCTTGACGACTCGTCCGCCGCTATAACTACGGCCGCCGCCGCCTTGTTCGGCTTGCCTCGTCCCATATCCTTCTGGGCTGGACACATCCTCCGAACGTGGCCTGGCTTTCCACAAAGGTAACATTTCAACTCACCTTTGTCGTTTAACTTTGCACGACACTCCGTCGCCTTGTGTCCCGGCCTCTGGCACCTATGGCAGACCTGTGGGCTTCTGTCTCCGTTGGGCCTCTGTCGCATTGGCCGGCTCTGCAGTCTGGCGCTCCCGCTGAGCGTCCGGTTCCTCGCTACCAGGTACGCCTCCGCTGAATCTGCGATGTCCTGTAGCGTCTTTGGTTTCCTCTCCCTCACATGGGTTGCAAGGTCTGGTGGGCAGGCATCCATGAATTGCTCTCTGACGAACAGATCTCTCACTCCTTCGTAGGTCTCCTCCGTCTTCGACAGCTTTATCCACCTCTCTAGATAGGTCTTGATCCTGGTCAAGAACATTCCAACATCTTCTCCATCTTCAGGCTTACCTTGTCTGAACATGAGTCGGTATCCGTCCTCTGACAGGTTGTACCTCTTCTGCAAAGCTTCCTTGACCTTGTCGTAGTCCTTGGCTTCGTCGATCGGTAGTCTGCAGAAGCACTCCAAAGCTCTCCCGGTCAGCAGGGCAGACAATGATGTCGTCCAGGTGGGTCTGGGCCATTCAGCTGTCTCAGCAAACCTCTCAAACCGCAGCAACCAGCTATCCAGATCGTCCTTCTTGTCCTGAAATGCAGGTAGCTTGGGTCTCTTAGAACTGGCGTGGTCGCTGGTCCCCTGCGTCGACTCGCCTCCACGCTGATGGCGGATCCTCTCCATCTCCAGCTCGTGGTTCATCTCCTTCTCCCGAGCCTCTATCTTCAGTTGCTCCATGCGCTCTTGCCTCTCTCTTTCCTCCCTTAGGCCTTCACGGATGTAGTTCTGTCTCTCCTTCCCAGTGAGCTCCAAGGCGTCTGCTTCCTGGCTAAGCCTTCCAATAGCCTCTGACATGTTGTAGATAGCTTGTCGATGATATTCCTACAATAAACTATGTAAATAAATCTAGTAATTTTGATCTGGTCCGCTCGAATATAGTCGGATCCCGGACGAGCCCCCAATATGTAACAGCTGAGGTTGTTCTAGCACGTTATAGTAGGGGGGAGTTAGTTGATCTAACTACAACCCTTTAGAAAACGAAACTATTACAGCTGTAAAATAAATAAACACGAGATCCGACGATAGATTAAATAATACTAAAGTTTAATAACTGTATAGTGAACAATAAATTACTAGGAAGACACCAGCGAAACTAAATATCTACGCCACACAAAAGGAAACTCACTTACTCACCCACCAACCACTCACACAGGTCTATATATATAAACATTCCTACAGAAAGTTCCCGAAATAAACGTTACCTTTGCCCTCGCACAAACTAACCAATCACGCATCAATACGTCATCAGGTTACATCACTCAAGGCCAAATCTGGCGTAAACATTCGTTTCCACAGTGTTATCGAATGTTCGGGAACATACTAATATTTACTGAACGAGTCAAAACACCTGACAACAAGCGAGCGAGGAAAAAAACTACTCACTAGAAAAGAAGGTCAGGTCACGGAGTACAGCACACTCTGACGGTAGTCAACAATAAGATGGAAAAAGTAGTGGACACATGCTCAGCCACCAGCACAACAACAAAACCGGGGGAGGGCAAGGGGTAGCCCGCAGATGCTACACAGATGTCTCCCCTTCGTTGTCATCAGATGTCTGTATTTGTTGTACAGGTATCTCCCCTTCGTTGTCATCAGATGTCTGTATTTGTTTTACAGATAGCTCTTCTTCGTTGTCATCAGATGTCTATATTTGTTGTACAGATGTCTCCCCTTCGTTGTCATCAGGCGTCTGTATTTGTTGTACAGGTGTCTACCCTTCGTTATCATCAGATGTCTGTATTTGTTGTACAGATGTCTCTTATGCGTTGTCATCAGGTGTCTCTATTTGTTGTGCAGGTGTCTCAAGTTCGTTGTCATCAGATGTCTGTATTTGTGGTACAGATGTCTTCCCTTTGTTGTCATCAGATGTCTGTATTTGTTGTACAGATGTCTCCCTTTCGTTGTCATCAGATGTCTGTATTTGTTTTACAGATGTCTCCCCTTCGTTGTCATCAGGTGTCTCTATTTCTGGTAAAGGTGTCTCCTCTTCGTTGTCATCAGATGTCTGTATTTGTTTTACAGATGGCTCTTCTTCGTTGTCATCAGATGTCTGTATTTGTTGTACAGATGTCTCCCCTTCGTTGTCATCAGACGTCTGTATTTGTTGTACAGGTGTCTCCCCTTCGTTATCATCAGATGTCTGTATTTGTTGTACAGATGTCTCTTATGCGTTGTCATCAGGTGTCTCTATTTGTTGTGCAGGTGTCTCAAGTTCGTTGTCATCAGATGTCTGTATTTGTGGTACAGATGTCTCCCCTTCGTTGTCATCAGATGTCTGTATTTGTGGTACAGATGTCTCCCCTTCGTTGTCATCAGATGTCTGTATTTGTTGTACAGATGTCTCCCCTTCGTTGTCATCAGATGTCTGTATTTGTTGTAAGGATGTCTCCCTTTCGTTGTCATCAGATGTCTGTATTTGTTTTACAGATGTCTCCCCTTCGTTGTCATCAGATGTCTGTATTTGTTTTACAGATGACTCTTCTTCGTTGTCATCAGATGTCTGTATTTGTTTTACAGATGTCTCTTCTTCGTTGTCATCAGATGTCTGTATTTGTTTTACAGATGTCTCTTCTTCGTTGTCATCAGATGTCTGTATTTGTTTTACAGATGTCTCCCCTTCGTTGTCAGATGTCTGTATTTGTTTTACAGATGTCTCTTCTTCGTTGTCATCAGATGTTTGTATCTGTTTTACAAATGTCTCTTCTTCGTTGGCATTAGGCACATTAGCTGGATTCGAATTCGTTGCACCTGGTGCACTGGGTGGGCGACTTAACTGTTGCTGGCTTGGTGTGGTTGATGGTGGGTGTGCCAGGTGAGGTGGGGGAGTAGCTGAGGGAACGTGGTCACTTTCAGTTTGAGCTTCATTTCGAATCCTGACTCTTCGCCATGTAGCCAAATCATCTGGTGGTAGGGCTGGAGAAGAATCTGGACTTCTGTAACTGAAACTGTGACCTGTGGACATTGGATCCAGGCAACAGGCAATTAGGCTCCTCTACCTTAAGCATCAAATGGAGAGGGCAAAGGTTAGGAATGTGTGGGGATTGGGTGTGGAAACAGAAACAAAGCAAAAAAACAACAACAAACAAACAAACAAAATCAAAGTGGGGGTGGTAGAACTAGCAGAGAGGATTCCAGGGGTCAACAATATAGAGACAGAACTATCACAAAATATATCTAGACCTAGAACTAGCGCAGAGGATAACAGGAGTCAAGAATGTAGATATAGATACAGCATAATAATTATATTTGTTAGAAATGAGAATCCTAATTCATCCAACATGAAATTTGCACGTAGAGAAAATGTTCTAAAACTGAATGGTATGGAAAAGCATTGCTCCAATAGAATTCTTGTGTTGTTGACATTATTATTTAGTAGCGACGCCTGTTGATAATAATATATGCTGTGATCTTTTTACTTGTAGGTAGTCACTCATGTAGATTTAGTGTATGCCTGCCAGGGCTAAACTTGCATATTGGGCTATGTGTAGACAAGTGCTCAGACGATTTATGATAAAGATGTGTGATAAAATTTCCAGTCTCTGGATAACTAAAAGTTCCACCTTAACCTATCTTATCTATCTGAACAGAACCAAGGAAAAAAAAAAAAAAACATAATAATAATAAAAATTTACAAACCAAAAAAAAAAAAAAAAAGGGTTGAGATAGTGAGGTGGAAATATAGAATGTAGAACTAGCGTTAGGGATACCAGATATGAAAAATTTAGAGATAGGACCAACATAAAGGATATCAAGCATGAAAAATGCGAGATAGAATCAGCTTAAAGGATGCCAGGAATAAAGAATGTAGAGATAGAACCAGCATAAAGGATACCAGTTGTGAAGAATGTAGAGAAAGAAGAACCAACCTAAAGGATACTATGAGTAAAGAATGTAAAGATGAAAGAACCAACAGGATACTTGGAGTGAAGAACATGGAGATTTAATCAGCATAAAAGATACCAGGATTCAAGAATATAGATACAAAACTAGCACAACGTACATCTAGACATAGAATTAGCCGAGACTCAGAATACCGAGACGGACCATTCCTTCTTTCACCATATGTCCACGTGTGCGTGTATAAACACAGTGAGTACTACTCACAGAGCTCTGTGGTACTGGTCTTTTCTGTTCAGTTATGAAGGGGGTGTGGTGCGAATTGTTGCATTGTTGACATGGATGGTACGGGAACAAGCCGGCAGACGAAATAATTATGATGAATTGGTCCGTCTCGATATCCTGTCTCTCGGGAATTAGTACAAAGGGTGCCAGGAGTGAAGAATGTAGAGACAGAACCAGGGCAGTGTATTTGTACAAGATGAGACATTTTAATTCATTCAATATGGAATTTGCAGTTTGAAGAAAATATTATAAAGTTCAATGATATGTATAAGCATTACTCCCATAAAATTGGTGTACTGTAGACATTATTATTATTACTTTAGTAGCGTGTCTCCTTTTGCTATACGCTGTGATCTTTGTTGTACTTGCACGAAGTCATTCATGATTTAGTGTGTGTGTGTGTGTGTGTTTGCCTGACTTAGTGTGTATGTTTGGGATATGTGTAGGCAAGTGCTTAGATGACCACAGGTGTGTAGGTGTCGTTGTCTGTATGTGTGTGTACGTGTGTGTGTGTGTGAAGGAGTTATGATAAAGATGTGAAACCAAGCTTCCAGTTCTGGATAAATAAAGTTCCACCTCAACTTATCTTATCTATCTTATCTTTGTTTAAGTGATACTCTGATACTCTCAGTCCAAAGAAAAGTAAGACAAAAGTAACAAAAGAGAACATAATGAGCCAAACACTCTGTTTGAAAGTCAGTCCTGTGGAGAACAGTTTATACAATTATTGTTCATATTTGTTAGCTACTTTCAGCAGCAGCAGGAACAACAACAACGACTACAACAACAACAACAGCGCCATCCAGAAAAAAAAGTTTTAAATGATCTAGAGCTTAATTCCTTTACTTGGTGAAGAAAACAGTTATCTATCATAATATTTGTCTAGCGTTCTGTCTATTTACCTACTTGTGTATCTGTCTGTCTGTCTGATAATCTGCCTGTGGTAAATGTGTATGTTTGGGATGTGTGTAGACGGTTAGATGCGTAGGTGTCCGTGTGTGCGTGAAGGAGTTAGGATAAATCTGTGTAACAAAATTTCCAGTCTCTGGATAAATAAAGTTCCATATTAACCTATCTTATCTATCTTATCTTTGTTTGAGTGACACCCTCCGTTTTAAGAAAAGTAAGTCAAAAGTATCAAAAGAGAACATGTGCTAAACTCTCTGTTTGAAAATCACTTCTATGGAGAACAGTTTACACAACAATTATTGTTCACTTTCGTTAGCTCCTTTCAGCAGCAGCAACAACATCTAAAACGATAAAAACAACAAGAAAAGCGCAATCCAGAAAAAAAGTTTTAAATGATCTAGAGCTTAGTTCCTTCACTTTTTGAAGAAAACAACTATCTATCATAATATCTGTCTAGCGTTCTGTCTGTTTTTACCTATCTGTGTGTCTGTGTGTCTGTCTGATAATCTGTCTATCTGATGGTCTGTCTATCTATCTATCTTCCAGTAAACTCACTCTCTGTATGATGGGGCAGGTCTGTGGACAATGGAAAAAGACATACAGACAATTAGGCCCTTATATCTTAAGCAGAAAAAGAGGACGGGGGAGGAATGGAAGTGCTGAGAGTGAGTATTGAAACAGAAACAAAGAAGAAAAAAACACACACAAAAATTTAGGAGTAGTGAGATGGGGATGTAACACTAGCATTGGGAATACCAGGTGTGAAGAATGCAGGGACACAGCCAACATAAAGGACACCAGACATGAATGGATACAGTAGTGAAGAATGTCGAGATAAAAGAACCAACAGAAAGAATGCTAATAAAGAATGTGGTGATAGAAGAATCAACATAGATGATACTATGAGTAAAGAATGTAGAGATAAAACAAACATAAATGATACTATGAGAAAAGAATGTAGAGATGAAAGAACCATCAGGATACTTGGAGTGAAGAACATAGAGATAGAACCAGCGCAAAGGATAATAGGAGTCAAGAATATAGAGATAGAACTAGCATAAAGTACATCTAGACCTGGAACCAGCGTACAGGATTTCAGGAGTGAAGGATGTAGAGATAGAAACAGCACAATGTATTTGTTAGAGATGAGAAATCCTAACTCATCCAACACAAAATTTGCAGTACAAAGAAAAGGTTATAAAACTCAATGATATGTACACATAAACATTACTCCAATAGCATTCTTGTATTGTTGACATTATTATTTGATATCGACCCCTGATGATATATGCTATGATCTTTGTACTTGTGTGTTTGGTATATGTGTGGACAAGTGGTTAGATGAAGACGGGTGTGTGGATGTCCGTGTGTGTGTGAAAGTGTTAGGATAAAACTGTGTGACAAAATTTCCAATCTGTGGATAAATAAAGTTCTATCTTAATCTATCTTATCTATCTTATCTTAGTTTGAGTGAAATCCTCAGTCTAATGAAAAGAAAGACAAAAGTATCAAAAGAGAGCATGTACTAAACTATGTGTCTATAAGTCCGTCCTGTGGAGAAGAGTTTACACAGTCATTGTTCACTATTGTTAGCTATTTTCAGCAGCAGGAAGAACAATGGCAAGAAAAGCGCTTTCCACAAGATATAAAAAATTGTTTGAATATTATCTATAGCTTAAATCGTAAATTCTATCTGTCTAGTTATCTGTCTATTTATCTATCTGTCTGTGTGATAGACTATCTATCTGTCAGTAGATCTGTCTGTCTGATGGTCTGCTTGCTAGTCTGTCACACAATCATTGTCGTTAGCTACCGTCGGCAACGATGGCAAGAACAACAACAGCAACAAAAACACCAACCAGAAAAAAAGATTTGAATTATCAAATGATCTAAAGCTTGATTCCTCCCCTTGGTCATGAAAATCAGGTATCTATCAATATTTCTATCTCTCTAGGTATCTGTCTACTTATTTGTATGTCTGTTTGTCTGACAGTCTGTGTATCAGTCTATCTGATGGTCTGTCTGTCTATCTGTCTATCTATCTATCTTCCAGTAAATTCACCTCTACTAAGAAATGAACGAAGAAGGGCCCGGCGCAGGTCTGTGGACATTGGAAAAAGACATGCAGACAATTAGGCCCTTATATCCTAAGCAGAAAAAAAGGAGTGGGAGGGATAGAGGTGTCGGGATTGGGTATCTAAACAGAATAAAAAAAAACATAGGAGTGGTGTGATGGGAATGCAAAACTAGCATGAGGGATACCAGGTATGAAGAATGTAGGGATAGATCCAACATAAAGGACACTAGGCACGAACATTGCAGAGATAGAACCAACATGAAGGATACAGTGGTGAAGGATGTCGAGATAGAAGAACAAACAGAAAGGATGCCAATAAGGAATGTAGAGATGGAAGAACCAACATAAATGATACTATAAGTAAAGAATGTAGAGATAAAACCAAAATAAATGATACTGTGAGTAAAGAATGTAGAGATAAAAAAAACATAAATGACACTATGAGTAAAGAATGTAGAGATAAAACCAACATAAATGATACTATGAGTAAAGAATGTAGAGATAAAACCAACATAAATGATACTGTGAGTAAAGAATGTAGAAATAAAACCAACATAAATGATACTGTGAGTAAAGAATGTAGAGATAAAACCAACATAAATGATACTATGAGTAAAGAATGTAGAGATAAAAAGAACATAAATGACACTATGAGTAAAGAATGTAGAGATAAAACCAACATAAATGATACTATGAGTAAAGAATGTAGAGATAAAACCAACATAAATGATACTGTGAGTAAAGAATGTAGAGATAAAACCAACATAAATGATACTATGAGTAAAGAATGTAGAGATAAAACCAACATAAATGATACTGTGAGTAAAGAATGTAGAAATAAAACCAACATAATTGATACTGTGAGTAAAGAATGTAGAAATAAAACCAACATAAATGATACTATGAGTGAAGAATGTAGAGATAAAACCAACATAAATGATACTATGAGTAAAGAATGTAGAGATAAAAGCAACATAAATGATACTATGAGTAAAGAATGTAGAGATAAAACCAACATAAATAATACTATGAGTAAAGAATGTGGAGATAAAAGCAACATAAATGATACTGTGAGTAAAGAATGTAGAGATAAAACCAACATAAATGACACTATGGGTAAAGAATCTAGAGATGGAATAAATACCAGGATACTTGGGGTGAAGAACATAGGTATAAAAACAGCGTATAGGATAATAAGAGACAAGAATATAGAGACAGAACTACCATAAAGTACATCTAGACCTAGAACTAGCACAGAGGATGCCAGGATTGAAGAGTGTAGAGATAGAAACAGCACAATGTATTTGTTAGAGATGAAAAATCCTGACTCATCTAACACGAACTTTGCAGTACAAAGAAAAGGTTATGAAACTCAAGGATATGTATACACATTACTCCAATAGAATTCTTGTATTTTTGACATTATTATTTAGTATCGAAACCTGATGATATATGATATGATCTTTGTACTTGTACCTAGTCACTCATATAGATCTACTGTGTGTGTGTGTGTGTGTGTGTGTATGTGTGTGTGTGTATATGTGTGTGTGTGTGTGTGTGTGTGTGTGTGTGCGTGTGTGTGTGTGTGCGTGCGTGCGTGCGTGCGTGCGTGTGTGTGTGTGTGTGTGTGTGTGTGTGTGTATGTGTGTGTGTGTGTGTGCCTGTGCTAAATATTATGTATGTTTGGTATATGTGTAGACAAGTGGTTAGATGAAGACGGCTGTGTGGGTGTCCGTGTGTGTGTGAAGGAGTTATGATAAAACTGTGACAAAATTTCCAGTCTCTGGATAAATAAAGTTCCATCTTAACTTATCTTATCTGTCCTATCTTTGTTTGAGTCACACAATCAGTCTAAAGAAAAGTAAGACAGAAGTATCAAAAGAGAGCATGTACTAAACTCTGTCTTTGTATATCAGCCCTATGAAAAGGAGTTTACACAATCATTGTTCACCATTTTTAGCTACTTTCAGCAGCAGGAGGAACAATGGCAAGAAAAGCGCTATCTACAACAACAACAAATGGTTTGAATAATTCAGTTATCTAGATCTTAAATCCTAAACTCTGTCGGTCTAGATATATGTCTATTTATGTATATTTGATAATCTGTCTGTCTCTCTGCGGATCTGCCTGTCTAATGGTAGTTCCGCTTGTCTATCACACAATCATTGTTCACTTTCATTAGCTTCGGCAACAACAACAACAACAACAAAAACACCATCCACAAAAAAATGATTTAAATTATCAAATGACTTAAAGCTTGGTCATGTAAACCAGCTATCTATCACTATTTCTATCTCTGTAGCTATCTGTGTATTTATTTGTATGTCTGTCTATCTAATAGTGTGTTCATCAGTCTTTCTGATGGTCTGTCTGTCTATCTATCTGTCTATGTTCCAGTAAACTCACCAGTACGACTAGCAGAAGGAGAAGTAGGCGTCAGCAACAACAACAAAAGCGCCACCCAGAAGAAAAGTTTTAAATTATCTAAATATTCCTTGACTTAGTGAAAAAAATACTTATCTATCTTTCCATCTGTGTAGCTTTCTGTCTATTTATCAGCCTGGTCTGTCTGATAGTCTGTCTGTCTGATGATCTGTCTGTCTGTCTATCTATCTATCTTTGTGACTTCCTGCAAACTCACTTAAATCCACATGAAAGGTATCATAATTCTCATCTGTGGACATTAGACCAAAACACAAAGAGAATTAGACCCTTTTATCCTAAGCAGGGGTGGTGGGGTGACTTGATTGGGTATGGAAACAGAACCAAAAAAAAAAAAAGATGGAGGTGTGAGATAGGTATATAGAACCAGCTTTGGGGTGACCAGGAGTGAAGAATGTAGAGACAGAACCAACATAAAGGATATCAGTAGTGATGACTGTCAGGGTTAGGACTAGAATTGCCGTGCTGGGTCACGGTTTGTTTATTTCAGGGTCGCGTTGATTTTAGCCAGTGCAAATGTCCTTGAACTATTCTCGTGGACAGTTTGTTTTTGTAACGCTTTTTCTTAGAGATGGAAAGAAAGTGGGGCAGTGACGGTGCAATTTTCGACCCCGTGATTTTGATAAACTTTAACAGGGGTGAGAAAAGGGAGTGAGTAAATTCGTACATAAAACGTAGAGGGTTTAGAGACTTTAGGAAGGGTTTTGATATGTTAAATTGACCTTGTCTGTTACTATTAATAGAATCTATTAATACTACGAGCTGAGCTCGAAATGGATGCACCAATCAAATTTGGGCAGTTGGCTGGGGAATTACATATGGCCGCACGGTATATAACCAGAGCCATTACTATGTTTGAGCACTCCATGCAGACGTATCCATCTGTGAGGGCAGTCGGCTGGATTCGGCCTGAGAGAATCAGAAGATTGTTAAAGACATGTCTATGTCCTTGATAGACATTGGAATGAGACCATACGCTCTTACGAATTTATCTACTGCTATTATCTCCAGCTCCCTGATCTTGTGTCAGGGACTAATCGTAAGTTTCTACCTACTGATTCGACGATGAACGTGAATCTGACCTTAATTTTCCAGTAGAAGTGCTACCGAAGAATGCAAGACTACAATGTATTTTACATGCAACTAGATCTAGCATGAGTGTCTGGTATACACATTTGTAAATTGAAATTGATGTGTCTGGATGAGGCTGGGGATTGCCAGCCCATCCTAGAGTAGATCTAGATCTAATGTAACTACGTCAGTTGTGTTGACGAGTTATATCCTTGTTAAGCGGTAGGCACAAATAACTGAGTTAACATTGTCGTCTGAGACATTAAGATATTATTTGTTAGATAGTAGGTAGGCTAAATCTGAAAGATAGATAAGTAATAATTAAATTGTGAATGAGTCAGAATGATATAATCTTTTAAGAATCTAGAGGAGACTTCTAGTGATATATTATTGTGTTTTCATTTGATGCTGCTGATGTTGTCCTTTTAGTATGTAAGAGCTAGACGAAATTTGTTAGGGAATTTAAAGTAATAAATTTGTGGCCCTGCAAGGTCCTTGATAAAACTTACTCGAATTGTTATTAGTATATGTGGCATGGTATGGAAGAGTAATTTCTAAAAACCTCTCGATAGTTTAAAATGCAGTCGTAACAATAATTCCATAATAACCCATCCCCGTAACACTGGAGAGGGACCCTTAAAGAACTTAAATAACGCCATGCCATAGATAAATTATTTAAAACCTATTGTATTTTTATTCCATTATTTGATATTATACTGTTGTAACATTATGTTTTCAGGTCCTTTTCATTATAGATTTTAGGCAATTTGTATTAATTTAACATTTTGTTTCAATTTCATATGGTGAACTCAACATCCCATTGACCCGACGACATCGGCGAGGGATACTCTTCACCTTACAGATCTACCTGAGACAGAAACGCATTTTTTTTGGATTGGAGCTATGGTTTGAGGATACTTACCATCTGAATTCCTCAAAAACAAAGTTAAGTGAACCATCTATCTAACAGTCTTGAGGAGGGCGACGTACTTTCCGCTCTGTGTGTTCCAGGCTAGTTTACCATTTACTATATGTTTAGTTTAAGAGCGGGAGGTTGGTTGGGATCATAGTATAGCATATCTTCTTTGCCATTACGAAGGATATTGGAGTGCCTTGGTGGCTATTGATAACTCGGGGGGATTTGCTTCACTGTGAATAGTTCTTTTAGGGATCCATTATTCGTATAGATTGTGGCGTTTTTCTTACTTCCTCACTTTTCTTTAGGAAGATGTCTCTCCTGTTTTCTTCTTAAACTTTCTGTAACATAAGTTAGGACTTGTAGGGTCTGTTATCGTTCGTATTACTTGTCAGTATAGCGTCCTGTTTATTGTATTTCTTTTTGCTTCCTTATAAACTTTAAACTACTATACTAACATTGTTATGTTTACAATATATGCCTGAGGTGTTTCACGTGCTAAAACCACGTTGAATTGTAATCTGGTATTGACATATGAGAGAGAGAGAAATATAATAAATTTTTGTTCACGTGACAATTTCACGTTGAAGATAGAGAGAATAATTTTGCAGTGGTAACAGAAGACACTGCGTGTCCTCGTTTTGAGAAGAGAGAGATATTTCAAATTTGTCGTGTTGAGAGAGAGATATATTTTTGATTCATCGCATTGAGAGAGCGATTCATTTTTCACAGTGATAACAGAGGACACTGGTTCGTCGCGTTGAGAGAGACATAAATTTTGAGAGTGATCACTCAAGACATTAATTTATCGCATTACAGGCGATATATATATTTTATTGCAGTGGGAGCAACGGATAGACGGCACTGCCTTACTAGAATTCATATTCAGAGAGAGAGAGAGAGATAAAGTTTTTGCAGTTTAAGTGACACTGCCTGTAATTTACAGAGAGAGATAGAACGTTCTTTTCGCGAAGCAGTGCTAACGTAAGACACTGAATTAATATTAACAGACAATAACTGTTAGAGATAATATAATTGATACCGCGATATACCTTAACAGTAGGTAAATACTTACTAGTTACAGACTTTAACATATCATGGCCGAGTTTCTTAAATACATTGAATCTGCCAAAGTGCTGGGCATACCAGAAGAAGAACGCGCCTCGTGGTGCGAACGACAATTACAGCAAGACCGAGATCGTGAGGATCGAAAAGAAGCAAGAGAAAGAGAAAGAGAAAAAGAAGTAGAGAGAGAAAAGGAAAGAGAAAGAGAAAGAGAAAAAGAAAGAGAGAGAGAAAAGGAAAGAGAAAGAGAAAGAGAAAAAGAAAGAGAGAGAGAAAAGGAAAGGGAGCATGAACTCGCCATAAAGAAGTTAGAGCGAGAATCGCTTGTAACCCCCACTACTGCCACCAATACTTATGCTACCAAACCAAAACTGCCGACGTTTAATGAAAAACTCGACCGGATCGACGCATATTTGCATCGATTCGAGCTACACGCTAAATGCGTCGGATGGCAGCAGGCGATGTACAGTTCATGCCTGTCTAATTTACTAACAGGTAAGGCTCTAGAAGTATTTCATAGCCTCAAAGTAGAGGATGCCAACAACTATGACAAGCTTAAAACAGCACTGCTTAAGCGATTCCAGCATACCGAGGATGGCTTTCATCAAAGATTTCGCTCATGTAAACCTGAGCCATCTGAAAATTTCTCAACTTATGTGAATCGGTTGAAACATTACTTAGATCGCTGGATCGAGCTCGCGAACGTAACTACCGGAAATTATCTTCAACTTTATGATTTGGTCTTGAAAGACCAAATCTATACGGCATGTCATTCCGATTTGGTTGCCCACCTTAAAGAGAGGGCACCGACATCCTCTGAAGAAATCACATCGTGCGCAGAACGTTATGCGTCCGCCCACCCAAATCGTCCTTTGGCAAAGCCTTCAACTACAGCACCGTGTTATGCCAACGTGGGCAAAGGAGCGCCAACCGGACACGATCGTTCAAGGCCGACTCGTCGTCAGGCCCCAAATCCGCGCTCGCAATCAGAGCCGCCTTTTTTTAGACAGAGAGATTTCCCGAATCGAGGTAATGTATCCCCGCATCGAGGATACCAGAGCTATTCTTTTTACGAGCCTCGCCCATATTATCGTGGCAACTATCCAGGCCAACAATATAACCGGCCTCAGGGACCGCCGCGACGAGTGCATTTTGATAATAATCATGATTATGATAGGCCGCAGAGTCTTCCCTATCGTGGAAACGATCCTAATCGTACTATGTGTTTTAGGTGTAATAGGGTAGGCCACATACAAAAATTTTGTAACGTGAAAATGGAATCGGCAAATGCCTGCTCGATTAAATCTACACCTTATGATACTGACGGTCATTCTAAATCTTCATCGCAATCAAAGACTATTCCAGTTATGTCCGCCCTACATGAACTGGGTGAATTAACATTTTACCAGGGCCGCGTGAACGCGATTCGCGCTTCTGTTCTACGTGACTCCGGATGCACGACTATCGGCGTTCGACAGTCACTAGTCCGTCCAACACAATTTTTGGATAAGGAGGTAACTTGTATTACTTTTGGCGGATCTGTAGAGCGATTCCGTCTTGCAGAAGTTTATATTGATACACCTTTTCTCATAGGTATTGTTACTGCATGTGTACTGCCTAATCCAGTGGCTGATATAATCATAGGGAATGTACCTCAAGTAAATAAGTTTCCTATCGGTAACTTGGAAATTTGGACTGAGGATGAGAGTGTTGCTTGTGCGACAACACGCCTACAATCGAGTCGACGAGCAGACAGTCCATTGAATAATCCTACTATTGAAGTGAACATAACGTCTAATGCATTTCATGATGAGCAACATTCAGATCCCACATTGAAACATTTGTTTGCTAAGGTTCATCCTACCGCGCCGGATACCTCTAAGTTTCTTATTAAAGATGACTTATTATATCGTAATTTTCAGAGTAAGCGAGAGACTGTTATGCAACTTGTAGTACCGAGATCTTTTCGTCGCGACATTATTCGTCTCGCGCATGACACTTCCTTGGCGGGTCACCAAGGAAAGGCCAGAACTAAGTCTCGAATACTATCGCAATTTTTTTGGCCCAGTATTTACGCAGATGTAAACCGGTTCGTATCAACATGTGACGTATGTCAGAGACGTACTCCTAAAGGAAGAGCATCGCGGGCTCCTCTGCAGGAGATGCCAATGGTCTCCAGACCATTTGAGCGCGTTGCCGTAGATATAGTTGGACCTCTACACAAGTCAGACAGAGGACATCGTTTTATACTTTCTGTCATTGACTACGCAACCCGTTGGCCAGAGGCCATTCCGCTAAAAGACATTTCAGCTGATCATGTCGCTGAGGCCCTTATTACTATTTTTTCGCGTCTTGGGTTTCCGGTTGAAATTTTATCGGACAGAGGTCCACAGTTTACCTCTGAACTTTTTAAGAAAGTCTTGGAATTGGTCGGGATTAAACAAAGATTGACGTCTCCATACCACCCACAGTCTAATGGCTGCTGTGAACGGTGGAATGCTACCATGAAAAGTATGCTTGCACGAGTTTCCGCCGACAAGCCGAGTGATTGGGATCGACAGCTCCCCGCTATTCTTTTTGCATGCCGAGAGCTACCGGACGCATCGACGGGTTTTTCCCCCTTCGAATTATTGTATGGTCGTAAGCCGCGTGGTCCAATGGCCATACTCCATGATTTATTCGCCGGATCAGACACCGACGACAACGATACGCGGTCTGCATATCAATACGTTGTAGACTTGCGCCATCGAATTCTTAACGCATGTCAGCTCGCACAAAAATCTTCAGCTGCGCATGCTAGTCTTTATAAACTATATCGTGATCAAGGTAGCCGATTGCGAACCTTGGCCGTCGGAGACCAAACTCTTGTTCTCCTTCCGGAGACGAAAAATAAACTCCTTCTTACATGGAAGGGACCTTTTAAAGTCCTAAAGAGACTTTCTCGAGTAAATTATCTTATCAAGATTCGGGGACAGGACAAAGTCTTCCATATAAATATGTTAAAGCAGTACCTGTCCGACGATGATAATCGACAGAATAATCGCAGAAATGTGGTTGCTCAGGCCAATGCGGCCTTGGTTTCAGTTGACGATGATGATCCTATTAAGATAGAGAATTCAATCCCCGCACTTCGATCTTCTGAAAACACTTCGGATGTAAATATAAATCCAGATTTATCTGAATCGCAAAGACAAGATATAAGAGATTTGCTTAACGAGTTTACTACAGTCTTTACTGATCTACCAGGTAATACTTCCTTGGTACAACATGTTATAAGATTAAAGACGGATATACCCGTCTTTGTTAAACCATACCCGCGTCCGCTGCACGCACAGGAGACTATAATAACCGAGGTACGTAACATGTTTCACCTAGGAGTGATAGAGCGATCGACGAGCCCATATAACTCACCCATCGTCTTAGTGAAAAAAAAAGATGATACCGTGCGTTTTTGTATTGACTATCGTAAACTTAATGAGGTTACGATATATGACGCTGAACCGATTCCCAACCAGGAGAATCTTTTTGCTCAGTTAGCGAGGGCAACGATTTTTTCGAAAATTGACCTTTCCAAAGGCTATTGGCAAATTCCGCTTGATGAGAATAGCAAGCAATATACCGCTTTTCAGACTCCGTTGGGTCTTATGCAGTGGCGCTATATACCTTTCGGGTTAGTTACAGCCCCTGCCACTTTCGCCCGTATGATGACAATATTGCCCCAGGGTATGAATTCCGTATTGTCGTATTTTGACGACATTTGTATTTATGAAACCAATTGGTCGGGCCACCTCGCAGCCCTACGACAAGTTTTTATTGCTCTTCGTCGAGCTGGCCTTACGGTGAAACCCAGTAAGGTGTTTTTAGGATATAATGAAATTAATTTTCTGGGCCATACAATTGCCCACGGCGTTCAGACTCCTGATGACAAGAAGATAACTACCATCTTAAAGCTCCAACCCCCTCGAACTAAGAAAGAAGTTCGTAGTTTATTGGGCTTTCTTAACTATTATAGGAAATTCATTCCAAATTTTTCTTCGCTTACAGCTCCGTTGTCGGACCTCACAAGAAAGAATTTTCCTAATAAAGTGAAATGGACAACCGAATGTGCTGATACACTTCGTACCGTTCAACAATTGTTTTCCACTTCCCCCATTCTCATACTGCCAGATATAAACCAAATATTTATTGTCCGCACTGATGCGTCGGACAAGGGATTGGGAGCTGTGTTATTACAGGAACGAGACGATACCTTGCGGCCATGTCTATACGCCAGCCGCAAGTTGCTAGATAGGGAATGCCGCTATGCAATTATCGAGCGAGAGTGCCTCGCTATCATTTTTGCTGTAAACGCATTTTCGCGATATCTACTCATGTCCGAGTTTATAATTGAAACGGACCATCGTCCGTTGTTATTCTTAAAGGCTAACAGGGCTAAAAATGCTCGATTAACGAGGTGGAGTCTTGCACTCCAGGAATACCGGTTTGTTATCCGGGCTATCCCTGGCGGTGACAATTCCCAAGCTGATATTTTGTCACGTCTCATTTAATTTCCTATTAAAGAGTGTTGTGTCTTGTATTGGGGTTGGATAGTGCTTGTCCCCCTCAATTCTAGACGGTGGATGGATTCACATTTATCTTGTTCATTACTTTATGAACCAATTTTACAATCCTTTTTTGTGAATATCCTCTTTCCACCAGCGTCATTCCTGACTGTGACCTGAACTTCTGGCAAACCTGACGCCCTTGTCAGCGGGTCAATGAGATGGAGACATGGCAAACCAAGCTACCAGAGCTACTGCTGCCATTGGATACCACAGTATTTTAATTAACAATATATTGTGTGTGAATGTGTATATAAGCAGCAATTATGTGTGTTGACTAGATAATTATGAGCCTATTCCTTCAGTAAGGCTTCATTGTTTGATAATAGTTATACTTTAATCCAGCAGTATACAGTGATATACTCATTGTTATTATAGATGTTCCTGAGAATTTTGATTGGGTGCAGTAAGAATGTTTCGATAGAATAAATTCTATAGAACGTGGCATCAATAATTCTATGCTTTTTGTCCATCCAATATGCACGTTCTTAGTTAGATTTTTCTTCTTAAGCTTAAGGCTCGTTTTTCTACAGTACTACTTAAGCCCCTACCACAATAACTTTGGGATTTCTTGGATCCTATCGTGTAAATTTTTTATTTAAAATTTTCACTGGGGTGGGGGATATGTCAGGGTTAGGACTAGAATTGCCGTGCTGGGTCACGGTTTGTTTATTTCAGGGTCGCGTTGATTTTAGCCAGTGCAAATGTCCTTGAACTATTCTCGTGGACAGTTTGTTTTTGTAACGCTTTTTCTTAGAGATGGAAAGAAAGTGGGGCAGTGACGGTGCAATTTTCGACCCCGTGATTTTGATAAACTTTAACAGGGGTGAGAAAAGGGAGTGAGTAAATTCGTACATAAAACGTAGAGGGTTTAGAGACTTTAGGAAGGGTTTTGATATGTTAAATTGACCTTGTCTGTTACTATTAATAGAATCTATTAATACTACGAGCTGAGCTCGAAATGGATGCACCAATCAAATTTGGGCAGTTGGCTGGGGAATTACATATGGCCGCACGGTATATAACCAGAGCCATTACTATGTTTGAGCACTCCATGCAGACGTATCCATCTGTGAGGGCAGTCGGCTGGATTCGGCCTGAGAGAATCAGAAGATTGTTAAAGACATGTCTATGTCCTTGATAGACATTGGAATGAGACCATACGCTCTTACGAATTTATCTACTGCTATTATCTCCAGCTCCCTGATCTTGTGTCAGGGACTAATCGTAAGTTTCTACCTACTGATTCGACGATGAACGTGAATCTGACCTTAATTTTCCAGTAGAAGTGCTATCGAAGAATGCAAGACTACAATGTATTTTACATGCAACTAGATCTAGCATGAGTGTCTGGTATACACATTTGTAAATTGAAATTGATGTGTCTGGATGAGGCTGGGGATTGCCAGCCCATCCTAGAGTAGATCTAGATCTAATGTAACTACGTCAGTTGTGTTGACGAGTTATATCCTTGTTAAGCGGTAGGCACAAATAACTGAGTTAACATTGTCGTCTGAGACATTAAGATATTATTTGTTAGATAGTAGGTAGGCTAAATCTGAAAGATAGATAAGTAATAATTAAATTGTGAATGAGTCAGAATGATATAATCTTTTAAGAATCTAGAGGAGACTTCTAGTGATATATTATTGTGTTTTCATTTGATGCTGCTGATGTTGTCCTTTTAGTATGTAAGAGCTAGACGAAATTTGTTAGGGAATTTAAAGTAATAAATTTGTGGCCCTGCAAGGTCCTTGATAAAACTTACTCGAATTGTTATTAGTATATGTGGCATGGTATGGAAGAGTAATTTCTAAAAACCTCTCGATAGTTTAAAATGCAGTCGTAACAATAATTCCATAATAAGCCATCCCCGTAACAATGACCGTGGAGATAGAACAAACATAAAGGATATTATGATTAAAAAATGTAGAGATAGAAAAAACAACGTATAGGATACTATTAGTAAAGAATGTAGAGATAGAACCAACAGGATACTCGGAGTGAAGAATATAGAGACAGAACTGCACAAAGAACATCTAGAGATAGAGTTGGCGTAAAGTAGTGAAGAATATAGAGATAAAACCAACATGAGGGATATCATTAGTGAAGAATGTACATCTAGACCCAACATAGAGGATACCATTAGTTAAGAATGTAGAGATAAAAACTAACATATAGGCTAGAATACCAGTTGTGAAGAATGTACAGACAGAAGCAGCAGAATATGTTATTTTGTTAGAGATAAAAAATCTCAACCCATCCAACACGAAATTTGCAGTATGAAGAAAAGGTCATAAGACTCAATTATGTATGTATAAACATTACTCCAGTAGAATTCTTGTATTATTGACATTATTATTTAGTAGCGACTCCTGATGATGTATGCTATGATCTTTCTACATTTGCGTAGTCACTCAGGTTTGGGATATGTGTAGTCAAGTGGTTAGATGAAGACGGGTGTGTAGGTGTCCGTGTGTTTGTGAAGGAGTTATGGTAAACTCTGACAAAATTTCCAATCTCTGGATAAATAAAGTCTCAGTCTAAAGAAAAGTAAGACAAAAGTATCAAAAGAGAACATATACTAAGTACTAAACTCTGTGTTTATAAGTCAATTCTGTGAAAAAGAGTTGACACAATTATTGTTCACTATTGTGAGCTACTTTCAGCAGCAGCAAGAATAATGGCAAGAAAAGCGCTATCTACAACAACAACAAATGGTTTCAATAATTCTATTATCTAGAGCGTAAATCCTAAACTCTATCTGTCTAGTTATGTGTCTACTGCTCTATCTGTCTGAATGATAGACTGTTTATCTATCTGTAGATCGGCCTGTCTGATGGTCCGCCTGCTAGTCTATCACACAATCATTTGTTAGTTACCTTCCACAGCAGCGGCAAGAACAACAACAACAAAAACACCATCCAGAAAAAAATGATTTAAATTATCAAATGATCTAAAGCTTGGTCATGTAAACCAGCTATCTGTCAATATTTCTATCTCCCTAACTATCTATCTATTTATTTGTATGTCTGTCTATCTGATAGTCTGTCCATCAGTCATTCTGATGGTCTGTCTATCCACCTATCTATCTTCCAGTAAACTTACCAGCACGACTAGCGGAAGGAAGAGTAGGCGTCACCACCACCACCAACAACAAAAAAGCGCCATCCAGAACAAAAGGTTTAAATTATCTAAGTATTCCTTCACTTGGTGAAGAAAACAGTTGTCTATCTTTCTATCTTTGTAGCTTTCTGTCTATTTATCTGTCTGTCTGTCTGATAGTCTGTCTATCTGACGGCCTGTCTGTCTGTCTATCCGTCTATTTAGTAGCGACTCCTGCTGATAAGATTATGCTATGATCTTTGTATTTGTACGTAGTCACTCATGTAGATATAGTGTGTACCTGTGCCTGTGCTAAATGTGTATGTTTGGAGTATGTGTAGACAAGTGGTTAGATGTAGACGTGTGTGTGTGTGTCCGTGTATGTGTGAAAGAGGATGATAAAATTGTGTGACAAAATTTCCAGCCTCTGGATAAATAAAGTTCCATCTTAACTTATCTAATCTATCTTATCTTGCAATCCATAAGTCAGTTCTGTGGAGAACAGTTTACACAATCATTGTTCACTTTTCTTAACTACTTTCACCAGCAGCAGCAGCAACGGCAGCAACAACAACAACAATAACAAAAGCACCACCCGGAAAACAGTTTTATATTACATGTATCTAATTATCTAGAGCTTAGCTCCTACACCTGGTGAATAATAAAACTGTATCTACCTGTCTTTCTGTCAGTCTAGCTTTCTGTCTCCTCTATGCATCTGTCTGATAGTCTTACTATCTGTCTTGTCTGATGGTGTGTCTGGTTTTCTACCCGTCCATCTATCTTCTAATAGACTGACATGTATGATATTCGCCTACAGGAGACTTTTTGGAAATCGTCTGGCCTGTGGAGATACAGACAATTAGACCCTTTTACCCCAAGCATTAATGAGGGAAGATGGTGATAGTTGAGGCGGGAGAGCCTCACAGCAAGGAAGCGAACCCCCTGCTGTTCAGGAGTCTTCGCAATTGGAATTACATGTAGAAACTCCTATTGTGGATCAACTGCCCCTTGTCACAGAAACTAATACTCTTGTGGACATGCCACCAGCGTCAGATCACACAACCGATAACACGGCCCAGGTGTATAACCAGAAACTGGAGAGGCCTATGTTGGAAGGAGCTATGACAAGACCTCCAAGGCCTTTCAGCTGACAGAGCAGCAAAACAAATGAAAGAAAGATATTTCTGCAAATCGAAGGGAACCCAATGTTCTGAAATACCTGACTCTGAGCGGGAGACTCTCTTTAAAGAATTTTGGGAAAACTTGAAATCATGGGATGAAAATCGAGTATATGTGAAGACTTTGATCGACACACCCGTGAAAAATGGATCGGACAAAAAGCAAAACGTCCTAAAATATTATCTGAAACCAAAAGGAGTGAGAGTACAAGTTTGTCAAAAAATGTTTTTATGCACTTTTGATCTCAAGGACTGGGCAGTAAGAACTGGTGCCTTAATGAACAAACCCAAGGGAAGAAACGTTCTTCTTATTATGATAGGGCCTTAGAGCGAAAGAATCACTGTGTAGATGACTTCTTGGGAAAACTGAATACCATGCCATCCCACTACTGCAGAAAGTCAACAAAAAAGATGTACGTGGAAAGACAGTTTCGGTCCATGACTGACCTGTACGATGCATACAAGGAGCTCTGCAAAACGGATGACATTAATCCCGTCAGTATTAAAGTCTTCACATCCCTATTTTACGAAAAGAACCTTGCCTTATTTATGCCCCGGAAGGATCAATGTGATGTGTGCGTTCAACATGAGCAAGGCAATCTGGAAGAAGAGACGTTTACTCAACACAGAGAAAAGTACAAAGCTGCACAGGCAGCCAAAAATGCAGACAAGGAAATCGCAGTAAAAAATCCTGATGTACTCACCATCACCATGGATTTGCAAGCCGTACTGCTTGCTCCAAGCTTGCAAGCTTCGTCGCTATATTTCAAGACAAAGCTCACTGTTCATAATTTCACCATTTTCAACCTAGCTAACTCAGATGTGGACTGTTACGTATGGCATGAGGTTGAGGGAGGACTTATTGGTAACGAATTTGCCAGCTGTATCTCCAACTATTTGTCATCGCACCCCAGGTCTAAACAGATCATTCTATACAGCGACGGTTGCACTTATCAGAATCGAAGCAAAACTCTTGCAAAGGCACTGTCGTACATTGCAACTAAGACAGGACAGGACATTGTTCAAAAATTTGTGGAAAAAGGCCACACTCAAATGGAATGCGATTCCGTCAACTCCACTGTGGAGAAGACAGTGCGACATTTACTCTCCATCTGATTATGCACGACTGATTGCACATGCCAGAAAGTCACGACGACCGTACAAAGTGCACTATGTGTCGTATGACTTCTTCCAGAATTTTGAATATGTCGCTGCAATTTCCTCAATAAGGCCAGGGAAAATGGTTGGCGACCCACAGGTAGTGGACATCAGGGCGTTACAATACCTACCAGATGGGAGCATCAACTTTAAGTTAAATCACCACGATGTCTGGTCTGCACTTCCCAGATCTCGAGCTGACATGAAGCTCACAGTGAATGAAGCACCACAACCACTGTATGAAGCCCAAAGAAAGATCAGCACAGACAAATTTCGTCATCTTCAAGAAATGAAACCTGTTCTACCAAAAGACGGATATAATTTCTATGACAATTTGCCACATTAAAAAGAACAATAAAAACAATTCTCCGGGGAAAAAAGATCGGTCGTTATAAGGTTGTAGAGTATTTTTCCTTTTTTTTTTTTTTCGTTACGCCATAGACTGAAATAACATTTCGACATTGCATTTGGTACTTGAAACATTCTATATCCATCATTATGATTGTGAGGGTAAAACACTTATCTGTCTGTCCGTCTGTCTGTCTGTCTGTCTGTCTGTCTGTCTGTCTGTCTGTCTGTCTGTCTGTCTGGTTTCTATCTGCCTATCTTCCTGCAGACTCACCAAGATTTCTGCTAGGTATGGAGATCCAGTGGACTGTGGAAATAAAGACAGTTACGACATTGTACTCTAAGCAGTAAATGAAGAGAGCAAGGTAGGGGGAGCGGTCGACATGGGTGTGGAAATAGAACCTAAGAAAAAAAGAAAAAGTTACATACAAAAGAAAACAAGGCAGGGGCAGTGAGTTGGGAATGTATTGCCACCATTACGGATTGCAGGTATGAAGAATGTGGAGATAGAACCAACATACAAGATACCAGTAGTGAAGAATGTACAGATAGTCTATCTATCTATCTATCTATCTATCTATCTATCTATCTATCTATCTATCTATCTATCTATCTATCTATCTATCTATCTATCTATCTATCTATCTATCTATGTGTCTGTTTGTCTGTCTGATAGTCAGTCTATTTGTCGATAGATGCTTTATCTGCTTGTCTACCACGCATTCATTTTTCACATGAGTTAGCTACTTCCAACAGTAGCAACAACAACAACTATAGCAACGACAATAAGAAAAGAATAACACCAACGACAACAACGACAAAAATAAAAACAATAATAACGACAATAACAACGACAACAACGACAATAACAAGAACAATAATAAAGGCAATAACAACGACATCAACGACAATAACAAAACAATAATAACGACAAAACTCCTCCCAGAAAAAAATGGTTAAATTATCAAAATTATCTAAAGTTTAGTTCCTTGACATTTAGTTCCTTTAGTTCTCCTGGCGAAGAAAAGAACTATATATATCCACACTCTCTCTAGCTATTTAATTTTATCTGCCTGTCCGTCTTTCTAATAGTCCATCTATTGGTCCATGCGACGGTCTGTATGTCTGTCTTTCTATCTATCTATCTCCAAGTAAACTCACCAGCCAATTCCTCATGGTTTTTGGATGAAGAAGAAGTTTTCGACATCTGCTCGCCTGTGGACATTGAACCAAGACATACTAAGATATAGGCCCTTTTATAGACAGCAGCAAATGAGGACGGAGGAGGTGGGGGTGTGGGCATTGGATGTGGAAAAAGAATCAAAACAATAGAAAAGTTACAAACACACAAAAACAAAATGGAGGAAGTGAGATAGGAATGTAGAACTAGCATTAGAGATACCAGGTATAAAAAATACAGAGATAAATGTGCTAAATATGTATGTTTGGGGCATGCGTAGACAAGAGGTCAGAAGAAGAAGGGTGTGCAGGTGTCCGTGTGTGTGTGAAGGAGTTATGATAAAACTGTATGACAAAATATCCAGTCTCCGGATAAATAACGTATCATCTTAACTTATCTTTCTATGTTATCTTTATTTGCTTGATATCTTCAGTCTAAAGAAAAATAAGACAGAAGAGGCCATGTACTAAACTCTGTGTTTATAAGTCCGTCCTATGAAAAAACTTTTACATAATCATTGTTCACTATGGTTGGCTACTTTCAGCAGCAGCAAGAACAATGGCAAGAAAAGCTCTATCTACAATAACAAAAAATGATTTAAATAATCCAGTTTTCTCGAGCTTAAATCCTAAACTCTATCTATCACGTTATCTGTCTATTTGTCTATCTGTATGTGTGATAATCTGTCTGTTTGTCAGTAGATCTGTCTGTCTGATGGTCTGTCTGCTTGTCTATCACACAATCATTGTTCACTTTCGTATGCTACCTTCCACAGAATTGGCAAGGACAACAACATCAACAAAAACACCATCCAGAAAAAATGATTTAAATTACCAAAATTTATGATCTAAAGCTTGGTCAGGTAAACCAGCTATCTGTCAATATTTCTATCTCTCTAGCTCTCTGTCTATTTATTTGTATGCCTGTCTATCTGATGGTCTGTCCATAAGTCTTTCTGATGGCCCGAATGTCTTTCTATTATCTTCCAATAAACTCACCAACATGCCTAGCGGAAGGAGCAGTAGGCGCCAGCAACAACAACAAAAATGCTATCCAGAAAAAAAAACAGCTTTAAATTATCTAAGAATTCCTTCAGTTGGTGACGACTGTTTCTATCTGTGTAGCTTTCTGAACATTTGTATGTCCGTTTGTCTGATAGTCTGTCTATCTGATGATCTGTCTGTCTGTCTTTCTATCTATGTGACTTCCTGTAAACTCACCTAAATCAGAATCACTCAACTCCTCTGCATCTGTGGACATTAGACCAAGACACACAGAGAATCAGACCCTTATATCCTAAGCGGGGGATGTGGGGTGTCAGGATTGTATATGGGAATAGAACCAAAAAAAGAAAAAAGGTGGAGGTATGAGGTGAGAATATAGAACCAACGTTGGGGAGACCAGGAGTGAAGAATGTAGAGATAGAACAAACATAAAGGATATAATGATAAAAGAATGTAAAGATAGAAGAACCAACAGGATACTTGAATTGAAGAATATAGAGACAGAATTGGCACAAATTACATCTAGAGATAGAGTTAGCGCAAGAGATACCAATTGTGAAGAATGTAGAGATAGAACAAACATAAAAGATACCATTACTGACGAATGTAGAGACTGAACCAACCCATAAAGAATACCAGGAGTGAAGAATGTAAAGATAGAACCAATATAAAGGATACTAGTAGTGAAGAACGTACTGCTAGAAACAACATAAAGGATACCAATAGTGAAGAATGTAGAGATAAAAATCAACATACAGAATACCAGTAGTGAAGAATGTACAGACATAAGCAGCACAATATATTGTTTCGTTTGAGATGAAAAATCCTAACTCATCCAATACGGGATTTGCAGTATGAAGAAAAGGTCATAAGATTCAATTATGTATGTTTAAACATTACTCCAGTTGAATTCTTGTATTATTGACATATTTATTTAGTAGCGACTCCTGATGATATTAATAAATGCTATCATCTTTCTACATTTAATTTACGTAGTCACTCAGGTTTGGAGTATGTGTAGACAAGTGGTTAGACGAAGACGGGTGTGCGGGTGTCCGTGTGTGTGTGAAGGAGTTATGATAAAACTGTGTGACAAAATTTCCAATCTGTGGATAAATAAAGTTCTATATTAATTTATCTTATCTATTTTATCTTTGTTTGAGTGATACCCTCAGTCTAAAGAATAGTAAGACAAAAGTATCAAAAGAGAGCATATACTAAGTACTAAACTCTGTCTTTATAAGTCCGCCTTGTGAAAAAAAGTTTACACAATCATTGCTCACATTGTTAGCTACTTTCAGTAGCAGCAAGAACAATGGCAAGGAAAGTGCTATCTACTACAACAACAAATGCTTGGAATAATTCAGTTATCTAGAGCATATCTCCTAAACTCTATCTGTCTAGGTATCTGTCTATTTATGTATCTGTATGTGTGATAGTCTGTCTATCTCTCTGTAGATGAGTCTGTCTGATGGTCCACCCGCTAAGGGCTTGTCTACCACGCAATCATTGTCCAATTTTTGTTAGCTTTCTTCTGCAGTAGCGACAAGAACAACAACAAAAACACCATCCAGCAAAAATGATTTAAATTATCAAATGATCTAAAGTTTGGCCATGTAAACTAGCTATAGATCTGTCAATATTTCTATCTCTCCAGCTATCTGTCTATTTATCTATATGTTTGTCTATCTGATAGTGTGGCCATCAGTCTTTCTGAGGTCTCTCTGTCTATCTATCGATCTATCTGTCTGTCTATTTATCTGGCCATTAATTGTCTGTCTGTATGTTTGTCTGTCTGTCTGATGGTCTCTCTGGTTTCTCTCAGGCTATCTTCCTGACCAAAAATTATCCTATACATGGATGGAGAGGACGTTCTGGACATCGGCTGGACTGTGGAAATAAAGACAGTTACGACACTGTACTCTAACCAGAAAATGAGGAGAGCCAGGTAGGGGAAGGGTCGAGACTGGTTGTGGAAAAAGAACCTAAGATAAAAGCAAAAGTTACACGCAAACGAAAACAAGGCAGGGGCAGTGAGGTGGGAATGTAGAGCCAGCATCAGGGATAGCAGGTATGAAGAATGTAGAGATAGAACTAACATACAAGATACCAGTAATGAAGAATGTAGAGATAGTATATCTATCTATCTATCTATATGTCTATCTGTCTGTCTGATAGTCAGTCTATTTGTCGATATGATGGTCTATCTGCTTGTCTACCATACGATAATTTTTCACGTTAGTTAGCTACTTTCAACAGCAGCAACAACAATAACAACAATAACAACAACGACAATAGCAATAACAACGACAAAACCAACAACAATAAGAACGGCAATAACAACACAATAACAACGACACGAACGACAAAAAGAACAACAATAATAACAACAAAAGCTCGACTTCCGGTGAATGGCAGATGGAGGTCGGTCGTGTCGAATTCTCTTTCCGCTTATCATAGTGGTTGGGTAGCAATTGTGTAGCGTAGTGATGCAAGATTCTTGTTTATGTGGATTATAATAGTAAGTGGTGTTACATAGGTCTTGCGTGGCCTTGGTCTGCCACGAGTAAGCAGAGATGTGCCTAGTGGGGGGGGGGGGGGTTGAATTTGTTGTCAAGCGTGAATTGTATGCTGACGGCTCTCTGTATTTCTGTAACTGAGTGAAAAAACACGTGTTTGCCCCCGGCCTATTTAAGGGGGAGGATATGTATCCACGAGCTCCACAATTGAGTAACTGCCATACAGTGAGGAAGAAAGACACGCCTGCTTTACTAGGTGTCGCTGTTTTACTAGTTATTTTGTGTGAGTGTTCGGCCTTGGAGTGGCAGCCGTGAATGTGAATGTGGACCCGGCTGCCGACGTTGGACAACTTGGCTCACTGCTTTGGTTGGAGGCGCAACTGGAGGTCGCCTTGGTGGTTGCTTTTTGCTGTCATCGTTGGAGACGTAACCGTGAGTGGGACCCGGTTGACAACGGTGGGCAGCGTGCGACGCGGCTGCGGAGGAACGCCTGGCATGGCTGTTTCCTAGTGGGATATTTAGTTTTTTTGGCCACTGAGTATCGGTTGACAGATGGCCGAGGCTCCGTGGTCAGAGCCTCATTGTCCATGGTCCAGCCCGGCTCTTTTATGGGTTTTCGTTCTGCTCTGACGCACGTGGGTTTGGGGATTCAGAGAAACTCTGGATTTTTTTAACATTTTCCTAAACTTAAACATCACATATCTCATCACTCAGACATCCGATAAAAAAAATTGACGATTGCAAAAAAAGTTCCAAATGTTTTCTGTATTGATGTTATAATAGTTCGTCCATCAGGTATGATGATGACCTTAACAACACCAGAGCAATAAAGAACAGAAATTGTTGAGAATTTCAACACATGGACAATAAAGAGAACTAAAGGACACAGAGGACAGAACGGAAAGACTGTTCTTTCATGACTTATGGCTTCTCATGTGACTGATAAGTCCTATTTTTGCCCTGAAGACCCTTCCGCACAAATGACAAGAGTGCTCCGTTGGTTCAGTACTACTGGGCCTTTTCTTGCGCCGTTCTCTTTTTTTGATAGCCTGCTGGACTCTGTCAGCTTCCCATGCTTGGCTGCCTCTGGTAAGGGCCGCCCTCCAATTTGCACGATCAAGCGAGAGCTTTTCCCACTCACTCACATCAATGGCAAAGGCCTTCAGTGATTGCTTGAGAGTGTCTTTGTAACGTCTCTTTGGGGCCCCAACATTCCTCGTTCCATTGGAGAGCTCTGTTACGGATTCAAGGAAGGGTGTGCACTCCAATTGTAATGAATGGATTTCCTTGTTATCGTAATGGTGTGTTGGGGGTGTTGTTCGACTGCATATTTTTAATAGTAATATTGAATTTAATTCTTAACTTGCAGACCCATGCCAATTACTAAGGAACAAGTGGATAAATTCAACAACAGGGCCTGCAGGGCCACATTTTATTTACGTTAAGTTTACTAACAATTTCGACTAGAGATCTAATATGTAGTAATGATAAATATCAGCAGCATCAATTTCATAATCAATAAATACGTCATTACAAGTCTAGCTCTAGGTTTCCTACAAAATCATTTAACTTCTGTTCTTGCTAATTATCTAAATACTAATTATATAGGCCCTATCTCTAAAATCTGGTCTGCTTATTGTATGGCAATCAATATACTAGACTAGTATAGAGTCCAGTCTCTGGAGACATAAGGTCATCTCAGATATTTAGATCCAAAGTTACAGGTCTAGATCTTGCCCGTCGAAGTGACGTCGGCACAGTTAAATATTATATAGACTCTAGATAGGCCCAGATCTATATCTAGATCAAGGATGGACTGGCAACTCCCAGCCTCACCCAGACAATTCAATTACAATTATATGATTCACACATTAGTAGATCTAGTCTATGTATTTAGCATCTTGCAATGTTCAGCAAGCACTCCGGGTAGATCTATGCACCAAGTGATCAATACTCCTACTGGATAACTGTCATGCTTTCGCCTCCTATTCACTGTCAAAACATCACGAGCCTCGGTCAGATCTTACTTACGATTGTTCTGGCGCTAAGGCCAGAAACAGTAGATAAAGGCGGTGTCATAATTCAATGAGCCATGGATTAGTGACAAGACATTCGTCGAGCCATGCTGTTCATAATAAATGGATTCATTCAAGCAGAATCGACGCTGAGACCATCACCCACGGAAGTCTGGCATGGAATGAATAACTAGTGCTGTCCGCGCGCTTTGCAAGCAGCACGAATTACTACGCGTTGAAGTAAGAGGAAATATAATCCCCTTAGGAAAGTAAAACTGGGGCGCTAATCTTTCGTCTAAGCCCTACTGGTTTTTATTTAACTCTTTTCTACTTCCTAATATGTATGTTTTCTTATTCTTATCAATCCACGAAGATTTCTAGACGTGGATGTTAACTTTGTCTATGCAAATTAGTTAAAAGTTAAAAATTGACACAGCAGACGACAATTCTTTAAGGCCACTCTAATAGATATTTTGGGTTTTCACAAAAGTTAAATTTTACCCCAAGGCAAGGGAAATTAATCTTGATATCTTACTCTAGGTTATATTAAATTAAGTTATTTCCCCTTGACCGTATTTGATTCTGACAAGCTCAGAGAAGAAGATTTGCTTAGGGAGTCTGGAGTCGGGCATTCTGACAACATGTCCTGCCCAACGTAGCTGAATTTTTTTCAGGTGGCAGAAGATGCTCAATTCCTTGGCACGATTGAGGACCTCAGTGTCTGGAATTTTATCCTGCCATTTGATCCTTAGGATCTTTCTAAGGCAGGCCAGATGAAAGTGATTTAGCTTTCTGGCATGCGATTGGTACACTGTCCAGGTTTCAGCCCCATAGAGTAGGGTGGGAAGGACCACAGCATTGTACACTTTCAGCTTAGTGTCTGTGCGAATGCCGGCAACATCCCATACTCTCTTTCGAAGCCTGCCAAATGCAGAGCTGGCTTTGCTGATTCTTGAGAGAATTTCAGTATCAACACGAGCCGCGGAAGACAGTGTACTGCCAAGATAGGTGAAGTTCTCCGACACCTTCAGATTGTATTGATGTTACAGAACCATAAAAAGCATACAATCATAAATCACCATTACAAGGCTTCCAAATAATGTTATAAGATTCTTGTTAAAAAAGTGAAAGTAAAATTTACAAAATCAATTGTGCTTTTGTCAAAGCATAGACGGAGATAAAATTTACATCCCCATCAAGTTCAAATATTTTACTTTACAACACAGGTTTTGAGTTTAAGGAACCATTAATACTTTTTGAGTTATGAGCTCACCTGTGCACACAATCAACTGAGGCAAATGGCTGTAGAACAGCATAAACGATTCAAACAACTAGATAATAATTTTAATGTGGATAAACATATTCAATAAATCCATATCAGTAAATGAGGATCAAGATTTGAAGTGAAGAAGCACATACAGATGTTCATTGCTTAATTTCTGTTTACAAGCCAACTTACAGTTGTGAGTAAACTGCTCATACTGAGCTCCCATGTCAAATTCTTTAAGCAGATAATATTCACATTTTCACCAACGCAGTTAGTTACAAGGAATTAAAAGATAACATTAACACCATCATCAAACCATCAATCGTGTGTACACAAATGAAAGAAAAGGGAATCACTTAAAATAATTGCCCGAATTTGGACCTACATTATTTTTCCCTTTTTTACTGGGGGCTCCTCTATAAATATATCTGAGCAAACCTGATTGAGATGTTTTTTGAAGTTGCAGTATAACTTGCATGTCTTTCGTAAAACCCCATTGTTTGCTGTTCTAAGATGTAGCTGTTTTTGTGAAGTTGTTCCCCACCTTGTTTTCTAAACAGTCCTAATCCGAATCTATATATAACTCTATCCATGGCAAATAGTGATCATCTAAGAAATGTAAATTCGGGTATACCGTTGCCTTAAATGCTTTCCTGTAAAATCTGCAATATGTCTCATTGTTTCTATTCAGGTAGCAATTGTGCTAAAAGAAGTAGCTGAGACTGGTCTGCTGTGCGATATGAGAGAGTGAACATTAGAATATAGTTCATTCAGATGATCAAATCTCTGTTTGGCTATAGATGCTTTTATGTGGGTTTCTGTATTGTTTGTTGCTGTAACAGTGCGGCGTACTAACTGCTTGGTAATGTCTTTGTAAAGACATGTAATTTGTGTACATAAATTTCTGTTTTGAATGACGGAGCTTGAACATTGTTCCCACAAATTCGACAAAGCTTTTCAAAAGATTTCATGTGCTGTGTGACAAGCTGATATCTCTGACTCTATCGTGTTAGGAGCTTACATTTTAGTATCACTTGAAACAAAATTAACGCAAAATAGTTCTGTCTAAAATCATAATGTTGATATATATTTTTGTAATCTTTACTTTACCTTAAAATATAGACAGTTTAAGTAATTCTGCCTTTGTAAGTTAAGTATAACAAAAGCAAGCCTCAAGAATGTGAGTAAAATTTCTAAACGGGAATAAAAAAAATTCATTATAAAATCAACGAAAAATGGTTTCCAAACTGGATTTTAACAGATACCTAGATAATTATGCCTTTTCTAAATATAAATATGCTTATCCCAATGCTGTCTATGCTTTGAGTAAAAAGTTATAGCCATTCTTTTAAGGTGTATAACCTACAGTCTTACAATTTAGAATCAAAGGACACCTAACAAAAACTGTAATAGACACCAATTACCCCATACATATTTCTACAAAGTTGTGATCAGTAAAAAGATGGAATATTTTTCTATCGGACACCGGAGTCAACTGAACATTCTTCTGTAGACAAAGCTTGAAATAATGGAAATAAAATGATCAACTCCAAATTTAAATTGCACCACTGTTCACGGTGGGTGAACACAGGGAAAGCTGGCCTACCCAGGGCCAGCATGGGTCAGACACCAAAACTAAATGTCCTCCGGTATAGAGACTGGAAACAGCCGTGCCGGTCACCGTCGCTGTGAAATAGCGGGATGGAACTGTGAATCTAGTGGGCAGCGAGAAGAAACAGAACTGTGGCTGACTTTATTGATATACCCTCCACGAACTTTGATAGTGTAACTGATTTGCATTGATTTTGTGGTGTAATTTGTTATTGGCATTGTAAGAAGTATTGCCGATTGCTATTGTTAGTAAGATATTGTTTTGCATTGTGAACTGCTCCTGTGAGGGCTCTTGTAAATTGATATTGCGTAACTTTGTTAAACATTGTAAATAAATAAGTTATGAGTTCGAATTTTATGAAAAGAGTTTCTGTTGTCGCTGGTTTGGCTAGATGGTGGTTCGTAACAGTGGTAAGATTGTGCGAGTCGTAAGGTAAGTTTTAACGCTTTTCTTCCTTTCCTCCGCATTTATTAAACCCGTTTGTGTATTAAACCCGGCTGCTAGGTACCTTTTGGTACGCTGTGTATAGGAACTGAGTTCGAAAGGCAAAATAAATTATACACGGTATTAAAATATTACGGTCCAGAACAGTGAGATAGGCCAGAGCAGTGTAATAGTCAGTGGAGATTTCAGTATGATTTTAAACAACGATCTAGGTATAATTTTGGGCGCATCACACGGAAAGAAACAAGTAGAATTATTCTCAAATTTTGTAGAAATGTGAGGTTTAAATGACTATTTGAGAAGATTAAATAAAGAAACAAAAGAATGTCTTGGAGTGAAGAACATAGAGTTAGAACCAGCGTAAAGGATACAATGAGTCAAGAATATAGAGAATGGAACTAGCACAAAGTAGATCTAGAACTAGCGCAGAGAATACCAGGAGTTAAAAATATAGAGATAGAAACAGCAGACTGTATTTGTCAGAGATGAGAAATCCTACCTCACCCAACACCGAATTTGCAGTATGGAGAAAATGTTATAAAAGTCAATTATGTATAAACATTACTCCAATAGAATTTTCATATTGTTGGCATTTCTATTTAGTAGCGACTCCTGATGATATATGCTGTGATATGCTTGTAGTCACTCATGTAGATTTAGTGTGTTTGTGTGTGCCTGTGGCAAATGTGGAGAGTGAAGAATATAGGGACAGAACTGGCACAAAGAACATCTAGAGTTAACGCAAGGGACACCAATAGAGAAGTTTGTAGAGATAGAACCAACACAAAGGATACCAGTAGTGAAGCATCTAGAGACAGAACCAACATAAAGGATAGCAGTAATGAAGAATGTACAGAGAGAACCACTATAAAGAATACCAGCAGTGAAGAATGTAGAGATAGAACCAACCTAAGGGACACCATTAGTGAAGAATTTAGAGATAAAAACCTACATAAAAGATACCAGTAGTAAAGAATGTAGAGACAGAACCAACATAAAGGATAATTATCATTAGTGAATGTACAGACAGAACCAACATAAAGGATACCATTTATCGCGGGTATAGAGCAAAATTGTTGTATCTCCAGTGATATGAATAATGGGAGCTTACTCGGAAATATCACAATATTGGTCTCAATATATATGGCATCCGTACATCTACGTGAGATGGTGGACATTGCAGCATGTAAAAGGGGGCAACTTAAACAATGTCGTGTGGTTAACACATGCATACACACAGACACACGAAGAAGCATTTATACACACATACTCACATAAAAACAAACTATGAAGCACATCGGTTAATCTAAGTGCATCTTCTTCTGTGGCTGGAGAGTCCTATCCGTGACCTGCACACTCTAGCAATAGCCTGGGCAGGACCATTTGAAGCCACTGCTATGCCCAACTTCAATGACTCCCTCTCGGCTTTGCCAATTTAATCTGAAGGAAAAGCAGATGCCAGTACGTTCAGAATCAGCCAAGCTGCAGAAGCTGCCAGCACAGAGGAGATCTTCCATCTGTCTGCCTATCGGGGCTTCACCTCGGGGTCTCAATGATGTGGTTATTAAGGGAATTACAACAATATTGCTTCTCTGTAACTTGGAACTGGTTAAATATAACGGAATAACGAAAAAATTGCAAGAAGCAGTTTTTCACTATTACAGTATTGCCATTATGAATCCCAATATCATAAACCTGGAGATACAACAATTTTGCTCTATACCCGCGTTATGAAGAATGCAGAGATAAAAACCAACATACAGAATACCAGTAGTGAAAAATGTACAGACAGAGCCAGCACAAAGTATTATTCTGTTAGAGATGAAAAATCCTAACTCATTCAACGCGGAATTTGCAGTATAAGGTTATAATAACTCAAGGCGGCTCGTGATGATATATTATGCTATGATCTTTGTAATTGTGCATAGTCACTCATGAAGATTTAGTGTGAGTGTCAGAAGTGGGATTTGGTGATACCTGGGTTATTGTATAAGTCCCCTCCAGATGTCGACGAGGGGTTTTGGTGGATATAGTTGACTCACAACCGAAACATTCATACCACAATGACTAAGCAACACAGGGTTATTAGTGTTCAGGCCTGACGGGCCATATAATCATAATGCAACATTCGACTGCATAATTTACGGTAATCACAATCATAGATGTTACATAAATGTCATCCACTACTGAAATTCTGGCAAGTCTATCTAAAATAGGCTATAGAAAAAGGTATAGTACTATGCACTCTTTAAGTGCGCCTATCCAGGACTACGGTTCCTAAAGGATACCGGTGTAAACAAATTCAATTTGGACGGTCTCGCTTTCATACAATCAGAGATAGCACCTAATCAGATAATTGACTGACTCATAAAGCGTAGCAGCACTCACTAATAATTTTCACAGTAATACACTTTACAAAATATCTAGGCTGCTCCACACTAAGGAGTATACAGCTGGGAAATGAACATAGTTCAATCTCAAACACAATCTAACAGCTCATTACACATCTAGTAAAAAAGTACAGTTAATGTCCTTCTTTTCGTCACAATGGGGTGACAGAAAAACTGTCACAGTTCCTGGCACGAACACATACGAGGGATCTCACCATTTCCTCGCTCGCGATGGTTTTGCGAGCGAGAGAGTCCAATGTAAGCGGTGTGCACACTTAAGCCTGGTGCACAGAGGCTTCGTCACTGTCCAGGTCTATTCACAGTGCGAATCTTTCTGTCTGTCATCTCCACTCAGGTAGGAGGTCCCCCCGTGACTCGTCTTTTCGCCAAATGCTCGAAATATGAATCCACTGATCTTAGTACGTGTGTTAGCTTTTATACCCCCCGATGGTTAGTAAGGGTCTCCCTCCCGATTGGACGATCAAGGACCTAGCCACGACAAACACAAGTTTGTCTTTCAGTTAACCCTAACTGCTTTCTCAAAAGGATATGTACACAACTCAAAAACCTACACTAGAACTTCTACAATCCTACTACGTAAACAAGAAAATCCCACACGCACACCAAAATCAAAGGGTTAACTTAATGTTTACAAATTTCACTCACACATCCCTCATCCCGAAATCCGTGGCTCGATTAATAGCCAAACGCGTTTCATATTCTCCCAATATAAACCCAACCCATGACTAACAGAAAAGAGCTCACGCGGCTCGTGACAGTGAGTGTGTGTGTCTGTGATAAATGTGTGTGTTCATGTATGTGTAAAGTGGTTAGATGAAAACAAGTGTGTAGGTGTCCGTGTGTGTGTGAAGGAGTTATGATAAAACTGACAAAATTTCCAGTCTCTGGATAAATAAAATTCCATCTTAATTGTTCTTATCTATCTTATCTTTGATTGAGTGATACCCTCTGTCTTAAGTAAAGTAAGATAAAGTATCAAAAGGGATCATAGCTTATCTCGCAGCCTGTAAAGTAAGTCAGTCCTGTGGAGAACAGTTTACACAATCATTGTCCACTTTTGTTAACCACTTTCAGCAACAGCAACACCACCACAACCACCAACAACAACAACAACAAAAGAACCACTCAGAAAGAAATCTGTTGAACTATCAGTTTATCTGAAGATTAATTCCTGCACTTGGTGAAAAAAACAAACTATCTATCTATCTTTCTATCTGTCTCTCTCTCTGTCTATTTATCTATCTGTCTGTCTGTTTCTCTTTTGGTTCTATCTATCTATTTTCAGTAAACTTACCAGCACGACTAGCGGCAGTAGGAGTGGGCGTCAGCGGCAGGTCTGTGGACATTGGACCAACACAAACAGACAATTAGGCCATTATATCCTAAGCAGAAAAAAAAAAGGGGGGGGGGGGGTCGGGAGTGGGTATGGAAACAGAATCAAAGCAAAAAAAAGAAAAAGTTTAGGTTAGCGAGGTGTGAATGTGGAACCAGCATTAAGAAGACCAATTATGAAGAATGTAAAGATAGAACCAACATAAAGGATACCATGTTCGATGACTGTTGAGACAGAAAGAACATGAAGGAAAGTAGTGATACCACCAGCATAAATGATATTTGGAGTAAAGAATGTAGAGATAGAACCAGCATAAAGGATAAAAATTACAAGAAGTGAAGAATGAAGAGATAAAAGAATCAACAGAAAGGATACTATGAGTAAAGAAAGAATGTAGAGATAGAAGAGCCAACATAAAGGATACTACGAGTAAAAAATGTAGAGGCAGAACCAACAGGATACTTGGAGTGAAGAATATAGAGATGGAACTGTCACAAAGAACATCTAGAGATAGAGATAGCGCAAGAGATACCAAAAGTGAAGAATGTAGAGATAGAACCAACATACATTACACCAGTAGTGAAGGGTGTAGAGATAGAACAAACATGCATTACACCAGCAGTGAAGAATGTAGAGATAGAACCAACATACAGGATACCAGTAGTGAAGAGTGTAGAGATAGAACCAACATACAGAATACCAGTAATGAAGAATGTAGAGATAGAACCAACATACAGGACACCAGTAATGAAAAGTGTAGAGATGGAAACCACATACAGGATACCAGTAGTGAAGAATGTAGAGACAGAACCAACATACAGGATACCAGTAGTGAAGAATGTAGAGATAGAACCAACATAAAGAATAACAGTAGTGAAGAATGTAGAGATAGAAAAATCATACAGAGTGCCAGTAGTGAAGAATGTAGAGATAGAACCAACATACAGAATACCAGTAATCAAGAGTGTAGAGATAGAACCAACATACAGAATACCAGTAATGAAGAAGGTATAGATAGAACCAACATACAAGATACCATTAGTGAAGAATGTAGAGATAGAACCAACATAAAGGATACCAGTAGTGAAGAATGTAGAGATAGAACCAACATAAAGAATACCAGTAGTGAAGAATGTAGAGACAGAACCAACATACAGAATACCAGTAATGAAAAGTGTAGAGATAGAACCAACATAAAGAGAACAGTAATGAAGAATGTAGAGATAGAACCAACATACAGAATACCAGTAATGAAGAATGTAGAGATAGAACCAACATACAGGATACCAGTAGTGAAGAATGTAGAGATAGAAACAACATACAGAATACCAGTAGTGAAGAATTTAGAGATAGAACCAACATACAGAATACCAGTAGTGAAGAATGTAGAGATACAACCAACATACAGAATACCAGTAGTGAAGAATGTAGAGATAGAACCAGCATACAGAATACCAGTAATGAAGAGTGTAGAGATAGAACCAACATACAGAATACCAGTAATGAAGAGTGTAGAGATAGAACCAACATACAGAATACCAGTAATGAAGAATGTAGAGATAGAACCAACATACAGGATACCAGTAGTGAAGAATGTAGAGATAGAACCAACATACAGAATACCAGCAGTGAAGAATGTAGAGATAGAACCAACATAAAGAATACCAGTAGTGAAGAATGTAGAGATAGAACCAACATACAGAGTGCCAGTAATGAAGAGTGTAGAGATAGAACCAACATACAGAATACCAGTAATGAAGAATGTAGAGATAGAACCAACATACAGAATACCAGTAATGAAGAAGGTATAGATAGAACCAACATACAAGATACCAGTAGTGAAGAATGTAGAGATAGAACCAACATAAAGGATACCAGTAGTGAAGAATGTAGAGATAGAAACAACATAAAGAATACCAGTAGTGAAGAATGTAGAGATAGAACCAACATAAAGAATACCAGTAGTGAAGAATGTAGAGATAGAACAAACATACAGAATACCAGTAATGAAAAGTGTAGAGATAGAACCAACATACAGAATACCAGTAGTGAAGAATGTAGAGATAGAACCAACATACAGAATACCAGCAGTGAAGAATGTAGAGATAGAACTAACATACAGGATACCAGTAATGAAGAGTGTAGAGATAGAACCAGGAAAATATATTTGTTAGACATGAAAAATCCTAACTCATTGAAAACGGAATTTGCACATGAAAAGTCAGTTAAAAAGCTCAATGACATTGCTCCAACAGAACTCTTGAATTGAAGAAACATGTTCTAAAACTCAACGATATATTATATAAGCATTGCCCCAATACAAGTCTTATATTATTATGTAGTAGCTACTCCTCAGGATATATGCTATACTCTTTGTACTTGTACGTTGTCATTTAAGTAGATTTAGTGTGTGTGAGTGTATGTGTGTGTGTGTGAATGTGCTGAATGTGTATGTTTGGGGTATGTGTAGGCAAGTGCTGATATCTTCACGGGTGTGCAGGTGACTGTTTGTGTGAAGGAGTCAAGATAAAGCTGTGTAAAAAAATTTCCAGTGCTAGATCAATAAAGTTCCATCTTATCTTACTTTAAGTGACACTGTCAGTGCAAAGAAAAGTAAGACAAAAGTAAAAAAAAAAGAGATTATGTGCTAAACATCTGTTTGTTAGCCAGTCCTATGGGGAACAGTTTACACAATCAGTTTTCATTTTTATTAGCTATCTCAACAGCAGCAACAATAATAACCTCAACAACAACAACAACAAAAATAAGAGCGACACCCAGAAAAATACTGTTTTGAATTATCTATTTAATAATGTAGATCTTAGTTCCTTCAATTGGTGAAGAAAACAGCAATATTCTATCTATCTGTATGTCTATTTGTCTGTTGTCTGTCTGTCTGTCTGTCTATCTATCTATCTATCTATCTATCTATCTATCTATCTATCTATCTATCTATCTATCTATCTATCTATCTATCTATCTATCTATCTATCTATCTATCTATCTATCTATCTATCTATCTTTCAGTCTGTTTAATAGTCTGTCCATCTGCCTGTCTCTTCGAGAGTGTCTGTTTGTCTCTCTGACTACCTGTCTGTCTGTCTGTCTATCTTCTATTTGCGTCACCATCGTTGGCTCATGTCCCAGCAAAGGCATTTAGATGTAGAGTAGTCATACCTGTCTTACCTTGGTCATTGACATCAGCACCATGATGACACAATATACTGACGACCTCTGAATGGCCATTACTGGTGGCGTAAGAGAGAGGACTCTTCCTTTTGTGATCACGAACATTGGTGTTGGCGCCGTGTTTACACAACGACCTGACAATATCTGCGTGTCCCAGATGTGACGCATGAATGAGGGCCGTGGAACCATCTTGAGCTTTCATCTCAATGTCCGCGCCATTTTCACACAGCAATTCAACCACTTTCCGATGTCCCAGCATGGATGCGTACATGAGCGCAGAGTCACCGTTCTTGTCCACAGCATTGATGTCAGAACGGTAGTCCAGGAGTAAAGCCATTATGTCCTTGTGACCATTCTCTGCAGCGTGTATAAGTGCAGTCTTGCCATCTTGGTCTGTACCGTTAACGTTGCAACCATTCTGACACAGTTTCTTTATTCGAGAACTTTCGCCAAGTTTGGCAGCCGTTACTAATTTTCTGAAGTCGTACTCATCTCGACAACTCTGATGTAGACCTTCATCTTCTTCTTTCTCCTCCTGCTGTTGAGCATTTTTGGGAAAGCCTGTGCTGAATGCTGATGCAAATTCTGATGCAACTCTGGTATCTGATTCAGACTGCTTGAGAGATTCAGCCATCAATTCAAAAATTTAGCTTGGTTGCACTGAGGACCAAGGTTTCACTCTGCAGATGTTTGAAGCCGGCTAAACTGAGAGATTAAAAAAAAGTGAAACATCAATATTTCCTGGTCACATGAAAACTCTGATATTCCTAAGTTAAACGACTAAAAGTGGTTTTTAGTATGAGTTCGCGTAAAAAAAAAAATGAAAGCAAAAAAGGGGTAGGGAAAACAGATGTAAAAGAGTTTAGAGTTAAGACTTTTCACAGATCAATACTCTATATTTCATAACCTGCCCATGCTTGGCACCAGTTACTGATTTAACCACAGAATGTATAAGCTTTAAAATTCTATACATCTTACAAATTGTTACTCAGATTAGAAAGAGATCATTGATAATTACAGATAATCGGGGAGGGGGGAGTGTTTTTCGAACTCTTTTTTCTTTTCTTTTTTTTCGATTCATTTCGTCTTCGCTTGGTGTCCTCTTTCGGCATTTCCGGTTTTTATTTGGCTGACTTTCAAGACCGGTCAGTTTTTCGCACTTGTTTTCCTTGTCGCAACGGTGTGCGGATGAACCTAATGCACAAATATGGGATACTGCGTTTGAGAGTGAGAAGGACAGAGGAGAAGGGATAATGAGAGACACGTGTTGTAGATATCAAAGACCACGTACAAGCATTGTTAGCGTCACAGTTCAAAGTGTCTGTATTCTTTCAAGTATAGAGTTTCCCCAATGGTTGAAGACAAAATCTCGGGGACAAATTATGAACAGGAATCTTGAGAAGAAAATAATCTTCAAAAATCAAATCAATTTGTAAGTAAAGTCTAACATTATTGTCCTGCTTTTGCAAATCTAAGTGACATCAACCAAGACACAGTACTATGTATTTTCTCTCTCACTTACTCATAAAAGTCATATTCAAAGTTGTTAGATGTCATAGTGTATTTGCTTCATACAGCTACAAGGCTGTCCCTTGGTAATTAAAACTTGCTAACTTTAGTTTCCGTAACCCGATGCACCTGGCCACACGCTCGTCCCGGAAGAGCGCTGCATCCCCATTATGTCATGATAACAGGAATAAATCGCTTGTCTCCAGTGCAGCGTATCGGTCCATGACCCATTGAGCTCTTGGGTAACAAGGATTAAAGGCTTATAATGTCGAATTTTATCATTTAATTTCCCACTATCTCTTGTCTTCAGAATGTTAAGAAAAAACACCATTAGTTCATTCGCCTTCTGCTGATTACACCAATGTAATTTTCATACAGGACATATCACAGTAAGTACACAGTTATACTTGTCTGTTTCTTACCCTGTAATCGATGTTATTAATAACAAAAATAACTTTCTGATAAAATGATTACAACGTATGAAGTTAATATCATCATATTTCCAGGTTTTTGATCCTACACACTTCCTGTCCTTAAGCAATTTTTTTGCATCTTATTTTCGAGACTTCACTGGATGATTTTTAAACAGCAATGTTCAAAAAGAAAGAAGGAAAGGAATCAATTCCACAGATTATGGAAGGAAAGTATTACGCTGCATATTTAAATGGTCTAAATTTCCATTTTTTTAAAAGTAGCAATGAAACCATATAGTATGCTACTTTAGCTATCAGAAAATGACTAAGACATCAATGGTGATGATATGAAATTGTTCCCACCACAGACTACAAAATATGACAACATAATTTAAGAGAGCCCGTCTGTACTGTCTTGAAGAAAAGTATTGTCAGAACAACACAAACCACAACAAAGTCAAATATTGGCAAAAAGAAAAAGTTGTATGTAGCAAAACCTCTCGTAAGAAATAATACCCAAACGATACAATGAAACCAAAAACTGAAAGGGAAGACAGAAAATGTCGATACTTCGGCAATAGCCTTTGTAACGAAAGAAAGGGGAAAAGAAAACAATAGAAAAGAAAATTGGAAAATTGAGTAAATAAAACAATCAAAAAATAAAAAACAAAAATACAATATGAAATATAATGGAATCTAAATAGAATATTAAATGAATGCATCTACTTAGCTGGGAGTTCTTGCTTGTATTGCAGCAGAGAGACACGTCTGCCAGTGTGTGGAGGCTCGACGCATTTGGTTAATTAATTTAGTCATTTGACCAAATGCGTCACATCGACGACTTTTCCTTCGTGCCAATTTTTTACTTTGCTTTCAGCCTTGCTGCGACCCCACAGTTATTCAGTGGTTTTTATGTAAGTCAGAAAACCTCCATCTTAAATCATGCATGCATCACAAAGCTTCAGTGGTCTAAATTGCGTGTATGCATTCCACCCACAAATAGATCTCACACCACAGCCAAAGAATCCCACCATTATTATTTTACGCCATAGACTTGGCAATAAAAACACATTTATGCAAGATTCCATAGAGAAATGATGTGTATAATGCTGAAGTCACGCGTGCAGCCGGAGCGCCATTTCTTGAAGTACCATTGTCTGCCATGAATAAAAGACTTCGAATGTGATAATCCACACTCAGAAAATGGAGTAGAAAAGCTGTGTATAAAACACTTGCAATTTTGGTAAGGCAGCCGGCGGGTGAAATAAAGGAAGAGGACAGACTTATCGTTGTGATGAGAAAGCATTTTCCACAAGTTTCCCCTGATTTGCTCACGAAAGTCCCTCAAGTAAAAAAATAATTAAAATTCAGGAGCAATTTTTGTTATTTTGCAGTTTTGTTAAAGAAGTGTAATTCAATAATAACTCGTAAGTGGCTGTTCCTCTGCTATACTGAAGAAGTATATTATTACAAGTATATATTATATACATGTATATAATAAAAATAATATTGTGTACCTCAGTTAAACATTGTGATGTACTGGAATTCATAAATGACTAATACATTTTTTATTTCTTTTTGGCTCAGATTCAAATGTAGTGCATTCATTTCGTGCATGACTCCGTGATTGGATATCACTAAATAGGACTGGTATTTGTATAATAAGTAAGATTAAAAAAAAATAAAACAATAAAAAAATAAAACTACTTTAAAACGGTATCCATATAAGTGAGTTCGCAAATAAATACGTAGTGAAGTCTAGTTCGAAGTGGCTAATTAAATGAATAAATAGATAAGTATGAAAGTACGCATATGATCTGAAATAGTCAAGTAAATAAATATACTGCTGTCTATAAGGACTATTCTGAGGCTCGGACCCAATTGAGGTCTTTTATGTCCCAGAATTGTCAGTTGCTGAATTCTGTGTTGTCGGCTGTTCTCGAATCATTTTTGGTCTATTCATTATCAGCTGACGGTTTTTACAGTTCATTTTCAACAGCTGGTATAAAAGAAAGAAAACAAAAAAACTGAGTGGATGCATCATATACAAATTATTCTGATGTGCGTGAGAAACAGCCAGAGTTAAATCATAAATATATAATGGATAAAAATCTCAACGGCAAGTAAGATAGAAAAGATTAAAAGAAAGAACAAAGGAACGGAGATAAAAATAAGAATAAAGAAATAAATAGGTTATTATCAGCCATATGCGGCAAATCATAATCAGATGGTAATAATATCTTGCCAATAACCGAACAATAATAGCAGTATACGGCCGTATACTAATTTTACTTTACTGCATGCACTTTGGAATGTACTAGTTTTTTGCATTTTCATCTTTTCGTCATTGCCCCCCTTTTTTTTTTTTTAAAGTTTATTTGCTTTCATTTTACTCTTACTTCACTTACACATTCTCCACACGTTTCAATCATCTATTCATTCTCTGATTATTTATCCGGACATACCTTCAGATATTTTTCTCTTACCTGCATTTCTGTCTCAAATGCAAATTTAAGATTAATTGATTTGCCATATTTTACTTTACCGATACACATTTTAGCAATTAGTAATGTAGTGTTAATATCATCAATAGTATTTTGATTTACATTATAATTTAAGTCCCCATGTAATGTTCCAAAAAGTGCAATTTTCTCATTTATTTCAATTTTTTTACCGGTTTTATTCAGAATATACTGGGCCACATACGGCCAATAGTCTTTCAGTTTGCTGCCATGGAAAAAGAAATGCTCTATAAAATCAGGCGTCTCACAATGCTCGCATTTATTACTTTCCTTTATTTTCATTTTATGTAAGAGAATATTCGTTGGGTAAATATTGTGTAGAATTTTAAAATGTAAGAGCCTCAATCTGGTTTCTTTACAAGCTCTAAACCCGCTATCAAAAAAAGGATATATGTCAACATTATATTTTCGTTTCCAGAAACCAGAGCTACAGATCGTGGCGTTTTTGTTATTTATTAATTTCTTTCTAATTTCTTTATTCGTTAGTTTAAAAATATTTTTTACATTTTCATCTACCTCATCTTCTGTATGCAAAGGAGGTCTATCTTCCGTTCTGGTTTTTAGAAAAAATTCTTTCCATTCTTTTTTAACAGCATTTGTAACTGCCCAGTAGTCGAAATGGATACCAGGATAATGTCCAATTATCTCAGCAATAACATGCAGGGTTTTCCAGTTGTTTTCATTGAACATCTGATACAAATATTTAATTCCCTCGCTGACCCATTTTTCTATCCACAGTGGCTTATTTCTAAATCTGATATTACTGTTGTTGAATAGAGGTTGCCGGCCTAAACTATTTGGAGCAATATCGTTTTCTTTTTCCTTATCCCTTTTTTCTAAGTCTAACATGTTTTAATTCATCATCATCATCATCATTGCCTTTCTCACCCTGGATCAGGGTATAGGCCACCAACAAACACTTTCCATCCCTCTCTATCATGGGCCAGTCTCTTTACATTATTCCAAGTCTTTCCGCTTCGTTGCACATCATTTTCTCTGGCTCTTCTCCACGTTCCGCGCGGCCTTCCTCTTGATCTCTTGCCCTGGGGATTCCAATCCAATACCTTCTTCGCGATGCTGTTTCCTGGCCTCCTGAGAGTGTGGCCGATCCATCTCCATCGCCTCCTACCAATTTCCTCTCTGACTGGGCTCTGTCTTGTTCTTTTCCAAACAATTTCATTGCTGACCTTGTCTGTCCATCTGATCTTAAGTAGCTTCCTCAAACATCTGTTGATGAAAACTTGGATTCTCTTTATGCAGGCCTGGGACGCATTCCAAGTCTCACATCCATACAACAGGACTGACTTCACGTTGGAGTTGAATATCCTCAGCTTTGTTTTTAGAGATATATCCTTGGTTCTCCAAATCTTGCTTAAGGATGTGAAAGCTGCCTGTGCCTTTCCAATTCGTGCTTTGACTTCTGCCTCTGTTCCTCCCTTATTGTCAATGATACTACCAAGATAGCAGAAGGACTCTACATCTTCCAGTGGTTGATCTCCTACTTTGACTTGTTCGCTTGGGTTTTAATTACATTCTGCCAAAAAATAGAGTTTAGTGTACCTACCTGTTTTACTTCTCTCGCGTTAATATCTGACTTGGTTAAATAAGGTAAACTGATTAGCTTTTTTGCAGAAATGACTGACTAATTTTACTCCTGTTTTTAGATGTGACTTTTGTAAGCATATCTCTTTAAACCATTTTATGAGAAAGACGTTTTGCTGATCCTTTATACTGATTACTCCTAAACCTCCCTCGTTTGGTTCTCTGCATAAAGTGTTCCGTTGGATTTTTTCAAAAGCTCTTTTATTTGAATACTTTTTTTGCCACAAAAACTTGAATATGATTCGATCTATTTCAGCCAGAGTTTCCTGGGGTAGGGATAGGGCCTGAATAACATAGTTTAGTTTTGATAGTAAAAAAGTTTTTGCTATTATAGTCTTTCCATATATTGACAGATTTCTTTTGGACCATCTACGAATCAGATTTTTAATGCTGTTAATTTTTTCCATCCAATTTTGTGAAATATTAGATGCCTCGACCGCAGCATTGAAGTATATCCCTATTATTATTATACATTTATTATTCATTTTATGACTCACAACAGTGAGAAAGAGATTGAGGTGAAGCTTTTTTTTCTGTGGATCAGTAATCGTTTGTGTGCGTGAAATCCTTATGATACGTTAATATGTTAAAGCTGTTTCATTGATATGATAAATGTGAACAAGGAAGAGGAGGAGGAGGAGGGAGAGGAAACTATTTTCACAATTCCAAGTGATGGATAGTTCATATTCTTATTTATAAAGATAATGGAGTTCTAACGCCATGAATGGTTTCCATGTATTTCCCACTTTGAACATGGAAGTTCTTGGCAAAACAGGCAGTAAAAAAAAAAAAAATCTGCTAATGGCTCGAAAATGATTGTCATATCCCATGAAAGTAGGCTGAATCACCTTTCTTATTATATAAAGCATATTCTCAAACTTCAGAAATTGTGATATTAAATATCTGAAAGCTTTGACTTACTGGCTTTCCTTTAATTTTACATGTCCGTGAAATACAATAGGGGTATGACGTTTTTATATACCTCGGCCGTGTGTCCACGGGGACAAGGTGGTCTAGAGGCAAGGTGCTCGCCTCTCGTGCCAGGGGTCCCGGGTTCGAAACCCGGGCTGTGCAGGCATGTTGGAAATTGGGATTTTTCTCATATTTTCGTGTCCCTGATCCTATTGGGGGGTAGGGTCGAGTACCTAGTCTTCTCGGATGAGTACGAAAAATTCGGAGGGCCCGTGTGCACGTTGCGCACGTTATAGAAACCTTGGCAGTTGGAAATCGTAAAGAGTAGGCCGTATAGGCCGCTGGCCGGGCAAAATTGAAACTAAAAATTAATAGATTAAAATTCAGCCATATCACCTCCCCCCTCCATATCTCCAAAAAAAAAATATTATATATAATTCATTATTAATTATTAAAAATAGGGAGAACCACTAAAGGCAGACTACACGGAGGAATGCACATCCTGCAACACTGTTGATTCCACGCGTATCGACCATGTCGTTCCAATGGATCAAATCAACACTGTCGAGAGGGGGAAAGTGCACCATGGGCTAGGCACTTTCTCCATACCCACAGCCCAGGCATGCAGCACAAAAACTATATAGTTGCTGACCGTCTGCCAAGACGAAAACAGCCAATTATGACGTTTTTAACCTATCGATAAAAACTGACGCAGTACAGAAAGTTTCATGATTTCGGCCCCATAATCACAATGTGTTAGGTGCCTACAATGTCAATCCACCCTTTAACTGTAGTTTGATGATATCAGGACATGTATGACTGTCTTTCACTATTTACAGACACAAAACGTACATGTTCACGAACTGGTTACCTCCGTCTGGCTGTATCTATGAAGTGATTACACAGAACGAGAAAAAAAAAAAAGGCTGTGAAATGGTAATTTTGCACCAATATTTCAGCGGACCAAGAGCATTTGACCCATACACTGGCTCTAACACAAACACAAGACATTCCCCACGGAGAGAAATCTTCTTGAGTGCCTTTTATTTCTTTTGTCTGTTTGATGTTGAGTTCCAGCAACTTTGCTACCAGGACGTCGGTCAGAGCCGACACTGGGCAGCCTTGTTCTAAGTTAAAGAAGTACGTTAGCCAGCTTCCATCATTGACGCAACATTTTGCATCATGCATCATAACTTTAATACATGATATTTAATTTTCTTTGAGATCAAAGATCTTTAACGGTACAAAATATAATAATGTGATACTCTATCGATGCACTTACTGTAGTCAACTGCTAACAAATATCCGGTCTCCTTGTATTGTTCTACATATTCTATAATATCATCACACTGTCGGAGTAAATATGCTGCGCTGTGACTGTGACCTTTCATAAACCCAAACTGGGATTTTGAAATCACTAATGGGAGCACTTGCTTCAGTCTCTCGGCTGATACTTTAGCTAAAATTTTATAGTCTACGTTTGTAACTGATATTGGTGTCCAGTTTTCTAAAGCATTTCTTTACCTTTATGTAATAATGTCTTAACACTCTTATTTTTTGTGACGAGGTCAAGTTCCGTGTTTTAGACTATATTAGTTGCAGGATATTAAGTCAGATTTTATTTCATTCCGAAAAATTTTGTAAAATTCTGTTGTTAGACCATCAATTCCAGGAGCCGAATTATTTTTAAGTTTATTCAGACATATGCCGACTTCGTCTATGATGATTGATTTTCAAGTTCACAAAAACTACTTTCTTTCTCGTTTAATTTTTGGTATTGACATATCAACATGGAATGCATTTACTCGTTGTGCACAGGCTGCATGTCGTTTCTTAAGAAGTTAACCCCGGTGGACTCCTCGGCCGCTTTTCAAATATCCACTGAAGAGATTTTCTTGTCTCTAGGTATCAGGAGCTGGTTGTATTAAATAAAGACTGGGCTAATGGTAACTGCATTCAAATCCATCGACATATTCACGGGATTGCTCACCTGCACTGTCTAACGCGAACACACACTAAAACCGCATCGTGCCAGGAGAATCCACTATAAACGCTACAAATTAAAGAGCAAAACAAAAACTTACTTACCTGTTGTAGAATTAACACAAACCACCTCCTAATGAGAGATACAAACAAAGAAAATATCAAAACTATCCAGAGACTAGATTACTCCTGATAATCCCCTGATCGAATATTCCCACCCGGATGTAAAGTATCCAAAGACGGGTGTCTGGAACATTTGGTGACGTGTATGGTAATATCTGATACCAAACTATGACCACAGCGGTCCTGATAACGGCTGACAGATCCAATGGGTTCCTCGTGACGAGAATATACAATACCAGATAACAAACAACCCTATTCAGGAGACTGTCCACAGTTTTGGTCTAGAAAATCTGATACAGTTTACACTAATGTATTTCAAAACTCGAATCACCAAAATTGTTTACATTTCCGAAGATGTAGTTCGATGTGTACATATCCCCAAACTACTCTATAATGTGTGAAGTAAGAATATGAGTGTAAACAGCCTGAGGAACTAGGCCAACACTTTCTGTCAAGGCATCTGGCGTTTTACATGATTGTTTGTTTGTGTTGTTGAAGAATTAGACAGTGAAAACTGTAGAATACAAAAGTTATCCGATTTCATCATTTTCACCACATGTACAGTTTTCTCTTAGTTCGTCCCTTACAGTGGGGTTTGGCAAATGAGTTTTCGTTTAATCGTACAGTAATCATAATTATTAAACTCCACTTTCATCCACCTGTATGTGCACTCTAAATAATATTGGCTAACCTGCCGTTTGCTGACCGGTGGTCACTTTGTCAAAGCGAAATTTACTCTCATACTTTTCCATTCTACCAGATGAAAATATGTCTTATTTCTTGCTGCTCAAAACAAGAAAAAAAACAAACAATGTAAATGGTCCACATTTTGGCCCAAACTGGATGTGTCCACGGAGCTTATCGTCAAAAATTGACGCAGTATGCAATGTTTCATAATTTTTGATATCGTAATCACAAAGTTTTAGATGCTCAAGTGTTCACTCTCTAGTTTCATTATACTATATGACTAGTCTACCTGGACAAGAAATGCCTTGCAGTTTTCTTGCACCAAGTCCAGCTCGATCTGGGTCCCATTGATAGCGGCACTTGGATTGGATGCAAAGACTAATGACCAATAGGTCGTTTTATTATAGCGCAGTTCCTTTGCAGAATACACAGAATGATGTGATTACGTTGATTTTCAATCACCACTGTATAAAGAGAGGTCAAGGACGAAATTTCCGATGATGCCTTTTGATTCTCCTCGACAAAAATACGTCTCTGTTGCTAAGAAAAAAATCTTAAACAAATAACATTTAAGACTCTCATAAATGAATGTGTCCACGTAATTTATCGTCAAAAAGTGAGACAGTTCACTAAGTTTCATTATGTTTGATCGCGTTGTTTCTCACGACATACAACAATAAAACTTAACCGTCCACAAACTGGTTACCTCAGTCTGGCTGTATCTATGACCTGATTACACAGAACGAAGAAAAGGCTGTGAAATGGTAATTTTGAACCAATATTTCAGCGGACCAAGAGCATTTGAACCTTACACTGTCACAGTCACAGAGAAATTTTCTTGAGTGCCACTGAACAAAGATCAAGCTGCCTCTAATCCACTCTAAATATAACGTGAAAATTCCTTTCAGTATAAATAGGCCATTACTTGACAATGTCACTGGAGTAATGCGGATGTTCTTTAAAGACAAACACGTACACCTGCATTCTCTGCCTCATAATTCTAATATCCTGCATTCTCTCTTTCGTGTCTTTCTACAGAACTCTTCTCCTTTTTTCTTGTTCTAATCCACTCTTCTGCCTCTTCATTTTCAATGGTCAATATTTAAACATAAAAGCTTTTCTTTTTGCCGCATTTTTACTTTGTTTCAAGTCTTCCTGGGACCCCAGAGCACTTTCTTTTTTTAAAATAGGGTCAAATTTAGATATTAGTAGATCACATTATCAATAAGTTTATTTCAGGACTTGCCTATGTTTGGCACCTCTAAGGGCTTCCGTCACAGTGCAAAGGAATGGAATGGAATGGAAATTTTGACTCATTTTCTGATTGCAAAAATAATAGTGAAATAGAAATCTACATATCATGTGTATTCCGGTCATTGCGAGCCCATAGACCACAGAACAGACAAGCACGACACGCTAGGGAACAAAAGTTATATTGTATGCTCTATTTGTTCCGTTGTCAGTTGTAGAGGGGAGATGACTGATCAACTTTTGTTGTCACAGGACCGTGAGCTGGCAATGTATGACGACAAATTGATTGCACGAGTTCAGTTCTCTTTTATATGCAAACAGACACCGAAACGTGCCAATAGAGATATGTAAAAAAAAAAAAAAAAGTATGGCAAAAGGGAGTTGTTGGAGAAATGAAACAAGAAGCGCAAAAAGTGGCAGTCAGGTATATAGAAATGCTTGATGTAAAGACATTTATGATACCGCACAAAGCACTTTGTGGTGCATGACGTAATTCAGGCGCTTTCGAGGGACATTCAAATTTAGATGCAGAGAATGTAAAGAATACAAAGAAAGTACCATTTCCCACATCAGCAACAACGTCAGAGATGGAAAATGAGAAATTTTTTTGACCCATCTTATGAACAGAGAAACACAGGAAGAATTCAGACTTTGATATGAAATCTTGATAGCACTCAGGAATCAGATGACAAGCCAGATAAAGCCGTCTCCTTTTTTCGGGGACTGCTACCATGGGTCCTATGATGAGGAGGCTCGATCCACTGGTTGCCATTCACTACAAGCACAAATTACAGACTATACTGCTACGGCATCTCCAAGTCTCTCTCTCTCTCTCTCTCTCTCTCTCTCTTTCTTTCTCTCTCTCTCTCTCTCTCTCTCTCTCTCTCTCTCTTTCTTTCTCTCTCTCTCTCTCTCTCTCTCTCTCTCTCTCTCTCTCTCTCTCTCTCTCTCTCTCTCTCTCTCTCTCTCTCTCTCTCTCTCTCTCTCTCTCTCAGTTACAACATGTCACACACAAAAAAGAAGAAAATCTGATGAAAACTTTGTCAGACACGACCTGGCTGATTTTGATTATAAGTACATGGAATAAATCACACCCACTCCTACATTATGTGTGTACTGTGGATGTTTTCTGTATGCAAGAGGCACTTGGGATTGTACTCTAATCGAGCACACATGACGGGATCAGGGCGATGTATATTGGTATAAGAGATCAAAATTCAAGAATTAACGCTGAAAAAATGTTGATGTTTGGTGAGACCTGACAACAGAAATCCCTTCCCTCATCCTCAACCCAACCTTTTTTCTCCCCAAAAATTTGTTGAACCTCCTCAGTTTCCAAGAAATACTTAATTTCTGTAATAAATAAATAATAATTTTATTAATGTTTTCCAGTTCCAAATTGTGGCCAAATTTTCCAAACCAGGTCAGAATTTTGTCTATGGAGGAGGGCGGCATTATATTTAAAATGAATGTTTACTGGATAGACCAATGCGTACACTGCCTGACTGAATAATTAAAATATTTGAATATGATTGACACTCTGAGGGACTTAGTGAATGGTAAATGACATGTTATATGGTTGATAGACTGGGGTACTTAGTGAATGATCAATGACATGTTACATGATTGACACACTGTGGGACTTTGTGAATAGTCAATGATATGTTCTAGGGTTGACAGACGGAGGGACTTAGTGAATAGTCAATTACATGTAATATGAATGACAGGCTGAGAGGCTTAGTGAATGGTCAATGATATGTTATATGATTGATAGACCGAGAGAGTAGTGAAAGGTCAAAGATCGTAATACTATATGATTGACAGGCCGGGAGACTGAGAGAATCGTCAATGACATGTTATAATAAATTATGATTCACAGACTGAGAGAATGAGTGGATGGTCAATGGCATGAACACAAGGAGAATATTTCTATGAACATAGGATTGTTTTACAGTGTTGATGTCTGCAGTTGTCTGCCACTGGATCAAGATGTGATCTGTGCTTGCTTATCGTTAAAAACACATTATTACTTTAGACCAGCAAGATGAAACAGAATCAGGGACATTGCACTATAGAAGGCTGTTACCTTCAAACTGTCAATTATTCCTGAAACCTGTTCAGGAAAAATCATTTTGTAACACATTTATTTAGGTACAGGGAATGGGCCAAACACACAAGATCGCAAATACATCATGATGTTTTTCAACGGTGGTAAAGTTTTAAGGTACACATAAACATCGGGCTGACATTCTCTGTGGTATTCCATACACCTAGTCGAGCGTGCAGTCCGTTTCTAGCCAGATAATTTTCCAAATCTCCACCTTTCTCATCTCATTCCATTGCCAACCCCTCCGCGTTCCCATTTTCAGACAAGACTTTGTGGGCTTTTGCCTTTCAGAATATAAAAGTCTCTTTATCATATTTCTGTCACGCGATTCTGAAAGTAGAATGGCGAGAACTTGCAGAAGCAAATTTCCTCGCTTTACTAATGAGCATTTTTGGTTAGCTCACCCCCCCCCCCCCCCGCCCCGCCGCCTACCCAAAACTCAAGCATACTGCATTCATTAAGAGCTATACTAATGTGGTTGACGGCAAAATATTCTTACTAACTGCAAATTCAAAAGAGTGACATCTAGTTATACCAGTTTATTCATAAATATCAGATCTACGAAAATTAAGAGACTTGTTTTTCCCCATTTGTAAAGACTTCATGAAATCAACTAAGATTTTCAGCAACAGTGAGAGATGACATTTATCTCTGATCCTGTCCGAGACTGACAAGTCTGGACTGACAAAAAATACAAAGATGCAAAATCAAAGAATGAAAATCGATAACACAAAACAAAACAAAACTGTTCACTCGTCCATCAAAACAAAATCTTGACGCCTGTTGACGTTGTCTGCATGTCTGTCAGCTTAGGTCGCCGGCATAGGAATGCTTTGAAAATCTCGCTAGAAATTGGATTGAACACTGTCCCACCAACACATTCTGAGACAAGTTTTAAGCTGGTCGTTCTAAAAGCTATATCAGACGGTAAGAAGCATCACGGTACCCGTCGTTGCCCTGGTAACGAGGGAAAAGAATGTCTGATTTCAGTTCACAAATGGAGTGATGTAATGTGCTTTTGAAATCACATTGCTTTTATTTAATACAGTGATGTGTCCGTAAACTGACTGTGATTGCAAAATTATCAGATGTGTCTTGTCTCCAAGTTGAAGTCAAAGTACCCAATAAAACGTCATCGAGACTTCCAATGAGCATAACAGATTAAAGAATTTACTTTCCTTTGAGTTCAGTCTAAACTTACCTTATAATTTAGATTGTGTACCAGTTAAGCAGTGAATGTGTTAAACTGTGTTGTCCTGGCACCTAAAGCGTCAGTCAGCAGGGAGAATGTAGGAATAATAACTGTCAGCAACCAGGTACAAAAATATCGCTGCACATGCATTATAGTACCCACAAGAAAACTCCACAGGTCAGAGGGGATAGTATGAAGAGTTGGCGGTGCGTAGGGAGACAACTAAAACACTAAACTGATAAGAAATTCAATAAGAGACTTGTCTGGGCTGTGCGATCGTGACATTCGATATCTCACATGCTATCAAGGAAAAACAAATTTCAAGAGCGAACTGGAGCACACGATAAGGCCAATGTTTGTTCTGTTCAAAATGAAAGAAAATCAAACAAACACACATATAACTGTGAGAGTAATGTTGATAAGTAGATGGTGTTACAGCCATAAAAAATGCAATCACATAGGCCAGAGATTAGGAGTTCAAGTGAACCCGGATCTATAGACTTCAGGGAGGTCTGTGTCACAAATCCCAGACTGGGAAATGTAATAGTTTATTATGACAGGACGACAATCACGAACAAACAAGTTTAACACTTAACAAAACAACCCATCAGACTCACACATTTATTAAACATAATTATACATATAATAGCGCAATTACATATATTATATTATTGAAATGACTGCCGTACAACGGCCTTATTCTCACACACACGCTCCCTCGGATCCACAATCCGGTAGTTACTCCTAAAGGCACTTCGGCCTCAGCCTCTCCCCTCAGGGTCTTAATAGTACATTAATGATTCACTGGCACCGCAGTCTCTCAATATCACCTTCCTATTGTCATACACCTTAGCACTCCCCTAGCACCTCAGCAGGGCAATAACACATTATTATTTCCATAGCCATCAACATGGCAACAACATAATATCAGTTCACTAGCCTATCAACATGGCAACAACATAATATCAGTTCACTAGCCTATCAACATGGCAACAACATAGTATCTCATTCACTCTCATATCTACGTCCCTGCCCGTGGCCTGACTGCCACGACTTTATGTGCCTCTACTGTCCTGCCCCGACAGCCTCACTTCTGGCCTATGTGTGGCCTCCGGCCCTATGCTGGCCTATCCCCTGTGCTCATCGAGGTGGCTCTGCGGCCCGTCCCCGACACCTACAAGAATAACATTACATTGGTATAATACCCTACCACTTCTATTCACTCCACCTCTCCTTACAATCCATGAAGCGTACACACACTAGTTCACCTTTCACTCACCACACATCTTACGGTAACACACCTCCATCGGAGTACACACTACTCACTCGCGCTACAAATCCATGAACTCACTTCCATCTATCGCTCGTGGCGCACATTGCTATATCCAATATCAAGGACTTCCACATTCCTCACATATACTTATTCACATCATGGTAATAGACGAATATAATATAATACATCAATCATAATAATCAATCAACATTCTACATACCAGTCATAACTGGAAAGACTCTCACTAGTCTTCTCGACTGCTTCCTTTTATCTCTGCCCGATGGGCTATTATTCACAGATCCGCTCCCTAGGACCTTCTAACTTGCAGTGATAGTTATACAGCGCTTTCGCCTCCTTCAGACCCCCCCCCCCCCACTACTCACAACAGCACGCTTAACTTGCTGTCTACTGTGAGTCATTCTTACTCTACACCCGCTCTGTAGCAATCCCCTTAATTGCACTCACTCCACTCGTGACATCATCCCCCACCCCAAAAAAATTAATGCAATTAATTTCAAATCGCATCAAGATGACTGTCAACGAGTGAGCGTGAGCAATACCTACACTAAAAAAAACTGACCTAGCAGTTCCCCTAGTATATAAAATACCGAAATCAGGGGAAAATATGGGGATCAATATGGCCTGCAATATGCATATATGTGTCACATCATGAATAGCTAACTAACCACAATACTTAATACAGAATCAAAAACCATTCAACCTATCAACCATTCTTCATATCATATTTATAATGTCAATATTTTAAAGTCGACTTATTCACACAGATCCTGTCAATGTTCCTGTCCTCCGATGTATAAGCTCCTGAAATCTTCCCCTAGGCTCGACTAAGGTAGTCGGCGATATGATTGCTGGTTCCTGGAATTGGTTGAATAACGAAGGTATACGGCTGCAAAGCCAATGCCCATCTAGACAAGCGTGGGCTGGACGAACGATTCTTCGACAAAAATGTCAGTGGCTTGTGGTCTGTCTGGATACAAAATTCTCGTCCCATGAGATAACGTCCTAATTTCTGGACGGACCAGACAATGGCAAGACACCCACGCTCTATCACAGAATACTTTCTTTCTCTCTGCAATAACTTCCTACTGACATAACATACAGGATGGAGACATTCGTTCTTCTCCTGTAGAAGACAAGCGCCGACACCAGAGTCCGACGCATCCGTTCTGAGGATAAAATTAGATCGAAAATCGGGTAATATCAGAATGGGTGACGATGATAATGCTGTCACCAAATTATCAAATGATGTCTGACATTCAGACGTCCACTGGACCTTATCGGGTTGTCCCTTCTTAGTAAGGTCAGTAAGAGAAGATGACAAGGAGGAAAAATTTGGAATGAACTTTCTGTAATAATTTAAAATTCCCACTAAGCTTCTGACTTGTTTCTTTGTTTTAGGGATTTGCAACCCTACCAACTTGTCAATTTTTGTTACTTCAGGTCTCTGAACACCTCTACCCACAATATGTCCTAAGAATATTATCTCTGGACATGCCAAATCCATCTTTGCTGGTTTAGCAGTTAACCCAAAATGACGTAATCGTTGAAAAATTACTGTTAGTGTCTGAATATGATCAGACCATGTCGACGTATGACATGCTATATCGTCAAAGAATGACACGACATTAGGTATGTCCTTCAACACTAGTCTCATTAATCGTGCAAACGTCGCTGGCGCGTTTACCAATCCAAATGGCATGACCTTAAATTGGAATAATCCAATGGGCGTTTGGAACGCCGTGTATTGTTTAGACTCCTCAGTGAGCGGGATTTCCCAATAACCTTTCGTTAAATCTATCTTGGAAAACCACGTGGACCCGGCCAATGAAGCTATTAATTCCTCCTGGAACGGGATAGGCTCCCTATCGCCTACCGTAATAGTGTTCAATCTTCGAAAATCAATACAGAACCGCACCGATCCATCAAGTTTTTTCACGAGGACGATGGGTGATGAATACGGCGATGTTGATGGTTCTATCACATCTAACTTCAACATTGACTCAACTTCCTTTATGACTCTATCTCTCGAAGAAAACGGCAACGGATACGGTCTAAGAAATACTGGCTTATCCGAAGTCAACTTTATTTGGTGCTGAATCACCGTAGTGCGACCCGGCAAATCCGTAACAACATCCGGAAATGACGCTAATAGGGTCTCAAGTTCCCTACTCCTTGAACTCGTAAGGTCAGGGTTAATTTTTACGTCCCTGTAACCTTGTGTCGGAGTTAACTCCGGCAATTGAATTTGTAACTCCTCCTGCGCCTCGGTGTCGCTTACGTCACAGTCCAACTGGTCTACGACCCCCGTACAAGCCGTAGAGAAGACAGTCTCCTTTGGTCTTGTCTGTGCACACAGATACTGTGGTCTCTCATAAAATCTCTGTAGCATATTAACATGGAAAACCTTACTCGCTCCATCAATGTGGATAGCGTAATCTACCTTCGAAACAACTCGCTCAATAACATAAGGACCTTTCCATGTCATCAATAACTTATTATGGTCCGTAGGTAACAACAACAGAACCTTGTCTCCTGGCTTAAAAATTCTGAGTTTGGAACCTCTGTCTTTATAGTCTTTTGCTCTTTTCGAAGCGATACCCGAAGCTTCTTCTGCTATAGTGCGCGCTGAAGATAGTCTTTCTCTTAAATCAACAAGGTACTGAAACACCGAAATCTGCTCATCGTCTCCCGATGATGGCGACGTCATCATGTCCCGAAGAACATCAGTTGGGCCCCTAGGACTACGACCGTACATCATTTCGAACGGCGAGAATCCCGTTGACTCCCGCCGTACCTCTCTGTACGCGAATAACACTGCAGGGATATATCTATCCCAATCTTTAGGGCGATCAGCAGCTACCTTACGCAGCATCGACTTTAACGTCGAGTTCAATCTCTCGCACATGCCATTAGCCTGCGGATGATACGGGGTGGTAGTGATGGGTTGTATGCTGAATAAGCGGAACAATTCCTTCATCATCTGCGACGTAAATTGCGCGCCCCTATCAGACAGAATTTGCTCTGGTATTCCTACCCTAGCGAAAATTGCAAACAACGCTTCCGCGACTGCCTCAGACGTTATGGTCCGCAGAGGAACCGCCTCTGGCCATCTCGTAGCATTACATATGACCGTTAAGAAAAATCGATTCCCCCTATCGGTCGCTGGGTGAATGGGGCCAACAAGGTCTATCGAGACCTTTTTAAACGGTTCCGAGACCGTGGGGATCTTCTGAAGAGGAGCCTGGGGTGTACGACCCTTATGCGTCGTCTTTTGGCACGCACTGCACGTCTTACAATAGACCTGCACATCTCTGTGGATCGATGGCCAGTAAAAATTTTTAAGAACCCTTTCTTTGGTTCTAGCTATCCCCATATGACCCGCTAATGGGACATCATGTGCCAAATGCAATACTGTTGCGATCAGCAACGCTGGCACAACGACCTGCTTTAAAATGGAGGACACCGTTACATACTTACGGAACAGAATGCCCGCCTGAACAATAAAGGAGGACGACCCGTTCTTATATCTCCTCGTTTTCTCGGTTCGCGCTTCCCCAAAACATGGGTTTAATGATGGGTCCTCCCTTTGTAATCTCGCCAAGCGCTCTGGCGTGATATCTAGGTTGACCGCTGGCGTCGCCAAAGTTCTAATCTTATCTTTATCAGCTACCCGTCGACGTGTTTCGACCGCGGCGCAAAAGTCAATACCTTTTGATTGCGACCATGCTTGCACGTTCTCATCGGAAGGGGAAACTACCCGTGATACATTCCCAATGATGAGCTGGGCGCCTGGAAAACAACCAACGACTGCTTCGACTTCCCCGCTAAGGAAAGGTGTATCTATCATTATTCTTGCCATGGGTAATTTCTCAATGGCCCCCGAAAATTGGATGCACGGGACAGTCTCACCTGTAAGCTGTGAATCCCGAATGCAATCCCTATGCACTCCCACAACGGTAGATCCTGTATCTCGTAAAACCGAGACCGGTTCGTCCCCAACAAACCCCGGATAAACCCTAAGACCACCTCCTGTATGACATGAATTTATAACGGGGATCTTTCTCCCACAAGGTAAAACACCGGAAGATAATAACTTCTCACAACTGGGACACTTAGAATACTGTCCGCCTCCGTTGTCCGATGTAACACACGCAGCCGCATGATGAAATTTATTTGGGGAACATGGACTGGAGCTACTGTCCACGTTCGCCGTTATCCTACCTGCAGGGCAGTTCACGCTGATGTGATCCGCTCTACCGCAGTTCCAACACTTCGCGGCCCTACACTCGCGCGAAAAGTGACCCGCGCGTCCGCAAGTCCAACACTCCGCTCCCTGTGCTGCCCTAGGCCTGGGTCCCCGTGACCCATCGCGACCGGAACTAAAGTCCCTATGCCGTCGGTCATCGGCAAAGGTCACAAATCGCCCCCGGCCATTACCGCGACCTAGCCCTCCTGCTCGGTCAAACTTACCGGATCCATATGCCGGTGATTGGTGATAGCCCCTACGCTGCCCCTGGGCTTGCCCGCTATAGGCACCACGCTGACGCGACCTGTCCCTAAGTCCTGCCGGCGACCCCTCGACAACGGCGACGTACCCAGCATCTTGGACGTACGCCCTGGCGACCGGTTTGGACGGATGCGCCGTACGGTATGCCTCCGCCAACTTAGACGCCTCCTGCACCGTCGCGGGTTCGTTCTCTTTCAGGAAAGCCACCAGATCTTTGTGGCACGACGCGTATAGCTGGTCACGGATCATTAAGTCTTTCAGTTTAGCAAAGTCCGTGCCCACATGCGCCAAGTCTACCCAGTTCGCGAAATACTCCGTTAGTCTCGCGACGAAGGCAGCAAAGTCCTCCCTGGTATCTGCACGTGCTCGCCTAAACTGCTCCCGGAAATATTCCTCGGTACGCGCAAATCGGCGAAGCAGCAAAGCCTTCAGCTTATCGTAATCTTGCACGTCTTCGCGCTGTAGCTCTTTAAAGTAGGTTAACGCTCGCCCCTGCAATAGTGATGCCAGGTACGTGGCCCATAATTCCTTATTTTCCCCCCATTGCAATTGTGCGTTCAGTTCGAACCTGTAAAGGAAGGCGTCTATGTCGTCCTTCCGGTCGTCGAACGTAGGGAGCTTAATCCTAACGCCACCTTTATTGTGTACCTGCCGCTCAACTGTTTCTGTTGGCGCATTCTTTTTGATTTCCAACTCGGCGATCTTTACTTGCGCCTCTATCTCCTTTAACCTTATCTCCCTTTCCTGCTCCCTATCCTGTCTCTCCTGTCGCTGAGCTTCTAACTCCTTTAACTTAAACTCTCTTTCCTGCTCCTTATCCTTAGCCTCTCTCTCCTGTTGCTTAAACTCCCTTTCCTCCTCCTGAGCCTTAGCCTCTTTTTCTCGCTCTCTATCCTTAGCACGCTCATCGCGCAAATCCGCCTGCTGTTCTTTAATCCAGCCGCGTAGCTCTTCTCCCTCCAGGCCAAGTTCCTTACCCAACTTCATTAGTTGTTGGAGTTCCGCCATTTCACAGATTTATGGTTATGGTATATATTTAAAAAACGGCTAACCTGTCGGTATGATAACTAACGACACGACCAGAGACCTGAGATCACACCAGATATAACAATACCCAATTGTCCCAAATACAATTCAGAAATTTACCTTTACAGCACAACTAATTCTATATCTATAAAATGCCTAGCACTATTAATTATAAAAGAAACTAGAAACGACAAGAATGAAGAAATACAGTAGAAGGACCACAAGTACGTCAAGGACAACGAACCAGACTAGGACAAAGCTTCTACAAAAAAAAACTATAATGGAAAAAAAAAATGCAACCTACTACGCCGATTACACAACACGGTACGACCGAGAACAGAGTCTGAAAAAAAAGAACGTATCTATAGATAGGTAGAAAGAGGGACAAGAGAATACGTCTTCCTGCGGAACAGAGAAGATATCGACGCTACAACTAAACAATATTACAGGTCCCTACAGAACTGTTCACTGTGATGAACGAAGTTCCAAAGTTTACCACACCTTTTTAAAAGGATAAACTAAGTTCAACACAGCAAACCCGCGCCACCGCCCGTATAACCTATAACGACAACAACAGCAAAAACAGGGAAAAAGACAGATTAAAGGAACAGCCCACAATCCAGGGCACAAAAATTTTGACTTTCACTTAACTTTTGAAATTTTGAGTAAAACTCCTCCCTTTAATCGGAGCTCTGGCTGCTCGTCTCCTCAGGCTGCACGCACACACTCTGGAAAGTTTAAATACAAATTAATACCTATTCATAGCAATACATGCATCAATATACCTTCATTATTATACATAAATCATATCATGAAATGTCCATTCATCCAACGAACAAGACAGCACAATTACCTACTAACTAACTACAACTAAACATTACGAAAATGGACGAGTCACAATGGACGAGCCCCCAATGTCACAACGGACGAGCCCCCAATGTCACAAATCCCAGACTGGGAAATGTAATAGTTTATTATGACAGGACGACAATCACGAACAAACAAGTTTAACACTTAACAAAACAACCCATCAGACTCACACATTTATTAAACATAATTATACATATAATAGCGCAATTACATATATTATATTATTGAAATGACTGCCGTACAACGGCCTTATTCTCACACACACGCTCCCTCGGATCCACAATCCGGTAGTTACTCCTAAAGGCACTTCGGCCTCAGCCTCTCCCCTCAGGGTCTTAATAGTACATTAATGATTCACTGGCACCGCAGTCTCTCAATATCACCTTCCTATTGTCATACACCTTAGCACTCCCCTAGCACCTCAGCAGGGCAATAACACATTATTATTTCCATAGCCATCAACATGGCAACAACATAATATCAGTTCACTAGCCTATCAACATGGCAACAACATAATATCAGTTCACTAGCCTATCAACATGGCAACAACATAGTATCTCATTCACTCTCATATCTACGTCCCTGCCCGTGGCCTGACTGCCACGACTTTATGTGCCTCTACTGTCCTGCCCCGACAGCCTCACTTCTGGCCTATGTGTGGCCTCCGGCCCTATGCTGGCCTATCCCCTGTGCTCATCGAGGTGGCTCTGCGGCCCGTCCCCGACACCTACAAGAATAACATTACATTGGTATAATACCCTACCACTTCTATTCACTCCACCTCTCCTTACAATCCATGAAGCGTACACACACTAGTTCACCTTTCACTCACCACACATCTTACGGTAACACACCTCCATCGGAGTACACACTACTCACTCGCGCTACAAATCCATGAACTCACTTCCATCTATCGCTCGTGGCGCACATTGCTATATCCAATATCAAGGACTTCCACATTCCTCACATATACTTATTCACATCATGGTAATAGACGAATATAATATAATACATCAATCATAATAATCAATCAACATTCTACATACCAGTCATAACTGGAAAGACTCTCACTAGTCTTCTCGACTGCTTCCTTTTATCTCTGCCCGATGGGCTATTATTCACAGATCCGCTCCCTAGGACCTTCTAACTTGCAGTGATAGTTATACAGCGCTTTCGCCTCCTTCAGACCCCCCCCCCCTACTCACAACAGCACGCTTAACTTGCTGTCTACTGTGAGTCATTCTTACTCTACACCCGCTCTGTAGCAATCCCCTTAATTGCACTCACTCCACTCGTGACAGTCTGAGTTTTTGAAAAGAAAAGCTGCAGTGCCACGCTGATTGTTGTATAGGGCAAGCCGTCTTTGTGGTTGTTGTTCCGTGGTAAAATTTAATTTTTGGCTTTGCCGCAGTAAGAAGATAAGTTATGTTACTGCCAAAGCTCAGGTGACATTGCCCCGCCACTGCGAATCTTAATTACAATTCTCTCATATGCAGTTTAGACTAGAAGTCTGGAAGTCTTCAACAAATATGTATACAAACGAGGTTATCTGTATTATCATTATAACTATCTGAAGCATCCGGCATTGCTGGGGATAAATCTGCTCTCTCCCTCTCCCTTTTCGTCTTCCCCTTCACCTTACCAGGGTCTCTCTCTCTCTCTCTCTCTCTCTCTCTCTCTCTCTCTCTCTCTCTCTCTCTCTCTCTCTCTCTCTCTCTCTCTCTCTCTCTCTCTCTCTCTCTCTCTCTCTCTCTCTCCCTCATATAGTCTATAAAGCTAGATCTACCCATATTTTCCTTACACATAGTTTGCTTGATAAAGATATTATGATTTTCATAAGGCATTGCCACTTTAACTTCTTGAAACAACCTGGCTGTTGTCAAAATATGGGAGATTTTGTCGGGACCAGTTTTTACTGATAGGTCACGGAGATATGATTTTGCAACAAATCTGAAGATTGTCAGACAAAGTTTTGTTCCACTTCCCGTAACCATTAGTGCTTTATATATACATTCCTTTAAATATAATAATGATAATGAACGCCCAATCCAACAAAATTTGCTGTAGGCGCTTTACAGAAAGACTTGATTTCTCCATCTGCAACTCTCTCTCTCTTTCTCTCTCTCTCTCTATCTCTCTCTCTCATTCACTCTCACGTGCAACCAATTGCATGCACTCTTATGCTAGACATAAAATACACAGAAATTAAAAACACACAGCTGATCACCAAATTTGGACATCGAAGTCTGTCTATTGCATATAACTGGGATCGACACACTTAGGTAGAATAAATGAGTTATAAAACTCTTACTTCAGGTGTTTGCCTCAAGTTACTTTCAATAGACCTCGGTCTCCAGTAGTGTATTGGTAGTGGAAGTCGTAGTTCTGTATGAAATTATTAGTCCGATGGCCAAGTTCTCAAGATGTATTTTGTATAGATCTGGAAGAAATGTTGTAAACGGGTAAAAAAACAACAACCTTGAATCAACTAGTAGATTCCAGCCTCATTCAGAAAGGGCAAGGTGCGCTGCGGGTTCATGTTAGAAAATAGTTCTTTCAAGGATCGGCCCGGATAATGCCTCCTTCAGGTATGAATGAACTCCACATGTGCACAGCACGTCGCATCGTTGATAGCCTAGAACAGCTGTGTCGTACTGCTAAATATAATCACACATCACACATTATTAAGTGTGGACTTGGAGACAGTGATTGGGCCCTCCAAAATTGTGTTGCTAGTGTTTTTGTTTATTATTGTTGTTATTGTGGTTTTTGTTCTTGTTGTTGTTATATTGCTTTTATATATTATTGTTATTCTTGTTATTACTAATTGTTTTATTGCCGTTGTTGTTTTTATATTATTGTTTTGTGTTATTGTTGATGTTGTTTTTAATGTTGTTATTGGTTCTCCGGTTGTTGTTGTTGTTTTTGTTTCTCTTGTCCAGCAGATATTTTCACCAACCCTGTCTGCCCTTCTTAAACGATGAACACAACGTGGGCGTATAGAGATCCTTGGGGGGAGGAAAAGAGTGTATACTTGAATATCTATGCAATTGTTGAATAAAAACATCCCAGTTATTATTGGTTACAGTTGGATTTAACAGATTGATGTTTTATCGCCAAGCATTCTCAATGAAACAAAAGTTTTCTATATGACGTAACAGGTTTATCCCTATTGCGCTGTGATTAAAATAATGCAATGCTTTACTTTACTGATTTATATTGTTATGCACATCTTTCTCACGCCACTGCATGGGCGATAGGGCTGTGTACTGACAGTTTTTTATTCACTTCCCTGATGGGTGGAGTTAGTGTCTGAAATTTTAAGTTATTTGATCGAGGACTCATTGGGATGAACCCAGATGTTAGGTCAAGCGAATACTAGTGACTTTTTACTTTTCAGTTGCCCAATCTGAGGAACTACTTAGTTAATAGATAGAACAAATGATCCTTCTGTTCGACGGGCACACTGGTGATTTTATTATCACAGCAACAACAAAAATCGTTATTTATATCAGACAAGGAATTTCGGTCTGGTCTTGCAAAACAATAACAGTAAAAATAGCACCAGTCATGATAACACAAGTACGGCGTCAACAATATCTTTATCAATAATGCACAGGTTCATTCTTGAAATAGATAGACAGACAGACAGACACAAACAGAAAGACAGGTAGGCAGGCAGGCAGGCAGGCAGGCAGGCAGACAGATAGACAGAAAATAGATAGATACAGAGGTGAATAGATAGAATAGATAGATAGATAGATAGATCTTTCTCTTAATTCTCTCCCGCTCTCTCTCTCTCAAACTATAAAACACACTGGAAATAATCACAACATACATAAAACAGACCCATTTATTTTCCTCAATTTCAGATATTTATTCTGTATTTCACAAATACTCCAGTCAACACTACAAGAAATTCAAGGATTCTCCCGACATGGTCAATAAGATTATACACAGGATTTACACAGTCAAGAAATTAACCCTCTAGGCCGCCTGTTTCACCAGTGATACACAGAAATTTATCACTCGGCTACAGTTCCCACAAGCATTCAAGGAGAGAAAAAAGTTCTTTCCTTCAGTAATTTCTACACTATGCACTAAATCAACCAAATGATCACGAAAATTCCTTAATTATGCCATTAAGAACAAATTCTCACAAAATCAGAATTTTCCCACAAGCAGAATTGGGGGGCGGGGCCTAGAGAGTTAAACATTAAATACTTGATGAGGTAGCCAGTGTTGACTGGGACAAATATGTTTAAATATTTTGTTTCGGTTCTTGGTTATTATACTGGATCAGTTCTGCTTCATCTTGCCTGTCCCTTTAGGTTTACTTTGATGTTGCTGTTCTTTGTTTTTAGATTCACTTTGTACACTCCCCTTGCACATTCCAAATGAAGAGTGTCATGACATGGTAATATTCTGTGCGCCAGGGAATTTGTTTCATAGTGAAGACATCACAGGAAGTGATGACATCATGTGTGCGTGGAAAAGGGAGGAGCCGGGGAATGAAATTAGCAACACAAAGCAAACTCAAGAAAAACTTTCCAACCAAACTCTCCGAAACTGTTTAAAAAAACAAAACCTTCTGCAGATCAAAATCAAGGCATTCGTAAAATGTCATGCAAATCCGAGCCCCACAAGCGTCGGTAGGTCTTGTTAAAAATGGGGTGAGTGTTTTTTCATAATGTAGATTTTATTGTCTTCTGAATGTTTCAGGAGGTCAAATTTGTAAACGTTTATGAATGCCCGATAAATTATGGAATGCCCAGAAATACTGTCAGCATGAGGTCATATGAAGACACTGGCAGATTTACAATGTCTGTTCATTCCTTGCTTGGTGAGAAAGTCGGGTATGAAAAAAAAAAAAAAAAATTGCTTTTAAAATAATATATAATTAATTGCTCTGATTATCAATACAGCGATACGAATATCAGGGGAGATAAACACGAGAAAAACACAATCATTACAACATAAAGTTATTTACAATATTGTCTCCCTTACATTTGAAAGTGCCGTTTTCTTCCGATTTCTACTTTCACTCCTTACGAAGGCTGACTTCATGGTAAATGTACCCGCTGGAAATTGCTTTCTCTCATCAATATAGATCTAGTTGTCTTTTTGTTTCATCGTAGTGACGAATTAGAAGACTCAACTAAACTAACACTGGACCGAATGACTGATCCTCTGTCAGCTTCCCCACGTCAGTCCGAGGTAGATTTTTATAGGATTTCCGTGGGGTTGGTAGGATTACCTTAGGGCCGGATTCCCTACATCAAACCGATGTCGGCATGATGTCGTAATCAAAGGAACTACGTAGGAACGATGTTATTCCTATTAGCAAATTTGACGTCAATACTAGGTAGGATATCCTGTAGGCTTGTTGGCTGGGTTAGTATCTCATAATTTTCCAGACAAACATTAGTGGTAACTGAGCTGTAGATCACCACGGAGTTTCTCCAAATTTATTTTTCCCTGGTTTTATCTCTGGTCTAGCAAGACAGCTGCACGGGAGTGGTCATGGGGAAGCTGTGCTACTGCTGAACAGGCCACCTCTTTCAATCTGTGTCAATCATGTGCCATTGCCTGGGTTACAGCGCGGAGGGGGGGGGGGCGTCAGTTCAGTGATGTTGACGGTCTATTTCTTCCCCTGTCTGCATCTTCTTCTGACACCCTGAAGTGTTGCCTTGCATGATGGTTTTTGAGAGGTCGTCAGCTCTTGTGACGAGGCCACACCATTTCAGTTTTCTCTTCTTGCAGACATTTGTACATTTTCTCATATTGGCATAACTAACAACAGGTCAGTATAATAAAAGCAACATTACTGTTACAATTAAAACAATCGTCAACGCTTTTGATAACAAAATCATTTTGTACAATAACATCCATATGACAGTGGAGTATTGATGTCAAATGTGACTACCTGCTATAGAAAACCCAACACTTCAGACTTAAAACAATGTCTCACAAGACATTGCTGGGAACCTTACTCACTCTCACACTGACGAAATATTATAAAAACCACAGACAAACTGTGGCGTGGCAGCAAGGCTGAAAGCAAGAATTGTCAAAACTCAAAATCAGACTATAATCTAATAAATTAAAAAAAAAAAAAATTATTTCCACTAGGTTTTGTGTCAAATCGAACTTATGCAAACAGTTTTCAATAAAATCGATGTCGATGAGGCTCATTCTTAAAAATGGTTACGAAGATGTTCTTAATTGTTTCATACATTATTTCAGAAAATATTATAATGTAATAATATCATTATGCATTCATGTAATGTTGCATCCAATACCACTACTACATGTAAATCTAATCAAAAGCGTAATGAATTATATTAATCAGTAGAACTATTTGAAGTATACAATTACCATAATATCAGGGAGTAAGGAAATGTCATTCAAATGGGACGATCAAACTATCAAAATCAGAAATTACGATTGCAGAAAGAGAAGGTAAAGACAACTCCATGAAGATGTTTCCTGAGACTTCACTGTAACAACCACCAGAATGTAATAGTTCTCGTGTACGCAGTGGAAGTAGGATGGGGGGGGGGGGGGTTGTCCTTCAGGGAGGTCCAACGACTCTGTGTCTCCACAGGCTTGCGGAATATCTGAACCAGAGGGAGAGAAATGTTCACCAAACTGAGTAATGTATTTTCTTGAAGGTGGAGGTGGGGCTGCCTGTGGGGGAAACTGAATGTCTATTAGAAGATATTATTTTATCAATAGTGCCACAGACGTTACTACTTTGTTTTTTACAAACGTCTTTTCTTCGTTGCGATTAGAATTGCGTATTTGTTTGCAGCTGTCTCTCAACGTTATCAATATATTTACATATCAGTTTAAACAGATATCCCTTCCTTCGTTTTCATCAGAATAAAGTATTGGTTTTACAGCTGTGACTCCTTCGTTGTCATCAAATTTATGTATTTGTTTTGCGTTGTCGAGACACTTACGCATCTTTTTAACAGAAGTCTCTCCGTCGTTGTCACCAGATGTCTGCAGTTGTTTTACAGATGTCTCTCCTTCATTTTCACCAGATTTCTGTATTTTCTTTTACTGATGTCGGTCCCTCGTTGTTACCAGATGTCTGCATTAATTGTTTTACAGACGTTTGTCCTTCATTGTCACCAGACGTCTGTATTTGTTTTACAGACGTCGCTCCTTCGTTGTCACCAGATGTGATTGTTTTATGACTACCGACGTCTCTCTTTCGTTCTCATCAGGTCTTTATATTTATTGCAGAGATGTCTACTCCTTGTTATCACTATATTTGTGTATTTGCTTTACATTTGTCTATCGTTGACTGTCACTGGATCTGTGTGTTTATTGCTCAGAGGCTTCCTCTTCGTTATCTTTAGGTTTGTATATTTGTTATTCAAATGTCTCTTCTTCGTTGTTACCAAATCTGTGTATTTGTTGCATATAATTATGTCTTTCCTCCGTTGTCACCAGATTCATGTCTTTGTTTTACAGATGTGTCTTTTTCATTTTCATCGATTGGTGTATTTATTTTAAAGATGTCTCTTCTTCTTTGTCATCAGATGTCTGTATTTTTCTTAGAGATGTCTCCCCTTCGTTGTCATCAGATGTCTGTATTTGTTGTACAGGTGTCTCCCCTTCGTTGTCATCAGATGTCTGTATTTGTTTTACAGATGGCTCTTCTTCGTTGTCATCAGATGTCTATATTTGTTGTACAGATGTCTCCCCTTCGTTGTCATCAGACGTCTGTATTTGTTGTACAGGTGTCTCCCCTTCGTTATCATCAGATGTCTGTATTTGTGGTACAGATGTCTTTTATGCGTTGTCATCAGGTGTCTCTATTTGTTGTGCAGGTGTCTCAAGTTCGTTGTCATCAGATGTCTGTATTTGTGGTACAGATGTCTTCCCTTCGTTGTCATCAGATGTCTGTATTTGTTGTACAGATGTCTCCCTTTCGTTGTCATCAGATGTCTGTATTTGTTTTACAGATGTCTCCCCTTCGTTGTCATCAGGTGTCTCTATTTGTTGTAAAGGTGTCTCCCCTTCGTTGTCATCAGATGTCTGTATTTGTTTTACAGATGGCTCTTCTTCGTTGTCATCAGACGTCTGTATTTGTTGTACAGATGTCTCCCCTTCGTTGTCATCAGACGTCTGTATTTGTTTTACAGGTGTCTCCCCTTCGTTATCATCAGATGTCTGTATTTGTTGTACAGATGTCTCTTATGCGTTGTCATCAGGTGTCTGTATTTGTTTTACAAATGTCTCTTCTTCGTTGTCATCAGATGTCTGTATTTGTGGTACAGATGTCTCCCCTTCGTTGTCATCAGATGTCTGTATTTGTGGTACAGATGTCTCCCCTTCGTTGTCATCAGATGTCTGTATTTGTTGTACAGATATCTCCCCTTCGTTGTCATCAGATGTCTGTATTTGTTGTAAGGATGTCTCTCTTTCGTTGTCATCAGATGTCTGTATTTGTTTTACAGATGTCTCCCCTTCGTTGTCATCAGATGTCTGTATTTGTTTTACAGATGACTCTTCTTCTTTGTCATCAGATGTCTGTATTTGTTTTACAGATGACTCTTCTTCGTTGTCATCAGATGTCTGTATTTGTTTTACAGATGTCTCTTCTTCGTTGTCATCAGATGTCTGTATTTGTTTTACAGATGTCTCCCCTTCGTTGTCAGATGTCTGTATTTGTTTTACAGATGTCTCCCCTTCGTTGTCATCAGATGTCTCTTCTTCGTTGTCATCAGATGTTTGTATCTGTTTTACAAATGTCTCTTCTTCGTTGGCATTAGGCACATTAGCTGGATTCGAATTCGTTGCACCTGGTGCACTGGGTGGGCGACTTAACTGTTGCTGGCTTGGTGTGGTTGATGGTGGGTGTGCCAGGTGAGGTGGGGGAGTAGCTGAGGGAACGTGGTCACTTTCAGTTTGAGCTTCATTTCGAATCCTGACTCCTCGCCATGTAGCCAAATCATCTGGGGGTAGGGCTGGAGAAGAATCTGGACTTCTGTACCTCAAACACTCCTCTGTGGACATTGGATCCAGGCAACAGGCAATTAGGCTCCTCTACCTTAAGCATCAAATGGAGAGGGCAAAGGGTAGGAATGTGTGGGGATTGGGTGTGGAAACAGAAACAAAGCAAAAAAACAACAACAAACAAACAAACAAACAAACAAAATCAAAGTGGGGGTGGTAGAACTAGCAGAGAGGATTCCAGGGGTCAACAATATAGAGACAGAACTATCACAAAATATATCTAGACCTAGAACTAGCGCAGAGGATAACAGGAGTCAAGAATATAATTATATTTGTTAGAAATGAGAATCCTAATTCATCCAACATGAAATTTGCACGTAGAGAAAATGTTCTAAAACTGAATGGTATGGAAAAGCATTGCTCCAATAGAATTCTTGTGTTGTTGACATTATTAAAAAAAAAAAAGGGTTGATATAGTGAGGTGGGAATATAGAATGTAGAACTAACATTAGGGATACCAGATATGAAAAATTTAGAGATAGGACCAACATAAAGGATATCAAGCATGAAAAATGCGAGATAGAATCAGCTTAGAGGATGCCAGGAATAAAGAATGTAGAGATAGAACCAGCATAAAGGATACCAGTTGCGAAGAATGTAGAGAAAGAAGAACCAACCTAAATGATACTATGAGTAAAGAATGTAAAGATGAAAGAACCAACATGATACTTGGAGTGAAGAACATGGAGATTTAATCAGCATAAAAGATACTAGGATTCAAGAATATAGATACAGAACTAGCACAACGTACATCTAGACATAATTAGCCCAGACTTAGAATACCGAGACGGACCATTCCTTCCTTCACTATATGTCCACTTGTGCGTGTATGAACACAGTGAGTACTACTCACAGAGCTCTGTGGTACTAGTCTTTTTTGTTCAATTATGAAGGGGGTGTGGTGCGAATTGTTGCATTGTTGACATGGATGGTACAGGAACAAGCCGGCAGACGAAATAATTATGATGAATTGGTCAGTCTCGATATCCTGTCTCTCGGGAATTAGTGCAAAGGGTGCCAGGAGTGAAGAATGTAGAGACAGAACCAGGGCAGTGTATTTGTACAAGATGAGACATTTTAGTTCATTCAATATGGAATTTGCAGCTTGAAGAAAATATTATAAAGTTCAATGATATGTATAAGCATTACTCCCATAAAATTGGTGTACTGTAGACATTATTATTTTAGTAGCGTCTCCTTTTGCTATACGCTGTGATCTTTGTTGTACTTGCACGAAGTCATTCATGATTTAGTGTGTGTGTGTGTGTGTGTGTGTGTGTGTGCCTGACTTAGTGTGTATGTTTGGGATATGTGTAGGCAAGTGCTTAGATGACCACAGGTGTGTAGGTATCGTTGTCTGTACTTGTGTGTGTGTACGTGTGTGTGTGTGTGAAGGAGTTATGATAAAGATGTGAAACTAAGCTTCCAGTTCTGGATAAATAAAGTTCCACCTTAACTTATCTTATCTATCTTAACTTTGTTTAAGTGATACTCTGATACTCTCAGTCCAAAGAAAAGTAAGACAAAAGTAACAAAAGAGAACATAATGAGCCAAACACTCTGTTTGAAAGTCAGTCCTGTGGAGAACAGTTTATACAATTATTGTTCATATTTGTTAGCTACTTTCAGCAGCAGCAGGAACAACAACAACGACTACAACAACAACAAAAGCGCCATCCAGAAAATAAAGTTTTAAATGATCTAGAGCTTAATTCCTTTACTTGGTGAAGAAAACAGTTATCTATCATAATATTTGACTAGCGTTCTGTCTATTTACCTACTTGTGTATCTGTCTGTCTGTCTGATAATCTGCCTGTGATAAATGTGTATGTTTGGGATGTGTGTAGACGGTTAGATGCGTAGGTGTCCGTGTGTGTGTGAAGGAGTTAGGATAAAACTGTGTAACAAAATTTCCAGTCTCTGGATAAATAAAGTTCCATATTAACCTATCTTATCTATCTTATCTTTGTTTGAGTGACACCCTCCGTTTTAAGAAAAGTAAGTCAAAAGTATCAAAAGAGAACATGTGCTAAACTCTCTGTTTGAAAATCACTTCTATGGAGAACAGTTTACACAATTATTGTTCACTTTTGTTAGCTCCTTTCAGCAGCAGCAACAACATCCAAAACGATAAAAACAACAAGAAAAGCGCAATCCAGAAAAAAAGTTTTAAATGATCTAGAGCTTAGTTCCTTCACTTTTTGAAGAAAACAATTATCTATCATAATATCTGTCTAGCGTTGTGTCTGTTTTTACCTATCTGTGTGTCTGTGTGTCTGTCTGATAATCTGTCTATCTGATGGTCAGTCTATCTATCTATCTTCCAGTAAACTCACCCTCTGCATGATAGGGCAGGTCTGTGGACACTGGAAAAAGACATACAGACAATTAGGCCCTTATATCCTAAGCAGAAAAAGAGGACGGGGGAGGAATGGAAGTGCCGAGAGTGAGTATTGAAACAGAAACAAAGAAGAAAAAAACACACACAAAAATTTAGGAGTAGTGAGATGGGGATGTAACACTAGCATTGGGAATACCAGGTGTGAAGAATGCAGGGACACAGCCAACAAAAAGGACACTAGACATGAATGGATACAGTAGTGAAGAATGTCGAGATAGAAGAACCAACAGAAAGAATGCTAATAAAGAATGTAGTGGTAGAAGAATCAACATAGATGATACTATGAGTAAAGAATGTAGAGATGAAACAAACATAAATGATACTATGAGAAAAGAATGTAGAGATGAAAGAACCATCAGGATATTTGGAGTGAAGAACATAGAGATAGAACCAGCGCAAAGGATAATAGGAGTCAAGAATATAGAGACAGAACTACCATAAAGTACATCTAGACCTGGAACCAACGCACAGGATTTCAGGAGTGAAGGGTGTAGAGATAGAAACAGCACAATGTATTTGTTAGAGATGAGAAATCCTAACTCATCCAACACAAAATTTGCAGTAGAAAGAAAAGGTTATAAAACTCAAGGATATGTATAAACATTACTCCAATAGAATTCTTGTATTGTTGACATTATTATTTAGTATCGAAACCTGATGATATATGCTATGATCTTTGTACTTGTACGTAGTTACTCAAAAAGATTTAGTGTGTGTGTGTGTGTGCCTGTGCTAAATGTGTGTGTTTGGGATATGTGTAGACAAGTGGTTAGATGTAGACAGGTGTGTAGGTGTCCGTTTGTGTGTGAAAGAGTTAGGATAAAACTGTGTGACAAAATTTCCAATCTATGGATAAATAAAGTTCTATCTTACTCTATCTTATCTATCTTATCTTCGTTTGAGTGAAATCCTCAGTCTAATGAAAAGAAAGACAAAAGTATCAAAAGAGAGCATGTACTAAACTATGTGTCTATAAGTCCGTCCTGTGGAGAAGAGTTTACATAGTCATTGTTCACTATTGTTAGCTATTTTCAGCAGCAGGAAGAACAATGCCAAGAAAAGCGCTTTCCACAAGATATAAAAAATTGTTTGAATAATCCAATTATCTATAGCTTAAATCGTAAATTCTATCTGTCTAGTTATCTGTCTATTTATCTATCTGACTGTGTGATAGACTATCTATCTGTCAGTAGATCTGTCTGTCTGATGGTCTGCTTGCTAGTCTGTCACACAATCATTGTCGTTAGCTACCGTCGGCAACGATGGCAAGAACAACAACAACAAAAACACCAACCAGAAAAAATGATTTGAATTATCAAATGATCTAAAGCTTATTTCCTCCCCTTGGTCATGAAAACCAGGTATCTATCAATATTTCTATCTCTCTAGGTATCTGTCTACTTATTTGTATGTCTGTTTGTCTGACAGTCTGTGTATCAGTCTATCTGATGGTCTGTCTGTCTATCTGTCTATCTATCTATCTTCCAGTAAACTCACCTCTACTACGACGTGAACGAAGAAGGGCCTCGATGGGGTCTGTGGACATTGGAAAAAGACATACAGAGAATTAGGCCCTTATATCCTAAGCAGAAAAAAAGGAGTGGGAGGGATAGAGGTGTCGGGATTGGGTATCTAAACAGAATCAAAAAAAAAAAAATAGGAGTGGTGTGATGGGAATGCAAAACTAGCATGAGGGATACCAGGTATGAAGAATGTAGGGATAGATCCAACATAAAGGACACTAGGCATGAACATTGCAGAGATATAATCAACATGAAGGATACAGTGGTGAAGGATGTCGAGATAGAAGAACAAACAGAAAGGATGCCAATAAGGAATGTAGAGATGGAAGAACCAACATAAATGATACTATAAGTAAAGAATGTAGAGATAAAACCAAAATAAATGATACTGTGAGTAAAGAATGTAGAGATAAAACCAAAATAAATGATACTATGAGTAAAGAATGTAGAGATAAAACCAACATAAATGATACTATGAGTAAAGAATGTAGAGATAAAACCAACATAAATGATACTATGAGTAAAGAATGTAGAAATAAAACCAACATAAATGATACTGTGAGTAAAGAATGTAGAAATAAAACCAACATAAATGATACTGTGAGTAAAGAATGTAGAGATAAAACCAACATAAATGATACTGTGAGCAAAGAATGTAGAAATAAAACCAACATAAATGATACTGTGAGTAAAGAATGTAGAGATAAAACCAACATAAATGATACTATTGAGTAAAGAATGTAGAGATAAAACCAAAATAAATGATACTGTGAGTAAAGAATGTAGAGATAAAACCAAAATAAATGATACTATGAGTAAAGAATGTAGAGATAAAACCAACATAAATGATACTATGAGTAAAGAATGTAGAGATAAAACCAACATAAATGATACTATGAGTAAAGAATGTAGAAATAAAACCAACATAAATGATACTGTGAGTAAAGAATGTAGAAATAAAACCGACATAAATGATACTGTGAGTAAAGAATGTAGAGATAAAACCAACATAAATGATACTATGAGTAAAGAATGTAGAGATAAAAAGAACATAAATGACACTATGAGTAAAGAATGTAGAGATAAAACCAACATAAATGATACTGTGAGCAAAGAATGTAGAAATAAAACCAACATAAATGATACTGTGAGTAAAGAATGTAGAGATAAAACCAACATAAATGATACTATGAGTAAAGAATGTAGAGATAAAACCAACATAAATGATACTGTGAGTAAAGAATGTAGAAATAAAACCAACATAATTGATACTGTGAGTAAAGAATGTAGAAATAAAACCAACATAAATGATACTATGAGTAAAGAATGTAGAGATAAAACCAACATAAATGATACTATGAGTAAAGAATGTAGAGATAAAACCAACATAATTGATACTGTGAGTAAAGAATGTAGAAATAAAACCAACATAAATGATACTATGAGTAAAGAATGTAGAGATAAAACCAACATAAATGACACTATGGGTAAAGAATCTAGAGATGGAATAAATACCAGGATACTTGGAGTGAAGAACATAGGTATAAAACCAGCGTATAGGATAATAAGAGACAAGAATATAGAGACAGAACTACCATAAAGTACATCTAGACCTAGAACTAGCACAGAGGATGCCAGGATTGAAGAGTGTAGAGATAGAAACAGCACAATGTATTTGTTAGAGATGAAAAATCCTGACTCATCTAACACGAACTTTGCAGTACAAAGAAAAGGTTATGAAACTCAAGGATATGTATACACATTACTCCAATAGAATTCTTGTATTTTTGACATTATTATTTACTATCGAAACCTGATGATATATGATATGATCTTTGTACTTGTACCTAGTCACTCATATAGATCTAGAGTGTGTGTGTGTGTGTGTGTGTGTGTGTGCGTGCGTGCGTGCGTGCGTGCGTGCGTGCGTGCGTGCGTGCGTGCGTGTGTGTGTGTGTGTGTGTGTGTGTGTGTGTGTGTGTGCCTGTGCTAAATATTATGTACGTTTGGTATATGTGTAGACAAGTGGTTAGATGAAGACGGCTGTGTGGGTGTCCGTGTGTGTGTGAAGGAGTTATGATAAAACTGTGACAAAATTTCCAGTCTCTGGATGAATAAAGTTCCATCTTAACTTATCTTATCTGTCCTATCTTTGTTTGAGTCACACAATCAGTCTAAAGAAAAGTAAGACAGAAGTATCAAATGAGAGCATGTACTAAACTCTGTCTTTGTATATCAGCCCTATGAAAAGGAGTTTACACAATCATTGTTCACCATTTTTAGCTACTTTCAGCAGCAGCAGGAACAATGGCAAGAAAAGCGCTATCTACAACAACAACAAATGGTTTGAATAATTCAGTTATCTAGATCTTAAATCCTAAACTCTGTCGGTCTAGATATATGTCTATTTATGTATATTTGATAATCTGTCTGTCTCTCTGCGGATCTGCCTGTCTAATGGTAGTTCCGCTTGTCTATCACACAATCATTGTTCACTTTCGTTAGCTTCGGCAACAACAACAACAACAACAAAAACACCATCCACAAAAAAATGATTTAAATTATCAAATGACTTAAAGCTTGGTCATGTAAACCAGCTATCTATCACTATTTCTATCTCTGTAGCTATCTGTGTATTTATTTGTATGTCTGTCTATCTAATAGTGTGTTCATCAGTCTTTCTGATGGTCTGTCTGTCTATCTATCTGTCTATGTTCCAGTAAACTCATCAGTACGACTAGCAGAAGGAGAAGTAGGCCTCAGCAACAACAACAAAAGCGCCACCCAGAAGAAAAGTTTTAAATTATCTAAATATTCCTTGACTTAGTGAAAAAAATACTTATCTATCTTTCCATCTGTGTAGCTTTCTGTCTATTTATCAGCCTGTCTGTCTGATAGTCTGTCTGTCTGATGATCTGTCTGTCTGTCTATCTATCTATCTTTGTGACTTCCTGCAAACTCACTTAAATCCACATGAAAGGTATCATAATTCTCATCTGTGGACATTAGACCAAAACACAAAGAGAATTAGACCCTTTTATCCTAAGCAGGGGTGGTGGGGTGACTTGATTGGGTATGGAAACAGAACCAAAAAAAAAAAAAGATGGAGGTGTGAGATAGGTATATAGAACCAGCTTTGGGGTGACCAGGAGTGAAGAATGTAGAGACAGAACCAACATAAAGGATATCAGTAGTGATGACCGTGGAGATAGAACAAACATAAAGGATATTATGATTAAAAAATGTAGAGATAGAAAAAACAACGTATAGGATACTATTAGTAAAGAATGTAGAGATAGAACCAACAGGATACTCGGAGTGAAGAATATAGAGACAGAACTGCACAAAGAACATCTAGAGATAGAGTTGGCGTAAAGTAGTGAAGAATATAGAGATAAAACCAACATAAGGGATATCATTAGTGAAGAATGTACATCTAGACCCAACATAGAGGATACCATTAGTTAAGAATGTAGAGATAAAAACTAACATATAGGCTAGAATACCAGTTGTGAAGAATGTACAGACAGAAGCAGCAGAATATGTTATTTTGTTAGAGATAAAAAATCTCAACCCATCCAACACGAAATTTGCAGTATGAAGAAAAGGTCATAAGACTCAATTATGTATGTATAAACATTACTCCAGTAGAATTCTTGTATTATTGACATTATTATTTAGTAGCGACTCCTGATGATGTATGCTATGATCTTTCTACATTTGCGTAGTCACTCAGGTTTGGGATATGTGTAGACAAGTGGTTAGATGAAGACGGGTGTGTAGGTGTCCGTGTGTGTGTGAAGGAGTTATGGTAAACTCTGACAAAATTTCCAATCTCTGGATAAATAAAGTCTCAGTCTAAAGAAAAGTAAGACAAAAGTATCAAAAGAGAACATATACTAAGTACTAAACTCTGTGTTTATAAGTCAATTCTGTGAAAAAGAGTTGACACAATTATTGTTCACTATTGTGAGCTACTTTCAGCAGCAGCAAGAATAATGGCAAGAAAAGCGCTATCTACAACAACAACAAATGGTTTCAATAATTCTATTATCTAGAGCGTAAATCCTAAACTCTATCTGTCTAGTTATGTGTCTACTGCTCTATCTGTCTGAATGATAGACTGTTTATCTATCTGTAGATCGGCCTGTCTGATGGTCCGCCTGCTAGTCTATCACACAATCATTTGTTAGTTACCTTCCACAGCAGCGGCAAGAACAACAACAACAAAAACACCATCCAGAAAAAAATGATTTAAATTATCAAATGATCTAAAGCTTGGTCATGTAAACCAGCTATCTGTCAATATTTCTATCTCCCTAACTATCTATCTATTTATTTGTATGTCTGTCTATCTGATAGTCTGTCCATCAGTCATTCTGATGGTCTGTCTATCCACCTATCTATCTTCCAGTAAACTTACCAGCACGACTAGCGGAAGGAAGAGTAGGCGTCACCACCACCACCAACAACAAAAAAGCGCCATCCAGAACAAAAGGTTTAAATTATCTAAGTATTCCTTCACTTGGTGAAGAAAACAGTTGTCTATCTTTCTATCTTTGTAGCTTTCTGTCTATTTATCTGTCTGTCTGTCTGATAGTCTGTCTATCTGACGGCCTGTCTGTCTGTCTATCCGTCTATTTAGTAGCGACTCCTGCTGATAAGATTATGCTATGATCTTTGTATTTGTACGTAGTCACTCATGTAGATATAGTGTGTACCTGTGCCTGTGCTAAATGTGTATGTTTGGAGTATGTGTAGACAAGTGGTTAGATGTAGACGTGTGTGTGTGTGTCCGTGTATGTGTGAAAGAGAATGATAAAATTGTGTGACAAAATTTCCAGCCTCTGGATAAATAAAGTTCCATCTTAACTTATCTAATCTATCTTATCTTGCAATCCATAAGTCAGTTCTGTGGAGAACAGTTTACACAATCATTGTTCATTTTTCTTAGCTACTTTCACCAGCAGCAGCAGCAACGGCAGCAACAACAACAACAATAACAAAAGCACCACCCGGAAAACAGTTTTATATTACATGTATCTAATTATCTAGAGCTTAGCTCCTACACCTGGTGAATAATAAAACTGTATCTACCTGTCTTTCTGTCAGTCTAGCTTTCTGTCTCCTCTATGCATCTGTCTGATAGTCTTACTATCTGTCTTGTCTGATGGTGTGTCTGGTTTTCTACCTGTCCATCTATCTTCTAATAGACTGACATGTATGATATTCGCCTACAGGAGACTTTTTGGAAATCGTCTGGCCTGTGGAGATACAGACAATTAGACCCTTTTACCCCAAGCAGCAAATGAGGGGAGATGGTGATAGTTGAGGCGGGAGAGCCTCACAGCAAGGAAGCGAACCCCCTGCTGTTCAGGAGTCTTCGCAATTGGAATTACATGTAGAAACTCCTATTGTGGATCAACTGCCCCTTGTCACAGAAACTAATACTCTTGTGGACATGCCACCAGCGTCAGATCACACAACCGATAACACGGCCTAGGTGTATAACCAGAAACTGGAGAGGCCTATGTTGGAAGGAGCTATGACAAGACCTCCAAGGCCTTTCAGCTGACAGAGCAGCAAAACAAATGAAAGAAAGATGTTTCTGCAAATCGAAGGGAACCCAATGTTCTGAAATACCTGACTCTGAGCGGGAGACTCTCTTTAAAGAATTTTGGGAAAACTTGAAATCATGGGATGAAAATCGAGTATATGTGAAGACTTTGATCGACACACCCGTGAAAAATGGATCGGACAAAAAGCAAAACGTCCTAAAATATTATCTGAAACCAAAAGGAGTGAGAGTACAAGTTTGTCAAAAAATGTTTTTATGCACTTTTGATCTCAAGGACTGGGCAGTAAGAAACTGGTGCCTTAATGAACAAACCCAAGGGAAGAAACGTTCTTCTTATTATGATAGGGCCTTAGAGCGAAAGAATCACTGTGTAGATGACTTCTTGGGAAAACTGAATACCATGCCATCCCACTACTGCAGAAAGTCAACAAAAAAGATGTACGTGGAAAGACAGTTTCGGTCCATGACTGACCTGTACGATGCATACAAGGAGCTCTGCAAAACGGATGACATTAATCCCGTCAGTATTAAAGTCTTCACATCCCTATTTTACGAAAAGAACCTTGCCTTATTTATGCCCCGGAAGGATCAATGTGATGTGTGCGTTCAACATGAGCAAGGCAATCTGGAAGAAGAGACGTTTACTCAACACAGAGAAAAGTACAAAGCTGCACAGGCAGCCAAAAATGCAGACAAGGAAATCGCAGTAAAAAATCCTGATGTACTCGCCATCACCATGGATTTGCAAGCCGTACTGCTTTCTCCAAGCTTGCAAGCTTCGTCGCTATATTTCAAGACAAAGCTCACTGTTCATAATTTCACCATTTTCAACCTAGCTAACTCAGATGTGGACTGTTACGTATGGCATGAGGTTGAGGGAGGACTTACTGGTAACGAATTTGCCAGCTGTATCTCCAACTATTTGTCATCGCACCCCAGGTCTAAACAGATCATTCTATACAGCGACGGTTGCACTTATCAGAATCGAAGCAAAACTCTTGCAAAGGCACTGTCGTACATTGCAACTAAGACAGGACATAACATTGTTCAAAAATTTGTGGAAAAAGGCCACACTCAAATGGAATGCGATTCCGTCAACTCCACTGTGGAGAAGACAGTGCGACATTTACTCTCCATCTGATTATGCACGACTGATTGCACATGCCAGAAAGTCACGACGACCGTACAAAGTGCACTATGTGTCGTATGACTTCTTCCAGAATTTTGAATATGTCGCTGCAATTTCCTCAATAAGGCCAGGGAAAATGGTTGGCGACTCACAGGTAGTGGACATCAGGGCGTTACAATACCTACCAGATGGGAGCATCAACTTTAAGTTAAATCACCACGATGTCTGGTCTGCACTTCCCAGATCTCGAGCTGACATGAAGCTCACAGTGAATGAAGCACCACAACCACTGTATGAAGCCCAAAGAAAGATCAGCACAGACAAATTTCGTCATCTTCAAGAAATGAAACCTGTTCTACCAAAAGACGGATATAATTTCTATGACAATTTGCCACATTAAAAAGAACAATAAAAACAATTCTCCGGGGAAAAAAGATCGGTCGTTATAAGGTTGTAGAGTATTTTTCCTTTTTTTTTTTTTTTTCGTTACGCCATAGACTGAAATAACATTTCGACATTGCATTTGGTACTTGAAACATTCTATATCCATCATTATGATTGTGAGGATAAAACACTTATCTGTCTGTCCGTCTGTCTGTCTGTCTGTCTGTCTGTCTGTCTGTCTGTCTGTCTGTCTGTCTGTCTGGTTTCTATCTGTCTATCTTCCTGCAGACTCACCAAGATTTCTGCTAGGTATGGAGATCCAGTGGACTGTGGAAATAAAGACAGTTACGACATTGTACTCTAAGCAGTAAATGAAGAGAGCAAGGTAGGGGGAGCGGTCGACATGGGTGTGGAAATAGAACCTAAGAAAAAAAGAAAAAGTTACATACAAAAGAAAACAAGGCAGGGGCAGTGAGTTGGGAATGTATTGCCACCATTACGGATTGCAGGTATGAAGAATGTGGAGATAGAACCAACATACAAGATACCAGTAGTGAAGAATGTACAGATAGTCTATCTATCTATCTATCTATCTATCTATCTATCTATCTATCTATCTATCTATCTATCTATCTATCTATCTATCTATCTATCTATCTATCTATGTGTCTGTTTGTCTGTCTGATAGTCAGTCTATTTGTCGATAGATGCTTTATCTGCTTGTCTACCACGCATTCATTTTTCACATGAGTTAGCTACTTCCAACAGTAGCAACAACAACAACTATAGCAACGACAATAAGAAAAGAATAACACCAACGACAACAACGACAAAAATAAAAACAATAATAACGACAATAACAACGACAACAACGACAATAACAAGAACAATAATAAAGGCAATAACAACGACATCAACGACAATAACAAAACAATAATAACGACAAAACTCCTCCCAGAAAAAAATGGTTAAATTATCAAAATTATCTAAAGTTTAGTTCCTTGACATTTAGTTCCTTTAGTTCTCCTGGCGAAGAAAAGAACTATATATATCCACACTCTCTCTAGCTATTTAATTTTATCTGCCTGTCCGTCTTTCTAATAGTCCATCTATTGGTCCATGCGACGGTCTGTATGTCTGTCTTTCTATCTATCTCCCAGTAAACTCACCAGCCAATTCCTCATGGTTTTTGGATGAAGAAGAAGTTTTCGACATCTGCTCGCCTGTGGACATTGAACCAAGACATACTAAGATATAGGCCCTTTTATAGTCAGCAGCAAATGAGGACGGAGGAGGTGGGGGCGTGGGCATTGGGTGTGGAAAAAGAATCAAAACAATAGAAAAGTTACAAACACACAAAAACAAAATGGAGGAAGTGAGATAGGAATGTAGAACTAGCATTAGAGATACCAGGTATAAAAAATGCAGAGATAAATGTGCTAAATATGTATGTTTGGGGCATGCGTAGACAAGAGGTTAGAAGAAGAAGGGTGTGCAGGTGTCCGTGTGTGTGTGAAGGAGTTATGATAAAACTGTGTGACAAAATATCCAGTCTCCGGATAAATAACATATCATCTTAACTTATCTTTCTATGTTATCTTTATTTGCTTGATATCTTCAGTCTAAAGAAAAATAAGACAGAAGAGGCCATGTACTAAACTCTGTGTTTATAAGTCCGTCCTATGAAAAAACGTTTACATAATCATTGTTCACTATGGTTGGCTACTTTCAGCAGCAGCAAGAACAATGGCAAGAAAAGCTCTATCTACAATAACAAAAAATGATTTAAATAATCCAGTTTTCTCGAGCTTAAATCCTAAACTCTATCTATCACGTTATCTGTCTATTTGTCTATCTGTATGTGTGATAATCTGTCTGTTTGTCAGTAGATCTGTCTGTCTGATGGTCTGTCTGCTTGTCTATCACACAATCATTGTTCACTTTCGTATGCTACCTTCCACAGAATTGGCAAGGACAACAACATCAACAAAAACACCATCCAGAAAAAATGATTTAAATTACCAAAATTTATGATCTAAAGCTTGGTCAGGTAAACCAGCTATCTGTCAATATTTCTATCTCTCTAGCTCTCTGTCTATTTATTTGTATGTCTGTCTATCTGATGGTCTGTCCATAAGTCTTTCTGATGGCCCGAATGTCTTTCTATTATCTTCCAATAAACTCACCAACATGCCTAGCGGAAGGAGCAGTAGGCGCCAGCAACAACAACAAAAGTGCTATCCAGAAAAAAAAACAGCTTTAAATTATCTAAGAATTCCTTCAGTTGGTGACGACTGTTTCTATCTGTGTAGCTTTCTGAACATTTGTATGTCTGTTTGTCTGATAGTCTGTCTATCTGATAATCTGTCTGTCTGTCTTTCTATCTATGTGACTTCCTGTAAACTCACCTAAATCAGAATCACTCAACTCCTCTGCATCTGTGGACATTAGACCAAGACACACAGAGAATCAGACCCTTATATCCTAAGCGGGGGAGGTGGGGTGTCAGGATTGTGTATGGGAATAGAACCAAAAAAAGAAAAAAGGTGGAGGTATGAGGTGAGAATATAGAACCAACGTTGGGGAGACCAGGAGTGAAGAATGTAGAGATAGAACAAACATAAAGGATATAATGATAAAAGAATGTAAAGATAGAAGAACCAAAAGGATACTTGAATTGAAGAATATAGAGACAGAATTGGCACAAATTACATCTAGAGATAGAGTTAGCGCAAGGGATACCAATTGTGAAGAATGTAGAGATAGAACAAACATAAAAGATACCATTACTGACGAATGTAGAGACTGAACCAACCCATAAAGAATACCAGGAGTGAAGAATGTAAAGATAGAACCAATATAAAGGATACTAGTAGTGAAGAACGTACTGCTAGAAACAACATAAAGGATACCAATAGTGAAGAATGTAGAGATAAAAATCAACATACAGAATACCAGTAGTGAAGAATGTACAGACATAAGCAGCACAATATATTGTTTCGTTTGAGATGAAAAATCCTAACTCATCCAATACGGGATTTGCAGTATGAAGAAAAGGTCATAAGATTCAATTATGTATGTTTAAACATTACTCCAGTTGAATTCTTGTATTATTGACATTATTATTTAGTAGCGACTCCTGATGATATTAATAAATGCTATCATCTTTCTACATTTAATTTACGTAGTCACTCAGGTTTGGAGTATGTGTAGACAAGTGGTTAGACGAAGACGGGTGTGCGGGTGTCCGTGTGTGTGTGAAGGAGTTATGATAAAACTGTGTGACAAAATTTCCAATCTGTGGATAAATAAAGTTCTATATTAATTTATCTTATCTATTTTATCTTTGTTTGAGTGATACCCTCAGTCTAAAGAATAGTAAGACAAAAGTATCAAAAGAGAGCATATACTAAGTACTAAATTCGGCCTTTATAAGTCCGCCTTGTGAAAAAAATTTTGCACAATCATTGTTCACATTGTTAGCTACTTTCAGTAGCAGCAAGAACCATGGCAAGAAAAGCGCTATCTACTACAACAACAAATGCTTGGAATAATTCAGTTATCTAGAGCATATCTCCTAAACTCTATCTGTCTAGGTATCTGTCGATCTATGTATCTGTATGTGTGATAGTCTGTCTATCTCTCTGTAGATGAGTCTGTCTGATGGTCCACCCGCTAAGGGCTTGTCTACCACACAATCATTGTTCAATTTTTGTTAGCTTTCTTCCGCAGTAGCGACAAGAACAACAACAACAAAAACACCATCCAGAAGAAAATTATTTAAATTATCAAATGATCTAAAGCTTAGTCATGTAAACTAGCTATCTATCAATATTTATATCTCTCCAGCTCTCAGTCTATTTATTTGTATGTCTGTCTATCTGATAGTCTGTCCATCAGTCTTTCTGAGGTCTCTCTGTCTATCTACCTATCTATCTTCCGGTAGACTCACCGGCACGCCCAGCGGAAGGAGCAGTAGGCGTCAGCAAATGCAACAACAAAAGCGTCACCCAGAACAAAAGGTTTTAAATTATTCCTTGACTTGGTGAAGAAAACATTTATCTATTATTTCTGTCTCTGTAGCTTTCTGTCTATTTATGTGTCGGTCTGCCTAATTGTTTGTCTATCTGACGGTCTGTCTGTCTGTCTATCCGTATATTTAGTAGCGACTCCTGATGATATTATTGTATGCTATGATCTTTGTACTTTTACGCAGTCACCCATGTAGATTTAGTGTGTGTATGTGTGCCTGTGCTAAATGTGTATGTTGGGATATGTGTAGACAAGTGGTTAGATGTAGACGGGTGTGTAGGTGTCCGTGTGTGTGTGAAGGAGTTATGATAAAACTGTGTGACAAAATTTCCAGCTGTCTGGATAAATAAAGTCTAATATTAACTTATCTTGTCTATCGTAACTTTCAATCTGTAAGTCAGTTCTGTGAAGGACGGTTTACACAATCATTGTTCACTTCTGTTAGCTGCTTTCAGCAGCAACAACAACAGAAACAACAATACCAAAAGAACCATTCAGAAAACTAATTGTTTTAAATTATCTAGTGATCTAGAGCCAGTTCCTCCAACTGGTAAAAAAAACAGCAACCTACCTGCCTTTCTATCTGTTTAGCTTTTCGTCTATATATTGATATGTATGACTGTCTGTCTGATAGTCTGACTGTCTGTCTGATAGTCTTACTATCTGACTTGTCTGATGTTGTGTCTGGTTTTCTATCTATCCATCTATCTCCCAATAGACTTACCTACATGAATTATGCTTGAAGGAGGCTTTCCGGATATCGGCTGGCCTGTGGAGATACAATTAGGCCCTTTTATCCTAACAGCAAATGATGGACGATTGTGATAGTTGAGAGGGGAGGGGCCAGGATTGAGTGTGGAAAAAGAACTAAAGCAAAAACAAAACGGTACATAAAAACAAACCAAAACACGGGGCGGGGGTAGTGTGGTGGGAATGTAGAATCAGCATTAGACACACCAGGTATGAAGAATCCTGAGACAGAACTAGCATAGAACGCTGAGATAGTACAGACAGAACTGGCACTACTTGTTACAGAAGCGAAATCCAAACTCATCGAACTCGGAAGTTTCACATGAATATAATTTTATGATATTTAAAAACTCAATGATGTCTAGTAGCGGCTCCTGATGGGATGTGCTATGCGACCTTTGTACCTCTACATTGTCACACATGAAGAATTTTTGTCTGCGTGCGTGCGTGCTCTAAATGTTGTGTATGTCACATGTGCAGACAGTTTCTTATGTACACGGTGTGTGTAGGTTTCTGTATGTGTGAAGGAGTTAGGATAAAGACTTGTAAACAAATTTCCATTCTCTGGATAAATAAAAATCTGTCTTAACTTATCTCTCTTATCTTTGTTTGAGTGATACTCTCAGTTTGCAGAAAGGTAAGACAAAAGTAACGGAAGAGAACATTTGCTAAAATCAATGTCTGTAAGTCAGTCCTGTGGACAGAAGATTACACAATCATTGTTCACTTTTGTAAGCTACTTTCAGCAGGAACAACAACAACAGCAGCAACAACAACAACAACAACAAAAGAGCTGCCCAGAAAGAAAAATGTTTAAAATGATCAAATTATCTAGCGCACAGTTCCTCCACTTGGTGAAGAAAACAACCGTCTATCTATGGATCTATCTGTCTGTCTGGCTGTCTGTTTATTTACTTATCTGACTGTATGTCTGATGATCTGTCCTATTTTCTATTTGTCTATCTTCCTATAGACTCACCAAGACTTTTGCTAGATATGGATGAAGAAGACGTTTTTGACGTCGGCTGGCCTGCGGAGATACAGACAATTACGGCACTATACTATAAGCAGCAAATGAGGGGAGCAAGGCAGGTGGAGGGGTCGAGATTGAGTGTGGAAACAGAAACAAAGCAAAAACAAAATGGTACACACAAACAAACAAAAGCAATTGCGGGGGGAGGGTGGGGGGAGTATGTTTGGAATGTAGAATCAGTATTAGGTACACCAGGTATGAAGAGTACAGAGATAGAACTAGCATAGGGTGGTGAGATAGTATAGATAGAACCGGTACTATTATGCTTGTAAGAGATGAGAAATCCAAACTCATCGAACACGGAAGCTTCACATGAATAAAATGTTAAAAAACTCAGTGATGTTTAATATCGTCTCCTGATCATGTTCGCTATGATCTTTGTACCTCTACATTGTCACACATGAAGAATGTCTGTGTGCATACGTGCTCTAATTGTTATGTGTGTCATAATTATGTGTAGACACTTTCTTATGTACACGGTGTGTATACATTTCCATGTGTGTGAAGGAGTTAGGATAAAGATTTGTAACAAAATTTCCAGTCTCTGGATAAATAAAACTAGGCTATATTTTAACTCATCTTATCTATCCTATCTTTGTTTGAGTGACACCCTCAGTCTAAAGAAAAGTAAGACAAAAGTATCAAAAGACAGCATGTACTAAACTTTGTGTTTGTAAGTCAGTTTTGTGAAAAAGAGTTTACACAATCACTATTCACTATTGTTCGGTAATTTCAGCAGCAGGAAAGACAATGGCAAGAAGAGCGCTATCTAAAACAACAAAAAATGCTTTGAATTATCTAGTTGTCTAGAGCTTAATTCCCAAACTCTGTCTGTCTAGTTATCTGTCTATTTATCTATCTGTATGTGTGATAGACTGTCTATCTGTCTGTAGATGTGTCCGTCTGATGGTTTGTCTGCCCGTCTATCACACAATCATTGTATACTTTTGTTAGTTACCTTCCGAAGCAGCGTGAAAGAACAACAACAACAAAAGAACCATCCAGAAAAAAATTATTTAAATTATCAAATGATCTAAAGTTTGGTTTGCTCCTCTTAGTCCCTTTAGGTATCTGTCTATTTATTTGTATATATCAGTCTGTCTTATAGTCTGTCTATCTGATGGTGCCCCTGTCTATTTATAAATCACTCTTTCAGTAAACTCACCAGCAAAACTAATGGACTTAGGAGGTCTCAGCGGCATTGGCGGCGGCGGGCCCAGGTCTGTGGACAATGACTTACCAACATGAATTATGCTTGGAGGAGGCTTTTCGGATATCGGCTGGCCTGTGGAGATACAATTAGGCCCTTTTATCCTAACAGCAAATGATGGACGATTGTGATAGTTGAGAGGGGAGGGGTCAGGATTGAGTGTGGAAAAAGAACTAAAGCAAAAACAAAACGGTACATAAAAACAAACCAAAACACGGGGCGGGGGTAGTGTGGTGGGAATGTAGAATCAGCATTAGGCACACCAGGTATTAAGAATCCTGAGACAGAACTAGCATAGAACGGTGAGATAGTACAGACAGAACTGGTACTACTTGTTACAGAAGCGAAATCCAAACTCATCGAACTCGGAAGTTTCACATGAATATAATTTTATGATATTTAAAAACTCAATGATGTCTAGTAGCGGCCCCTGATGGGATGTGCTATGCGACCTTTGTACCTCTACATTGTCACACATGAAGAATTTTTGTGTGCGTGCGTGCGTGCTCTAAATGTTGTGTATGTCACATGTGCAAACAGTTTCTTATGTACACGGTGTGTGTAGGTTTCTGTATGTGTGAAGGAATTAGGATAAAGATTAGTAAAGAAATTTCCATTCTCTGGATAAATAAAAATCTGTCTTAACTTATCTCTCTTATCTTTGTTTGAGTGATACTCTCAGTTTGCAGAAAGGTAAGACAAAAGTAACGAAAGAGAACATTTGCTAAAGTCAATGTCTGTGTAAGTTAGTCCTGTGGACAGAAGTTTACACAATCATTGTTCACTTTTGTAAGCTACTTTCAGCAGGAACAACAACAACAGCAGCAACAACAACAACAACAAAACAGCTGCCCAGAAAGAAAAATGTTTAAAATCTGTCTTTAATGTCTGTCCTATAGTCTGTCTATCTGATGGTGCCTCTGTCTGTTTATAAATCACTCTTTCAGTAAACTCACCAGCACGACTAATGGACTTAGGAGGTCGAGGTGGCAGCGGCGGCGGCGGGCCCAGGTCTGTGGACATTGGACCAACACATACACATAATTAGGCCTTTATATCCTAAGCGGAAAAAATTGGGTGGGAGGGGACATTGGGGTGTCGGGAGTAGGTATGGAAACAGAACCAAAGAGAAAAATTAATGAAAAAAATAAATAAAATAAAAACAAGTTAGGGTATTGAGGTGGGAATGTAAAACTAGCATTAGGGATGCCAGCTATAGAGATAAAACTAGCATAAAGGATACCAGGTGTGAAGAATGTAAGGATAGAACCAGCATTAAGGATACCAGGTATGAAGAATGTAGAGATACAGCTGACATAAAGGACACTAGGCATGAATGATGTAGAAATAGAACCATCATAAAAGACACAGTAGTGAAGAATGTCGAGATAGAAGAAACAACATAAAGGATACTAATAAAGAATGTAGAGATAGAAGACATAACATAAAGGATAATTATTATGGGTAAAGAATGTGGAGACAGAACCAACATAGAGGATATTATAAGTAAAGAATGTCGAGATAGAACAACCAAGAGAAAGGATACTATGAGTAAATAATATAGATATAGAACCAACTTAAATGATACTATGAGTAAACAATATCGACATGAAAGAACCACCAGGATACTTGGAGTGAAGAACTTAGAATCAGCGTAAAGGATATCAGAAGACAAGAATATTATTGGCAATACTTGTATAAAGAACATCTAGATCTAGAAGTAGCGCAGAGAATACCAGGAGTGAAGATAGATACAGCACATTGTATTTGTTAGAGATGAAAAATCCTAATTCATCCAACGCCGAATTTGCAGTATGAAGAAAAGATAATAAAACTCAATGATAAACATTACTCCAATAGAATTCTTGTGTTGTTGACAATGTTATTCGGTAGCGACTCCTAATGATAATTATATACTATGATCTTTGTACTTGTGCGCAGTCACTCATGCAGATTTAGTGTGTGTGTGCCGATGCTAAATGTGTATGTTTGGGGTATGTGTAGACAAGTGGTTAGATGAAGACGGGTGCGTATGTCCGTGTGTGTGTGAAGGAGTTATGATAAAACTGTGTGACAAAATTTCCAGCTGTCTGGATAAATGAAGTTCCATCTTAACGTATCTCATCTATCTGATCTTTGTTTGAGTGATACCCTCAGTCTAAAGAAAAGTAAGTCAAAAGTATCAAAAGAGAGCATGTAGCCTGCTGAACTCTTTGTTTATAAGCCAGTCTCGTGGAGAAGATTTTACACAATCTTTGTTCACTATTGTTAGCTACTTTAATCGGCCGGAAGAACAGTGGCAAGAAAATCGCTATCTACAAGAACAAAAAGCGGTTTGAATAATCAAGTTATCTAGAACTTAAATCCTAAACTCTATCCGTCTCGTTATCTATAATCTGTATGTATGATAGACTGTCTATCTGTCTGGAGATCTGTCTGTCTGATGGTCTTTCTGCCTGTCTATCACACAATCATTGTTCACTTTTCTTAGCTACCCTCCGAGCAACGGCAAGAACAACAACAACAACAACTACAACAACAAAAACACAATCCAGAAGAAAATGATTTAAATTATCAAACGATCTAAAGCTTAGTCATGTAAACCAGCTGTCTATCAATATTTCTATCTCTCTAGCTATCTGTCTATTTTTATGTCTGTCTGTCTGACAATCTGTCTATCAGTCTATCTGGTGGACTGTCTGTCTGTCATTATATCTATCTTCCAATTTGTTTTCCTCCTTTTCTCTTTTCGTTTCTGTCTTTGTCTTTCCAGTTCTCTCCCGTTCTCTTTCAGCCTCACTACTTCTTTATTTGCTGTTCCAATCTACACCTTTAAATATCTATTTATTTCTGTTGCGGGAGTTGTGTCAAATTTATACAAATATTTGTGATTTGATCGTTCGCTTTTGAATGTTTGGTGTGTTATTGTTTGTTTGTTATTTTTTTTGGGGGGGGGGGGGGAGGGGCGTATTGTATTTGTTAATTTACATCTGTTTATTTGTTGCTTTTATCGTAATATTTACCTATAATTCTTATATGTGTGTATGGGTGTGTATGCATTTGTGTTTGCATGTGAAAATAAAAAGATAAACAGAACGAGATAGCTGAGATGGTCAGTTCCAGTCGCGTGTTATAGATTTGGTCCTAACTAGACCAGAAAAGGCAGAGAATGTCATTGGTCGCATGGCGCTCAGGAACAGGTGACAAAATGATGTGAAGAGAAAAGCATTTTGTTTTCTCCCATTTGAAAAGGGGGGGGGGGGTTTAAAGCTCATGCCATACTTGAGAAGTTGAGGCTGTCGTGATTATCACATCAGCCCCAGTGTCAGAAGTTTTTCTCTTCTTCAGGGGCAGATTCAACCTCTCGACGATGGGCTTTAGATTTGAAGCACTGAAGATTGACCATCAAGCCTGTGTGTTAATTCGCAGGGTGCATTTTTAACTCTTCTTGGTCCATTTTGGAGTTTGACTTGTCCGCTTCTATGTGTCTTGCCTACTGTTCCATAGATGACTTTGTCTTCAACCGCTTATATTGGCATTTGATATTTGCAGTCGAAAACCTCCTTTTGCTTTTGTTGTGCTTTCAACGGATTCCAGTATTCTCGAGGTTTCAATTACTTTTATCTGTTTTTCTCTTAACAACGAGAGTAATGAATCAAATTATTGTGATATCTTAGCTGCCATGGGTCATGATATTGTATAGATCAAATCGAAAAGCATACTTTTCCATTTGGTATTCGAGCAGTAGATGACACTTCCAGTGGAAATACAACAGTGTACAAATGAAGCTGTACTCATTCTTAGCCATGCCCCTGTAGGATGCTGGAATCAAAGAAATACTTGGCAGTGTAAATCAAAACTGAGTCATTGATGGCTGTGGTCACACACTGATTAGATAAGTGCATAGATATACACTACTAAACCAGATTCCACGCGTGGCTTCCCCAGCTCTCTCTTTCCCTGCTTGGCGAAGCAAGCTGGAATGGTCCGCATTGAAACCCCCTCTCACCATCGAAGTTTGGGCTGAGGGCTCGATACTGGCCTAATCCAGCCTAGCCAACGGGTTGAAAAAAAGCGGTGATTGTGGAAATTTTGTAACTTTAATTTGATCGTGATTGATTTTGTAACTTTAATTTGTTTATAGTCCCTCACATACCATTTCCGTCCACTATGACGTAAAATTGAATAAAATTCCACGATTGAAAAAAAAAAAATGATTCAACCGACACAACTCACCACAACTACATTGTAAAGCCAATGGTGTTACTGTTAATGTATATGACACGGCGGTAGAGGGTGGGATAAGACTATAGGGAAGAGAACGGGTGATGAGAAGTTAACACCAACAGCTTCATTGGTTCATACACATGTCACTGGATTGGGCTAAAAAATTTGCAAAAACACCATAAAACCAGTAGTAAACTAGAATTACTATAGTTAAGAGAGAGAGAGAAAGACATGCAAGGGTACGGGTAAAGTGGAGATGGGCCAGACAACAGACTAGTGAAAGACTCGCCCTATCGTGTGGCCTCACACTAACAACATTGAACTTTTACTAATATCAAGCCTGGACTGCTATTGAAAATAAAGTGTGGTTGCAAAGCTCCCTGGGACAAACAAGCTATATGTACTAGATAGATAGATAGATAGATAGATAGATAGATAGATAGATAGATAGATAGATAGATAGATAGATAGATAGATAGATAGATAGATAGATAGATAGATAGATAGATAGATAGATAGATAGATAGATAGATAGATAGATAGATAGATAGATAGATAGATAGATAGATAGATAGATAGATAGATAGATAGATTGATAGATAGATAGATAGATAGATAGATAGATAGATAGATAGATAGATAGATAGATAGATAGATAGATAGATAGATAGATAGATAGATAGACAGAAGGAGAGACAGATAGATAGATAGACATATTGAGAGACGGATATAATAGAGAAACAGATAGATAGAGAGACAGATAGAGAGAGAGACAGATGGAGAAAGAGACAAATAGAGAGATAGACAGAGAGAGACAGAGAGACAGAGACAGAGAGAGAGAGAGAGACAGAAAGAGAGAGCGACAAAGAGAGAGACAGAAAGAGACAGAGAGCGACAGAGAGAGAGAGAGAGAGAGACAGATAAAGAGAGACAGAGAGAGAGACAGCATAGACAGATAGAGAGAGACCGAGAGAGACAGAGACAGAGAGAGAGACAGAGGCAGAGAGAGAAACAGAGACAGAGAGAGAGATAGAGAGAGAGACAGAGAAAGAGACAGAGACAGAGACAGAGACAGAGACAGAGATACAGAGAGAGACAGAGAGAGAGAGACAGAGACAGAGACAGAGAAAGAGAGAAACAGAGAGAGAGAGACAGAGAGAGGGAGAGAGAGAGAGAGAGAGAGAGATAGAGAGAGAAAGACAGAAGAGAAAGATAGATGGCTGAGGATTTCTGTACCACCTGGTGGGTGGAGGTATCGAGTTTAGCTCCGCGGTTTCTAGGTGTTTGTAGACGCAATCGGTCAGTGGGCCTTTGGATTTTTGTATCTACGGATTCAGGAGGATAAAGGGAACCGACTCGTAAGCCTAATTTTCTGTATATTTACGTTCTTTTGATAATTTTCTTGCATTTTCCTTCATAGCTTTCATTATTCTCTCCTTGCCTCCTCCTTCACTCCCCCTTCCTTAAAGTCGTGCTTGTGAGCGGTGCTCCCGCCCTATTTCTGTATTTGTCTCTAATAACCCTCCGTTGTCAGCGATTGAGCGATTGTGTTAGGTATTTTGTATGTAAAAATGCCTGCCCAACCGGTTTTTGTGCTGGCAAAAGATACTCCCGAAGCTGCCACCGTTTACACGGTGTGTAGGGCAGCGGAGCGGACGGCGGGGAGTGGGGCCGTGGTGGGGGCCCAAAGAATAGGCGCGCTGTGGCGCATTTACCCGGCTAGTCCAGAGGCCAGAGTCAAACTACTGGCATCAGGCCTAGAAATGGGAGGCCAAAGGATCAGCCTCACAGGTAAGAACCCATTCCTCATAAGAAACGGGGATGGTATGGAAATCCCGGCCACAAGGCTTACGGTGAGTGATGTACCTATATCTTATGACAATGAAGAGGTAAAAAAAAAACACCTGCTAAAAGCAGGGATAAAACTTACCTCCAACATTATTATGGAGAAGGCCAGATCGCCAGAAGGTTTTTTGACAGACTGGCTGACGGGGAGAAGGGTGTTCTGGATTGATCTACCAAGCTCCCCACCACCCAGAACCATACAGATGGGCATCTTTAGGGCAAACATTTACTAGAGAGATGAGGGAGGCAATAAAAACAATTGCATGTAGAAAATGCCTACAGGAAGGCCATATGGCCACAGTACGCCCCAATCAGGAGGTATGCCTGGAATGCAAACAGGCGGGGCATCGAAGAGGAGAGGGGAAATGTGGGCAGTTCCCCGAGAAAACGGCAACTGACATAGAGGACAGCCCAACGAGTGAGGAGGAGGAAGAGAAGGTAGAGGGGGGGAGAGAAATGGAGACAGAGGAGGGAAGGGAGTCAGGTGACAGAGAACAACAACAAAAGGACAAGAGGAAGAAAAATAAAAGACAAAAAAAGACAAATCAGCAGCCGCAGCAATCGCCACCTCGGCAGCAGCAGCACATGCAGCTCCAGCGGCAGCAGCAGCATACGCAGCTCCAGCAGCAGATGCAGCTGCAACAGCAGACGCAGCTGCAACAGCAGACGCAGCAGCAGCAGCAGTCTTGCCAGCAGCCTAAACAACTAGAGCAGCGGCATAGCCCGAGAAAAATGGGCGATATGACAAACGAGGACGCGGGACAGACCAACAGAGGTAGGACGGCAATAAAAGACCAAAGTCAAATGACAAGGTTTTTGCACAGAGCAAGGTCCCTCAGTATGAAACGATCTATTGTAAGTCTTTCCCCAGGTCCCGAGGAAGATCAACCCAGACAGAGACCAAGAATCGGAAGTGAGGAGGGGGTAGAAAAGATCTAGAGGAAGTCACACCGAAGGAAAAAAAAAATCATGAATATACTTAAAATAGCCACATTTAATGTGCATGGCCTAAAGCTCATAAAGAAAAGAAAAGCTGTCTTTAAAACATTAAAAGATGAACGTATTAATATTGTTGCACTGCAAGAGACATACCTTAAAAATAATGAGATAGAAGAAGTAAGGAAACAGTGGGGAGGAATCATCCATCACAGTGAAGGCACAAACAGGAGCAAGGGTTTATGCACATTATTTAATAAAAATTTACAATCTGAAAATGTCACATTAATCTATGATGACGAACGTATACTAATGTCTAAAGCACATGTTAATGATGAAACACTTTATATCATAAACATTTACGCTCCGTGCATAGAAAAAGAGAAGAAACAGTTCTTATTAAAATTAAATACTGTGATAAAAAATAATGTGGAAGGAAATATTACAGACAATGTTATACTAATGGGCGATTTTAACATGGTAATTAACAACGATCTAGATATTATTTCAAGACTCAAACACACAACAACAATTCAAAGTTCAACGAATGCATGACGGACTTAGGACTAACCGACCTCTGGAGACTGCAACGCCCACATGAAAAGATGCACACATGGAGCAGAGGGGACCCCGTGATAGCCCGCAGGCTGGATTACGTCATGGTAGGTGATGTTATCCTGAACTTAGCAAGCGACTGTCAAATAAAAAGTTTAGGCTACAGTGATCACAGAGCTGTCATTTTCACCATGTCATTTGCTCTTTTCAAGAATGGAAGTGGGCATTATAAAATGAATACGCTTCTCCTTACCGACAGTAAATATGTGGAACTGATGAAAAACAAGATATCCGAAACGTTGGAAGAACAAAAAGAACTAGATTCGCACCTGAGATGGGAAATGTTGAAAGTTGAAGTGAAAGAATTAACCAGAGAATATAGCCGATTTAGAAAAAGCAATAACAAAAGTAGATATACCATAATATGTGACCAACTTCATAACCTAGAATCCCGCTTAGCGTCAGATCCACAGAACAGGGAATTGAGGCAAAAAATAGCCAAGGTCAAGACAGAGATGGAAATATACCAGATGGAGGCGGCACGAGGAGCACAGCTCAGATCAAACATACGCTGGATAGAAGAAGGTGAGAAATGTACGAAGTTCTTTCTTTCTCTGGAAAAAAGCAGAGGTAAAACCTCAACTATATATCAGTTGAAAAGCACAACGGGTGCAGAAATCAGGGGAAAAGATGAGATTTTACATAATATCCGAAAGTTTTATGAGACATTATATAAGGAGGACAAGAAAGCAGAGGAAGTGGTGGTCTGCACAGAAAAATTTATGACAGAATTACAGATACCCCAAATAAATCAAAACCAAAGGGAAGAATGTGACAGCCCAATAACTGAAGCAAAACTATTAAACGCTCTTAAGTCGATGAAGAACGGGTCTGCGCCAGGACTGGATGGAATACCTTTCGAATTTTACAAAGTATTCTGGAATCAAATTAAATCTCCACTTTTGGAGTGTTTTCATCTCAGTCTTGAAAAAGGAATCTTACCTTGGTCGTTACGTACTGGACTAATAACTCTTTTACACAAAGGTAAAGAATTAAGCAAAGATAACCTATCTAATTGGCGCCCGATTTCCTTAACTAACGCCGACTATAAAATTGTAACGAAAGCTTTAGCTATAAGATTAAGACTAATCCTAGATGAGATTATCGGGCATCAACAGGCAGGATTTATTAAAGGAAGAAATGTATCCAGCATAATTAGGGAAATCGACGATGTTATTAATTTGGAAAGACAAAGAAAATCACAGGGTATCGTTTTTAGTATCGATTACGAAAAGGCATTCGATACCATAAATGTACAGTTCATTCTAAGAGCTTTGTCAAAGTATGGATTTGGCAACAACTTTATCAAATGGATTCAGGTTTTACTGACCAATAGAATAGCATATGTCAAGAATGCAGGATACATCTCGTCAGTCTGCCATATGGAAAGAGGAGTAAGACCAGGATGTCCGCTATCGCCATTAATTTTCATTTTGGCAGTAGAAATTTTTGCGTTGAAAATAAAACAAGATGAAAATATCAAAGGAATCAGTATCCCAAACGCATCCCATAGTATCAAAATAAAGCAATACGCGGATGACACTACAATGTTTCTAAGGGACTGGATTGACTATAGAGAAGTATTATCTAGGATTAAAGAATTCTCAATCTTCTCTGGATTGAAACTAAACAAGACAAAATCCAAAATTCTGATCCCCGGTACTGGTGAGAGAGAAGATATGAATCAGTGTGGAATAGAAATAGTAGGTAACGGTAATCTAAAAATTCTAGGCATATATTTTAATGCCAAAAAGTCAGCGGACGAAATAGAGGAAAACTGGTTACCAAGAATTCACAAAGTTCAGGAACTATTTGGAAAATGGTCACAACGAGATCTTTCAATAAGTGGGAAAATTCATATTGTTAAAACATTCGGAATTAGCTAATTTGTTCATATCATGCAAAGCATAACCCTCCCAGTAACAGCTCTTCAAAAACTTACACAAATATTTTACAGGTTTCTTTGGAAAAAATGTTATACAAATAAAAGAGCATTTGAAAAGGTCAAACGTAAGGTGTTATGCAATAAGTATAGCAATGGAGGATTAAATATGATTTGCATCCCCAATATGCAGAATTACATCATACTGAATTAGGCAAAAAAGCTACTATCTACAGAACATCAAGAATGGAAAGAGATTCCGTTACACTTTCTGCAACCCCTTGGCGGGAAATATGCCTTTGAAGGATCAGTGTCGTTGAAGCTGTTCACCGGAATAGACCTAATTGATAGCTCCTTCTGGCGTAGAGTGTTGTCGACGTGGATATCTCTTCACGTAAATGAAAGGGAAGAAAACCAAAGTTGGAACGAACCCCTGTTTAACAATAAAAGTTTCACGTTCAAAAGCAAACATCTATTTTTCCCGAAATGCATCTCGAAAGGCATTTTAAGAGTTAAAGACATGTTCAGGGGAAATAACTTAATGAGCCTCGAAGCATTTCAGGAATTATATGGAACCAACCCAAGATACTACCTAGACTATAATATTATTACAAATGCTCTAAGGAGTCGAGGACTTAATGTTGGAGTAAACATAAATTTGCAACAGATGAAAGTAATAAAATTTAGAGGATCCGAGATTTCAAGAAAAACATTTTATGAATTACTGCATGGAGAAGAAGATTTCCACACTAAAAACATCTGGCAAAACAAATATGGAATACAAGTGACAGAACAAAATTGGGAAATCTGCCATAATAGCACAAAGGAAACAAGACAGTGGAAAATCCTGCATAATATTTATCCAACAAATATTCTATTAAATAAAATGGGCATCAAAGATACCAAAAACTGTGAAGAATGTGGAACCACCGACTTCTTAGAACATTTCTTTTTTACCTGCAGAAATGTACAAAGAATGTGGCAGGACATTGAGAGCAGAGTAAATATACATTATAATACACATATATCTCTGAGTGAAGAAGTGGTTATGCTGGGACTAACAGAGAAAAACAAACACTGTCGTAAGGAATTGCTAGCATTTATTAATATGATAGTATTAATAGGCAAGCTCTCTATTTCCAAATTCAAGTATGGTAAAAAATCAAAACTTATTGACATATTCAACAGAGAAATCTCATTGAGAAAAATAGATTTACCTTAGAAATCTTTAGATATCCCACCCCAATAGGATTATCCCCATATAAAGCAGCAAACACATGTAGTGAGAAATCAGTACTGTCATTGATGAAGACTGGCAGTTATGTATGTATCTATTATTATACATGTCCTTGTTTTCTTGGCTTATTTATTAGGTTATGTCTGAATTAGATATAGATAGAGTAGATTGTTCATCAGACGCTATTTGGGAAAAAGATCACGTGTCTCGTTAGTAACTAACAACTGCACCCTATCTCTGTCTTGATGTAGTATTTTAACACTACCAATAACACATCTTCCTACAGAAACTATATATAATTACAAAAGTCATGAAAGCCAAAACATTTGGGTTTGTTACTCAGTGTTTGAAATATGGCAACGGAGGATCCTCAGGAAGAAAGCTCAAGGTAAGAGGGTCTAGCCCCGCCCTCCCTGCCGCGAGGGGACGCCACTCCAATAAGGGGGTGGCTTCGTCACGCGGCGGGTCTGAGAGCGGACATGTCGGGGATCCCCGCCTTTTTACACACATGGAATATCACAGACACATTTTGGAAAGACATTATACTTACGAAATTAAAAGACGAAACGATAAAGAAACGTACATTTACACAAAACAGTCTCTATCTCTGTATCCTTATGATAGGTCTTTTTATTAACAAAGCCAACCTGGCCTAGTATGAGACAACGTGCACAATATCCTGGCCTCATTGGTGGCGACTAGACTCCCATCTGGAGTGGGCATGTGGGTTGCTCGCCTTGTGACTCCGTAAGGGAGCCAAGGAGGATAAGCTTAACTCTAACACAAGGAAAGCAAAGCAAAAAAAAACAACCAGATAACCAACTAATCATCTTCTGCTAGCTTACATCAGGTTACACAATAGGCATTATATCATATTGTATTGTAAGGCTTTGCACAATACTAGGTGAGTACTAACAATGAAGCGTCTAGAATAGGAACGAGCATGGGACACACACAAAAAAAAGAGAAAGATAGATAGATGGATAAAATAGATAGATGGAATAGATAGATAGATAGATAGATAGATAGATAGATAGATAGATAGATAGATAGATAGATAGATAGATAGATAGATAGATAGATAGACAGAGAGAGAGAGAGAGAGATACATAGATAGATAGAATAGGTATATAGATAGATAGATAGAATAGATAGATAGAGAGATAGATATATAGATAGATATATAGATAGACAGACAGACAGACAGACAGACAGACAGACAGACAGACAGACAGACAGACAGACAGACAGACAGACAGACAGACAGACAGACAGACAGACAGACAGACAGACAGACAGACAGACAGACAGACAGACAGACAGACAGACAGACAGACAGACAGACAGACAGACAGACAGACAGACAGACAGACAGACAGACAGACAGACAGACAGACAGACAGACAGACAGACAGACAGACAGACAGACAGACAGACAGACAGACAGACAGACAGACAGACAGACAGACAGACAGACAGACAGACAGACAGACAGACAGACAGACAGACAGACAGACAGACAGACAGACAGACAGACAGACAGACAGACAGACAGACAGACAGACAGACAGACAGATAGATAGATAGATAGATAGATAGATAGATAGATAGATAGATAGATAGATAGATAGATAGATAGATAGATAGATGGATGGATGGATAGATGGATAGATAGGTAGGACAGACAGACAGACAATTAAACCTTCTCATATTATAATAGAACTCTGTAACATAATTTCCAGTGCTTGATAAATAAAGTTCCGTCTTAACATATCTTGTCGATCTTATCTTGGTTTGAGTGACACCCTCAATCTAAACAAACGTAATACAAAAGTAACAAGGGAGAACATGTGATAATCTCCCTGTTTGTAGGTCAGTCCTGTGAAGGACAGTTTACTTTGTTCACTTTTGTTAGCTGATTTCAGCAGCACAAACAACAACAATAGCAGAAGGAAAAAAATGTTTTAAATCAGCTAATTATCTTGGCCAGCGCGACGATTGTAGGCAAAATCCCGACAATGATAAAAGAAGGAAAAAAATGTTTTAAATCAGCTAATTATCTTGGCCAGCGCGACGATTGTAGGCAAAATCCCGACAATGATGAAAGAAGGAAAAAAAATGTTTTAAATCAGCTAATTATCTTGGCCAGCGCGACGATTGTAGGCAAAATCCCGACAATGATGAAAGAAGGAAAAAATTGTTTTAAATCAGCTAATTATCTTGGTCAGCGCGACGATAGTAGGAAAAGTCCCGACAATGATGAAAGGAGGAAAAAAATGTTTTAAATCAGCTAATTATCTTGGCCAGCGCGACGATTGTAGGCAAAATCCCGACAATGATGAAAGAAGGAAAAAGATGTTTTAAATTAGCTAATTAACTTGACCAGCGCGACGATAGTAGGCAAAATCCCGACAATGATGAAAGAAGGAAAATAATGTTTTAAATCAGCTAATTATCTTGGCCAGCGCGACGATTGTAGGCAAAATCCCGACAATGATGAAAGAAGGAAAAAAATGTTTTAAATCAGCTAATTATCTTGGCCAGCGCGACGATTGTAGGCAAAATCCCGACAATGATGAAAGAAGGAAAAAAATGTTTTAAATCAGCTAATTATCTTGGCCAGCGCGACGATAGTAGGCAAAATCCCGACAATGATGAAAGGAGGAAAAAAATGTTTTAAATCAGCTAATTATCTTGGCCAGCGCGACGATAGTAGGCAAAATTCCGACAATGATGAAAGAAGGAAAAAAGAAAGGCACCGTAAAACCCAAGGCCACAATGGGATAGAATACCTGGTAGAATCTTGGATAGGAGTAATGTGCTGCACAAAATAATAAACCCACACGGGGGTTGTGGAGCCGACAAACACCAACATCAACATTGCAACATACAATACAAAAATCTTGAAAACAAATACAGAGCTAAACAGATTATTAGAAGAAGTAGAAAAGATAAAGTGGCAGGTGATCGGACTGTGCGAAACGAAAAGAACAGGAACCGGTCTGACGGTACTACATAAAGGCACATGGTTATATGAATGCAGGAAAACCGAAGACACACCACAGGCAAAGGGTATAGCATTTACGGTGCATAGACATTTTGAAAACTGTATTGAAAAATTAGAGATGCATACAGAAAGAATTATATTAGCAAAATAAAACTACAGAGAAAGTCCATGCAGTTGATTCAAGTACATTCCTCCACAACGGATTATGACCATGAAGAGATCGAAAAACTCTATGAATGTTTAGGAAAGGCTATCGATTCTAAATCATGCTGCTGTAATATAATTATGACGGATTTAAGCCCAAAAAAATTAGGCCTAAAGGACAAAAAAGAGAACATAAGAGGAATGGGTCCACAAGGCCTGGGACTTAGAAAACAAAGATGTGAAACACTCATAAGCGTTTGGAAAAACCTTCTTCAAAAAGGTGAAAAACAGGTGTTGGAAAGCCCAAACGGGGAACACAGAAACCAGATTGGCTAAATCCTTACTTCAGACAGAAACATCATCAGAAATTGTGAGGTAATTACAGCAGTAGACAACGGAAGTGATTATCGTATGGTTAGAGCAAAAATAAGAATAAGCAGAAAGTTTATAATATTAAAAGGAGAAAGAGACAAAAAATCTTCTCAAAACAATTACAGAAGAACTCGAAATACTTAACACCGCATTTCAGCTGGGACTGAAAGATTGATTTGAATCTCTGGAGGAAGTTGTAGCCTCTATCGAGACACTGAACCAAACTGTAACCGAAGAAATAGAGATAATACAAGGCCCCAAAGAAAAACCAGAGAAAGAAAAATCAAAGAAAGACAAGATTTTAGAAGAACCAGTTGAAAAGAGGAAAACTATACACAAAAAAGAACATAAGATGCACAAGAAAAAAATCAATGTGCTGACCTGAACAAGACAGTACAGAAAACACGAAGAGACAGAGACAGGAGAAAAAGAAAAGAAACGATTACGCGAATAATTGAAGGTGGCAAAGGAGCAAAAGAAATATAACAAGCAAGGCAATCGAGAGAAAAGCATCAGCATGCTCAAAACAACAGGTGAAACGACTACAGACAGGGAATAAATTCTAAATGTCTGCTCAGACTGTCTGACTGTCTGTCTTTCTATCTATCTATTTTCAGTAAACTCTCCAGCACGACTAGCGGAAGGAGGAGTGGGCGTCAGCGGCAGGTCTGTGGACATTGGACCAACACATACAGACAATTAGGCCATTATATCGTAGGCAGAAAAAAAAAGGGGCGGGGGGGGGGGGGGTCGGGAGTGGGTATGGATACAGAACCAAAGTAAAAAATACAAGTTGACCTTAGTGAGGTGTGAATGTAGAACCAGAATTAAGAATACCAATCTTGAGGAAAATAGAAATAGAACCAACATAAAGGATACCAGGTACGTACGAAAACTGTCGAGACAGAAAGAACATGAAGGATGTCAAGAGTGAAGAATGTAGTGATACAACCAGCATAATGGTACTTGTAGAGAATCTAGAGATTGAACCAGCATAAAACATACAAGAAATGAAGAATATAGAGACAGATCCAGCACAAAGGATAAAAATTACAAGAAGTGAGGAATGAAGAGATAAAAGAATCAACAGAAAGGATACTATGAATAAAGAAAGAATGTAGAGATAGAAGAGCCACCATAAAGGATACTCTGAGTAAAGAATGCAGGGATAGAATCAAAATAAAGGATACTATGAATGAGTAAAGAATGTAGAGGCAGAACCAACAGGATAGTTGGAGTGAAGAATACAGAGATGAAACTGTCACAAAGAACATCTAAAGATAGAAATAGCGCAAGAGATACCAGTAGTGAAGAATGTAGAGATAGAACGGACATACATTACGCCAGTAGTGAAGAATGTAGAGATAAAACCAACATACATTACACCATTAGTGGAGAATGTAGAGATAGAACCAACATACAAGACACCAGTAGTGAAGAATGTTAAGATAGAACCAGCAAACAGGACACCAGTAGTGAAGAATGAAGAGAGAGAACCAGCAAACAGGACAACAGTGATGAAGAATGTAGAGATAGAACCAGCAAACAAGACACCAGTAGTGAAGAATGTAGAGATAGAACCAGCAAACAGGACACCAGTAGTGAAGAATGTAGAGATAGAACCAACATACAGGACACCGGTAGTGAAGATTGTAGAGATAGAACCAACATACAGGACACCAGTAGTAAAGAATGTTGAGGTAGAACCAGCAAACAGGACACCAGTAGTGAAGAATGTAGAGATAGAACCAACATACAGGATATCAGTAGTGAAGAATGTAGAGATAGAGCCAGCAAAATGTATTTGTTATACATGAGAAATCCTAATTCACCGAAAACGGAATTTGCACATGAAAAGAAAGTTCAAAAGCTCAATGACATTGCTCCAATAGAACTCTTGAATTGAAGAAAATGTTCTAAAACTCAACGATATATTATATAAGCATTGCTCCAATACAATTCTTATATTGTTATTTAGTAGCTACTCCTCAGGATATATGCTATACTCTTTGTACTTGTACGTAGTCATTTAAGTAGATTTAGTGTGTGTGAGTGTATGTGTGTGTGTGTGTGTGTGAAAGTGCTGAATGTGTATGTTTGGGGTATGTGTAGACAAGTGCTGATATCTTCACGGGTGTGCAGGTGACTGTGTGAAGGTGTCAAGATAAAGCTGTGTAAAAAAATTTGCAGTGCTAGATAAATAAAGTTCCATCATATCTCATTCTTATTTAAGTGATACTCTCAGTCCAAAGAAAAGTAAGACAAAAGTAAAAAAAAAAAAAAAAAAAGAGATTATGTGCTAAACATCTGTTTGTAGGTCAGTCCTGTGGAGAACAGTTTACACAATCATTGTTCATTTTTATTAGCTATCTCAACAGCAGCAACAATAATAACCTCAACAACAACAACAACAAAAACAAAATCGACACCCAGAAAAAAAAAGTTTTGAATTATCTACTTAATAATGTAGATCTTAGTTTCTGCTATCTATCTATCTATCTATCTATCTATCTATCTATCTATCTATCTTTCAGTCTGTTTAATAGTCTGTCCGGCTGCCTGTCTCTTCGAGAGTGTCTGTTTGTTTCTCTGACTACCTGTCTGTCTGTCTGTCTATCTTCTATTTGCGTCACCATCGCTGGCTCATGTCCCAGCAAAGGCATTTAGATGTAGAGCAGTCATACCTGTCTTACCTTGGTCATTGAGATCTGCTCCATGATGACGCAATATACTGACGACCTTTGAATGGCCATTACTGGTGGCGTAAGAGAGAGGACTCTTTCTTTTGTGATCACGAACATTGGTGTTGGCGCCGTGTTCACACAACGACCTGACAATGTCTGCGTGTCCCAGACGTGACGCATGAATGAGGGCCGTGGAACCATCTTGAGCTTTCATCTCAATGTCCGCGCCATTTTCACACAGCAATTCAACCACTTTCCGATGTCCCAGCATGGATGCGTACATGAGCGCAGAGTTGCCGTTCTTGTCCACAGCATTGATGTCAGAACGGTAGTCCAGGAGTAAAGCCACGATATCCTTGTGACCATTCTCTGCAGCGTGTATAAGTGCAGTCTTGCCATCTTGGTCTGTACCGTTAACATTGCAACCATTTTGACACAGTTTCTTTACTCGAAAACTTCTGCCACGTTTGGCAACCGTTATTAATTTTCTGAAGTCGTCATCATCTCGACAACTCTGATGTAGACCTTCATCTTCTTCTTTCTCCTCCTGCTGTTTAGCATAGTTGGGAAAGCCTGTGCTGAAAGATGATTCAAATTCTGATGCAACTTTGGTATCTGATTCCGACTGCTTGAGAGATTCAGCCATCACTTCAAAAATTTAACTTGGTTGCACTTGGGACCAAGGTTTCACTTTGCAGATGTCTGAAGCCGGCTGACCTGAGGGATTAAAAAAAGAAGTTAAACATCAATATTTCCTGGTCACACGAAACTCTGATATTCCTAAGTTAAACGACTAATAGGGATTTTAAGTATGAGTTCGGGTGAAAAAAAAACTGAAGACAGAAAGGGGTAGGGGAAACAGATGTGCTCATAGATTTACACTTTTCACAGATCAGTAACATAATATATCTATTTTATAACTTGCCCATGTTTGACACCAGTTACTGATTTATGATTTAATCACAGAATGTATAAGCTTCCAAATTTTATACATTTGGCAAATTGTCACTTAAATTAGAAAGAGATGTTAGTTAAACGAATAAAAGGGATTTTAAGAATGAGTTCGCATAAAAATACCAAATGAAGACAGAAAGGGGTAGGGGAAACAGATGTAGACTCATAGATTTACACTTTTCACGGATTAGTACTATATAGATATTTTATAACTTGCCGATGCTTGGCACCAGTTACTGATTTAATCACAGAATGTAAAACTATAAGCTTCAAAATTTTATACATCTTGCAAATTGTCACTTAGATTAGAAAGAGATCATTGATAATTACAGATACCCTGGGGGGGGGGAGGGGGGCGGGTGTGAGGGGGGGGGGGAGAACACTTTATTTTCTTTTTTTTTTTCGATTCGTTTCGTCCTCGCTTGGTGTCCTCTTTCAGCATTTATGGTTTTTATTTGATTGCCTTTCAAGATCCGTCAGTTTTGCACACTTGTTTTCCTTATAGCAACTGTGTGCGGATGCCCCTAATGTACATGGGATACTGCGTTTGAGAGAGAGAGAGAGAGGGAGAGAGGAGGAGGGATAGGGAGAGACAGGTGTTGTAGATATCACAGACCACGTACAAGTATTCTTAGAGTCACGGTTCAAAGTTCCTGTACTCTATCTAGTATAGAATTTCCCCGATGGTTGAAGACAAAAATCTCGGGGACAAATTATGAGCAGGAATCTTGAGAAGAAAATAATCTTCAAAAATCAAATCAATTTATAAGTAAAGTCTAACATTATTGTCTTGTCTTTGCAAATCTAAATGACATCAACCAAGATACAATACTGTGTATTTTCACGTAATCATATAAGTTATATTCAAAGTTGTTGGATATCGCAGTGTATTTGCTTCATCCAGCTATAATTCTGTCCCTTGGTTATTAAAACTCGCTAACTTTAGTTTCCGTAACCCGATGCACCTGGCCACACTATCATCCCGGAGGAGCATTGCATCCCCATAATGTCATGACAACATGAATAATTCGCTTGTCTCCATTGCAGTGCATCGGTCCATGCCTTGTTGAGCTCTTTGGTAAAAAGGGTTCAAGGCTTATAATGTCGATTTTTATCATTCAATTACCCGCTATCTCTTGTCCTCGGGATGTTAGGGTAAAACACCATCAGTTCATTCGCCTTCGGCTGATTATACCGATGCAATTTTCATACAGGACGTATCACAGTAAGTACTGTTATATTTAAATAATAATAATAATGTATAGCATTTATATAGCGCATATCCATTTAAAATGCTCTATGCGCTTTACAGAAACAACATGTCAACCACAGAGCAGAATGGAGCTGCCTGCGAAGCGCTCAACACACTGCACTGCTTCTTTCTCTCCCCCTGTCTCGCTCACTCTCTCTCTCTCTATCTCAGAGCAAATTGTAACGCAGCCTGTTAGGTGCAGTTCACAACTCACAACAGTTCACACTCACAGCAGTTCACAACTCACATCAGTTCACAACACACAACTCAAATAATATTTGAATATTTATTAATAACAATATATATTTAATAATGAATAATAAATATTGTTGCTGTTGGTGGGGAGGGGGGGGGGGGTGATATGGATAAATTTTAATCTATTAATTTCAATTTTCAATTTTGCCCGGGCAGCGGCCTTTCGGCCTGCTCTTTACGATTTCCAACTGCCAAGGTATCTTTAACGTGCGCAACGTGCACACGGGCCCTCCGAATTTTTTCGTCCTTATCCGAGAAGACTAGGTACTCGATCCTACCCCCCAATAGGACCAGGGACTTGAAAATATGAGAAAAATCCAATTTCCAACATGCCTGCACTGCCCGGGTTTAGAACCCGGGACCCTTGGCATGAGAGGCGAGCACCTTGCCTCTAGACCACCTTGTACCCTTGTTTGTTTCTTACCCTGTAATCGATGTTACTAATACCAAAGACTGATAGCTTTCTAATACAATAATTATCATGTATGAAGTTAATATAGGCATCATATTTGCAGGCTTTTAATCTTGCATATTGCCCGTCCTTGAGCAATTTTATTATATTTTATTTTCGAGTCTTCACCGGATGACTTTTGAACAGCAATTTTCAAAAAGGAATAAGGAAATGAAGCAATTCCATTGATTATGAAAGGAAAGTACATGTATTGCGCTGCACATTAAATTTAAGTGGAGTAAATTTCCATTTTTAGGTAGCGCTGAAACAATAGTATGAAACCAAAAATTATAGTACGCTACTATTGCCATCAGAAAATGACTACGTCATTAATGGTGATTTTTTTTTTTTTTATCGAAATTTATTCCCACCACGAACTACAAAAGATGTCAACATTATTACGAGAGCCCGTCTGTACTGTCTTGAGGAAAAGTACTGTCATCAGAACAACACTAATCACAACAAAGTCAAAAATTGGCACAAAAGAGAAGAAGAAATTTGTAGCAAAGGTTCTCGCGTAAAAAATAATACCCAAACGATACAATGAAACCCTAACGGAAAGGGAAGACAGAAACTGTCGATATTTCGGCAACAGCCTTCGTCGGGGAACAAACGAAAAAAACATTGTATCGTTTGGGTATTATTTCTTACACGAGGCCTTGCTACATACAACTTATTTCTTTTTGTCAAGTTTTGATTTTGCTATTAGCCTTGCTGAGACACCCCCCCCCCCACGCCTCCCACCCCCGGTTTTCTGTGTTTTTTATAATATTTAAATCAGAAAACCTTCATCTTAAATCATCATGCACGCATCACAAAGCTTCAATGGTCTAAACTGCTTGTATGCATTTCACCCACAAATAGATCTCACGCTGCAGCCAAAAAATCTCACTATTATTATTTTTACGCCATAGATTTGGGAATAAAAACACAATTATGCAAGATTCTGAAGAGAAATGATGGGTATAATGCTGAAGTCGCGAGTGCAGCCGGAGCTCCATTTCTTGATGTACCATTGTCTGCCACGAATAAAAGACTGTAAATGTGGTAATCTACACGGAGAACATGAGATAGAAAAGATGCAGTCGGCGGGTGCAATAAAGGAAGAGGACAGACTCATCGTTATCATGAGAAAGCATTTCGCACAAGTTTCCCCTGATTTGCTCACGAAAGTCCTACAAGTAAAAGGAAGAAAAATTCAGAAGCAGTTTTTGTTATTTTGCAGTTTTGTAAAAGAAGTGTAATTCACAATAACTCGCAAGTGGTTGTTCCTCTGCTATTCCGAAGAAGTGTATTATTCGAAGTATATATCATGGACATGTATACAATAAAGATTATATTGTGTAACTCCTATTTTAACATGATGATGTACTGGTATTCATAAATGAAAGATAAATTTATTGGTCATATTACTCACAATTATTGTGAGAAAGAGAATGTGGGGAAGCTTTCTTTCTATGGGTCAGTAATCGTCTCGTCGGTCCCATGACATAGGGGCGAACACGTTAAATTTTGGGTTTTGAGTTTTTTCACTTTTCTAGTTGCTTACAGTGAGATCTTCAATGTGTATAAATGATTTTATAATAAACGCACTGGTTACGTAATTACGGCCTGTGCATAGGGGCACACCCGTTAGCATGTTGTATATGTGACACAGGAGCGAACACCGCCTTCGGCCATTCTGTGTGTATGAAATGCTTATGCTACGTTAATTTTAAGCTGTTTCATTTACATGACTAATTTCACGGAGGAGGAGGAGGAAGAGGGAGAGAAAAATTTGCATTTTTCACATTTCCAAGCAATGGATAATTCATATATTCTTATTTGTAACGGGAATGGAGTACTAATGCCATGAATGGTTTTCATGTATTTCCCACTTTGAACACAAAAGTCCTTAGCAAAACAGGCAATAAAATAAAATCTACTGATGACCCGAAAATGGTTGTCATATCCCATGAAAGTAGGCTGAATCACTTTTCTTATTATATAGAGCATTTTTTCAAACCTGAGAAATTGTAATTTTAAATATAAGAAAAAACGTTGACTCACTGGCTTTCCTTTGATCTTACATGTCCGTGAATTACTAGCACCGTTATATGCGTATAAAGCTTTTAACCTAGTGACAAATACTGACGCAGTACACAAAGTTTCATGATTTTTGGCCCCATAATCACAAAGTGTTAGGTGCCTACAATGTCATGTCCACCCTCGAGCTATAGTATGATGATATCAGGACATGTATGACTGTCTTTCACTATTTACCGACACAAAACTTACCTGTCCACGAACTGGTTACCTCAGTCTGGCTGTATCTATGAACTGATTACACAGAAAGAAAACAAAGCTGTGAAATCGTAATTTTGAACCAATATTTCAGCAGACCAAGAGCATTTGACCCATACACTGTCACAAACACACGACTTTCCCCATGGAGAGAAATCTTCCTGAATGCCACTGAACTAAGATCACACTGCCTTTTAATCCACTCTAAATATAACGTGGAAATTCCTTTCATTGTAAATAGACGATTATTTCAATACTTGACAATGTCACTGGAGTGATGCGGATGCCCATTACCGACGAAGGTCCAACATGTTTTTCTTCTCTATGTTCATGTTTCACCTTACGCTTGCATTCTCTGCCTGCTAACTCAAACATCCTGCATTCTCTCTTTCGCGCCCGATCCGTCCTTTCATAATATTCCTCTTTCATAATATCTTTTGTATTTTTCTACATCTCTCGTTTCCTGTTCTGACCTATTCCTCTGCCTCTTCATTGTGTCTTTTCCCGCACTCCGTCTGATTTCTCCCTACAGTAAGACAAAATCATCTCCTATCACTCACAGACAAACAAACACCACTCCTGTTTTCTATTGTCACCAAGAAGTTGACGTAAACCTTGATTTCCATTAATTTGTTTTCCGAATTAACAGGTTTTACTGTAATTTATGGATTCCTTTGTAAACATTTGAGTTTTACCATAGAGCGATTTCAGATGCTGCTTTTTGGGAAGTTGGCGTAAGGGGGGGGGGGGGGGGTATGGAAGGTGGGAGAAGAAAAGAGGTTTGTGTAGTTCAGCATCTAAACATAAAACGTTTTCTTTCTTGCCACATTTTTACTTTGTTTCAAGCCTTTCTGACACCCCACAGATTTTCTGTGGGCTTTTTGTTGTTGTTTGTTTTAAATATGTAGCTAATTTAGATAATTGTAGATTACATTATGAATACAGCATACATTGCAGGACTTGCTGATGCTTGGCACCGGTTACCAACTAAACTGCAAAGAGTCTAAACTTCAAAAATTTTAATACAAGTTACACTTGTTACCCAGATCATAACGTGACCACTGATAATTGCTGACACTAAGGCGTCTGTTTTTTGTTTTTTTTTTCAGAAACTGTATGCTTTTGCCATTCATTTCGTCCTCTCTTGGTGTCCTCTTTTGGCTTTTATAGTTTTTATTTGAGAACCTTTCAAGAACGTTCAGTCCGGTGCAATTCGAGGGCGGATAGATTTATTGAGGGCAATGAGCCTGAGCTAGGTTTTACATACACTACAGTTTCGACAAATAAACTGCACTAAAGCTCTTTCTGTGTTCAGATGGGTTCTGCTCCGCCGTCATGGTTAAAAGGTAATACAACAAAATGCTTTAATTTGTACGTTACGTGCAGCTATCCTATACATTTTTTTATATTTTTTTGCCCCCTTACACAGCAAACTCCACACAATTACCTCTTAATTGGCAGACAGGCTATAAGAAAAGTAATGATATTCCTTTCTCTAACGTTTTCCCGTCTTTTCTAGGGCTCTGCACGAGGCTGAATTTACACCTGGGATGGCGGGGGGGGGGGGGGTTCAGATTGGGTGGACCCCTCATACACAGAAGTTAAAATACGGCGGCACGTTGCCAAATTTGGACTTCAGAATCCGTTTACCGCAGGTAATTGGAACTGACAAACATAGATGGAGTAAATACATATCTACATGCTACATGTCTTGTGCCAGTTGTTTGCTCCAAGTCACTTTACTCGCCCCTGGCACTGCTAGTGGAACTGTTGGTTTTATAGCAACGTCATTTTTGTTGTTGTTGTTGTTATTGTTTTTGTTTTTAATAAAAGACACTAAATGTCTTCATTGTTTTATTTTTGTATGGGATGGGGTTTGAGGGGAGGGGGTGGGGGGACTCTTGCGGGGGAAGGGGGGGGGGGATTGCACCATTTGCCACCTGTAACTCCGACCCTGGTTCCTCAAATAAACCATTTTTTTTTCTTGCCAACTGTCGTCTCGCTACTTGCAGATAATAATAGGAAAGTAAATGTTTGCTTTTCCCAGGAAGAATTATGAACCCTTGGCCAGCTTCTCTCCTGACCGACATTTCATCTGCAGCACAGACAAGATGAATGATTTGTTTAACGTAAGAGTTTGAGAGAGAGAAAGAGACACAGACAGACGGACAGACAGAGACAGAGACAGGCAGAAAGCCAGACAGCCTAGAAATGACATTTTTCAGGGTCGATTTTCTCTGTCAAAGAGGACTTAAGTACTTTTAGTACCAGGACCTTCAGTCGGTGAACCCAGGTTTTCCTATACTTCGTGTTCCTCCTTTTTAAAGAGCTGCCACGCACATCGTCGTCCACTTCACATACTGACGTATCTACTGTTTTCTCAGTTCTTCAGGAAAGTCTTTCAAAGTTTTTGATCACTTTCGTTGCTCTTGGATTTGGCGATCATGTTTCTGCCTATAACTGCAAAACTACGTATCGGTACAGATATCTCAACTCTGGCAACGATACGAACTCAAACTGCCAAAAATCACCGAGACAGACTATGACTCGAGACACAGAATACCGAGACGAACCACAAACTATATATAATAATATGTCCACACATATCGAGCTTGTAAAAAGAGTGAGCGCTACTCTTTTTCGTTCAATTACGAAGGGTTGTGGTGCGGTTTGTTGCATTGCTGTCATCGATGATACGCGGGCAAGTCGACGGTCGGAATATGACGAACTGATTGTCTCTTTATCCTGTGTCTCGGATGTTACCTCATCGTGTCTCCTGTTAAAAACGACCGAAAATCCGTCTCTGAGTATTAACTCGTGGACATTACAAAGTGGTGAGGAACCTGAAACCGAGGTACTAATTAATTTAATGCAATACGAGAGGTTGAGTTTGAGTTTGGGTTTAACAGGGAGCCGACACAATAACGGACACTTTGCCGCTTTCACAGATTTGGGGTTCTTTATTTAAACCTGATGCTCAGAGTTTCAACAATGAAAATGTCCCAAATAAAATGTAAAGTTCTATGTAAATTTCTAATGTCGGTAGTTAAATTCTCAAGATGTGTTTTGTATAGACTTGGAAGGAAACTTGTCCAAGCGTTAAAAAGGAACAAAACCAAACAAACACACCTTTAAATCAACTTGTAGATTCCAGCCTCCTTCAGAAAGGGCAATATGTTTGCGGCCCATGTCAGAAAATAATTCTTTCATGGATTTGAAGTATTAGTGCCCGCGTAGGTGTGCGTGAACACCATAGCACGACGCAAGTTGATTGCCCAGAAGAGCTGGTTTCATGTCTCTGTTTGAGAAGGATCTCTGCACTTAGCAAAAATTAGCCCAGAAGCGCTACGTTAGACTGCTAAATATATATGGCAAACAAAGTATATGAATAGTGAATCCTAGGAGAGCAAACGAGGAAACTTTAAAGTCTCTGGGTTTCTCCTGTGTTTAGTTAGACATTGTCATGCTGTAATGTACATCTCTATTTCGCAATATTTAATATCTGTCCCGGTGTTGATCTAGAACAGGAAACTAGTGTTTACACATGTATTTTAGTTTCTCTCTCTCTCTCTCTCTTTCTCTCTCTCTCTCTCACACACACACACACACACACACACACACAAACACACACATACACTCTCTCTAGGACAAAACATCTTTTTCTTTCTCTCTCCGTTCTCTCTCAGGCACATATCGCTCTCTCTCTCTGTCTTTCTTTTTCTCTCTCTCTCTCTCTCCCCATTCTCTTTCTAGGATACACATCTCTCTCTTTCTCTCAAGGACCTACATTTTCTCTCTCTCTCTCTCTCTCTCTCTCTCTCTCTCTCTCTCTCTCTCTCTCTCTCTCTCTCTCTCTTTCTTTCTCTCTCAGACACGGATCTCTCTAAGAAATAAAAATAATTTTTTCAGAGAAATTATTAATACTGATTTATGATACCGTTGAAGACCACCCCCCCCCCCACCCCCCGCCGTCAACGCCCCCATTCAAACCTTTCATTTGTCTGGTGCAGTCTCCCTACCATTACCAAGCAACGAGGACGTAGTATGCGTGCGTGCTCACATGAGATTTATAGCAAGATTTGCCTGATATCTCCCAAGTCTTTCTATGTAAAAACCAATACAACTTATGGAAGTTATCTGGAATAGGCGTGAGGACTGCACATACGACACTATTAGGGTTTAATCCCTGATTTGTTAAAGACCAGCTGGTGGTCAGCTGTGTTCGTGGCGAAAATTGAAATATCTCGTCTTTTTTTACTTTTATTATCTTTTTTTTTTTTTTAAATAAAAACCCAATGACAATCATTGGATAAACATCAAATTAGAAATATATGATGGACCCTTAAAAAGTGGGAATTCGTCTTTGTTTCCCTGAAATTCACTAAAATAGAAAATATATTGAAGAAAACGACGATGAAAAAGAGGAACTCGGTGAATGAACTTTCACATGGCGCGCGTGGGTCTAATTTCACGAATGAAAGAACACATAATTATTTGCCGAGTATGACTCTCAGCACGATGTGTTCACGACTACATCCAATACACAACCATCCCCGGGCTCATTCTGCTGCACCTTTATCCCCCTCTCTCCGCCATCTTTTTTTTTTCCTAAACAAGATGAGCTGTCCGACGTTATCTCTCTCTCTCTCTCTCTCTCTCTCTCTCTCTTTCTCTCTCTCCCTCCCTCCCTCCCCCTCTCTCTCCCCTCCCCATCTCTCTGTCCCCCTTGTCTCTCTCTCTCTCTCTCTCTCTCTCTCTCCCCTTCTCTGTCTCTGTTAACTTGAAAATTTCCCCCAATAATCAGCAGTCTTCCTTAAGAACTCCAGCACTCTAGGGCAGTATGCACCAAATTGAAATGTGTCAAATATAGCTTTCCTCGCGGTGGGCTTATCCAGAGAGTTTGTTTTTATAGAAAGATCTCACTTCCGCCAAATCTCGAAACTAGGTCGCTGCGGTAAACATGGAATTGAAGAACTGAAAGAGACAGACTTCACCAAAGCTAATCTGCAAGGTTTACCTTGGTTTGTTCATATCTTTTTTGGGCTGATTGAAAATTTAAAACCGCTTGTAAGCTTTTACGCCCCGTGGAAATGCACAAACGAATATTGTTTACATCAGCAACCTACTTTCCGCTCCATGCCAACAGTAGAGTTGGGAATCAAATTTGTCTTTTTTTCCCGTGACTCGCAGTGCAAATCGACCAAAGTGAAGCCTCTCTATACATATTATACTCTCTGGCTTATCAAAGGGACGCACAAGACGCACGAAGGACGCACAAGAAAAGATCGTTGTATTTTACATTTTGACAACTCTGAGGAAAATTGCCTGAAACTTAAATAAACACTGTCGGTAGATACAAAAACGACTGGGTTAGATTAGTTGATATAACATAGCAGAAATAATTTGTCGGGCAAGTTCAGGCAGTAGGCTGTGTCGTTGAACATCATTGAGCTTAGGAAAAATAAAAGGGAGGGGGGGGGAGACGGATGAAGATTGCACGTCAATGAAATACCTCCACCACTGTTTTCCATTATACCGAAACACTGCTGAGCTAATGGATGCAATTGGTGAGGATGTGGAATAGTATGGGGTTTGCATGCTGGTTGGCCAGTTGGTTGTCAGCGTTTTAGACAGGCTCCAAGATACCTGGGGATGCTGGCTAATTGACTTTACTGTTTTCATAATTCATGACACTTGTTGCCTCGAATCCTGGCGAAGAGTGTGGTCTGGTACCGGCAAGGGGTGCGTGCAGTAAGATTACATAATATGAAGAAAGAAATGCAACCCGTGTCTGATAATGGACACGGGAATCAAATTTGTCTTTTTTTCGTTTTAAAATTTTCTTTTCTTTTTCATTTTTACTAGCAACTTTTACATACTGTTAAAGGAATGGGCAAGTTCAGGAAGATTCATATCATAATTAAACTGTTGAAACTGATTCATCCTGGACAACGCCGGGTATATTAGCTAGTTTTAATATAATTTTACAATTTATTATTTTTGAACAAATCAAACTGAATTGACTAACTATCAGTTTTAAACAAGAACATGTAAAGCAGGGACCTACCTTGTAGCCTTGCAGTACAGTAATTATAAAACTGCTAATGTTTTCATATCTGAATTTGACCACCTTGTTGAATGTTTAATATCTTCATTTTTAAAACTGGTCGATGGTATGAGGTGGTCAAAGTCCTGTTATAGGGTGATTCTTCCGACAGAGATCATTAAAGTCCTGTTAAGTGGTGATTTCTCTGACCAGGTGCTCAAAGGAGTATGTCACCCAATAACAGGACTTTGACCACCCCTGGATGGAGGAATCACCAAATAACAGGACTTTGACTACCTCTGGGTGGAGGTGTCTTCATAACATAACAGAACTTCGACTATCTCTGGTTGGAGGAATCACTCCCTAACAGGACTTTGACCACTTCTGGCCAGAGAAATCACCTCATAACGGGGCTGTGACCACCTGGTCAGAGGAATCACCCCATAACAGGGATGTGACCACCACTGGTCAGAGAAATCACCCCATAACGGGGCTGTGACCACCTGGCCTGGTCAGAGAAATCACCCCATAACGGGACTGTGACCGCCTGGCCTGGTCAGAGAAATCACCCCATAACGGGGCTGTGACCACCTGGCCTGGTCAGAGAAATCACCCCATAACGGGGCTGTGACCATCTTTTCAGAGAAATCACCCCATAACGGGGCTGTGACCGCCTGGCCTGGTCAGAGAAATCACCCCATAACGGGGCTATGACCACCTGGTCAGAGAAATCACCCCATAACGGGGCTGTGACCACTACCTGGTCAGAGAAATCACCTATTAGGCTATTGCCGACCATGGTATTTTACACAGAATGTTATAAATGAGCTGTTTTGAAACGATTTCTTAAAACACTGTCGAATGCGAATAAATGCATACTGTCTGCCAGTTGTCATTCTTAGTCTGCCTGGTTTTTGGCGGTATTTTTACCGTTCGATTTGCTGCCAGGCGGTTTCCTGTATCGTATTTCGTATGTATGGTATTTCGTCTGTATGCCCACGTTCAATCTCCTAGCTACAACAGCAACAATGGACCCTGTTTTAAGCATCCCAATAGTCTGATTTCGTTCATCTTTGCTTAGTCGCTGCATATTTATCGTACTGAAAAGCGCTGATCTAAACAAGGTGAATTAAATAAGCTGAGCCAACCTTTCCACGAGTTTTTCTTTCCTTTTTGTTTAAATCAAATTATTTAAGTTAAGAGATTGGAAAAATCAAAATCACCAGACTCGGTACCCCAAGACGACCAAAGGACCCTAAGTGGGAGTGCGTGAAATTCATAAGTGGTCGTAGAGTTCTCAACGAAGTGTGAAAATTTCAATATAAAGGGTGATGCAGTTTTAAAGTTACCCACTTTTAAAATGTACCAATCTTTTTTTGAAAGACTGTACATAATATATAGATGTAACAATGACAAAAACCAAACACTCATAATAATGTGATCCTAAATAAATGAGTGTCCAGGAATACACTTGAATCACTTAGTTTAGTTCTTATCAAGTTAGTTCTCAAATTATTTTAATTTAGAGCATGCCACATTCACAAGAACATGATACTCATTTGTGCCACCGTTAGGTCTAAGGAATGTGGGACACCCCTATTTTGTAGCTCATGCAGAACACTCACAAGGCAAAGACCCAAAATATGGAAGTATTGATTTTAACACGTTTCAAGGTGGATTGATGCATTTTTAGGCGCATCTGTGACAATTTATTGTGGTCGATCTTTTGAGAATGGCTCATATAATAATTTGTACATTGTATCATCTTTAGATGTGCCATTTTTTGTTCTTTTTAACGACCCCTCACGCGTTTCTTCTAATTTGATGTTATTGATTGAATGCAAGTCATTGTGAAGTATTTTTCCACCTTACAGGGGATGGAATTTTTTTAAACTAAGGATGAAAATGAATGAATGTCACGTGCTCTGCTTTTTTGTGGAATGTGAGCTTTAAAATGTGAATAAAAGTTTCATTCTAATACTAAAATGATAATATCGCACCCGAGACACAGAATACCGGGTCGGACCATTCCTTCTTCCACTATATGTTCAAAAATTGAGCGCCTATAAACAGTTTGAGCACTACTCACAGAGCTCTGTGGTATTGGTCTTTTTCGTTCAATTCTGAAGGGGTGTGGTGCGAATTGTTGCATTGTTGACACGGATGATTCACGCGCAAGTCGACAGAGGGAATTCGGCGAATTGAACCGTGTCGATATATCTGTGTCTCGGATCTCACTGTTATTAAAATGATGAGGTTTTATCAAAGAGACTAGAAACGATAAGATGAGACACTGTCTTCTTCGCACCGCTAAAACAACCGCGCACACAATTTGGGCCCTAATCGTGGGCGGGGCCCATAGCGCATAGCACGAAAAGAATGCTTGATCTAATGGTAAATGTATGATGCTAAATTGTGACAGTGCTACTGAACTAAAAAAAAATTTATTTTTTTTTAAATAGCCAGTTTTCCCACTGCGATTGAGGTTGCAATCTCACAATAAGTGACGTCAAGCAAGGCCTATCGCGACAGCTGGACAGTGAACAAAATTCAATGTTTTCCCTATTTGGCTTTGTAAAATATGGCACTTTTCATGACTTCCTCGCGTTTGCCGCTACTTGGCGTTGCGGAATCTGTGTGCACTAAAAGCACTAGCTGTCTCATCTTATCAGTTCTAGTATCTTTGGTTTTCTGCCGTGTTATTTTTCAGACAGCACACTGAATGTGTCATTGTCCATGTGACATAACCATGAAAACAAACTCCACTATTGAGATGACCACATTTATCTCCCATTTTGCTCTCGCTTTATCAGTTCTTTACACCCACTCCCCCTACCCACCCCCACCGGGCTATCGACTTTGTTTCGACTTGGTTTTACTTACTTTTCAGTTTGGAATTGGTTTTTCCACAACCTGTATCAGCCAAGGGACGTGACGAAAAAAAATAATAATAATAATGTAAATAATAACAAGTTTTGGGTTTTCACACATAATTATTTTATTTCTATTGTAGAAATGATGTCGATGAAATTGAGTATGACGGAATATTTTTTATCTTTCTCTTGTAAAAATACAGTGATGATTTCAGTTTCAACATGTTTTATTTCGATTGCAGTTGGAATGATGCCGATGAAATAAACATTGAAGTGCTCCCTACATCTGTGTTGAGAGACGTAAACGGCAAACATTTAATGCTTTTTAAGTACATTTTCTTTTTAAAGTCAGATACCAAAAAAGATGTTCTCAGTCGCAGAATGACCACGCCTTCGCACCCACCCCGGGTGGACATTTCTCAGGCCCTTTGATGGGTGGCAAGGGGTGGGCATGGTAGTACAGCCTTTCTATCCCCTGTCCTGTTTCCCCATAGCGACCTTGAGCCTCGAACTGGTGCGCCAGATGAGCAGCGGCTTTGGCACTTTCAGACCTGAACGTTGACAGGTGAGGTTTGGCCTGCGGAAAGCCAAGAGTTTACAATAAGCCAAATTTCATATGTGGTTTTTCTTTCTTTCCTTCCTCTTTCTTTCTCTCTTTCTTTCTGTCTGCTTTCCTTTCATTGTTTCATTGTTTCATTCTTTTCATTCCTTCTTTCTGCCTGTCTTTCTTCCTCTTTCTTTCTTTCTCTATTTCTTTCTTTTCTTTACTTTTTCCTTTCGTCCTCCTTTCTTTCTTTCTTTCGTTCATTTTCATCTTTCGTTCTTTCTTTCTTTCTGTCCTTCTTTCTTTTTCTTCCTTTCTTTCTTTCTTTGTTTATTTCTTTTCTTTTCTTCTTTCTTTCTGTAACCCTTTCTTCTTTCTTTCTTTCTTTCTTTCTTTCTTTCTTTCTTTCTTTCTTTCTTTCTTTCATTCTTTCTTTCTTTCTTTCCTTTCCTTCTTTCTTTCTGTCCATCTTACTTTTTGTCCTTCTTTCTTTTTGTTTATTTCTTTCTTTCTTTCGTGCTGCCCGTGTTTCTTTCTTTTCTTTCCTTTTTTCTTTCTGCCTTTCTTGCCCTTTCCTTTCTTTCTTTCTTTATTTCTATCTCATTCGATCATTCACTCCGTTTTTCCAGTGGGACTACAAATATTCTGATGCCTCTCTATCACCCCTGGGACTTACTTCCTTTTCCCCTCATCCTATCTACCAAAAAAATGAAATTCGCTACCTTGGACAGATTTTAAATTCACAATAGTTTTGGTTTTTCTGTATGGAAGAATAAGAGATGGGTCTGATAGAATGAGATTACAGAACACGACAATGCAAAGTCTGAAGAAAAGGGGACACGTTGGTCTAGAGGCAACGTACTCGCCTCTCATGCCGCAGGTACCGGGTTCGATTCCCCGTCCGTCGAGGCATGTTGGAATTTTTCCTGTCCCTGATCCTATGGTAGGTAAGATCGAGCACCTAGTCCTCTCGGAAAAGGTCGAGAAAGTCAGCGGGCCTGTGTGCACGTTGCACACATTAAAGATGCCTTGGCATTTAAAAATCGAGAAGAGCAGGCCGAACAAGGCTGCCGTCGGGGCAAAATTCTAAAACAAATGCCAAGGGCAGCGAATCTCCTAAAAATAAAAGACCTAAACACAGTCTGAAGAAACGAGAGGAAGGGGGTAGAAGGTGTGAAGTTGAAGAGACTGAATAGTGCTGATATAATATTTAGTGATATGAACAGCGACTCAAAGTGGAGATCTGGATAGCCAGTTCAAACACTGTTCACTGGCGACTGTACATGAGACCCGGTATTCACTAACCGATGTTGATAAGCCGATTAGTTGAATGGTGACATCACGATTCTGACTTTCATTATATCTCGTGCACCAGACAACCAATTGGATCTCAGTGAAACTCACTGTCTTTACGTCACCAGACAATCAGTTGGATCTCAGTGAAACTCAGTGTCTTCATGTCACCAGACAACCAGCTGGATCTCAGTGGAACTCAGTGTCTTCACGTCACCAGACAACTAGCTGGATCTCAGTGAAACTCGGTGTCTTCATGTCACCAGACAGCTAGTTGGATCTCAGTGAAACTCGGTGTCTTCACGTCACCAGACAACTAGCTGGATCTCAGTGAAACTCGGTGTCTTCACGTCACCAGACTACTAGCTGGATCTCAGTGAAAATCAGTGTCTTCACGTCACCAGACAACCAGTTGGATCTCAGTGAAACTCAGTGTCTTCACGTCACCAGACAACTAGCTGGATCTCAGTGAAACTCGGTGTCTTCATGTCACCAGACAATCAGTTGGATCTCAGTGAAACTCAGTGTCTTCCCGTCACCAGACAGTTAGATGGCTGATCAAAAAAGGCTGGTGCACTCTTGTGCTAAAACATTGTCAACACACAAATGAACGTTATACAAATTGTGAAGTGAGGGTCCTATGTGTGTGTGTAAGAGAGAGGGAGAGAGAGAGAGGAAGGGGGGAAAGGAGATAAAATAGAAAGGGAGAGAGAGAAAGAGGGGGGGGGGCGAGAATGAAGAAGAGGGGGAAATTGAAAGAGAGCGAAAGAGAGAGAGGAAGAGGGGAAGAGGAAGAGAGAAACAGAGAGACAGTGAGAGAGACAGAGGAAGAGACAGTGAGAGAGAACGAGATAGAGAGGGCGAGAGAAGGAAAAAGGAAAGCTCAATGACGTCCACGGCCCGTCGCTGGGGCTTAGCAGTGGCACTTGGCACTGTGCGGATCACGACTTTTGTATTAGAAAGTGATACATACTTTGTTCAGTGCAACCAGACTTTTGTATTAGAAAGTGATACATACTTTGTTCAGTGCAACCAGACTTTTGTATTAGAAAGTGATACATACTTTGTTCAGTGCAACCAGACTTTTGTATTAGAAAGTGATACATACTTTATTCAGTGCAACCAGACTTTTGTATTAGAAAGTGATACTTACTTTGTTCAGCGCATCATGACTTTTGTATTAGAAAGTGATACTTACTTTGTTCAGCGCATCATGACTTTTGTATTAGAAAGTGATACTTACTTTGTTCAGCGCAACCAAACTTTTGTATTAGGAAGAGGTACTTTCTTTGTTCAGAGCAGTCAGACTTTTGTATTAGTATGTGATACATAATAATAATAATAATAATAATAATAATAATAATGAAGATCATTCATATAGCGACCAATCCAAACAATTTGCTCCAGGCGCTTTACAGAAAGTCGTGTTCTCTCTATCTGCAACTCACTCTCTCTCTCTCTCTCTCTCTCTCTCTCTCTCTCTCTCTCTCTCTCTCTCACACACACACACACACACACATACACACACACACACACACACACACTCTCTCTCTCTCTCTCTTTGTTCAGCGCAACTACACTTTTTTTTTTTTTAAGTGATACTTACTTTCCTCAGAAACCGAGGATTTCGCCATGGTTGTTCTTCCACACCGCTCTGTTCTTTCGCAGGTCGTAGCAGAGATGCTCGGTTGGATTTCACTATCTTAAAGTTGGGTTTGTGAGCTTTCTGTACATTGGCGAACATACAATGTAACGTTTGTTTATCAGTTTCAATTATACCCTGTCTCGGGTTGTTCATTATGATCGTGGACAAGCATGAACAAATACGCATAAATACCATAACAGGAAAGTGCCATGATTTATGAATGGTGCTCGAGACAAAAAGAAATTGATTAGTTGTTACTTGTACTTGTACGGCCCTCACTTTTTTTTGCACTAGGGGTACGTATTTTTAAGCCTTTGTGACTCCAGGGCTAGGGAGCTCCTCCCGAAATACTCCTGACAAAAGCCTTAATTAATTATGTTTAATTATTCTTTCAGATTTCCGTTTTGTTGTTTTTTTTTTTGTTTTGGGTTGAAAGGATAGGGGGCAGGGTTTAGGGATAAGATTTAGAGTTGGGGATAAGGACGGGGCTAGGGATAGAGATGGATGGACGGAGGGACGGATGGGCGGACGGACAGATGATACAATTAGGAGGTCAGAAAACCGAGAGGATTGGCTGATGCCGATTGCCAGATCACCTGTGGCGCCCCACAGACTACGGGATAGAGAGAGAGGGGCGGATATTACTTATGCGTACGCGCCACTAAGGCAAAACACCTGGGGGCCGTACGTACAAGTCACAACAGCCAAAGAAATTACGCAAAACGATAGAATGACAATTGCACGCTGTCGTACACTCACACTTACAGAGTGATCTGATTTTCTTTTGAAGCATTATTAGGCCAGGAGCGCCTTAGCAGAATTTGATCCAACACCAAGTTGGGTGGAGACGCCACGATACTGAGTTCCAATGCAACCTTCCGCACCAACCAACTGGTTGGATCCCGTTGAAACTCAATGTCGTGACGTCACGATCCAATTAGTTGGCCTATCACAATCAGCAGTGTGTGCACTTAGGCTTAGCTAATGTTTATCAAAGTGATAAATAGGCCTACAAAAAAAAATGTGATCAATTATGTTTGGACTAAGAAGTGTAAACAGAGGACATACAAAGGCAGGCCATGGGTGGAACGACAGATGGACAGACGTAGATAGACTAAACTTAAGAATAGATGGGTAAGTGGATGGATGGACGGATGAAAGAACTGGTGGGTAGGTGGCTGGATGGATGGATGGATGGATCAATGGATGGGTGGACGGATGGATGAATGGATAGATGGTTGGACGGACGGACGGACTTACGGGTGGACGGATGGGCGGACGGACAGATGGATAAACGCATGTATGGATGGATGGATGGATGGACAGAAGGATGGATAGAAAGAAAAATGAATGGAGCTTGAGTGATCTAGACACTTACAATTTCAAGTTTCTCTCTCTTAGATTCCCGTATAAATTGCTTCTGAAACTCATGGGATAAAATGTCCACCAGCGGCGGGTCCTGTCTGACCGTAGTAAATAGAAGAAAAACAACACATCAGCGCACACTTTATGGATCATTTTCCATGTGTATAGTAGTGTAAGCGAATGTACTGATATTGAGAAGGGTGCAGTGCCCTGTTTTGGTCTATTTTGTCACCGGAGACAAAGGATACCGAGACAGACTATTCCTTCTCTGAGTACATATCCGCAAACTGCGCGCATATAAGTCATGGTGAGCACTAATTGTCTTGTTACTTTTTGTTCTGAAATCATGAGGTGGCCGTGTGCATGAACTGTGCGTAACTGGTTACACGGTGGTGTAGGCTTACGCGTCGGCGCAAAATGCTACCCGCTATGCATGAACTTTGCGTAGGCCTCCACCCACGTGTAAAGGGTTCTTAACTTTACATTTTCTCCGAGGACGACTAAATCAGCTACGCAGTGCGTAACTCGCTTGGGAACGTGGCGACTGCTAGAGAGAAAGAAAGAAAGTAAATAAGATTTTATCCCAACCCGCGACTTCATGGGCCGGGGGAAAAAACTTGGATTTCTCCTCACTCTAAGGCCCTTGACAGACGAGCTGTAAAAAACGCAGCAGTAATTACTGCGCAATAAGTGTCGCTTACTTTGTGTGCCGTCCACACGGGCGATATTTAAGGCTACACAGCTCATTTCAACATGGACGGTCGGAGAGTCAGAGCGTCTTTTGTTACTTACGTATCTGTTTCTTCAATCCATCACTTGCATCATTGAAGTCTTGTCTGACTGCTATGCATACATCGATCCAAGCATCATTTTTTTTAAATTTTATTTTTATATTCTTCGCTTGTGCTGTCCCAAATGATGTTTCTTTTCTTTATTTCCAAAATCAAAATAACTGTTTCGTGATAAGACGACATAGTCACGCTGGAAATATTGTCGTGGGGAGTGAGGCGAGAAGGAAAAAACACAGTTGTTGTAGAAATGCGCCGGCAGTAAATGCAGCTCGTGTGTCCGCGTCCATTGCATTCTCTGCTTCACCAATGCGCTTATATGTCGCGGCGTAGTAGAATGTGAGCGACACACATCTGCTACGCCAGGACTGAAATTACTGCGTGTCGCTCGTGTGACCGCACTCATTTCGCACAGTGTATCTCCAGACCGCGCAGTAATTACTGCTGCGTTTTTTTACAGCTCGTCTGTCAAGGGCGTGTTGATTTGATTGGCGTTGTTTTCTCCAGGCAGGGATTGGCCGATACAAATTATGGGCATGCGCAATGTTAATTTTTGTTACATCGGTGAACGGCAATTGATGCGTAGCTAGAGGTAGGTGTAACTTTAGTTCAGTTCATGCATACCGACTAAATTTTAATTCACAACTAGAGTTTGAGTTTGAGCTGGAGTAAGCACGTCGACACAATACCGGTCATGTTCTGCTAAGAAAACACAAGACTACGGACAGAATATTGAACAGGACAGGTGAAGACCCTACCAGAACCACTACCTACCACACCCGCCACACACAAAGAGATAAGAACAGGTAGACCTACACACAGACACATACAGAAACACACACACAGTACACAACAACAAATACACCCCACAGACCCTTACACAATTCACACATTCACAAACACTGTGAACGACATAAATACTCACTGAAATACACCGCAATAACCTAGATACACACAGACAACCCCAAAAATCGCACAGAATCCCCCCCCCCCCACACCCGTAATCATAGAACCCCCACCCCCACCAGCCCACACCACAAACACACACGTTCGTCGTTGTCGTTGTGTCCCTTAACCCCTTGTGGTGTCGTCGGGGCGCCGCCTTGATGCACTGTACACCTCCTTCCTCCATTTCTCTCTGTCGTGGGTGAGGGCCTGGGTCTCTGCAAAGGGCTTGCCTGTCCACTCTGAGATGTTATCCGCCCATTTTTTCTTCTGTCTGCCTCTCTTTCTGCTGCCCCTAACGGTTCCTTGTAGGATGGTCTTTGATAAGCCATTGGATCTTGTTGTGTGACCATACCATTTCATCTTTCGTTTCTTGACTATGGTGAGTAGATCGTCGTGGGGGCCAATATGTTGTTGGATGATCTGCCGTACTCGTTCGTTGGTAATATGGTCCAGGTATCCAATGCCGAGGATGTTTCTATAGCATTTCATCTCAATTGCTTGAATCTTTCTTTGCAACTCTGCAGTGAGGGTCCATGTTTCACATGCATACAGAAAGATAGACAGTAGCAGTGCATGCATGAGTCGGATCTTGTACTTCATGGTGATGTTTTTATCCCTCCATATTGGTCGCAGTTTTGCCAGTGCGGTCATGATTTGTGCAGATCTTGCGAGGACCTCCGCGCGCGATCCGTTGTCCGAGATGATTGAATTGATTGACCATTTCAAGTTTAGTTCCTTGAACCGAGATGTTGTGCGTGAAGGTGCCATACTCATTTGTCATCATTTTCGTTTTTTCAGCGCTGATCTCCATTCCGTACCTTGTTGAGGTGTTGTCAAGGTGATTGACTAGTCTTGTAAGTTCTTCTTCATTCCCAGCTAGCCCATCTATGTCGTCTGCAAATCGGAGATTTGTGATGGTTCTACCTCCGATGCTAACTGTGCCTTCATGATCTTCCAGTGCATCCATCATTATTCTCTCTAAGAACACGTTAAAAAGGAAGGGGGAGAGGAGGCAGCCTTGGCGAACTCAACAGTAGTGTGGAACCATTCCCCCATCACGTTGTGGGCGAGTACAGCACTTGTGGCATTGGCGTATAATTGCTGGATGGTGTTGGTGAGTCTTCTCCCCATGTTGAATTTCTTCAAGGTGGCCCATAATGCATTGTGCCAAACTCTATCGAAGACTTTTTTGAAGTCAATAAAGACATGATACAATTTCTGTTGGTGCTGGAGGTGTTTCTCACAGAGAACACGGAGATTGAAGATTTGCTCTGTGGTGCTCCTACCTTTGCGAAAGCCTGGTTGTTCTTCAGCAAGCCTGAAGAGGAGACCCTACGCTACTGGACGTTCATGAATCGAACACTGAGGACGATCATTCAATACTGCGAGATGAAATTCAGGCCGCGATACGATCACTTAAGTGCGGCAAATCAGCAGGAGCGGACAACATACCTGCTGAACTTCTCAAACACGGAGGAGAGGCCACGATTGAGATCCTCACAACTATCTGTAACAAGATCTGGCAGACAGGTGAATGGCCGACAAAATGGACCCAATCATTAATTATAGTTCTCCCCAAGAAAGGCAATCTTCAGCTCTGCCAAAATTACAGAACTATCAGCCTTATCAGCCATGCAAGCAAGATCATGCTTAGAGTCATTCTTAACCGACTAAGACCCCAGGTGGAAGAACTCATTGCTGAAGAACAAGCAGGCTTTCGCAAAGGTAGGAGCACCACAAACACACACAACTAACATCAAAGATATCACAGATTGATAGAGATAGAAAGCGGGGGAGAGAGATAGGTGGGATAGAGAGGTGGGAGAGAGAACGAGAGATAGACAGAGAGGGCGGAAGAAAGAGAGAGAGAGAGACGAGAGGGGGATAGGAGGGAGGAAGGGACTGAAAAGTTTGCTCACATAATCGGTGACAGACAAACGCACAAACACACCTACGCATATGCACACACCCACATTCTGACACACACGCACACACACCCATAAACAGACACATCTAGATACATTAAGGGCGAGGAAACCTACTTTGGAACATGACCAAACATCTGGTCATAAGTAAATGATTTGGGCAAGGGCCTCTCTAATGCCTTGCCCGGGTGTGTGGGGTCATCCGCTGCAGGCTTTAGTTTGAGTGGACGTTTGACCTTCCTGAACAAGTGAAACTCTCTAGACGTGACCATTCCTGCACTCAACGCTCCCTAGTAGAGGATACAGAAACAGAACTGTGCAGTGATCATGTACAATGTCCTTAACTAAGTTTACCCCAAGTGCGGAAATATTCCCAAGACTATTTATTCGTTTTGGCAATTTTAGAAAAAAATAATTTTTTCGTCATTTTTCAACTGTCTTAATTTTGTTTGTTGTTGTTTTGTTTTTTTGTTTCTTAAATCTGATGACAGTCTTGTGTAACACAAGCTAATTTGTTGTATAGTTTCTAAACCTTTGGGACTTTGAGAAGTTCAGGCAGGCAGGCAGGCAGAGAGACAGACAGACAGACAGACAGACGGACAAACATAAACTGACACACACATAGATAGATAGATAGATAGATAGATAGATAGATAGATAGATAGATAGATAGATAGATAGATAGACAGATAGATAGATAGATAGATAGATAGATAGATAGATAGATAGATATATAGATAGATAGATAGATAGATAGATAGATAGATAGATAGATAGATAGATAGATAGATAGATAGATAGATAGATAGATAGACAGACAGACAGACAGACAGACGGAGAGATAGATAGATAGATAGATAGATAGATAGATAGATAGATAGATAGATAGATAGATAGATAGATAGATAGATAGATAGATAGATAGATAGATAGATAGATAGATAGATAGATAGATAGAATAGATAGATAGATGGACAGAAAGACAGACAGACAGACAGACAGAAGATAGATAGATAGATAAATAGATAGATACATAGGTGCAGATTTACAGACACACAGGCAGACAGACTGACAGACAGACACAGGCAGACAGACAGACAGAGATACCAGTAAGGGATGGGTGTATGGGTACGTGAGAAGTGAGCAAAGAACGGAAAAAAGGAAAGAAGAGAAAGGAAAGACAGTACAAACCCTATTCAACTGCAAAAAGTCTGTGGGATATTTAGCCATTTGTTTTTGCTTAATTTCTTTGGCTGAAGGAAAAGTGCCTTCCCAGTTCCTCAGGGCTGCAGATTATAGATAAATAATACTGTACAGTTTTGGGCGATAACATCAGAATCTGTTTCCATTGCAAATCATTACGTTAGCAGACAATGCCAACGAGACTGGTAACAAAGTCTACTGTACTTTAACAGCATAACGCAAAGCTGGGTTGATTTGTTTCACTTGCCTTATCCAAAATTATGATAACGCCCCCCCCCCCACCCCTCCTCCCCACCCCCCCCCCCCCAGTCCAGTGCACGACGCCTGGGCAAGCGCGTATTTAGGTCTTTACTTGTAGAAGTTTTCACTGCTCTTGCTATTTACATCTCACTTTCCCTTGTTTTCGGTTTTCTTGTTCTTGTCTGTGTGTGTGTTTGTGGTGGAGATTAGTTCTTTGGGATTTTTGCCCGGACAGGGACCTTGTTCGGCCTGCTCTTCTGGACTTTCAACTGCCAAGGTATCTTTAATGTACGCAACGTGCACACAGACCCTCTGAGTTTACGTCCTTGTCCCACAAGACTAGGTGCTCATCTTACCTCCATAAGGTCATGGACAGGAATTTCTCTTATGTTTGTATCTTGTCGCCGGCGTTGAGATAAGAACAAAGAATTGATTGAATTATTTTCGTGTGATTCCCCATCATGGTTTCTATGGGGTTTTGATCAGAGGATTCGCAGTACGTGATGCAGTTACGGAAATTTTAATATTTGCAGTGGTAATGATCATGGGGGAATACTGATGATGACAATGATAGTAATGATGATGATGGAGACGATGATCAAGTGGTAATGTTTATGATGCTGCTGCTACCGCTACTGCTGCTGTTGGTAATGATGATGATGGGGACGACGATTAGACGATATTGGTTATGTTGTTGCTGCTACTGCTATTTCTGATGATGATGGTGCTGATGATAGTGGATGAAGACAATGATGGTGACGATGTCTCACCGTGGGCAGCAGTCCATGGACTTCTGTAACTTTCACCGTAAGTAAAAGTCTTACTGGGCAGAATGCGTCCACGTCGTTTAGCTATGCCTACCCGCGCCTGCAACACAGGAGTTAAACGTCAGACACCGAGTGAATGTCAAAAGTGAAACACAAAATTAATGGCAGGCGTTAGTGTCAAAAGGAACATTCCACAGTCCCGTTCAGACAATACTTTTTAAGAAACAAAAGGCCACTAAATAAATAACCAACCATTTATTTGAAAATGAATTGATCAATCCTCCACAGAAATAGTACAGATATGATAAAAATGTGTTTTAAATAATAAAAATTAAGATGAGCCTATTCAATTGCCTCCACTTTAGCTCGTAACTGATGGAACAGAAAAAATACCATGTTTCTTACATAGCAAAATGAAACTGCAAACTTTGTGAAACCAAACCAACAGGATTAGTGAACAACGTTTTTCTAATTCGAAAAATGCATTGAGCATACAGAAAAAGCATAAAAAAATCAAGTTTTGTTTTTAAGCACACTCGGGCAATTAGTTTGAGTAACTGATGGGACATAATCTTGGTAACTGACGGAAGGTTGTAAACATGTGCTCTTTTCCAAGCTGGTCACACGCCAATAAGATAATGCTAACCAAAATGTTAATTTAATTACTACCCTTTACAACACAACCATTAATTTTTTTTTCCCCAGGCATGGTTTGAAAAATGGCTCAGTTTTAGTAACATATTACGTGGAATGTCCCAAAAGTCAAACACAAAATTAATGTTAAACATCAAATACAGGAGTTAATATCAAAATTGAAACAAAAAATTAATGTCAAAAGTCAAATAATCAGCTTTGCATACATTCGTGGAACGTCGAACAAGCATTTCATATAGGGACATGTCAAGCAGCAGGCTTTTGAAGTAGGGAGATGTCAAGCAACAAGTTTTCCATTTAGGGAGAGGTTAAGCAACAAGCTTTTGAGGTAGGGAGAGGTTAAGCTACACGCTTTTGAGATAAAGAGCTGTCAAGCAACGAGCTAAAATGTATGAAGCTAAGCAACGGGTTTTGATTTTTAAGGAGTTGGCAAGGAATTAAAACTGAAGTTCACAAAACCTAGGGATGGTTTGGTCACTAGAATCCCAGTCCCGCGTGTCAAAAGGCAATTTCGTCATCTTCTCTGTGCACTAAGAAGTCTTTGAGACCTCAGATCCGACACTTGTAGAAATAGGTCATTTATATTGTTATGTAACCATAGTTAAGCAGTCGATGGAGTGCTGAGATCAAGGAGACCTTACAGAATACGAAATATCCCTTCTTCTCTCGCACACTCCAGATCCCAAGTTCTCCCTCGATACCCCAAGGGTACAAGAGGAGGGTAAGAAGAAGGACGACAAGAAGAAGAATCATAAACCACTAATTAGTTCCAAGAATAGTGACCTGTTACCTTCTGGAGAATTTCATTGGTCAGCATCTCCTCTCTGTGTTTGCCCAGATAGCCGGTCCGGGTGTTGTTATAGGGGTCAGTCTCTGTGTTCCAAGGGTAAGACATGATCTGTGGCCTCCGCTTACTCCCTATGTCTGCTCAAAGGTACGGGACAGAGGCAAACTTTAATAAACAGCGTGGAATTGCATTTAACCTGTAATTTTATAGGGTGAGCACTAGACAGACAGAAAAAGTCGATGGATGGATAGATTGACGGACAGATGGATGGATGGAGAGATGGATAGATAGGTGGAAGGACTGACTGATGGATGGACAGGTGGATGGATGGATGAATAGACGGACGGATGGACAGAAGGGCGAGTTGGCGGATGAATGGAAGGCTGGCTAGATGGATGGATATTGATGGATGAATGGATGGATGGATGGATAAAAAGTCATTGTGGAAGAAAAATAACATCGTCTTGAACTGAATATTTCCATATCGTTTGTGTAGGGTTATGCAGTCATATATGTATAAGTTTATATGTTAGTTATATGTTCATGCAGTTGCATTATAATATACCTAGTATTAATTTACTTAGATATAACATTATTATTTATGTCTGTCTGTATTTGGCTATTCCATAGATACTGTCCCTATCTTGTTGTTTCATCGTTGTTCTTTGTGAATAAACATTGAGATAAACGAAAAGACCTTCTTCATGAAACAACAACTGGAGTGAGGCAATCATCATGGTAATCGTCGCTTGTCCAGCATCAAGCTGCAACTTCAAGACTGAAGATCTACCGGCCGAGATAGTCGTTCCTCTTCTCAACATACATGCTCTGGAGCATTCCCGCGCCCCGACCCCTGCATCAAAGGGCCCTAAATTAAATAGACCATGTATAGACATAGGTGTGGATGAGGAAACATGGAATGCCTTCCTAAGGCCCTGGGAGACCTTTAAATTAGGGTCAGGTATCAGTGATGATGCAGCACCCGTGCAACTATTCCAGTGTGCCAGTGAGGCTCTCGGTGACCTCTTACTTAAATCTGACCCTAGGTTGACAACAAGATCAACTGACGAGGTTTTAAAGGCGATAAGATCCTTGGCTGTTATTCCTGTGGCTAGGGGTGTGACTAGAGCGGAGCTATTTCAAATGAGACAAACGTGCGACGAACCTGTAAGAACATTTGCAACCAGAGTTAGAGGAAAGGCAGAAGTATGTGGTTTCACTACCGCAGCAACCTGCATATGTGGACAGACTTCCAGTGTCGATTATACGGAAGAAGTTATCCGCTATGTCATCCTCGCAGGCCTCGTAGACATGGACATACGCCGTGAAGCTCTGGGTATGCCGGATATTCAGGGCAAGCCTACCAACGACGTGATCACCATCATCGAGAGTAGGGAAATGGCAAGAAACGCCACCCCTACCCCAACCACAACATCATTAGCCTCAATGTCGTCATACAAGAAATCAAAGAGCCCGAACCCCAAAACGGAACTCTCCACCGGTAAAACAATCCCGTGCCCTGAATGTCAGAGACCATTTTCACGATTCAGAGAAAAGCCAAATGGGGGGTTCAACAGGCATCCATACAAAAAGTGTGTGGAATGTTGGAGAGCGGAGCGAAGAAAAACGCAAACTAACAATGTGACTTCAATATCAGCCGAAGAAGTTATTTCCCAAATCTCGGCCATCAAGAACAATAACGAGCACCCCACGATTTCGTTTGAAGTTGGATTTTCTAACCAAAAGGAGCCTCAGATGGCGCCCGTTGAGGCCATCGCTGACACAGGTGCCATGTCCAATGTGTGGGGACAGGCCGACTATGAGGGTGCTGGGTTCAACTTGACAAGCCTGCGTCATTCAACTACTAAGCTGAGAGCAGCAAATGGTGGACTTATGAACATTGTGGGCCAGTTTGACGGACTGTTTAAGGGCAAAAGCCCCGACAATGTTGATATTTTATGTTATGATGTGATTTATGTTTCAGATAATGTTAATGGTTTCTATCTTTCCAAAAACACAATGAGGAACCTGTACATCATAGATGAAAATTTCCCGACAATTGGCCTATGCAAAAAGAATGATGAAGTTGAAGAGGTTAAAGCTAATGAGACTTACTTAAGATCAATATCAGGTTGCCCCAACCCGAACGATGACACTATCACATGTACATGCCCAATTAGGACACCAGTTCCCAATAAACCCAAATCACTACCATTCCCAGCTATCCCAGAGAACATAGATAGGATGCGCGAGTGGCTACTTGAAAGGTATGAAAGTTCTACCTTCAACACGTGTCCCCATCGTGCACTCCCTTGCATAACAGGTCCTCCCATGGAGATTCATATTGATGAATCAGCAACTCCTAGGGTATGCCACAAACCTGCCCCAGTGCCACTGCATTGGCAGCAACGAGTATATGAGGACCTTTTAAGGGATGAAGCCCTTGGGGTGATTGAAAGAGTTCCAGATGGATTGCCTGTCACTTGGTGCCACCGCATGGTGGTCACCAGGAAACATGACGGAACCCCAAGACGCACAGTGGATTTAAGCCCACTGAACAAATTCTGCAAACGAGAGACATTCCCCGCAGAGGCCCCTTTTCACTTGGCCCGTCGGGTACCGGGTAAGACTTGGAAGTCTGTAACAGATGCATGGAACGGCTATCATAGCGTCCCCCTAAGGGAATCAGACCGCCACCTGACTACTTTTATAACCCCATTTGGTAGGTGGAGGTACAACCGCGCACCGCAGGGTTTTCTATCATCCGGAGACGGGTATAACCGCCGTTTTGACTGCATCCTTTCCGCCTTCCAAAGGAAGGAAAGGTGCATTGATGACACCATTCATTACGATGAGGACCTTGAAACTCATTGGTGGCGAACCATTGAGCTCCTGACTACGATGGGGGCTGCTGGTGCAGTCATGAACCCTGAGAAGTTTCAATTCTCTCAGCGTCAGGTTGATTTTGCAGGATTTCGTATATCAGAGACTAGCATTGAGCCACTACCAAGATATATTGATGCCATCCGAACATTCCCCACACCCAAAAGCATAAAAGATATCCGCAGCTGGTTCGGGCTTGTCAACCAAGTATCGAACTATGCCCAGCTTCGGGACTCTATGGCAATCTTTCGTCCCTTCCTTAGTCCAAAATATAAGTTCTTCTGGAGCGATGTCCTGGACAGAGCATTTGAAGAATCAAAGAATTCCATCATTCAGTCCATTCGCGAGGGGGTCGAAATTTTTGACATGTCAAAACCGACATGCCTTCGCCCAGACTGGTCCTCACGTGGGATAGGCTACTTTCTCCTCCAGAAGCACTGCCAATGTTCATCAAGCCTGCCAGACTGCTGTCCTAATGGATGGAAGGTCACCCTTGCGGGATCACGTTTTTTATCAGGGGCAGAAAAACGTTACGCAGCCATTGAAGGAGAGGCCTTAGCGATAGCTTGGGGGTTAGAACAGACGAAATATTTCACTGAGGGCTGCCATAACCTGATTGTTGTGACTGATCACAAGCCACTGATCAAAATCTTTGGCGACCGCACCCTTGATGAAATCCCCAACACAAGGCTGTTCCGCCTTAAGCAGCGAACACTGCCTTGGCATTTCCGTACTGAACACCTACCTGGCAGAACGAACCATGCGGCAGATGCTGCATCAAGATATCCCATCCCAGATAGTGACACAGAAATATCCTCACTGACAATCAATGACCAGTCAGAATGTCTCATTGCTGCTGCGATCAGTAATGAAGCAGAGATCATCACTACAGTCTCATGGCCCCTCCTGGCTGATGCAACTAGAAAGGACCACATCTTGTCAAAACTTATGTTGGCAATAGATGCAAACTTCTCAGAAGCTTATGACCAGATAGCTGATTATATGCGATATCGGGATTCCCTTTACATTACTAATGGGGTGATACTCTATCAGGACAGAGTAGTTGTTCCGTCATCAGTACGGAAAACCATCCTGGATAGTCTGCATTCAGCCCATCAGGGTGTCTCGTCAATGCAATCTCGGGCACAATCAATTGTATTTTGGCCTGGTTTGACACGGGACATCCAGGAAACAAGATCAAGATGCCTAGAGTGCAATTGCAATGCACCGTCTCAGGCACCTACCCCATCTGAGCCAGCTACCCCTCCGTTGACCCCATTTGAGAAAATAGTTGCCGATTTTTTTGAATTTGCTGGGCACCATTAGTTGATAGCAGGGGATAGATTGTCCGGTTGGTGTGAGATATTCTCCACACCAACAGGAAGTGTTTGGTCAGGGGCCCGTGGTCTTGTTGGTTGCTTACGATCCCTCTTTTCGATATTTGGTGTCCCTGATGAACTAGCTAGCGATGGTGGACCAGAATTCACAGCAAGCATTACAAAAGACTTTCTTGAAAAGTGGGATGTGAAGCATAGGATATCGTCAGCCTACCACCCACAGTCAAATGGACGTGCTGAAGTAGCCGTCAAGTCTGCGAAGAGACTTTTGCGGTCAAATGTTGGAGCAAATGGTTCATTGAATACCGACAAACTCCTTAGGGCACTACTGCAATTACGCAACACCCCAGACCCCGATTGCAACTTATCACCGGCTCAAATAATCTTTGGCCGACCTATCCGAGACTCACTATCATTCGTCAATCGTTTGGAAAAATTTGCGAACCCACACATTAGACCAACATGGCGAGAGGCATGGGCTTACAAAGAGGGTGCACTTCGCACACGATTCACCAAGACATCTGAGGCCCTTAATGAACATGTTAAGGAGTTACAGCCTCTTAAGGTAGGCGATAAGTGCTTTATCCAAAATCAAACGGGCCCTTACCCGACAAAGTGGCATCGCACTGGAACTGTCCTTGAAACAGCCAAGCATGACCAATATATGATAAAAGTTGATGGTTCCGGACGCCTCACAAAAAGAAACCGTCGTTTTCTCAGGGCTTTCAAGCCAGCTTCAATAATCGTCAACGTTGCCCCTGTAAGGCCTCTTAATGCAGATACTGAGCTAAAAGACCTTTCTAATAGAGCACCCAACAATTACTCAGTAGGGTCGCCCATACCTACCACACCTGTACAAACACCTGAGATCTTCCCGGAAACGGGTGCTGGTACTCATGAACATGAGATCGAACCGGTTAACACGTTTCCTGTGCCAGAGGTGGGAATTGTTCCACCCGGTACAGCGGACTCACTAACAACTCAACCCCCTACAGCCAAAATAGAACCCACCATGCTCAAACGATTGAAATCTTTCAATTCCGCAGGGAACGCAGAAAACATAATCTCACCTGAAGATGGGGGTAGACGTACACGTCGGGGTAAAGACATATAAACATGGGGGGGTTGTAGGGTTATGCCGTCATATATGTATAAGTTTATATGTTAGTTATATGTTCATGCAGTTGCATTATAATATACCTAGTATTAATTTACTTAGATATAACATTATTATTTATGTCTATCTGTATTTGGCTATTCCATAGATACTGTCCCTATTTTGTTGTTTCATCGTTGTTCTTTGTGAATAAACATTGAGATAAACGAAAAGACCTTCTTCAGTTTGCGAGCTCGCATAATTGACATTTCACGATACAGCCCAGACACAGTAGCTTCTGTTCCGTACTGTGTTCTCTCGCTTTTGTCAGTTTTGTCATAAAGTATTGGGGGGGGGGGGGGCGGGGGGGGGGATCTGGAGATTAGGAGGTTGACCTCAGCATATGAACAGCATCCATGGGGCAGATGGGGAGTGGGTCTAGAAAACACACGTATGCTTTTCGATTATGGTAATAATTCAATAAATTTGGTTTTATTCAAGCTTAGTTTCCTTTTTCATGTGAATGCTGTTACGTTAGATTATATAAAAATGGAATAGCCATCTGATGAAAAAGTCAAAGAATCCATGCAAAATAATAACGTCACTTTAAGTTTGAAATGATCAACGCTTTATCATGCTGACGATGTTTTTTGTCGTGTTTTTGTTTTTTTTTTTAATGCAGCCAATTGGCTACATCTAGATTCTAACTCCCTCGATTAATATCTAAGCATTTTCTCTGGTAAAGTTCTATTGTAACGTAGATCGAGTAGAAGTAGAAGCCGGATGTGACTCTACACTTACCCTGATGTTGTGTACAGAATATCGTCCCAAGCTGAGACACGAGACTAGTTTCTGTCCACAGAAACAGAGACCGCTGGACGCTTGTGGCCACCGTCAAAGTGCAGTCCGGAAGCGACAGGTGGGCGATTTTAACAAACTGAAAATTTTTTTTTTAATCGATTTCAGGATTTTTTTCTTCAAAATGCGAAAATCGAAATATGCCGCAAAAAATGAACAAAAAATGCATCTGGCTCAAAGTCCAGGAATAATAACCAATATTCAGAAAAACATAGAATAAATGTAAAAGAATGACAATAAAATAAACTACAATATAATAATCAGACTTTTAAAGAAAGCGTGTTTAATATCGTTTTTATTCATTTGTAGGAAAACCCTCAAATGAATATTGGAGCGGTCAGGGCAGCATTTATGGGCTTGTCTGGTGTGCTTGGATCTTGATTCCTGTCATCAATTCTAATCAGTCAATACCTATTGTCATATTTTAGATGTTAATTTTTGTGTTTTGAATGGGTTTAAAATAGCTGTTCGCGAATCATCTAATTTGGAGATTTTTAAACGTAAACTAAAACATCATCTATTCTCACAGTGTGTCCAATAGGTGGTAGAAAAAGGGGACAGTTCGTCATGAATGACAGAGTCGGGGAGAGAGTGAGAGAGAGAGAGAGAGAGAGAGGGAGAGAGAGAGAGGGGGGGGGAAGGGGAAGAGGGTAAGACTAAGAGAGGAAGAGAGAGTCATGTAAGGCGCATTGAGCATTGTTAATGGAAATGCGCCATACAATGTAATGTTTTTTTATTATTTAAAGTTTTTTTGCTATTTGTTATTTCTCATGCTTTTTTTTTTTTTTTGCTTTGTTTGCAATATATACCTGTGCGATCCTTTAGCTTCTTACTATCTCTCTCTCTCTCTCTCTCTCTCTCTCCCTCTCTCCTCTCTCTCTCTCTCTCTCTCCCCTTCTCTCTCTTTCTCTCTGTCTCTCAGTCTCTTTCTGTTTTCAGTCTGCCACCCTCTTTGTCTCTCTCCCTCTCTCTCTCTACCTTTCTTTTCTCAACCTGACACCCTCTTCTTTCTCTTTCTTCCTCTCTTTCCCTTTCTCCCCCTCTCTTTCTTTCTCTCTCTTCTTATATGCATGTATGAATGTGTTTCTCTTTGTGTCTGTATGTGTGTGTGTGTGCCTCTCTATCTCTCTCTCTATTAGTGTTTCTCTCTTTCTGTGTGTATGTATGGGTGTTTGCATATGCGAGTACCCTGTTACTAGATTTTAAAAATAAAAAGTGGGAGGAGAGAGAAACAACGGGAGAGAAAGTCATAGAACCAACATATTTATTATTCTCGGCTAAACTAGCTTACAGACAACCAAATCTATTATTAAAAAACTGTTTTAGAAGAAAGAAACAGAAAACATTTATTCCCCCATAACCTTTGTTGTTCATTTCCCCTGACGCGGATTTCAAAAATTCGAAATGGTTTCGAGCACAATTAAAATGCGTAGGCTACATTTAAGAATCGAATTAAAAATGCAAGACTTTCTGAAATGTAAGGATGGAAATTTCTGGACCAAAACTGAACAAAACACAGGCGATTGGCTGGTGGTTGATCTAGTTTGAAGACGCCTGAAACCTGCAGGTGGTGGGACTCCACCAGTAGTGGTGGGTCAGTCGTCCTTAGGCCATTCTCATTCTCATGGTCCCTAAATATTCTGTATTCTCTGTTCCTCCTTCGTTTTATAATTTCAACAGGAAAAATATAACTCTTATTTTGCAAACCTCGGCAGGGGCAGTTATGTAAGTTAGCTGTTGAATCGATTTTAAATCTAAATAATTTCATACTCAGAAGGGCAAGCGTGAACCTGGGCAGTAAAACATGTTCATGTACGTATAAATGCGGCAATGACAAAACTGTGTATGTTGCAAAAGCCTTACGTAAGAAATAATACATAATGTGGTAAGAAAGTCCTCAGGTGGAGCGAGGCATATGGCAATCTTCAGAGGAAGATAAGATAAGATAAGATAAGATAAGATAAGATAAATTTTATTCGTCCTTGTACAAGGAAATTTGTTTTGATCATTGAATACATAACAATACAGTTACAGAAGCAGAAAGTATGATACATAGCGCGCACACACACACACAAATATACACATATATGGATTCTTTCATGGTCTTGACTCTCGGTGTTCGGCAGCCACCTTTTTCTGTTGTTGTTGTTGTTGTTGTTGTTGTTGTTGTTGTTGTTGTTGTTGTTGTTTTGTGTCGCCAGGCTCTTCTTTGGGTTTGAACCGGCCCCGCTGGTTTCTGTTTTTTGTGCAGGTGTCTTATCCATTTTGCCAGAGACTGCCACAGTTTATTATGGTATAATTTCTTTTACACCAAATCAAGCAGGAAGCATTTAATTTTCCGCTGTTGTTGCTATTTCCGTAAGAAATATTACAGAAAGGATACAATTAAATACATAGAAAAAGAAACCCTACGTAAGAAATAGTTCTCAGGCAAGGCTTTGTGACATGTAACGTTTTTTTATATTGCCATATTTTTACTTTCTTCCAACCCTTGCAGCGACCCCACAGATTGTCTTGATGTTGTTTGTTTGTTACATAAAACGTATTAAAGCAAGATCGCTACAGCATCGCTGCCGTATGATGGATGTTGGTACTATCGATTACTCCTATTAATCTCGTGACAATGTGTACATCGATATTTGTCACCACTATGACTCAACATAAACTTCTTTGTAGGAAAACGTTCAGCACCGGTTCAGGTCGGTGCATCCAGCCTTGCTGCATTAGTGGGAAGTGTCTAAATTGGGAAAGCTACTGTAATCTCTGAGCCAGTCCTCGAAGACTTGGACGTCGGACCACTTTTAATTACTTAATTAGACCACGGTACGAAAACTGTAGCTTGTCATTTCGTGACACATCCCCAAGGGATATGCAAGTTATGGATTACAACCTTAAATAACATTTTGCACATTGTAAATCGCACATCTCCGAAAAAAAAAGTGTTGTTTTTTTTTTAATTAGACACCTCTCCGGCGAAGTTATCAATGGATTTGAGTATCGAATGTAACCTGTAAGAGACCTTTGAAGCTTTTACTTTCAGCAGTTTAGTCAGTAACTTGTCCCCTTACAATGTCAAGGTTCCATCTCCACTTTCTGGCTGAACTGAGTTACTCACAATACACTACTTCTACCTGCCTTCTACATTGCGTGTCAAAATATCCAGCAGATTCGGTGTGTAATTAGTAAGTGTTTCTTAAAAGAAAAAATATTCGTGTCACTAAACGCTTTGAACACAATCATAAAACTTCAATCATCAATTTCTCAAAAGTTGACGGAAGGGAGTTAAGAACCTTGTCGTTCTAAGGGGTCGAACTGGTGCCAGGCAGCAGGGAAAAATGTTATCATCATCATACTGTAATAGAGCTGGATGGTGAACGTGTTAGGCCCGGCGTGCACTATGTTAAACTTAACCACCCATTCAATGCAAGCAATCTTTAGCGTGGTGTGCAGCACTGTAAACTCTTTGCCAAGCAAGCAAAAATCTGCGTTTGCACACCGTGCAGCAGGCAAAACAGGATAGTGCGCGCCGGGCCTAAGTATCTGAAACGTGACCAAAGGTTATGAAATTTTGTGTACTGCTTCAATTTTTGACGATAAATTCAGCCTTTTATATTCTTTGTTTCCTATTGTTTTGAGCTGCAAAAGAGGACACGCATTTTCTTTTGAGTAGAATCGAAAAGTATGAATGGCAGTTTCGTTTTCCGTCTTTCCTTACAGATTGCTGGTTGAATATCAACTTTAGATATATCCTTGCATTCTCTGAGTCAAAAGGTCAACTGGTAGTTTTGACAACAATAACAGAAAGCAGCCATTGAAATGTGGGCCTACCTTTAAACATTCCCACAGTGAAAACACAACAAAGAACCCCAAAATTATTTATATCACCCTTTGATTGGTGCTGAAGCCAATACAGCTATCGTAACCGTGGAAATTTGATGCTTTTATGTGCTGACTGTGAAACTGCAAAATTTATAACGTCGAAATAGAAAGAAAGAATCTTGTATTTATTTAGCATGCATTATTTTCTACCTTTGATAAAAAATACCCCAAGCCAAACTGACAAAGCAGTCGGCTAACTCTTAGGGAATTGACTTTGAATAAAACATGTTGCAAAAATATTACAAACTTCTGGTAGTTGTGTCTTTCACACTGTAGAACTCAATGTCTGTACGCTGAGAATTACTTAAGGCACCTTATTATATTCACTCACATCATGGGCGTAACAGCCCATAGCCGGGGGAAGGGGAGCGGGGGGGGGGGGGGGGGGATGGTGGCAACTTTTACTGTCATCCCATATCAGGGGAAAACAGTGTCGAAAATTCAACCAGAGCAAGAAGTTAAAAAAAAAAAATCGGAATATGCAGAGAAAACGAAACAAAAAATTAACAATGAAGGCAAAAATGCAAAAAGCTAACAAAAATAAATAAATAGACTGTCACTTGTTATTTTATCAGCGTAAAATTTCCGGCAAATTAAACACTCTGCACCCCCTCCCCCACCTCCCCCTCTCCAACTGCCACCCACCCCCGGGACTCACTAACAAGTCCAGAAACATGTACACAGGGCTGGATTTGGCTGCAAGGTGGGCTATTGGCTTGGGTCAATTTCCAGACCAGCCCCAGCAAACAATACCATGAGTTTAAACTTTTGCTGTGCAAACTGTTTAGTCAACCATTGGTATCTAAGGTAATTAAAGAGTACATAGCAACAACATAGCCGTGTTCTTTGTCATTTGCCTTACCTGACAATATCCTTGGAGTTTTGTTGGCATTTATGAGTATTTACCTGACGGAATAAATGTATTTACTTCAGAGATATAACTCATTTACCCGTTCTGTGTATATTTGACGTGTAAGTTCCTATTACATGTGATAAACAGGAGCGTTGTTAGTAGTACGTGCGCCCCCCAAGTTTTTTACCCGCTGTATTTTAAAGCCTTATGTGACTCCAGAGCTAGAGTGATCCTCCCGAAATGCTCCTAACAACAGCCTTAATTAATTATGATTAATTATTCTTTCAGATTTTCTTTTTGTTTTCCTCCTGCTTTTTGGTTGGTTGAACGGGTAGGGGACAGGGTTAGGGATTCGATAAGATTTAGGGTTGAAGACTTGATAAGGACCGGGGTAGGCACAGTGCGTATACGTATGCGTTCACAGCGCAAAACGCCTGAGGAGCGTACGTACTTATAACAACAGCCAATAAACAGACATCGATGTGTACATTGGTGATTTGCCGTGTACTTTAATTTCTGTGTATGAGGTCCCCTGCGTACATAGTTTATTATGTGATATTTTGGTGGCATTTTCACTCTTTTTCTCTCTCTTCTACACACGCATAGAATGCAGACATGGACACGGAGAGGTATATCGTTTGAATACTTACCATTATCCGAGACTCAGAATACCGAGACGAACCATTCCTTCTCCTACTGTATGTCCACTAATGGTGCGCGTATAAATACAGTGACTACAACGCTTTTTCGCTCAATTTTGAAGGGTGTGGTGCCAATTGTTGCACTATTTACATCGGTGATACGCGCGCAAGTCGTCGGACGGGATATGACGAATTGATTCGACTGCGTATCCTGTGTCTCGGCCATTATTAAGCCACATAAATATTTAAGAAAGTAATTATTGTCTTTATCCAGTCAGCGTCCACATTCAGTGTCACTTGGGCACATTTTTTTTTGTTGATCTGTAGCCACGGGGACCACCACAATGGGACCATCCAAAGGGAACGCTCGCTGGGGAACACATTACTGACGAAATCGATTCCGCAATCTAAATAACTTTTGTCGGATACCAGATGAAATTGTCTACAGATATAAAATCATTAATGCAAAATGACAGCTGAGTTCCATTTTTGACTTTCTTTGCATCATTTCTTGGGTTTAACGTCACCTATCCTTATGTCATATCCGTATTCTAAATTGATCCGTAATTTGGAAGAAACGGAGAGGAGGCGGGGTGATTAAGGGTATGCTCAATGGAAACCGATACGCGGTGAGACGCAGACGGGCTATGTGTAGTAACAATGCTATGTAACGGTGGACCTCGTGTGGTAATTTTTTTTGTTAATTTTATATATTTTTAGATTAAATAATTAATTAATTATTATTATTATTTACATTGTTTTACATTCACGTTCTGTTCGTAACGTTGTCTTGTATCTGTTTGTCCACACCCGGAGGGCTCAGCAAATACAATGCCCAACTTTCTTCTTGGTTGAGGGTAAATAATGATAATAAATAATAATAATGGATGGCATTTATGTAGAGCATATAATATCCATTAAAAATGCTCTATGCGCTTTACAGAAGAAACATGTCAACATACATGGGTAAAACAATTACAAACAATCAAACATGGAACTCTCAATTAAAATAGAAGGGGCATACAGAAACACCCTTATAAAAGCTCACACACACAAACCACATTGATACACACATACAACGCCCACACACACACACTCACGCGCACGCGCACACGCACAGATGCCAAGCTTGGGTTGATGTACATTTTACTCATTTCTCAAAGTATGATGAAAATAAAATTGTTTTGAGTTGTTCCTTGAAAGTTTCTAAATTCTCGGCTTCTCTAGTGGACTTTGGAAGCTTATTCCACATGAGTAGGGCGAAATGTGAGAAAGCGCGCTGGCCGGACGCCTTATAATTTACTTTAGGTTTAAGAAGGATGGTTATATCACTCGATGATCTGAGTGCCCTTGAAGGTACATAAGGTGTTAAAAACTGGTGTAGATAATCTGGGAACAAGTTGTTCAAGCACTTATAGCATGTTAGGCAAATTTTATATGTGAGGCGTTCTTTCACTGGGAGCCAATGTAGTTCCTTCAAAACAGGAGTCACGGGACCATGTTTTTGTTTCTTTGTAATTATTTTAGCAGCAGCATTTTATACCCTTTGAAGTTGCTGTGTGTTTTCTTCTATTATGCCAGTTAATAATGAATTGCAGTAATCAAGCCGTGACAGTACAAGTGACGTTATCAAAGTTTTTACTTTTACTGCCAAGTAGGCAAAAATTTGAATCTATCGGTGGATGATCTCAAGTGAAATGAAGCTTTGCATGCAGACATTGTTTGCGGCGTGCCGATGAACCAGGGACTCGCTAATGTATGTGTCTGATAATTGCGGCCGTATGCCATTGTAATAATAGATGAGAGATTAAAGTATTTGGACGGCTGGATTGCTTACATGAATGGAATAATCTGTAATAACATCATATTATGAACAATGGATCAATATTCTCCCGATAGTTATCTTTCACCAATTAAAACAAAATTAATGAAAAATCCATTTCGGCCAACAGACGAATATAATAATTCCAATTTTGTGTATTTTCTTAAACGGATGAGTTGATGCAAACGTATAAAGCTAAGTCTGGGATTTCCCCTATGTTTACACTTGGGCTGTTATTACTTGTACGTACGGTCCCCAAGCATTTTGTGCTAGGGGCTCGGCGTACCTATCTCTAACTCGTCCTTATCCTCAACCCTAAATCTTATCGAATCCTGCCTCCTACCTTTTCATCCAAGAAACAGGAGGAAAACCAAAAACAAAAGCTCTAAGAAGAATTGGTTAAGGCTGTTGTTAGGAATATTTCGGGGGGGGGGGGGGGGAGCTCTCTAGATCTGGAGTCACAAAAGACTTTAAAATACTTACCTCAAAAAAAAAAAACACCTGGGGACCGTATGTACAAGTTACAACAATCCTACATTGATGTTGATGCTGGTGACAAACACAGATTATGGAAGTTTCATCACATTTCGTGTGTGTGTGTGTGTCTGATTTGTTAATCTTGTTTTGGAGATGGAGAGGGGTGTGGAGACTGGGTTGGACGTTATTTGAAAAGTGTCTGTTTCCACCCATTTCGAGTTCTGAGTATTCGATATTCAATGTCTGTAAAGCAAGAATCGCCCACTCAACACAAAAAGAACTACTGTTCTCTCAAGGAACGCCACAGCAACGCACAATTGACTAACGATTAATTCAGTAGGTTGCTTAGCTGTGGGTCTAGATGTAGGCAGGCAGTGGGAGAGTGCACATCATACAGGCTGTGAAAACTGGACTTTCAGGTAGTCAAAGGGCAAATGCGGCATCTGAGTCTTGTAAACGTCATACCTGCCATCTTTCTTAGCATATTTATCTTTTCAATGTAAAGATCATGGCGTGATTAATTTTCCCTTTTAGCCAGATATTTGGTCAACCGTCATTGAAGACTGGCCGAAGTGTGCGGAACATTGGAACAAAAACATAGCGTCGCATGTGTATAACCGCGCTCAGTCCAACATTTTCCAAATCAGATAATTATGTACAATACCTCTGTAAATATTTTACCGAAAGATTTATGGAAACTTTTGGGGGGGGGGGGGGTGGGCAAAGATTATAGATGTGTAAATCTAAGGAAATAGTGAAAGTTTGCACAACTGTATGGGCATTTACACCTTTTACTGCCAAGTAGGGGAATAGACAGACATTTGAATCTATCGAATGAAGCTTTGCATGCAGACATTGTTTGCGGCGTGCCGATGGGCCAGGGACTCGCTAATGTATGTGTCTGATAACTGCGGCCGTATGCCATTGTAATAATAGATGGGAGATTAAAGTATTTGGACGGCTGGATTGCTTACATGAATGGAATAATCTGTAATATCATCATATTATAAAAACCACAGAAAAACTGTGGGATCGCAACAAGACTTAAAGCAAAGTGAAAAATCGTCAAAAAGAAAAATCTGTATGCAGCAATACTACCCAGACGATACCATGAAAGGCAAAGAAAAAGGGGAAATACAAATCATTTTTGTTTATTGTTCATTGTCCCATCTGTTCAATTTTCCTTTTCTTTTTTCGGTTTTTGTTGTTTTCTTCTTTTTCCTGGAAGAAAACTTTTGTCCATAAATTTTGGATTTTCCTTCTTACCTTTCAGTTTGCGTTTCATTGTATCGTTTGGGAATTATTTCTTACACGAAGCTTTGCTACATACAACTTTTTTCTTTTTGCCAGTTTTTGTCTGCACTAACATCAGTTTGACGACGTTTCTGGAAGTCCAAAGACAATCCATTAGTGATAATCTTCTGTAATTAGGCCATGCGATCAAAGCTGTAATGTATCTTTTTTTTTTACGCACTCAAAGGGGGATTTTGTTCTGCTTACAAGTTTTAATACAGATTTCAGTTATACATGACCAATGTTTTCATTTCAAATGTTGCAAATTTTCTTCTGTGGATTATGTTTCAATTCTATAGGAAAGTGATAAAAATTGGTGCGAGGGACTGAATATTTTGATTCGTTTACACAGTGTCAAGTACGGTTTTTGGATGCAAAAGCAAAAGAAAAAAGAAATTTTAGCAGATTGCTGCATAAAATTATCACAAAATGTCTAGAAAAAAATATATTTGGCAAGGAACGTGCTCATTTACGAATGAAAACATTGTATATTTTTCATTCAGTATGATGTTAGGAAACACAGTCAGTTAAACCATATGAGAATTTTCCTACTGGGAAGCGAAACTTCAGTTAGAGAGGAGGCATGATTTTTTTCCCGCCCCCTAAATGGAGCCAGACCCATACATGTGTAAAGCAAAAAGGCCTCCGAAACTGCTCATCAAAAGGAAAAAAAAGGCAAATAAATGTAAGTTAGCCTGTCGGTTTACCTGCGCAGATTTATATGAAAAGATTCAGCGCCGTTACATTTCTATACCTTTACATTTTCGTCAATAATATTTGAACCGGGCAACTTCGTCACCAGGCTCCATCATTTCAATGAAGAATATAAAAAATGTCAGTGCTTTTGGCTGTTAGGGAACCGTGGTAGTTTATATGGTAAGCTATAGCTGAGTAGTGAAGTCAACTCAGTATTTTCTGTGTTTCGCTTTGTGATTCGCGTTGTGAGGCGACGGTCCCCTATCGACAACCTTTTTTTTTATATTTAAATATAAGGGGACCGTAGCTGATTAGAAATGCACGACAGGGTAAAGGAAGAAAAACAAAAATTTTTTAACACTTGTTGTTATTTGTTATATTTATGTTACTTGTGTAATTCCAGTGACAGAAAGACGCGTCAGAATGGAGAGACATCATTTCCTAACACCAACGCTTCTGTTGCTTTATATGAAATTTTCACTGTGCACTTCCTGCCAGCCATTTCCTGAAACGGTTTCAGCTACTCCCATGTCATGTACATCCTCCACAGAGGTGATGGATGCTCTGCAAGGGCAAGAACTCGGGAGAGCCATTAACGTGGGGAAAGCACTCTGTCTTTATAACTGTTCGGTGAGCGCCGATTGCCTTTATGCAGTCAGGGCGACCATCTCAGGCCAGAAAACGTGTGTCTACATCTCGGGATTGGTCTCATCTCGATCAAACTCTTCTCGTGACTACATGACGTCGTCAGACTGCGAGATGTACGCATTATCTGGGTATCTTGTAGGTCAGTGTCCGCCGAAGAAAACTGGCAGACATTGCGAGACTGACATTCCCTCCCACTGTGATACGGTATGGGAGGAGATACAGGCTACCAATGAAGAATCGGCTTACATTGACACTGGGAGAAATTCGTTATTACAGTTCAAAATCCGGACCGTAGCTAACGATGAAGATGGTGCCAATGCTACAGTTGTGTATGATGTCTTTGACGCAGGTACATCAAACAGTGGCACTTACAGTAAATCAAATTACTACTTCTCTTTCAATTTCACCTCTAAATACTTCACGGATCCGCCAATGAAAGAGACGCGGTACGTAGATAGCGACCATAGGACAAGATTTCTGAAAGTGCAAGTAGACGGCACAACAGAACTGTTAGACTATGTTACACTCAGCCCCTTCACGTCACTAAGGCAAGTGAACGCCTCCCAGGACAGACTAAGAGGTAATAAAGTGATGTAGTCAGAGGTTACTGCATGCGTGCCTTCTCCACCTTACGAGGTGAATCATTACCAAAAATATTATATTATCCATGGTTATTACAAAAGAAATGGCAGTTTCAACAGTAAAATAAACCCAATTAGATGTTGACACTCGGCGTGTACGGTATCATAGAGAAAATATTGAAGTTCACTGTAAGAACTTACTGATGGTCAATGCATTAATTTTGCAGACTTCTTGTCCAAATCATTCACTTAGAATGACTGCCCAGTGACAATTGAGCAAACGGTGAAACTGACCGCTTTGTTGGGACCTTGCCGGATGCCAAACACACGATATTGCTTATATTATTATGGCTAAAAGTTCAAACGATTTCTCAGCTTTAAACTATTGCAGATGATGAGTGTCAATATCTTATCAAGTTGTGTCTAATATACCTTTTGAAACTGCTTCTTTTCTGGTATACTATATCCTCTTTCACTTCATCTTCATCACAGTTATTATCAACTAGTAGAATAGCCCAGCTTAGCTATGTCCGGGCTTACAAAAACAGAGAAAGGTGAGAGCAGTCCCAGTCTATGCCCGATGCCTCATCCAAACTTTATAATTTTATATAAAGTTGGACGAGTGGCGTTCTCCTCTACTCTCACAGGCTGTAGAGAAACAAAATTTTCATAATTGATAGAGTTCATTTCAAGCGAAGTTTTGGCCAAGAATAAAATGTTTTGACTTGTTTTTAGGTCTTTATTTTAGGAGGTTCGCTACTCTTGACATTTACACCTCCCTTTTTCTTGGGTTTTTATTTTCTTGTCTTTGTTTGTGTGCGTTTTTGTGGTAGGAATTAGTTTTCTAGAATTTTGCCCGGGCTGGAGCCTTGCTCGGCCTGCTCTTCTCGGCTTTCAACTGCCAAAATATCTCTAATGTGCGCAGCGTGCACACGGACCCTCCGAGTTTTTTGTCATTATCCGAGAAGATTAGGTACTCGATCCTACCTACTATAGGATTAGGATCAGGGACAGAAATTTTTCTCCCCCCAAAATTCCAACTTGCCTGCACCGACCGGAGTTCGAACCCGGTATCTTCGGCAGGAGAGGCAAGCACCTTGCCTCTGAACCAACGTGTACCCCCTCCCCCATACACACACACACACACACACCGCCCCCACCCTCGCCCAAAATGTTTAACTTACGCTCCCATTGATTTTTTATATTGAGATTAATTACTTCGGCCACTGAGCTATTTCCCACAAGATCGGAGATAGTTGTTCATAAATTAGAAAATGGAATATGGACGCATTTCGGTATAAATGGTATATTGTAGGGACACTCCCCTCACTGCGTTTGCTTGTCTAGATCCAAAGAGGTTAAGACAAGTGGCTAGGGGAACTGCAGTGTGTATAAAAATGTATCTTTAGGGACGCACCACAAAATAGAGATACTATCAGAAGCGACACAAGGCAAGAATACGTCATGAATTTTGACCACCCTGCGCCATTTTGGATGAGATCGATTGTGCGATTTGAAAATTGTTGACACTTTCCTTAGACATTCTTTTTCGCATTAAAACAGTAGGACGTATCGAAAGAACAATCACACTAATCACAACCAGGATACCGAAAGTAAAAATGCCGGATCAGCCAGATGTCACCACTTCGGTTCTTTGACATTATTCTAACCTGGAATAATGTGGAATCGACAATGTGTTCGTTTATAATGCAAACAAATTAATACGTACATCTACAATAGTATAAATTAGGGTATCTCCCATTCATCTTAATACTGAATCCTAGTTTACAAATATCAAGGTTGCAAGATCTGAATGAGTCAAGTGAAAGTTGCATCTCATCCAAAATGGCAGTGCTCATACTTCATGGTAGTTCCCTATTCTGTGGGACGCCTCGACGCCTTGTTCCGAAGCCCACACACGCTGTTCGGGAAATCCCAGATGCCAAGCCACAAAATTTCCTTTCATCGTCCTTTTCCATCTGCCACCCGTTTAGATAGGTTTTATGAACAGATGTTGTTGTTTTTTTCTTTTAAAATGCTTTCTCTTTTGTAATAAAGAATCGACACGGGTCTTGTCATTAATAAGGCTATGAAAAAGTAACATCATAATAGTGTGTAGTCTTTTTTCTTGTCAACTGTCACTGTTGGGTTTGAATAAGGATTGGGGTAGCGGGTTTGTCTCGATACGTGGTGATACATGATACATGTATCGTAATGATACATGGCATTTAATGTTGGTTTATTACAATTTCTCTACAGATGGTGCAGACCTGATTGTTGCTCTTCAAAATGGCCATGCTCCTATGTTCAGAGAGTACACCCACGTGCATTTCGTTGAAGCCGATGCTCAGGCTTGCGCCCAAACGATATTTTCTATTCCTAGTGTCACTGCTGCTGAGTTTCAGGGTGTTCGACACGGGGAAAATCCTGACGGGAAATTTTATTTAAAGCAAAAAATTTGTGCAGACACAAGCAGGGTGCCTGGGCCATTGGTCGGATATGCCGAAAACTGGGAACTTGATGATTGTTGGTATCCAGGTGCCAGTAACACTATTGATGTCCTCAAGTATGTCAGGCTGACCATCCTGGACACTGGAAGTCCCGTGCGTGTGGTCATAGACAACCAGGAAGCAGCTGACGTATTGATGACCGTGGTGACCAGTCAGAACGTTTTGACCATCATGGCACCGTATCTTGAACCGCTCACACCGTGCGGCAATTCCGATTATCCAGTAGTGATTGTTTATTCATCCATATCTGCTCGTGGTGTGTCCTCAAAGCTCAGACTTTCCCATGAACAATCGACATTCCATGATCTCGTGGGTCCCACATCTGGTCACAAAGTTGAGTGGTTTCTGAGCAGTCGAGTATGGGAACTGGTGTATTCGGTCCAGCCGGCCAATAATGTTCTGTATGGACAGGAGACTCCTCTCAGGCAGGCGGCTTTGAGTGGACATAATATCCGAGTGTGTGCTGTCATGCGGAGAACGACCTGGTGTTTCGGTACTAAATATGTCACAGTCTTGGATGATGGTGAAGTGACCTTACAGAGTCCTACTGTACCGTTTTTCGAGATAACAACGCCTGATGGAAATGACCTTTTCAAGGACACGCCTGACCTTGTGGTAGTTTATGCTACATCTCGAGGTCAGTGCCTGGTTCTGAAGTACAAAAATGGTGAAGTAAATGGCATGAACAGCAACTGTCCTGGGGTCACTCGCATCAAATGGTACGTGGAAAACTGAATCCCCGGATCTCTGGCGTAAGTGTGATCTGACTGTATTGAATTCATAATTACTTTTAGCAATTTGTCACTAACAAAGTAGACAGGAGTAGTCAAAACCTCTCTATTAGCAGTGATAGCTGGATAAAGTAGTTTAATCTTTTTCAACATTCAGTTCTATATATTTCTTTATCTCTCTCTTTGGTCTCCTTCCTATCTCTATACCTTAACTTTTTGTTACTGACTCAAGCCTCTCTCTCTCTCTCTCTCTCTCTCTCTCTCTCTCTCTCTCTCTCTCCAGTCTGGCTCTTTCTCTCCTCTCTCTCTCACTGTCTCACTCCCTCCCCCTCTCTCTCTCTATCTCTCTCTCTCTATCTCTCTCTCTCTCTCTCTCTCTCTCTCTCCAGTCTGGCTCTTTCTCTCCTCTCTCTCTCGCTGTCTCACTCCCTCCCTCCCTCTCTCTCTCTCTCTCTCTCTCTCTCTCCCCTCCCTCTCTCTCTCTCTCGCTCTCTCTCTCTCTCTCTCCCTCTCTCCCCACCTCTCTCTCTCCCTCTCTCTCTCTTTCTCTCTCTCTTATAATAATATATTGTCCCTAGGCAATGAGTATTATATGAGCACAAAATAATGCGCTATTTTATTCATATCATTTTTTTTCAGACCCTGCAAGAACTCTGATTTCCTCTGGTTGCTTTGTCTTGGTCTCTCTGAAAGCAAGTTTGTAGTTATCTTCACCGACTGGGGAATCATTCAGCCCTCAGTTATTAATCATTCTGTATCTGCAGATGTTTTTGCGAGTTTGAATCATCTTGTATTCTGGCATTGAGAAAAAAAGTCCTTGAAGTTGTGTGGCTGGAATTGGGCAACATACTAAAGCGATGGGTTTTTCACGTTATTTTATTTATGTTTATGAAGTCAGTTGAACATAAATGATTTTGAACTCCTGATGAATCTATCGTCGATATCAATCTCCATTTCAAGTAAGCTTTCGACAGAAATGTTTGCTCAGCGGCAATGTTTAGCTAACGAGGAAGAGCACTGGGTGCATCAACAAGAATTCCGGTTTGTTTTTTTCATATTCTGGTATACACATCCGTCATGGTAAATTATATGTTTGTGGTACTGCCTTTGATTTATGACGAAAGTCACACAATGCCTGATGAATCTTTCTAATTTTTAATATATTTGTACACTGTAATTCATGTGTAAGTAACTTATGCTGTATTGATGTTTCAATCTCTTTCGATATCAGATTTTTACTGACCAAATTTAAATGTTTATATCCAATGGCTTTTGCTAAGGAAATGCCTAGTTTTGCACATTATGTCAGTTTATGCACTTTTCCTATAATATTTTATTTATTCGCGTTTGTGTTCTAGCTAAGTGAAATGCAAAATTTTGTGACATGTACATTTAAAATTATTATCATGTTTCCTACAAGCGACCCGGGATGATCTGTGACACAAAAATGCAAACCTCGTCCTAAGACAGATGGCTCTCTCCCCTCATGCCAGATGTAAAGCTGACACCATGTTTTGTCATGTCATATAGATACCAAAGTTATGGACGGCGAGTTCTGTTTTACGCTGACGTTATGAGCATGAGAACCAGCAATGAAGAACTTTACCAGCTACACCAACTGTGTCGGAATACTCCAATTAGTTTTCTTACATTGCCAGCCCTATGCAAACCTTGCCTTTTCACAGCATAAATTTGCCAAGTCCTGACCAATACTTTCTTTGTCATTTTTGAGAGGGTAGAAACAGTCAAGAAAATATGGCAAAGGCCATTTTCAAACATCCTCATAAAGTAACAGATATGTTGAAACAACCTGCACAACTTTCCACTACGGTTCACTAAGAAAATGTAATGTCGATAGAATCTTACAGCCTGTGCGTACATAAGCACATTTTTTAAGCATGTTCGAGTCTGTTCGTCACTATTAAATTTGTTGATAGTATTGCATTTTTTTTTTCATGTTAACACCTGTTTTGCACAAGAAATTATGACACCAGAGAGTATGTATGTATGGAGAGGTTTCACTATTGGTCGATATACACTGCGAGACAAGAGGGTTTGCGAAACCACTCTTAGCATGGAGCGGGGAGTAGGTCGCTGCGGTAAACAATATCCGTTTCTGCATTTCCAAGGGGCCATATGAGCCTACAAACGGTTGTAAATAGTTTCAATCGGCTCCAAAATATGAACAAATCACAGTAAACAGATATGCACACTATCATTGGTAAAGAATATCTCTTTCCGTTCTTGAATTTCTTGCTTATTGCAGCGACCTAGTTTCGCAATCTGGCGAAAGTGAGATCTATCTATAAATCTATACTCTCTGATGACACATTTTAAGTGGCTTCGTGTTGTCCATTGTGAAAAACACAAGAAATCATGACAATTTTTAAGTGGCTACATGTTGTCCATTGTGAACAACACAAGAAATCATGACACTTTTTGAAGTGACTTCGTGTTGTCCATTGTGAAATAAGGGCTTACAGAGGATGATTGTGTCAGGGCTTTTTAAATATTTTTTTACATGTATATTTATTAGCTTCAATATAAAAATATGAAACGCAGACTTCATTGATGAACAACAACTAATAAAAAGAAACAAACACTTATTCATTGTCCTAAATTCTGCTTCTTTTATGAGGTTTTGTAATGAAACATTTGGAAAGATATCCTACCATGTGAAATCATTGGCCAGGGGAAATCAATACAGAATTTCTACAACAGTACACAGATGACAAAATCGGGGAAAATACAAATCCATTTTGCAAACTAGACTACACTGGCTTGAAAATTTAAAAAAAAACATTGGAAGAAGAAAACATAAAAATCTGTTGTTGTTGTTGTTGTTTTTTTTTAGAATGTTTCTTTCTTTTAACACTAATCCTTAATTCTTTTAATATTTTATCCATTAAACTCACCTTTCCTGTGAGGTTCAATATTTCAAAACACTCTTGATTTTATAACCGGTGCTCTATGCAGCAAGCTTTATAGTACGTGCGTTTTCCATGTATGTCAAAAGGTATTGTTTCGAATAGTAAATAAACAAAACCCGGCGTTTCACAACTGAAACATTTAATTTTTATTTCTTAGAGCAATAAGAAATCCCCTATCAGAGACAATATCAAAAAATACAACCCACTCTCTCCAGAACTTTGCAATTGCTCAGCAGTTATTGTTGTTATTGTGGTTGTGCCTTGAATTCTGGTTAGAGAAATTTTAAAAAGTGAATAAAAAAATAGTGGCACGGGGACTCCAGCACACACTATCCTACCTAGCACAGATGTGCCGTGTGTCTATGTGATTTAGAGAGCACTTTTCCAATGACATGGACGACCCTAAGTCTAATACACTAAAGTACCAAGTGCCCCTTCCTCAAGATCTCAGGAAGTAGGTTCTAGACCGTATGTTTTGTCCGGCCTACCTCCGACCAAACTCCAACCCAACTCTCAGTTCCTCAGTAAGCGTCTCAAGGCAGGAATCCCGCCAGACCCTAAGCTTTACAGACTAGTTGGGCATGACTAGTTTTGCGAGAACCTTGGTCGACCGCCGACCTCAACGCTACATAGGACAGGAGCCAGTAACCACCCAAGTTTCCCCGAGATGTCTGTTCTGTATTATAAAAATGGCGGGGTTTTCTTATATGACACAAAGACACCATCTTGAGTGTCATTAAGGGTGTGGCCAAACAAGCATAAATTCACATATTAAATCCATTTCTCGACACACCTTACTTAAAATACATGGTTTTCGCTCAAACTCGTTGGATTAACATTATAAGCCAAAGGTACAAGCCTTTTATTGGAAATAGGGCAATAAATATTCTTTTTGTAAAAAGTGTAAACTACACACATGATTATCTTCCTTTGCCCTTGACATCTTCTTGACTTTTATCTACAAACCGAAGGCAGAAGTAAGAATCGAAATCATTATATATTCTCCTCAAAGTGAATGTCATAACGGAATGAATACTCTCTTTACTTTCTTGAAACTGTGAAACTTTTCACTCGCATTCACATCAGGGTTTTTCTTCCTCTGGTTTACAAGTTTGGATAAAAATAAAATAGGTCTGACAAAACATTAAAATGATTTCATAATAGTTTTATGCCTGACATTATGAGAAAGTCCCTATTTTGGAATCCAAATTCGATACCAAATAGACATATCCATTACTAAGAAGATGACCTCACCATCCTTACCCTAAAAATCCCATACTTCTAAATTATGATATACGTCGTCGGTGTTGTGGCCAAACCGCCTATGACATGGAAACAAAATTTTACAGTAGAAGGGAAAAACTTGTCGGACTTGCCAGACCTCACCACTCTTAACACTAAAAATCCTATAAGGTCTAACTTATATATAACGTCGATGTCATGGTCAAACCACTTATCTCGTGGAAACAAAGTTTTACAAAAGATTTGTCAGACTTGTCGAACCTGTGCCACGGACTTTTTTTAACCTGTCGGACTTGCTGAAAATGTCGGACTTTTCCAGCTTGTTCAGAGTGCCGACTTGTTCGACTTGTCAGACTTGTGTCGTGGGGTGGCGGGACTTGTGGGGCGGACTTGTTAGACTTGTGCAGCAGACTTGTCGAACTTGTGCTCCAGACTTATCGTACTTCTCGAACCTGTGATCCGGACTTGTCAGACTTCTGCGGCGAACTTGTCTGACTTGTTTTACGGATTTGTCAGACTAGTGCGGCGGACTTGTCAGCCTTGTCAGACTTGTGCCCCTGGCTTTTCAGACTCATGCGACAGACCTGTTGGACTAGTGCTGCGGATTTGTCGGACATCTGCGATGGACTTATCAGATATATTGGACTTGGCCGACTTGTTCGGCAAACTTCATTGGACTTGTGCGGTGAAATGTTCGATTTGTCATAATTGTTCAGCAGGCATGTCAGACATGTCAAAGTTTTGGGGTTTGTGCAGTGGACTTGTCGGATTTATGTGGATGACTTGTCAGACTTGACAAACTTGTCAGACTTGTCGGATTTGTGCGGATGACTTGTCAGAATTGTCGCACTAGTGCGGCTTTGTCGAATTTGTGTGACGGACTTGTTGGACTTCTTGGACTTGTGCGACGAACTCGTTGGACTTATCAGACTTGTGCCATGGGCTTGTCAGACTTTTTTGGGCCAACTTCTTGGACTTGTGTATCGGACTTGTCGGAATTTTTTGGCCAACTTGTTGAACTTGTGCATCAGACTTTTCAAACTTTTTCGGCCAACTTGCTAGGCTTATGTGTCGTTCTTGTCGGATTTTTCTCCAACTTTCGGACTTTTGCATTCGACTGGTCGGATTTTTCGGCCAACTTGTTGGACTTATGCGTCGCACTTGTCAAAATTTTTCCAGCCGACTTCTTGGATTTGTGTGTTGGGCTTGTCAAAACGTTTCGGCCAACTTGTCAAACCTGTGCGTCAGACTTTACGGAATTTTTCGTCCAACTTGTTGAACTTGTGTGTTGGACTTTTTTGGAATTTTGCAGTTGACCTATTGAACTAGTGCATCAGAACAGGCGGAATTTTTTCAGGCAACCGATTGTACTTGTGCGTCGAACTTGTCTCAATTCTTTGGCCAACTTACTGGACTTATGCGCCAGACCTTTTCCGTCAAACGTATTCGATTTGTGGGTCAGACTTGTCAAAATGTTTTGGGGGGGGGGGGGGGGGGGCAATTTGTCAGACTTGTGTGTGAGACATGTCAGAATTGTCAGCCATCTTATTGAATTTGTGCTCCTGATCCGTCAGACTTTTTTGGCCAACTTGTTGGATTTGTGCATCGGACTTTAAAAAATTTTTGGGGCCAACTTGTTAGATTTGCGTCTCAGACTTGATGTCAAAACTTTTTTATCCGACTTCTGCGTCAGACTTGTTAGACTTTTTTCCGTCAACTTGTTAGATTTGTGCATCAGATTTGTCGGAAATTTTCGGCCAACATGTTGGTCTTAAATGTCATACTTCTCAGATTTTTTTCTGCCAAGTAGTTAGATTGGCTCATTAGACATGTAAAAAATGTTTGGCCAACTTGTTGAACTTGTGCGTCAGACTTATGAGAAATTTTTGGGCAACTTGTTGGATTTGTGCATCAGACTTGTTGTAAATTTTCAGCCAACTTGTCGGACTTGTGCGTCAGACTTGTCAGAATGTTTTTGGCCAACTTGTCGGATTTGTGCGTCAGACTTCTCAAAACTTTTTGGGCAACTTGTTGGACTTGTCCATAAGATTTCTCGACATTTTTTGGCCAACTTGTCGGATTTGTGCGCCAGGCTTGTGCGTCAAATTTGTCTGAATTTTTCAGCCAACTTACTGGACTTATGCGTCAGACTTGCCAGACCTTTTTCGTCTAACTTGTTAGATTTGTGCGTCAGATTGGTCAAAGTTTTTTGGCCAGCTTGTCGGACTTGTGCGTCAGACCTATTGGAATGTTTTGGCCAACTTGTACGACTTGTGTATCTTACTTCCCAGACTTGTGTGGCAGATTTCTTGGACTTGCGATAACATTAAAACAAAAACTTGCAATTCTACAGGGTGACAAAGCAACGTCTAAAATAGCTGGTTTTATGCGTTAATTGTTTCTGTGTGTATGTATGTGTGTGTGTTTGTGCCCTTATTTTAGATCTAGTTCATTCAGTGAAAAGGTCATGAACTGATGATTTGCTTTTAGGGATCTCTGACCAGTTGCACGTAATTAATATTTATCCTAACACGAATCCTAATAAAAGCTTGCAATTCTAATGGATGAAAAGGAGACGTTTAAAATAGTAAGCTGTATGCGTTGGGTTGGGGGGGAGGGAGGGGTGCGCCACCTTGAGAAACACCGGATTAGAATATTGGAAACTTTCCATCGTCTAATGGGATTGTTAGAAGGCGCTGGCGGCCATCTTGGGGAGGGTCGCGACTCATTATTTGACCCCCCCCCCCTAAATAAAAATTTAAAAAACCCACCTATCTGCGCTGCACTGTGACCAAGACTTACCGCCTCCAGTTGTAACTGGCCTTGGCTCAATGCGTCACCGGCGTCACTGAAAAAATCCAAAACCCTTAAAACTGTATGAATTCACAGCACTGTAAACTGAGATTTGAAACAACTTGGGTTTTAATGGGCTTCATGCCCCGTAGGCTAGTTATTTTGATATTATTTATTAATTTGTTATTTGATATGTTAGAAGGGCTCCGTTAAGGGCATCAACAGCCCTTTTGAGGGGTCAAGGAAGACCGCAACAAGAACAAAATATTGAAAAAAAAATTCTAATGGATGAAAAGGAGACGTTTAAAATAGTAAGCTGTATGCGTTATTTGTGTGTTTGTGTATGTGTCTGTCGCCTGTCTGGGTGTCTCTCAGTTTCTCCGTCTTACCCTCTCTCTCTCTCTCTCTCTCTCTCTCTGCCCCTCATCTCTCTTTCTCTTCGTTCCTGCCTCTTCCTATTCTCGCCCTGTCTCTCTCTAATTTCTGCCTCTCTCTCTCTCTCTCTCTCATTGTGTCTGTATTGTCTGTGTGTCTCTTCACCCTTCTCCCCCCCCCCCACCGCCCCATCTCCCTCTCTCCTCTGTTTCCTTATCCAGTCCCCGTCTCTCCTCCTTTCTCTCTTACACCACCCCTCTGTGTGTGTATGTAAGTGTGAGTGTTTGTGTGTGAATGTGTGTGGGTACGAATGTGTGTTTCTCTGCAGATGTGTGTGAGTGTGTATGTGAGTGTGTATGCGGGTGTAATGTGTGCTCACGGGCGCTCGCCTCGACGTCGTGTAGGTTGTAGTGAAGGCCAACATTAACAAATCCAGGGCCCAGAGATCACTGATGCACAGATAACACTAACTGGCCCTTGCCGACACTGAATTTGTCATGCTGTGTTTGATCACAGAATCTCCCCGTGAATCTCCCCTGTCGTATGCTCTGGTGAACTTGGCAAAAAACACGATCATATTTTATGCATAAATCTGTGGCTTAAACAAGAAATTGAAAACTGTTATCTCGCAAATGCACTTTTCTTAACCCAGTCAGAGTCCTTATTCATTACAACAGAAGCTTGAATATCGAAGTTCCCTCTAGATTAAGGGGGGGGGGGGGGGGAGACGCAATACTCCGTCAGGTGGTGACGCTCTCTGGCGTGTAGTCGATATGGTGTTATCGATTTCGAAGCATGGTCAGCCACATGTCAAATAAAATTCTTTACAAAAGTATCAAAATGAATGTCTAATGACGGTTTAATACATTTAACTTTCTCCGTTCCATTGCAGATTATGTCCGCCTTTAAGTTTAATGTTACTGTATGTCAAAGGCTCCTCAACTTTAATGAAAATGTGAGGAAAGAGGCATAAAGGTGTCTGTTCTCACCTATTTTGAGATCTGAGTGTTCGATATTCATCGTATCCAACTTATGTATAACAAAAATGGCCCACCCAACCCAAACAGACCGACGTTCCTTCATGAAGTGTCATAGCAACGCATTGTTTCACAGAGAATATTTCAGAAGGTTCATTAGCAGCAAGCTCCAGACAGAGACAGATAGTGGGAGAATATACATGATACAGGCTGTGAGGTCTGGACTTCCCTTTCAGTCAAAGGGCCAATGCACCATCAGAAGTTTGTACACGTCATTAGTGCCATCTTTCTCAGCAAATTTGCGTTTTCAGCGGAAACGTCATGTTTAAAAAAATTAATTTTCCTTGCCAATCAGTGAAAGCAAGTCTCCCGTTCTTGAAGACTGACCGAGGTGTGCAAAACATTGAAATAAGGACAGACTCGCGCAATTGAAAAGAACTTCAGGTGCATTTTTTTTTTTTCACAAAGGCAAAAGTTTATATTATTAGTAATGAAGTTTAATGACGGCATTATAAATCTTAGTATCAAACGGTGATCGTTTTAATTATAATGAGTCTTACATTTTCACTGATTAAATCGAGACGGGAGACTGTAACCCTGAGGAGTTGAATTTGAGTAAAATACGGTGCATCTCGATTCCGTAAAGGAAGAAAGAAAATTTAATCATTTTCTCAAAAAGATACACTTCTTTAATTTGTGCAATTCCAGTAACAGCCGTGTCAGAATGGGGAGACATCATTTCCCAACACCAACGCTTCTGTTGCTCTATATGAAGTTTTCACTGTGCACTTCCTGCCAGCCATTTCCTGAAACGGTTTCAGCTGCTCCCACGTCATGTACATCCTCCAGAGAGGTGATGGATGCTCTGCAAGGGCAAGAACTCGGGAGAGCCATTAACGTAGGGAAAGCACTCTGTGTTCATAATTGTTCGATGAGCGCCGATTGCCTTTATGCCGTCAGGGCCACCATCTCAGGCCAAAAAACGTGTGTCTACATCTCGGGACTGGTCACATCTCGATCAACCTCTTCTCGTGACTACATGACGTCTCCAGACTGCGAGATTTACTTATTATCTGGGTATCATGTAGGTCAGTGTCCACCCAATAAAACAGGTAGACATTGCGAGACTGACATTCCCTTCCACTGTGATACGATATGGGTGGAGACCATGCCCACTACAGAACAAACAGATTACGCCAGCATGGTGACTGCATTCTTACAGTTCAAGATACGGGCTGTAGCCAACGATGAAGATGGTGCCAATGCTACGGTTATTTACGATGTGACAAAGGCCTCCGATGGAACTTCTTCAGTTCGCAGAGAGGCTTCAATATTGGTCGATTTACACTGCGAGACACGAGAGGCTCTGCGAAACCTCTGTTTGCATGGACCGGAAAGTAGGTCACTGCGCTAAACAATATCCGTTTGTGCATTTCCACGGGCCGTAGGAGCTTACAAACGGTTGTAAATAGTTTCAATCAGCCCAAAAATATGAACAAATCACAGTAAACAAATATGCATACTATCTTTGATGGAGAAGGTCTCTTTCAATTCTTCAATTTCTTGTTTACCGCAGCGACCTAGTTTCGCAATTTGGAGGAAGTGAGATCTCTCTATAAATCTACCCTTCCTGATGACATTTTTTATGTGGCTTCATGTTGTCCATTGTGAAAACAACACAAGAAATCATGACACTTTTTAAGCGGCTACATGTTGTCCATTGTGAAAAACATAAGAAATCATGACAATTTTTAATGGGCTTCATGTTGTCCAATATGAACAACATAAGAAATAATGACACTTTTTGAAGTGACTTCATGTTGTCCATTGTAGAACAAGGGGTTACAAGGGCTTACAGAGGATGATTGTGTCAATGATTTAAAAAAATGTTTCCATGTATATTTAGTACCTTTATAGCACTTGACAGACACAACAGGCAGATACACAACCAACTCAAAACCGTCCAGCTCAGTGTAAATCTCGAGAGTCGTTTATTTCTGTTTATTACCCGAAGTCCTTCTTGGGTTGACTCCGTTCAACACCTCTGCGCACCTCTGCGCACCACACACCTCCCCCTAGCACAGACATCTCACAGAGTTATTGGTAGCGCCTAGGTGATCGCACTGGTCGTCCTGAACGGGAAGTGAGCTGTCTGTGGTAAAATACAGTTGTGGGTGGATCATTATTGTTTCTAGTTCTTCTGTTAAGTTGTGGCTCTTGTGAGACAGGAGGACGGCCTCTGCGCACCGGCTGCTGAAGTTGTACCGGTTCTGATGAGTCCACTCGTGCAGGCTTAAGGCGGTCTACTGAGATGCGTTCGGCACGACCACCTCTGTCTATGAGAAATGTTTTATCTCCAGGAGTTAGCACCTTATAAGGACCGGTGTAAGGCCTTTGTAATGGACTTTTCACTGTATCTGTGCGTATGTAGACATATTTGGATGATAACAAGAGCGGTGGTAAGTGCGTAGATGGGTTACTATGGTGGATGGCTGGCCTAGGTACACGTAGACCGTTTTTGTCTCGGAGAGCTGTTAAAAAATCTGATGCAGACCAAGACTGAGTCTGCGACGGAATTAACTCACCGGGGATAGTCAACGGTTCCCCATAGACAAGTTCTGCCGAAGAAGTTCCCAGGTCCTCCTTTGGAGTTGTTCTGAGTCCGAGGAGTACCCAAGGTATCTCTTCTGCCCAATTGCTCCCTGTTAGTCGTGCCTTCAAAGCTGATTTGAGTGTGCGATGAAACCTTTCCACCATCCCATTGGCTTGGGGGTGAAATGATGTTGTCCGATGGAGTCTGACTCCTAGGCGTCTCGCAATTTCAGCCCACAAGGAAGATGTGAATTGTGAACCACGATCCGACGATATAATAATAATAATAATAATAAATTACATTTATATAGCGCATTTCCAATAAATGCTCAATGCGCTTTACAAGTAATAAAAACTCATTCCTCTCTCTCCCACACTCCCTCTCCCCACCCCCCTCTCTCTCTCTTCCCATCACATTCTCACTCCTTCTATCACATGCTCTCTCCCCTCAGGTAAGTCAAGAAAAATAAGCCTGCTGGAACAAAAAATGCTTCAGCTGCCTTTTGAAACTTACTAATGATTTTGTTTGTCTCAGTTCCATAGGTAACTTGTTCCACATATGTCCGCGGGAACCCCGAAACGAGAGATCCAGCCTCCAAGGAGAGCCCGAACACATTCTGGTGCTGTAATGTTTGTCATAGGAATTGCCTCTGGCCATCGTGTATTACGGTCAATGATGGTTAGGAGGTAACGGTAACCACATGACTGGGGTAATGGACCAACAATATCGATGTTGATATGGGAAAATCTTTTGTCAGGTACAGTATATGTCTGAAGGGGCGCCTTGGTATGTTTCTGAATTTTTTATGCCTGGCAATTGTGACACTCCTTTACCCAATCGCTAATTTGGCGGCTGAGGCCATGCCACACGTATTTCTCTGCAATGAGTTTAACAGTAGCCTTAACTCCTGGGTGAGCAAGGTTATGGACAGCCTCGAACACCGGGCGTCGATAATCTGGAGGAACGATAGGGCGGGCTCTACCAGTTGAAATGTCGCAGAGAAGCTCTGGTCCTTCATCAGTCAGCTTTGTCGTAGCAATTTTCATGATTGTGATGGCAGTTTTGTACGCTTGTATGTCTGGACTCAAAATTTGCGCCTTGGCCATAGCTGTAAAGTCAATGCCTAACGAGACCGCGTTTGTGGAAGTGGAAGCGCGAGAAAGGCCATCGGCAACCACATTCTTCTTTCCCGAGATGTGCTTAATATCGGTGGTAAATTCTGAGATAGCAGTCAGTTGCCTTTGCTGACGGGCTGACCATAGTTCAGATGTTTTCGACATTGCCTGGACTAGAGGTTTGTGGTCTGTGTAGATGGTAAACTGCCTCCCTTCAAGCATATAACGAAAATGGCGTATTGCCAAATGGGCGCCCAGAAGCTCTCTGTCAAAAGTACTGTACTTGATCTCCGGACTACGTAGCTGGCGACTAAAAAAGGTAAGTGGCTCCCAGCGACCATGGTTGTACTGCTCAAGGACTGCGCCGACGGCCACATCAGATGCGTCACATGTCAAAGCTAATGGACAATCTGTACATGGATGTACCAGCATGGTTGTATCTGCCAATGCTTGTTTACCGGCAAGGAAGGATTGTTTCATTTCCTGGGACCAAATGAGATCTTGGCGTGGTTTGGATATTTTCAGAGCTTGATAAAGGGGACGCAACATCAAAGCTATGTTTGGAATGAAACGGTGATAAAAGTTTATTATCCCAAGGTACTCTTGGAGTGCCTTTACAGTTCTTGGTTGTGGTAACTTCTTTACTGCCTCAATACGAGACGACATTGGTGCTGAGCCTGACGCAGACACTCGATGTCCCAAAAAATCAAGCGATGCCACTCCAAAGAGACATTTTTCAAGCTTGATTACCAGTCCGTGGTGTTTTAGTCGCCGGAAAACTGCATTGAGGTCCTCTGCGTGAGACTTGGCTGAGGAGCTGGCCACTAAAATGTCATCAAGGTAGACATATGCGCTGTCTAAATCTTGGAGCACAGAGTCCATGAGCCGTTGAAACGTCTGCGCTGCATTTTTAAGGCCAAATGGCATACGTAAAAATTCCCATAAACCAAAAGGCGTGATAACAGCTGTTTTAGGTATATCTTCGGGAGTTACAGGAATCTGATGATATCCCCTCACAAGGTCAATCTTGGAGAAATATTTTTTTCCAGCCAGGCGAGCCGAAAAGTCTTGAATATGGGGTATCGGATAGCGATCAGGAACTGTGGCATCATTCAGTCTGCGGTAGTCGCCGCAAGGACGTGAGTCTCCGTTACATTTAGGTACCATGTGTAGTGGGGATGCCCAGGGGCTGTTGGATTTCTGTACAATACCCATCTTTTCCATTTCCAAAAATTCCTTCTTTGCAGATGCCAGCTTGTCTGGTGCAAGACGACGTGCACGAGCGAAGACTGGCCTGTCTTTAGTTGGGATAAAATGTTTCACCCCGTGCTTGACTTCAGCAGTGGAGAAGGTTGGCTGTAACAGTTCCGGATAGTCACTGAGAATTTTACGGAACTTATTGCTCGTGGGTTCTATGAGAGCAAGATCCGAGTTATCTAAAACTGAACTGACAGTGCAGTGAATGTGAGCAAAAGATTCTGCTTCTATCAAGCGGCGTCCTCGAATGCCGACCAACAGGTTGTGCTGACGGAGAAAATCAGCCCCTAAGAGAGGTCGTTTGACATTAGCTGATATAAGACGTGCTTTGAAAATCCGGTTGCCAAAATGCAAAGGTAAGATTCGTGAACCATAGGTGGCTTTGGAGGTTCCGTTGGCGGCTTGCAAAGGTGTTCTTGTAGCACCTGACGCTCTTTCTGCCCATGTTGCTGGTATTACAGAGACTTGTGCGCCTGTATCCACCAAGAAGCGTCTTTTAGACTGTGCGTCGGTCACAAATAGTTGAGTTACCTTTGTCTCTAGGTTTTGTTTAGTACATGGTGTAGTGGGCGAACATGGCGGACCAGCAAGTAAAGTTTCTACCGCTGGCCCGCTCTCCCGTTTCCCTGGTTCTTTTTAGTCTTGAGGTTGCTGAAATATTTACATGGGCTGGAACATCGCCTGGCATTTGAACCAAACTTTCGATGAAACCAACAAATCGTGTCAATCTCAGACAAACCTGCATCATGTGCTACGGTTGGTGTTGGTTTAGGTGGTTGAACCAAAGTGCAGATTGTCGTGTTTGTTGTCAGAGAGTTAAACAGGTTATCAGCCTCTTTCGCCAGTGCTCGGTAGTCAGTGATATTGGGGGAATTAGCAAGTGGAGCACGAATAGATCCAGGTAACAGTCTGAGAAACAGGTGGCGGAAAAGGAAGCATCGCTTGTGGTCTCCCAAAAGAGCTAGCATTCTGTCCATTATTTCTGACGGTTTGCTGTCACCTAGTACTTTAATGTTTAGCAAAGTGTCTGCTTTCTCTGCTTCTGATAACCCGTAAGCATCCGTAAGGAACGATTTAAGTGTGTCGTACTTACAGGTTGGAGGAGGTGAGGATATGATTGATAAAGATCTTGAAGCTGTGTTAGCGTCGAGTGCTGCTACTACATAGTAGTACTTCGTTTCGTCTGTTGTGATTCCACGCAGCACGAACTGAGCCTCAGTTTGAGCGAACCACGCTGAAGTACAAGTGGTCCAAAACGTTGGTAATTTAAGTACTACTGTTTCTATTGACATCGTGGACGAATCGTCGTTGAAAGATTAAGAATAGGAATATTCTGTCTAGATCTAAAGATCACGTCGGGGTCACCACTATGGCACTTGACAGACACAACAGGCAGATACACAACCAACTCAAAACCGTCCAGCTCAGTGTAAATCTCGAGTCGTTTATTTCTGTTTATTACCCGAAGTCCTTCTTGGGTTGACTCCGTTCAACACCTCTGCGCACCTCTGCGCACCACACCTTCATTAAAAAATATGACAAACAGACTTTATTGACAAACAACTACTAATAAAAAGAAACAAACACTTATTCATTGTCCTAATTCTGTTTCCTTTGTGAGGTTTTGTAATGAGACATTTGGAAAGTTCCTCTACAATGTCAAATCATTGGCCAGCGGAAATCAATGCAGAATTTCTACAACAGTACACAGATGACAAAACCGGGGAAAATACAAATCCATTTTGCAAATTAGACTAGCTGGCTTGAAATTAAAAAAAAAAAATCTGTTGTTGTTGTTTTTTAGAATGTTTTTTTCTTTTAAGACAAATCCATTAAACTCACGTTTCCTGTGATGTTCAATATTTCAAAACACTCTCGATTTTACAACCGGCGCTCTATGCAGCAAGCTTTATAATACGTGTGTTTTCCATGTATGTCAAAAGGATTTGAATGGAATACTTCATAAAGCTGCAAAGCGCTTGTCTTGAAGTTCTAGTTTTATCGCCTTTGAAGGGTTCTCTATGTTATCTCCCTAATGATAGTTATAATTCTACCCTTGTATAAATCAGAGCACAAGGCGACCCTATTCCGCTACAACTCAAAAAATCTACACTTTCTGCCATCTTTTAAGCAACCAATCTTGGGTCAACGATATGTGTTTTGACCCGCTTTGTTTCGAATAGCCAATAAAGAAAACCCGGCGTTTCACAACTGAAACATTCAATTTTTATTTGTTAGAGCAATAAGAAATCCCCTATCAGAGACAATAATCATGGGGGAAAAGGCAGTTTACTACTAATGTCATCTATGAAAGACAAATCAACAAGGAAATGAAATAAAATTCTTCAGACTTCTCGCATAGATGTTTGGTGAAAAAGGTGTCGATAAATGTCACTTCAGTTAACGGTGCGATGTTCTAGGTAATGCATCACTACAAATCTTCGTAAGGAAGTTGATAAAAGAATGTTGTTGCGGACTGCAGAAACAGCCAAAGCGATCAAAGGAACATCATTGACCGATCGGTGGATACTCATGTTCTGTTTCCGGCCACAAATTTTGGCTAGAAAATACATTCTGAGAAATTCTGGACAGCATTTGTATTGAAAAAAAAAAAAAAAATTCAGGACCATCACAGTCCGTGTTATCCGTCCATATTCCTGGTCCAGAGAGCCGGGCAGAACAGCCAGTCACTTGTATTATAGAAGAGAGAAAGTGGAAGGACCACCAAAAATTGTTGATACGCATTAAGTAGACTGGAAAAATAGCGACTACTTTGAGGAAGGAGGAAGGGAGAGAGAGAGAGAGAGAGGAAGCGAGGCCAGGAGAGGAGATGAGAGGTCAGAGGGGGTCAGCAAGGGTTCAGAGAGAGAGAGGCACAAAGAGAAGGGGGAATAGAGAGAGAGAAGGCGAAAAAAAAAACAGAGACACAGAAGAGAAAGGGGGAAAAGACAGTGAGACAGAGACACAGAAAGCAGGAGCAAAAGACAAAAAGACAGAGGCACAGAGAGAAGGAGGAAAGAGACGGAGAGACAGAGGCAAAGGGAGAAAAGACAGAGACACAGAGAGCATGGGGGAAAAGACAGAGAGACAGAGACACAGAGAGCAGGGGAAAAAGTCAGAGAGACAGAGACACAGAGAGCAGGGGAAAAAGTCAGAGAGACAGAGACACAGAGATCAGGGGAAAAAGTCAGAGAGACAGAGACACAGAGAGCAGGGGAAAAAGTCAGAGAGACAGAGACACAGAGAGCAGGGGAAAAAGTCAGAGAGACAGAGACACCGAGAGCAGGGGAAAAAGTCAGAGAGACAGAGACACAGAGATCAGGGGAAAAAGTCAGAGAGATAGAGACACAGAGAGCAGGGGGAAAAGTCAGAGAGACAGAGACACAGAGAGCATGGGAAAAAGTCAGAGAGACAGAGACACAGAGAGCAGGGGAAAAAGTCAGAGAGACAGAGACACAGAGAGCAGGGGAAAAAGTCAGAGAGACAGAGACACAGAGAGCATGGGGGAAAAGACAGAGACACAGAGAGCAGGGGAAAAAGTCAGAGAGACAGAGACACAGAGAGCAGGGGAAAAAGTCAGAGAGACAGAGACACAGAGAGCAGGGGAAAAGTCAGAGAGACAGAGACACAGAGAGCAGGGGAAAAAGTCAGAGAGACAGAGACACAGAGAGCAGGGGAAAAAGTCAGAGAGACAGAGACACAGAGAGCATGGGGGAAAAGGCAGAGACACAGAGAGCAGGGGAAAAAGTCAGAGAGACAGAGACACAGAGAGCAGGGGAAAAAGTCAGAGAGACAGAGACACAGAGAGCAGGGGAAAAAGTCAGAGAGACAGAGACACAGAGAGCAGGGGAAAAAGTCAGAGAGACAGAGACACAGAGAGCAGGGGAAAAAGTCAGAGAGACAGAGACACAGAGAGCAGGGGAAAAAGTCAGAGAGACAGAGACACAGAGAGCATGGGGGAAAAGGCAGAGACACAGAGAGCATGGGGGAAAAGGCAGAGACACAGAGAGCAGGGGGAAAATACACAGAAAGAGACACAGGCACAGAGAAAAGTGGGGAAAAGACAGACGCAGAGAGTGCAGGGGGAAAAGACAGAGGGAAGGAGACAGGGAGAGAATAGGGAAAAGGCAGACAGAGACAGAACGAAAAAAAGATGCCCATAGATAAAGAGAAAGATAGAGAGATGGAGGAAGAGACAGGCAAAAAGAAAGTAAGAGAGAGACACACACACATTACACACGTACACACAGATAGAGAGAAAGAGAGGCAAAGAGAGAGAGACACACACAGGGTGGGCGGGGATACAAACAAAAAAGACACATAGACAGAAGGTGAAGAGAATGGGAAAGACAAAGAGATAGAGAGAACGGGGCAGACCAGAGAGAGAAACCCACCCACCCACCCCACACAGACACAGATGGAGGAAGAGACAGAGAGAGCGAGAGAGAAAGGCAAATATAGAAAGAGAAACACCAAACAGACACACAGATTGGAGGGGGGGGAGGGAAGAAAGAGACAGGGAGAGGGAGGGGCAGACTGAGGGAGACAAACAGAGAAAGAGTCACAAAGAGAGAGACAGACAGAGGGGGAGACAGGGAGAGAGAGGAGCATGAGGGAGTCAGAGAAAGGGGGAGAAGGGAGACCGAGAGACAAAAAGATAGACAGAGATGGAAAGGGGTGGGGGCGGGAGGAGTTACGTAGACAGAGACAAAAAGATGGACAGAGATGGAAAGGGGCGGGAGCGGGAGGAGTTACGTAGACAGAGAGACAAAAAGATGGACAGAGATGGAAAGGGGTGGGAGCGGGAGGAGTTACGTAGACAGAGAGACAAAAAGATGGACAGAGATGGAAAGGGGTAGGAGCGGGAGGAGTTACGTAGACAGAGAGACAAAAAGATGGACAGAGATGGAAAGGGGTAGGAGCGGGAGGAGTTGCGTAGACAGAGAGACAAAAAGATAGACAGAGATGGAAAGGAGTGGGAGCGGGAGGAGTTACGTAGACAGAGAGACAAAAAGATAGACAGAGATGGAAAGGGGTGGGGGCGGGAGGAGGTACGTAGACAGAGAGACAAAAAGATAGACAGAGATGGAAAGGGGTAGGAGCGGGAGGAGGTACGTAGACAGAGAGATATAAAGATAGACAGAGATGGAAAGGGGTGGTGGCGGGAGGAGGTACGTAGACAGAGAGACAAAAAGATAGACAGAGATGGAAAGGGGCGGGAGTAGGAGGAGTTACGTAGACAGAGAGACAAAAAGATGGACAGAGATGGAAAGGGGTAGGAGCGGGAGGAGTTACGTAGACAGAGAGAGAAAAAGATAGACAGAGATGGAAAGGGGTGGGGGCGGGAGGAGGTACGTAGACAGAGAGACAAAAAGATGGACAGAGATGGAAAGGGGCGGGAGCGGGAGGAGGTACGTAGACAGAGAGACAAAAAGATAGACAGAGATGGAAAGGGGTAGGAGCGGGAGGAGTTACGTAGACAGAGAGACAAAAAGATGGACAGAGATGGAAAGGGGTAGGAGCGGGAGGAGTTACGTAGACAGAGAGACAAAAAGATAGACAGAGATGGAAAGGGGCGGGAGCGGGAGGAGTTACGTAGACAGAGAGACAAAAAGATGGACAGAGATGGAAAGGGGTGGGAGCGGGAGGAGTTCCGTAGACAGAGAGACAAAAAGATGGAAAGAGATGGAAAGGGGTAGGAGCGGGAGGAGTTACGTAGACAGAGAGACAAAAAGATGGACAGAGATGGAAAGGGGTAGGAGCGTGAGGAGTTACGTAGACAGAGAGACAAAAAGATAGACAGAGATGGAAAGGGGTAGGAGCGGGAGGAGTTACGTAGACAGAGAGACAAAAAGATAGACAGAGATGGAAAGGGGTGGGGGCGGGAGGAGTTACGTAGACAGAGAGACAAAAAGATAGACAGAGATGGAAAGAGGTAGGAGCGGGAGGAGGTACGTAGACAGAGAGACAAAAAGATAGACAGAGATGGAAAGGGGTAGGAGCGGGAGGAGGTACGTAGACAGAGAGACAAAAAGATAGACAGAGATGGAAAGGGGTAGGAGCGGGAGGAGTTACGTAGACAGAGAGACAAAAAGATAGACAGAGATGGAAAGGGGTGGGGGCGGGAGGAGGTACGTAGACAGGGAGACAAAAAGATGGACAGAGATGGAAAGGGGTAGGAGCGGGAGGAGTTACGTAGACAGAGAGACAAAAAGATAGACAGAGATGGAAAGGGGTAGGAGCGGGAGGAGTTACCTAGACAGAGAGACAAAAAGATGGACAGAGATGGAAAGGGGTGGGGGCGGGAGGAGTTACGTAGACAGAGAGACAAAACGATGGACAGAGATGGAAAGGGGTAGGAGCGGGAGGAGTTACGTAGACAGAGAGACCAAAAGATGGACAGAGACGGAAAGGGTGGGTTGGGAGAGAAACAGAGAGAGAAGTGGTGGAGGGTGAAAGAGAAAAAGTCGAAGAAACACGCACACACACACACACACACACACACACACACACGCTGGCCGAGATTAATGTGGGAGCAAAGTAATTGACGCGTTTCAATTTCAAAATTCATTTCTCTTTCAAAATTTTTCAAACCCTCAAAATCTTTACAGATTCACTAGTCCTCTTTCATAATATCAATTTCTTTAAAGAAAACCTTGTTTATTCAGGTTATTGTGATCTCGCGAAACAAGCATATTAGTACATTTGTAACACAATAATAATATACCAGTCTCAACGCTATTTCCGCAGTTATGTCCCCTGATTTTCATATAGATCTAGTTTATATAGGGAAATATTTAGGCTCCTCAAAATCATATTTCGGTAAATTTGCCAGAGTGGTTTCATAGCAACATTTGTTCCTGGTGGCTTTAGCATCGTCTGTGCGAAATTTGGTGATTTCTTCATTAATTTGCACAATTATTTCCTAATTCCCCCTACTATATCTCCCCCTTTCTCTCTTACACCACCCCTCTGTGTGTGTGTATGTAAGTGTGAGTGTGTGTGTGCGTGATTGTATGTGTGTGAATGTATGTGTGTGTGGATGTGTGTGGGTGTGGGTGTGAATGTGTGTTTGCGCGGATGTGTATGAGCGTGTATGCGATTGTGTGTGCGGGTGTAATGTGTACTCACGGGCGCTCGCCTCGACGTTGCGTAGGTTGTAGTGAAGGCCAACATTAACAAATCCAGGGCCCAGAGATCACTGATGCACAGATAACAATCACTGGCGCTTGCCGACACTGAATTTGACATGCTGTGTTTGATCACAGAATCTCTCAGTGGATGTCCCTGTCGTATGCTCTATTGAACTTGACAAGAACACGATCATATTTTATACATAAGTCTCTGGCTTAAACAAGAAATTGTGCAAAACATTGAACAGAAGCTTGCCTATCGAAGTTCTCTAGATTAAGGAGGGAGGGGCGCAATATTCCGTCAGATGGTGACACTCCCTGGCGTGTAGTCCATATGGTGTAATCGATTCCGAAGCATGGTCAGCCACATGTCAAATGAAATTATTTACAAAAGTATCAGAATGAATGCTTAATGACGTTTTAATCCATTTAATTTTCTTCATTCCATTTCAGATTATGTTCGCCTTTAAGTATGTCAAAAGCTCCTCAACTTTAATGAAAGTGTGAGGGAGGAGATGTAAAGGTTTCTGTTCTCACCTATTTTGAGATCTGAGTGTTCGATATTCATCGTATCCAACGTATGTATAACAAGAATGGCCCACCCAACCCAAACAGACCGACGTTGCTGCATAGAGTGTCATAGCAACTCACTGTTTAACTGAGAATATTTCAGAAGGTTCATTAGCAGGTAGCTCCAGACAGAGACAGACAGTGGGAGATCATACATGATACAGGTAGTGCCGACTGGACTTCCCATTCAGAAAAGGGCAAATGCACCATCAGAAGCTTGTACACTTCATCAGTGCCATCGTTCTTAGCGAGTTTGCGTTTTCAGCGCAAGGGTCGTTTTTTTAAAATTATTTTTCCTTGCCAGTCATTGGAAGCCAGACATTTGTTCTCCCGTTCTTGAAAACTGACCGAGGTGTGCAAAACATTGAAATAAGGACAACTTGCGCAATTGAAAAGAACTTCAGGTGTAATTTTTATTAAAGGCAAAAGTTTATATTATTGGTAACGAAATTTAATGACGGCAGTATAAATATTAATATCAAACCGTGGTTGTTTTAATTAAAATGAGTGTTACAGTTTCACTGAATAAATCGAGACGGGAGTATGGAACCCTGAGGAGTTGAATTTAAGTTAAAATACGGTGCATCTCGATGCCGTAAAGGAAGAAAGAAAATTTAATCAATTTCTCAAAAAGATACACTTCTTTAATTTGCGCAATTCCAGTAACAGCCGTGTCAGAATGGCCAGATATCATTTCCTGACACCGACGTTTCTGTTGCTCTATATGAAGTTTTCACTGTGCACTTCCTGCCAGCCATTTCCTGAGACGGTTTCAGCTACTCCCATGTCATGTACATCCTCCACAGAGGTGAGGGATGCTCTGCAAGGGGAAGAACTCGGGAGAGCCATTAACGTGGGGAAAGCACTCTGTGTTTATAATTGTTCGGTGAGCGCCGATTGCCTTTATGCCGTCAGGGCCACCATCTCAGGCCAGAAAACGTGTGTCTACATCTCAGGATTGGTCACATCTCGATCGACCTCTTCTCGTGACTACATGAGGTCTCCAGACTGCGAGATGTACACATTATCTGGGTATCATGTAGGTCAGTGTCCGTCCAATAAAACAGGTAGACATTGCGAGACTGACATTCCCTTCCACTGTGATACGATATGGGTGGAGACAACGCCCACTACAGAACAATCAGACTACTCCAGCATGGAAACTACATTGTTACAGTTCAAGATACGAACGGTAGCCAACGATGAAGATGGTGCCAATGCTACGGTTATTTACGATGTGACAATGGCCGCCTCCGATGGAACTTCTTTCGTTCGCAGTACCTCACATTACTACTTCTCTTTCAATTACACCTCCCGATCATTCCCGGATCCGCCGATGAAAGAGGTTCGTTACGCGCTTGGCCAATCTACAAACCACGAGACGACATTTGTGAAAGTACAGCTAGACGGCACACAAGAACTAATCGGCCCTGTTCAACTGAGCCCTTTCACGTCACTACGGCAAGCGAAAGTCTCCAACAACAGAGTAAAAGGTACTAACACACGGTGACATAACCATGTTACACATTCTCCACTTTACAATTTTTTTTCAACATCATAAATAGTGTTATATCCTATTATAATAATTATCCTCCTTCATTTTCTTTTCATCATTGTCATTATCAACGTATAGAACTGAATCTGGGTGCAAAGTAACAGCAGTGAGGATTGAGCATCAAAACAAAATAATCAGTAGGTGTATATTCATATGATTATTCAAAGCCGTACACAATATCAATAGAAAGTAATCCTAAAATTCAGAACTGTTATTATAATTAAATAATCACCATAGTACAGATATGTTGGTTTGAGATAAAGAGCGAATGCGGAGAATGATTGTACTCATTTGCATTAAATTAAGCTATTTGTATTTCTAAATTTATTGAGCAATGAGCCTCTGGTGTTGATGCTTAGCACAGAGGAAACGTATCATTGTAAAAATAAAAGCATTAATTTGCAGGAATGATGCGTAAGGTCTCACCCATTCCGAACACCCACAATTCTGGACTTGATCATCACTACAACTCGTTCACGATATTGTGACACATTATGTTCCTGAAAAAAACACTTCCATTCATGATTCTGATTGCAACGTCAGAACGATTCACATGTTTTACTATGTTGTAGTTTAGAATGAAGAACAGCAAGAACCAGCCAATCAAATCACGAGGCCGTTAAACCCCAGATTAGTAAGTCGCTTCGTCTGCATGGGTATTTTTATTATTACACAGCTAGTCGACTTTGAAAGTTAGTAGCTTCTTGGACCGTCCCTCTGGTGATGATGTGTCATCGAGGGACGACTATGAGATCTATGATTATAATTCGCAAATTCTCCACCTTTGAACGGTTGAGGCTTTTTATTAGGCCGCCTACAGTGACCAATTTTCACTGGTAGGTTTCAAATGATCTGGAGGATGCATCGAAGTTTCCATTTTTTTAGTGGTTTTTTTTTTGAATTTATAGAAAATGTATTGTTTCATCGTGCTGTCAACAGTTCTACATTTCATTCTCCACCCTGGCACCATATTGTTATGTATCGTACATGACATAAAAAGTAACCATATCAAACCTTCAGTTAGGTGCGTAGTGCACTGGCGCGCAGAGGTCTGAAGCATGACTGTCCAGATTATGAGGGAAAGAGAGAAAAAGAGAAAGAGAGGGCAGGAGTTTATTCCAAATTTACGTAATACATTAAGTTTAATGACAACGTATGTTTAACGTCTCTATAGGTGGCGCGGACCTCGTCACAGCACTGCAGAGTGGACACGCCCGTTTAAGCAGAGATTACACCCACGTCCATTTCGTTGAGGCTGCTCCACAGGCTTTCCTCCAGGTGATATTTCTTGCTACTGAACCTGAACCTGGAACGCAGCCTGCTCAGTTCTTGTCCTTTCGACGTAGCACAGGCAATGGGGTCGCATATATTTTACATCAAGACATTTCTGGAAGCAGTTCCACGGTGTCAAGTGGATCCAGCCAGTCCAGCTGGGAATTTGATGACTGTTGGTATCCAGGTGCCAGTAACACTCTTGATGTCCTCAAGTATGTCAGGCTGACCATCCTGGACACGGGAAGTCCCGTGCGTGTGGTCATAGACAACCAGGAAGCAGCTGACGTATTGATGACTGTAATGACCAGTCAGAACGTTTTGACCATCATGGCACCCTATCTTGAACAGCCCGCAGTGAACGGCAACTTTGCTGTTCCTCCTATCATCGTTTATTCATCCATATCTGGTCGTGGTGTGTCCTCAAAGCTCAGACTTTCCCATGAACAGTCGACATTCCATGAACTCCTGGGTCCCTCATCTGGTCACAAAGTTGAGTGGTTTCTGAGCAGTCGAGTATGGGAACTGGTGTATTCGGTCCAGCCGGGCAATAATGTTCTGTATGGACAGGAGACTCCTCTCAGGCAGGCGGCTTTGGGCGGACATAATATCCAAGTGTGTGCTGTCATGCGGAGAAGCACGTGGTGTTTCGGTACTAAATATGTCACAGTCTTGGATGATGGTGAAGTGACTTTACAGAGTCCTACTGTACCGTTTTTCGAGATAACAACGCCAGATGGAAATGACCTTTTCAAGGACACGCCTGACCTTGTGGTAGTTTATGCTACATCTCGAGGTCAGTGCCTGGTTCTGAAGTACAAAAATGGTGAAGTAAATGGCATGAACAGCAACTGTCCTGGGGTCACTCGCATCAAATGGTACGTGGAAAACTGAATCCCCGGATCTCTGGTGTAAGTATAATCTAACTGTATTGAATTCATCATTACTTTTAGCAATTTATCACTAACAAAATAGACAGGAGTAGTCAAAATCTCTCTATTAGCAGTGATAGCTAGATAAAGTAGTTTAATCTTTTTCAACATTCAGTTCTATCTATTTCTTTATCTCTCTCTTTGGTCTCCTTCCTATCTCTATACCTTTACATTTTTGTTATTGACTCAAGCTTTAGTCTGTCGTTCCTTCTTTTTGCCTCTCTCTCTCTCTCTCTCTCTCTCTTTCTCTCTCTCTCTCTCTCTCTCTCTCTCTCTCTCTCTCTTTCTCTCTCTCTCTCTCTCTCTCTCTCCAGTCTGCCTCTTTCTCTCCTCTCTCTCTCGCTGTCTCTCTCCCTCCCTCTCTCTCTCTCTCTCTCTCTCTCTCTCTCTCTCTCTCTCCCTCTCCCCACCGCTCTCTCCTCCTCTCTCTCTCTTTCTCTCATAATAATATATTGTCCCTAGGCAATGAGTATTATGTGAGCACAAAAAAATGCGCTATTTTATTCATATCATTTTTTTTTTCAGGCTATGCAAGAACTCTGATTTCGTCTGGTTCCTTTGACTTGGTCTCTCTGAAAGCAAGTTTGTAGTTATCTTCACCGACTGGGGAATCATTCAGCCCTCAGTTATTAATCTTTCTGCACCCGCAGATGTTTTTGCAAGTTTGAATCATCTTGTATTCTGGCCTTGAAAAAAAAAAAAGTCCTTGAAGAATGTATGGCTGGACTTCGGCAACATACTAAAGCGATGGGTTTTCACGTTGTTTTATTTATGTTTATGAAGTCAGTTGAACATAAATGATATTGAACTCCTGATGAATCTATCGTCGATATCAATCTCCATTTCAATGTTAGCTTTCGAGAGAAATGTTTGCTCAGCGGCAATGTTTAGCTAACGAGCAAGAGCACTGGGTGCATCAACAAGAATTCCGGTTTGTTTTTTTCATATTCTGGTATACATATCCGTCATGGTAAATTATAAGTTTTTGGTATAAGGGCCTGTAAGATCCTACCTTTGATTTATGATGAAAGTCACACAAAACCTGATGAATCTTTCTAATTTTTAATATATTTGTACACTATAGTTCATTTGTAAGTAACTTATGCTGTATTGATGTTTCATTCTCTTTCGATATCCGATTTTTACTGACCAAATTTAAATGTTTACATCCATTGGTTTTTGCTAATGAAATGCCTACTTTTGCACGTTATGTCAGTTTATGCACTTTTCCTATAATATTTTATTTATTCGTTTGTGTTCTAGCCAAGTGAAATGCAAAATTTTATGACATGTACATTTAGAATTATTATCATGTTTCCTTCAAATGACCCGAGATGATCTGTGACACAAAAACGCAAACGCCGTCCTGAGTCATATGGCTTTCTCCATTCATGCCAGATGTAAAGCTGGCACCATGTTTTGTCATGTCATATAGATACCAGAGTTATGGACGGCGAGTTCTGTTCTACCATACAAGGCTGACGTTATGAGCATGAGAACCAGCAATGAAGAAGTATGCCAGCTACACCAACTGTGTCAGAATACTCCAATTAGTTTTCTTAAATTGCCAGCCCTTTTCAAACCTTGCCTTTTCACAGCATAAATTTGCCAAGTCCTGACCAATACTTTCTCTGTCATTTTTGAGAGGGTAGAAACAGTGAAGAAAATAATGCAAAGGCTTTTATCAAACATCCCCATAAGGTAACAGATATGTTGAAGCAACCTGCGCAAGTTTCCAGTATGGTTCACTAAGAAAATGTAATGTCGATAAAATCTTACAGCCAATATGTACATATGCATATCCCATAATTATTTTATGCATGTTCGAGTCTGCTTGTCCCTATTTGTTGACAGCATTGAATTATTTTTTCATGTTAACATCTGTTTTGTACAAGAAATTATGACACCAGAGAGTATATATCTATAGAGAGGTTTCACTATTGGTCGATATACACTGCGAGACACGAGAGGCTCTGCGAAACCATTGTTAGCATGGAGCGGAGAGTAGGCCGCTGCGGTAAACAATATCCGTTTCTGCATTTCCACAGGCCGTAGGAGCTTACAAACGGTTGTAAATAGTTTCAATCAGCCCAAAAATATTAACAAACCACAGTAAACAAATATGCGCAATATCTTTGGTGGAGAAGGTCTCTTTCAATTCTTCAATTTCTGGTTTACCGCAGTGACCTAGTTTCGCAATTTGGCGGAAGTGAGATCTCTCTATAAATCTACTCTTCCTGATGACACTTTTTATGTGGCTTCATGTTGTCCATTGTGAAAACGACACAAGAAATCATGACACTTTTTAAGCGGCTACATGTTGTCCATTGTGAACAACACAAGAAATCATGACAATTTTTAAGTGGCTACATGTAGTCCATTGTGAACAACATAAGAATTCATGACACTTTTTGAAATGACCTCATGTTGTCCATTGTGGAACAAGGGCTTACAGAGGATGATTGTATCAATGATTTTAAATATTTTTTTTACATGTATATTTAGTACCTTCATTAAAAAATATGATAAACAGACTTTATTGATAAACAACGACTAATAAAAAGAAACAAACACTTATTCATTGTCCTAAATCTATACTCTCTGGTACGACTGTAGAATATGGGAAGCTTCGTAGACCAAAAAGAGAGAGAGACATAGACAGAACAGTGGATTCACAGGTTTATCCCGGATAATGCCGGGAACTTTATCTGGTACTTGTAAACTATGATATGCGTCGTCGGTGTCGTGGCCGAACCGCCTATGACATGGAAACAAAATTTTACAGTAGAAGGGAAAAACTTGTCGGACTTGCCAGACCTCACCACCCTTAACACTAAAAATCCTATAAGGTCTAACTTATGATATATAACGTCGATGTCATGGTCAAACCACTTATTTTGTGGAAACAAAGTTTTACAAAGGGCTTGTCAGATTTGTCAGACTTGTGCAAGGGATTTCTCAGACTTGTCGAACCTGTGCCACGAACTTTTTTAACCTGTCGGACTTGCTGAAAATGTTGGACTTTTCAGATTTGTTTGGAATGCGGGCTTGTTCGACTTGACTAACGTGCCAGGAGGTGATCGGACTTGTGGGGAGGACTTGTTGGACTTGTGCAACGGACTCTTCCGTCTTGTGCGGCGGACTTGACGTACTTCTCAAAAATGTGATCTGGAATTCTCGGACTTCTTCTTCTTCTTCTTCTTCTTCCCATGTAGTTGACTCGTCTATATAATCTGACGATTCCTCAACTGCACTATGTGCGACTCGACGCCCCTGCTCTGAGGCTAAAACAGGCTAAAACAGCATATATTAAGACCATTTAAAATATATCGTTGTGTAATTTCTTTGTATATGTATATCTCTGGTTAAAAATATCTCCTGGTACCTAGATTGTGCACAGAAATAGACCCACACTTTAAATACAATGGTAGCTGCAACGGATAATTATGTTCTTCAATTCATTGCCAAAAGCCGTTGCAGACGATATTTTTTGGACTTCTGCCGGGAGGTTGTTCCACATCCTGATGACACTAGGGTAAAAAGAGTAAAGATGGCTGTTAATCCGTGAGTTGGGGATGTTATATTTTATGTTATTCTTTCTGTTGCCTCTGGTGTTAATGCTGAGGTGGTTCAGTGGGATATCGATATTTCCTTCCCTGCCCTTATAAAATAGTTTTACTTTGTTTTTTGCTCTTCTTTTTTCTAATGGTGTCCACTCGAGGTCTCTCATCATTGTATTGACACTACTGCTTCTAGCATAATCATTTGTCACAAAGCGAGCAGCTCTCCTCTGGACCCTTTCCAGTTGTTCTATGTTTATTCGACAGTGGGGGTCCCAGACACTGCAGCCATACTCTAGGGAGGGCCTCACGAAGGTGTTATAGCATTTTTCTTTTACTTTCCCATCACAGTTAGAGATGTTCCTTTTCAGAAATGCTAGTATACTGTTTGCTTTGTTGCATGTGCTATTAATATGTTGGTTCCATGTAAGTTTTCTGTCTAATGTAATTCCTAAATATTTAGCCTCATCTGTTTCACTCAATTTCTCGCCATGTATAAAGTAGTCCGAGGTGATGTTGCGATGTTTATTTGAAATTCTCAGGACTTGGCATTTATTGGGGTGGAATTCCATACGCCAGTCCCTCTCCCATTCTTGTAGACTGTCCAAATCTTTCTGTAAAATTTCCGTATCTTCTTTTGAATTTATTGATCTATAGAGGAGGCTATCATCGGCGAACAGTCGTAATTTAGTGCCTGGAGAGATCTTACTCGGCATATCGTTAATGTAAACTAAAAATAGCAAGGGGCCCATTACAGTACCCTGAGGTACTCCCGAGAGAACAGGTGCAGGATTGGATGACTTTCCGTCAACGACTACTATTTGTGTTCTGTTTTCTAAAAAAGACTTAATCCACTTCAAAGTACTGTTTCTAACTCCATAATGGTTTAGTTTAGTCAAAAGGCTAGCATGGTGCACTTTATCGAAGGCCTTACTAAAATCTAGTAAAATGGTGTCCGTCTGCCTGGTATTATTCAAGTTATTAACAAAATCGTTGCAAGTTGTGATCAGCTGTGACTCACACGACCTGTATTTTCTAAAACCATGCTGTACATGTGTTAAAACCGAGTGTCTCTCGAGATGCTTCATGATGCTGGTGTGCAAAATATGCTCTAAAAGCTTACAAGATATTGATGTCAGGAAGACTGGTCTATAATTTTCAGGACTAGCCTTATTTCCTTTCTTAAAAATGGGTACAACATTTGCTTTTTTCCAGTCTTCCGGTATTTTTCCTTGTTCGATTGAAGCTCTAAACAGCAAAGTGTAAACGGGGCCAATTTCCTTGGCACAAAGTTTCAGTAATTTGGCGGTAATTCCATCAGGCCCTGTAGCTTTATTTTCATTAAGGTTTTCCAAAAGTTTCAGTACTCCATTTTCTGTAACAAATATTTCATCCATATCCGGCAGTTTGGCACCACTCAGCTCACCCGAGTAGACACCCCCTGGGTCAGAAAAGACCTTACAAAATTGAGTATTTAAAATATTGGCTCTTTTTTGGGGCATCTTGCTGTGGGTGTCCTCTTTCATCGTTCAGTGCCGCTACTCCAAAGTTTTCTTTGTTTTTACTTTTCACATATCTCCATAGTTTTTTGCTGTTATCACTTGTATCACTTATCATGTCATGGACATAATTATTGTGAGCTTTCCGGCATTCTTTCTGGGTCAATCTTTTGATTTCTAGATATTTTTTTTTTACTCGTTCGGAGTTGCACTGTTTCATTTTTTTTAACCATTTATATTTTTCCCGGACTAATCGTTTCGTTAAAGTATTTATCCAGGGTTGATGAATTTTCGTGGATGACATTTTTGTTGTAACATTTTCCATGATCGTATTCAGGTTTAACTTGATACAGTCCCAAAGTTTGTTTACGTCTGTTTTTGAAGAGTGGTATTTCATGAAAAAACTGCCAAAAGTTGCTGCCTCTTTTCAGTATATTTTCGTCTGTCTGATTCCATAGGTAAATCTGTCGCCTAATAGGTCTTTTTATAAAGGGTTTCAGTTCTGAATCGATTTGAACTATGTCATGGTCCCCTAGGCCAGGGAGAATTTTGAGCTCTCTTGTAAGGTTAGGGAAATTAGTAAAGAATAGGTCTAACAGTGCATCTCCTCGAGTGGTTTCTTTTACTGCTTGCTCTAGGCCCATGTCCGCAATGCTATCTAAAAATAAGTCATTTATTTCTCTTAAATTTTGGCAATTCTTCACGTTACCTTCTTCCCAGTTTATGTCAGGCAAATTGAAATCTCCCCCTATCCAGATGGAGCCTTTTTGTTCTTTTGGTAGGCACTGAGAAGTTCATCACAGATGTTCTTACTTAGTTTCCAGGTCACTACTAGGGGGTCGATAGACTGCACCCACGACGAGAGGAGGTTTACCCTTCACGCTAATCTTACAGAAGACAGTTTCTCCTGCTTCCCTACTGGGTATTTTTTCACTGACTAAATTTTTCTTCACTGCTATCAAGACCCCACCTCCCCTTCTCTTCTTCCTATCATTTCTGTAGATTTCGTAATCATCGCTGATTGAAATTTCACTGGTTTTTATATTTTCATTTAGCCATGTTTCTGTTCCGATGATTACATCAGATTTAGTTTCATTCAAGAATGAGCTCAGTTTTTCTTTCTTGTTCCAAATGCTATGAAAATTTATAACCTGGGTTCTAAACATAGTTTTCTCTTTGGCTGGCTCTTTTTTCTTGGATTTGGGGTGTGGAGTTGACGAACATTTTGGTTCAAAAATTGGTATTTCAGTGTTACTTTTATTCATATTCATATCCAAATGTTGTAAGATATCAAAACTATTGTGGGATCTTGATCTACTTCTATCTAGATCTAAGTTTAATTGAAAATCAGTGAACAAGCTGGAACTAAAATTTGGCATGCCACACTGGACACATTCCCATGCGGCACTGCTGTTGCCCAGTACTTCATACATTACTGAGTTTATTCCCATACAGTCGATGTGGTACCAGCAGTCACAACTATCACATGCAATGGCCCTCGTTTTCCAGGTACATTTTTTAAGGCAAACGGGGCAAGGGGGAAATCTGGTCTGGGGTCCAGGGTTGAGCTCTACGTCACCCGACAATGACAGTAGTAAAAACATTACTAAAGAGATATTCATTTTATTTGAAGGACTAGTTAACTTAAATTTCGAACTGGTTCTAGATCTATTTCTCCTTTTCTGTCCGAGGACAGACCATGTGTTTATTAATGAGGTCATGAATTTAGGCGAGTTGACAACACTAAATTTCCAGTTGTTATAATTAGCCTCATGTTTAGATCTAGATCTAATATTCCATCTACATCCAAGTGAATACAATTCTGATCTATATACTAAAATATATATACTCGTTGGACTTGTCGGACTTCTGCGGCGAACTTGTGTAAATAATTATTGTTCTGCCGACTTGTGCCCCTGGCTCGTCAGACTTATGCGGCAGACCTGTTGGGCTTGTGCTACGGATTTGTCGGACATTTGCAATGGACCTATCAGATATGTTGGACTTGTTCTGGGAAAATGTCAGATTTGTCATAATTGTTCAGCCCGCACAGCAGACATGTCAAAGTTTTGGGGTTTGTGCAGTAGACTTGTCGGACCTGTGTCGATGACTTGTTGGATTTGTCATACTTGTCAGACTTGACCAACCTGTGCGACAGACTTGTCGGACTTGACAAACTTGTCAGACTTGTACGGTGGGCTTGTCAGACCTGTCGGATTTGTGCGGATGACTTGTCAGAATTGTTGCACTAGTGCGGTTTTGTCGAATTTTGACGGACTTGTCAGACTTGTGCTATGGGCTTGTCAGACTTTTTCGGCCAATTTCTTGGACTTGTGTATCGGACTTGTCGGAATTTTTTGTCCAACTTGTTGAACGTGTGCACCAGACTTTTCAAATTTTTTCGGCCAACTTGTTGGACTTGTGTGTCGGTCTTGTCGGATTTTTTTCTCCAACTTTCGGACTTGTGCATTTGGCTGGTCGGAATTTTTTCGACCAACTTGTTGGAACTTCCCATTTGACTTGTCAGATATTCTTGGCCAACTTGTTGGACTTGTGCATCAGACTTGTCAAAATTTTTGGGCCAACTTATCGGACTTGTGTGTCAGACTTGACAGACCTTTTTGGGCCATATTGTTGGATTTGTGCGTCTGGCTTGTCAAAATTATTTGGCCAACTTGTTGGACTTGTGGGTCAAACTCATCGGATTTTTTTTTTTTGGGAGGGGGGGTCAAATTTTTGAACTTATGACTCGGACTTGTCAGATTTTTGGGCCAACTGATTGAACTTGTGCGTCTGTCTTGTCGGATTTTTTTTACCAACTTGTTGAACATGTGTGTTGGACTTGTCGGAAAATTTTCGACCAACATGTAACATGTTGGACTTGTGCCTCAGAGTTGTCATATTTTTTGGCCGACTAGTCGCACTTGTGCATCAGGCTTGTCAAACTTTTTTGGCTAATTATCGGACTTGTGTATCAGACTTGTCAGACATTTTTTGGCCAACTTGTTGGATTTGTGCATCAGACGTGTCAACATTAATTTTTTGGCAAACTTGTGCGTCAGAGTTGGCGGAATTTTTCGTCCAACTTATTTGACTTGTTGGAATTTTGCAGTTGACTTATTGAACTAGTGCATCAGAATCGGCGGAATTTTTTCGGCCAACTGGTGGTTGTATTTGTGTGTCGAACTTGTCTCAATTTTTTGGCCAACTTACTGGACTTATGCGTCAGATTTGTCAGACCTTTTTCGCCAAACGTATTCGATTTGTGGGTCAGACTTGTCCAAATTTTTTGGACAACTTGTCGGACTTATGTGTCAGACGTGCCAGTATTGTCAGCCAACTTATTGGACTTGTGCGTCGGGTCCGTCAGACTTTTTGGCCAACTTTTAGGATTTTAGGATCGGACTTGTTTGAATTTTTTTTGGCCAACTTGTTACATTTGTGTGTCGGATTTGTTGTCAAAACTTTTTATCCGAATTATTGGACTTTTGCGTCAGACTTGTTAGACTTTATTTCGCCAACTCGTTGGATTAGTGCATCAGATTTGTCTGAAATTTTCGGCCAACATGTTGGTCTTATATGTCAAACTTCCCAGATTTTTTTCTGCCAAGTAGTTGGATTGGCGTATTAGACTTATAAAAAATTTTTGGCCAACTTGTTGAACTTGTGCGTCAGACTTATGATAATTTTTTGGGCGTCTTGTTGGATTTGTGCATCAGATTTGTCGCAAATTTTCAGCCAACTTGTCAGACTTGTGTGTCAGACTTGTCAGAATTTTTTGGCCAATTTGTCGGATTTGTGCGTCGGACTTGTCAAATTTTTTAGGCAACTTGTCGGTCTTGTCCATAAGATTTGTCAAAAATTTTTGGCCAACTTGTCGGACATGTGCGTCAGACTTGTCGGAATTTTTCTGCCAATTTCTGGAACTTGTAGGTCGGCTGGTCATTTTTAGGCCAACTTATTGGACCTGTGCGTCAGACTTGTTGGAAATGTTTTGGCCAACTTGTCGTACTTGCGCCTCTGACTTGTTGGATTTTTGCGATTAACTTATTGGACTTGTGCGTCAGACTAGTCGAAATTTTTTCGGCCAACTGGTTGGACTTGTGCGTCAGATTGTCAGACTTTCTTCGGCCAACTTCTTGGACCAGTGTGTCAAATTTGTTTGAATTTTTCAGCAAACTTACTGGACGTATGTGTCAGACTTGTCAGTCCTTTTTCGTCTAACTTGTTAGATTTGTGCGTCAGATTGGTCAAAGTTTTTTAGCCAGCTTGTCGGACTTGTGCGTTAGAATAATCGGACTTTTTTGGCCAACTTGATGGATTTGTACCCACAAGCTAATGTACCCACTTGCGATAAATTTTGTAATGGTGAGAAAATAAAACAAGTAAAAAACTTCAAATACCTGGGATATACCATAACACAAAATGCAAAGAGTGACATTGAAATAAAGAAGAGAATTGCAATGGCCAGGGATACATTCAGCAAAATGAAAGCCATATTTACAAGTTACAGGAACATCACTATCGGCACCAAAATTAACACCCTTAAAGGATATGTCCGGTCAATTCTCTTATATGGATGTGAGTGCTGGGTACTGAATAAAGACACAGAAAGGAGACTGGAGGTTGTGGAATTATGGTTCCTCCGGAGGATGATGAAAATACCATGCACAGAGAGAAAATCCAATGCTGAGGTCATCCAAATGCCAGGCTACAAACGATCCCTAATAAGGACAATCAGAAAGAGACAAATGAAATTCCTGGGACACATATTTTATGTAGGAAGAATGGAATCAAGAAACAAATGCTATGCGGCAAAATAGAGGGGCGGAGAAGCAGAGGACGGCTAAGAACTACATACATTGACAGCCTCAACAACTATGCCACCAAAAAGTCGATTAGTAACACCGAGCTGATAAGAATGACTGACAACAGAGAAGCCTGGAGTGCCATGGTCGTCGATGTCTGCTCCAGACCTGACACATAAAGAAGAAGAAGAAGATGTATTTGTGGGTCAGACTTGTCAAAATTCTTTGGACAACTTAATGGACCCTGCATCAGATTTGTCAGACTTTTTCGGCCAACTAATTGGACTTGTGCATCAGGCTTGTAAAAATTTTTTGGCCAACTTGTCGGACTTGTGTGTCAGAAATGTCAGAATTTTTATGCCAACTTGTTAGACTTGTGCGTCAGACTTGTCAAACATTTTTGACCAACCTATCAGACTTGTGTGTCGGACTTGTCGAAATGTTTTGGCCAACTGGTCAGACTTGTGGGTCAGGTTTTTGAAATTTTTTGGCCAACTTATCGATCTTGTCGGAATTTTCGGCCAACTTGTTGGACTTGTGCATCGGACTTGTCGGATTTTTTCGTCCAAACTTTTGGACTTGTGCATCAGACTTATCGGAATGTTTCGGCCAACTTGTTGGACTTGTGCATCTTACTTGTCAGACTTGTGTGACAGATTTGTTGGACTTGCGCCAACATTAAAACAAAAACTTGCAATTCTACAGGATGACAAAGCGGCGTATAAAATAGCTGGTTTTATGCCTTAATTGTTTGTGTGTGTATGTGTGTGTCTGTGTGTTTGTGTCCTTATTTTAGATCTAGTTCATTCAGTGAAAAGGTCATGAATTGATGATTTGCTTTTAGGGATCTCTGACCAGTTGCACGTAATTAATATTTATCCTAACACTAACCCTAATAAAAGCTTGCAATTCTAATAGGTGAAAACGAGGCGTTTAAAATAGTAGGCTGTATGCGTTATTTGTATATATGTGTGTGTGTGTGTGTGTGTATGTGTCTGTCGTCTGTCTGGGTGTCTCTCTTTTTCCCCGTCCCTCTGTCACATCCTCTCTCTCTCTGCCTCTAATCTCTCTTTCTCTCTTTCCCTGCCTCTTCCTATTCTCGCTCTGTCTCTCTCTAGTCTCTGCCTCTCTCTCTCCCTCATTGTGTCTGTATTGTCTGTGTGTCTCTTCACCCTCCCCCCCCCCCACCTCCTTCGCCCCGGTCTTTCTCCCTCCCTCCTCTGTTCCTTATCCAGTCCCCGTCTCTCCTCCTTTCTCTCTTACACCACCCCCCCCCCTCTGTTTGTGTATGTAAGTGTGAGTGTGGGTGTGTGCGTGAGTGTATGTGTGTGAAAGTGTGTGTGTGAATGTGTGTGGGTGTGGGTGTGAATGTGTGTGTGTGCGGATATGTGTGTGAGTGTGTATGTGAGTGTGTATGCGGGTGTAATGTGTGCTCACGGGCGCTCGCCTCGACGTCGTGTAGGTTGTAGTGAAGGCCAACATTAACAAATCCAAGGCCCAGAGACCACTTGTGCACAGATAACACTAACTGGCCCTTGCCGACACTGAATTTGTCATGCTGTGTTTGATCACAGAATCTCCTCGTGATATCTCTGTCGTATGCTCTAGTGAACTTGACTGTCACAAAGCGCAGGTGCAGACAATGGTACCGCAAATGCGGTTTGCAACTTTGGGATATTTCGGCCTATGTGAGACTACAACACACCAATGGAAACAAGTGCTTTGTAGTTATACACACAATAAACTTTATTGGGACACGTGGGATGGGGGCTTAATGTTAATGAACGTTAGTTAAATAGTCTAAATAACTTGAAATAAATCAGTTAATCAATTTTGAAAGCAAAAATACGTAACTGAAACGATGGACAAATGTTTCACACAGATATAATGACAATGGTCAAAAGACAATGCATGTAACAATAGCTAAGCTAAGTACCTGAAAGAAAAGGTTTCTAATTAATGCAATGAAGAGACAATCATCTGTGCATGCAATGATGAGAAAATGGATTGTAATATGCTACACTAAAACACAGATAAAAAGGTAGATGACTGTATATCTCACCGGCTCTGCACTTAATGAAGTTCCACACAGATTATATACACACTCTTCCAATAATTACTCTAACTAAAATGTTACTAAAACTTATCCTATATTATTATTCTGAATCTGTAATCTTGACGGTAATGGTCCTAAATCGAAGAATGTCTGGTCTCTTGAGAAACTGGAATCCACGAAGGCAATGTTCTCTAAAGTGCACTACAGGTTATACTGTCAATACACAAAATGTCCTGGTCACAGCTACAGGATACACTCTATTAGTATTACAACTGTCCTGATCACGCGTACAGACTAGATATATATCAAAAGCACTGTTCTCATCCACAAGATAACTACTATATAACTAATGTCCTGACTACTCGTGCAGGATGCCGTTGAAGGTTCTGGTCACAGTCACAGGATACACAAAATAATGAAATGTGCTAACAATATGCACAGGATACTTTACAGGTAAAACAGGTGGTTATTTTATGGTCTTGGGCCTCTAGCCTTCCCGCTGTTCTGCACAATTCACAGACACGCCGGGTACAATACACTACACGCGGTTAGAACCCTGCCTGGTCACGCTGAGACGTACAGGTCTAATACTGCCACAAGAAGCGAGTATAGCACTGGAAATATTAGAGTTCCTTATGAACTTAAGATATGTGCAACATATGAACCGCGCTACACGAGCTAACTTTAAACTTTGACTCACACGCCGCTCTAACCGAGCTTATTTCATGCTCTGACAAAGCAAGACATATTTACTATGACTAAGTCCTACGCGAACTTGAAAGTCATAAACACGCTCTACCCGAGCTATCTTTAACACAGCCTCATTGGCACTGTTAATATACGTCTGTGTCCTACTATAAGAACTACAGACAGGTACACCACTCTACGTGACCAGGACCTCGCTCTACACTAGCTAACTTTGACATAGGCTTTATAGGCACTGTTAATACATGCCTGAGTTCTACAATAAGAACTACTAACATGCAGGTACACTACTTCTCACGAGCAGGACCTCGCAGTGAGTCTATCGCAAGCGGACTGACTACTCCAGATTTGATCTGGAATAGATACAGAAACTCAAAATTACAGAAAATTACAGAGGTGAAAACTGGGAGGTTCTACCTAGCTCAAATTTGTGAGCCATAAAAACGTGCACAAAGATTCCACAGTGGTCAAACTCGGATGCTGGGATATTAAGTGGACAGGCCAGAGATAATTGCTCTACCCGCAGGTAGCCTGAGACATAAATTCGAACAATAGAACAGGAAGGTGGAACGATCGAAGGGGAAGGTGGACGGTCATTACACGGCATTTCGTTACATTGACAAAAACACAATCATAGTTTATACATAAATCTGCGGCTTAAAAAATAAATTGAAAACTGTTATCATGCAAATGCACTTTTGTTAATCCATTCAGAGTTCTTATTCATTACAACAGAAGCTTGTCTATCGAAGTGCTCTAGATTAAGGAGGGGGGGGGGGGTCGCGCAATAGTTCGTCAAATGGTGACGCTCCCTGGCGTGTAGTCGATATGGTGTAATCGATTCCGAAGCATGGTCAGCCACGTGTAAAATAAAATTCTTTACAAAAGTACCGAAATGAATGCTTAATGACGGTTTAATACATTTAACTTTCTTCGTTCCATTTTACATTATGTTCACCTTTAAATTTAATGTTACTATATGTTAAAGGCTCCTCAACTTTAAGGAAAGTGTGAGGGGGATATTTAAAGGTGTATGTTCCCATCTATTTTGAGATCTGAGTGTTCGATATTCATCGTATCCAACGTATGTATAACAAGAATGGCCCACCCAACCCAAACAGACCGACGTTCCTTCATAGAGCGTCATAGCAACGCATTGTTTAACTGAGAATATTTAAGAAGGTTCACTTGGCAGCAAGCTCCAGACAGAGACAGGCAATGGGAGAGTATACATGAATGGCAAATGCAGCATCAGAAGCTTCTAAACTTCATCAATGCCATCTTTCTTAGCAAATTTGCGTTTTCAGCGCAAACATTTTTAAAAATTAATTTTCCTTGCCAGTCAGTGAAAGCCAGACATTTGTTTTCCCGTTCTTGAAGACTGACCGAGTTGTGCAAAACATTGAAATAAGGACAGACGCGCAATTCAAAAGACCTTCAGGCGCATCTTTTTTCACAAAGGCAAAAGTTTATATTATTAGTAATGAAGTTTAATGACGGCATTATAGATATTGATATCAAACCGTTGTCGTTTTAATTAACATGAGTCTTACAGGTTCACTGAATAAATCGAGTCGGGAGTATGGAACCCTGAGGAGTTGAATTTAATTAAAATAGGGTGCATCTCGATGCCGTAAAGAAAGAAAGAAAATTCAATCAATTTCTCAAAAAGATACACTTCTTTGATTTATGCAATTAAAGTAACAGCCGTCTCAGAATGGCCAGACATCATTTCCTAACACCAACGTTTCTGTTGCTCTATATGAAGTTTTCACTGTGCACTTCCTGCCAGCCATTTCCTGAGACGGTTTCAGCTACTCCCACGTCATGTACGTCCTCCACAGAGGTGAGGGATGCTCTGCAAGGGGAAGAACTCGGGAGAGCCATTAACGTGGGGAAAGCACTCTGTATTTATAACTGTTCGGTGAGCGCCGATTGCCTTTATGCCGTCAGGGCCACCATCTCAGGCCAGAAAACCTGTGTCTACATCTCAGGATTAGTCACGTCTCGATCGACTTCTTCTCGTGACTACATGATGATGATGATGATGTATAGCATTTATATAGCGCATATCCATTTAAAATGCTCTATGCGCTTTACAGAAACAACATGTCAACCACAGAGCAGAATGGAGCTGCCTGCGAAGCGCTCAACACACTGCACTGCTTCTTTCTCTCCCCCTGTCTCGCTCACTCTCTATCTCTCTCTATCTCAGGACAAATTGTAACGCAGCCTGTTAGGCGCAGTTCACAACTCACAACAGTTCACAAATCACAGCAGTTCACAACGCACATCAGTTCACACAACACACAACTCAAATAATATTTGAATATTTATTAATAACAATATATATTTAATAATGAATAATAAATTCTGACGGGGGGGGGGGATGATATGGACAAATTTTAATCTATTAATTTCAATTTTCAATTTTGCCCGGGCAGCGGCCTTTCGGCCTGCTCTTTACGATTTCCTACTGCCAAGGTATCTTTAACGTGCGCAACGTGCACACGGGCCCTCCGAATTTTTTCGTCCTTATCCGAGAAGACTAGGTACTCGATCCTACCCCCCAATAGGACCAGGGACTTGAAAATATGAGAAAAATCCAATTTCCAACATGCCTGCACTGCCCGGGTTTAGAACCCGGGACCCTTGGCATGAGAGGCGAGCACCTTGCCTCTAGACCACCTTGTCCCCGACGTCTCCAGACGTCTCCAGACTGCGAGATGTACTTATTAACTGGGTATCATGTAGGTCAGTGTCCGCCCAATAAAACGGGTAGACATTGCGAAACTGACATTCCCTCCCACTGTGATACGATATGGGTGGAGACAACGCCCTCTACAAAAGTATCAGTTTACGCCAGCATGGAGACTGTATCCTTACAGTTCAAGATACGGACTGTAGCCAACGATGAAGATGGTGCCAATGCTACGGTTATTTACGATGTCACCGCAGTGGTGGTCTCCGATGAAAATTCTTTCGTTCGCAGTACCTCACATTACTACTTCTCTTTCAATTACACCTCCAGATCATTCCCAGATCCGCCGATGAAAGAGGTGCGGTACGCGTTGGGCCCCCCTACAAGCCAGAGCACGGGGTTTCTGAAAGTACAGCTAGACGGCACACTAGAACAACTGAGCCCTGTTCAACTGAGCCCTTTCACGCCACTGCAGCAAGCGAAAGTTTCCAATAACAGACTAAAAGGTACTAACACACGGTGACATAACCATGTTACACATTCTCCACTTTACAATTTTTTTTCAACATCATAAATAGTGTTATATCCTATTATAACATCCTCCTTCATTTTCTTTTCATCAATGTCATTATCGACCTTTAGAGCTGAATCTGGGTGCAAAGTAACAGCAGTGTGGATTGAGCATCAAAACAAAATAGTCAGTAGGTGTATATAATTCATTTGATTATTCAAAGCCGTGTACAATATCAATAGAAAGTAATCCTAAAATTCAGAACTGTTATTATAATTAAATAATCACCATAGTACAGATATGTTGGTTTGAGGTAAACCGAGAATGCGGAGAATGATTGTACTCGTTTGAATTAAGTTAAGCTATTTATATTTCTAAATTCATTGAGCAATGATCCTCTGGTGTTTGACGCTTATCACAGAGGAAACGTATCATTGTAAAAATCATCACTACAACTCGTTCACGATATTGTGACACATTATGTTCCTGAAAAAAACACTTCCATTCATGATTCTGTTTGCAACGCAAGAACGATCATGTTTTTCTATGTTGTAATTTAGAATGAAGAACAGCAAGAACCACCCAGTCAAATCACGAGGGCATTAAATCCCAGATTAGTAAGTCGCTTCGTCTGCATGGGTATTTTTATTATTACACAGCTAGTCGACTTTGAAAGTAAGTAGCTTCTTGGACCGACCCTCTGGTGATGCTGTGTCATCGAGGGACGACTATGAGATCTATGAATATAATTCACAAATTCTCCACCTTTGAACACTTGAGGCTTTTTATTAGGCCGCCTACAGTGACCAATTTTTGCTGGTAGGTTTCAAATAATATGGAGGATGCATCGAAGTTTCCTTTTTTTTTTTTTAGTGGTTTTGTTCTTGAATTTAGAGAAAATGCATTGTTTTACCGTGCTGTCAACAGTTCTACATTTCATTCTCCATCCTGGCACCATATTGTTACTGTATCGTACATGTCATAGAAAGTAACCATATTAAACCTTCAGTTTGGTGCGTAGTGACCTGGCGTGCAGAGGTCTGAAGCAAGATCGTCCAGATTATGAGGGAGAGAGAGAAAGAGAGAGCACTAGTTTATTCGAAATACGTAATACATGGAGTTTAATGATAACGTATCATTAACGTTTCTACAGGTGGCGCGGACCTCATCACAGCACTGCAGAGTGGACACGCCCGTTTAACCAGAGACTACAACCACGTCCATTTCGTTGAGGCTTCTGCACAGGCTTTCGTCCAGGTGATATTTCTTGCTACTGAACCTGGACCGCAGCCTGTTCAGTTCTCGTCCTATCGACGTAGCACAAGCAATGGAGTCGCGTATTTTTTACTTCAAGACATTTCTGGAAACAGGTCCATGATGTCAAATGGATCAACCCAGTCCAGCTGGGAATTTGATGACTGTTGGTATCCAGGTGCCAGTAACAATCTTGATGTCCCCAAGTATGTCAGGCTGACCATTCTGGACACAGGAAGTCCCGTGCGTGTGGTCATAGACAACCAGGAAGCAGCTGACGTATTAATGACTGTAATGACCAGTCAGAACGTTCTGACCATCATGGCACCGTATCTTGAACCGCCCGCATTGAACGCCAACTTTGCTGATCCACCTATCACCGTTTATTCATCCATATCTGGTCGTGGTGTGTCCTCAAAGCTCAGACTTTCCCATGAACAATCGACATTCCATGATATCGTGGGTCCCACATCTGGTCACAAAGTTGAGTGGTTTCTGAGCAGTCGAGTATGGGAACTGGTGTATTCGGTCCAGCCGGGCAATACTGTTCTGTATGGACAGGAGACTCCTCTCAGGCAGGCGGCTTTGGGCGGACATAATATCCGAGTGTGTGCTGTCATGCGGAGAAGTACCTGGTGTTTCAGTACTAAATATGTCACAGTCTTGGATGATGGTGGAGTGACCTTACAGAGTCCGACTGTACCGTTTTTCGAGGTAACAACGCCAGATGGAAATGACCTTTTCAAGAATACGCCTGACCTTGTGGTAGTTTATGCTACATCTCGAGGTCAGTGCCTGGTTCTGAAGTACAAAAATGGTGAAGTAAATGGCATGAACAGCAAGTGTCCTGGGGTCACTTGCATCAGATGGTACGTGGAAAACCGAATCCCCTGACCTCTGGTGCAGGTATAATCTGGCTGTAATGAATATATTATCATTTTTTAACACTCTGTCAATAAAAAAATAACGGGCAATCAATGGTCTGTCTATTAGCAGGAATAGCTGGATAAACGTGTTTTAATCTTTTTCAATATTCAGTTCTTTATTTTATAATTTTTTTTGTCTCTATTTCCTTTCCTTTCTGTCTATTTCTCACAGTCATGCAATCGATGTGTATTTTCTCTCGTCGACTTAATGAGCCCACCCACTTATTTTTCTTTTTTACAGGATTAACAGTTAACGTTTTGTCACATGTGAATGCGATGATTTGACAGTTGATGACAGATGCTCTACCTGAGAGCAATTTTGTAGTTAGCTTCACTAACTGATGAATGAAGCAGCCCCCAGATATAAATCACTGTACATCTCCATATTTTTCGCAAGCTTGCATAATAGTGTATTCTTGTCTGCGGAAAAGAAGAAATCCTTGAAGAATGTATGACTAGCGTACACGGCATAATAAAGCAATGGGTTTTGTTGTTGTTTTTATTATTAATTATGTTCCTGGAATCCTTGTGTTCACCCAGTGAACTCTTGATGAAACTATGAATGACGTCAGTCTCAATTTCAGAGTGTCCTTTTGCTACAAATTTTTGCTCGAAGGCAGTGTTTAGCTCGTGAACAAGAGCCATGTGCGCATGAATAAGAGTTCCGTTTTTTTTTTCTTTTTGTTTATTATTCTGGTACACATGCCCGTCAACGCAAAGTACAAGTTTATTGTGTAAGGGTCTGTACGATTCCTGGCTTTGATCGATGACAACAGTTGCACAAAACTGACAATCTTTTTATTTTTTATATTTGTATCTCATTTTTTTAAAGAAACATAATTATGTTGAAAGTATTCTCATTGTATGCTTATCCATAATTAATCTATTTGATGACGATAATGATTTCCATTTCAGATTTTTACCGATCGAATTTAAATGTAAACATCCACTAGCTTCAGCTAAAAGTGCTTTTATTTGCGTTTCATGTCATTTTATGCACATTTCCTATAATATTTATTCATTTGTGTTCTAACTAATCTTTGTGAAATGCAAAAATTTGTGATCGCCTTGATGTCCACTAGGTTTCATTAACAGGGTTTTATTGTTATCATTACCAGTTGGCCCGCTGACTCGGGGTATAATACAAAGATATGATTTCTAAAGTTGAGTTTCGATCACCAGTGTTTCAATTGAGGAGCGGGAAGGAATTTCCTTTCACACATTTTAATTCTACTCGAAGAAAATGCGTCTTTTTTTTTCGGCTAAGAATGTTGGAACACTTTCTTCTGTTCAACTCAATTGTGGCTCAAAATTAACGAAAGTGTTAAAAATGTAGCGGACTCCAAGGTCTTTTAAAATATGCCCACGAAAGCATGTGCGCCATTTTATGCGTAAAGTGATATTTTGTAGAATTTAGAGCTCAGTGGCTAAAAAGGCGTTCATGATTACATTAATTTGAGGCCTTATTTCCTTTCTAACATGATGACGTGTCCTGCAACTGACCGGAACTGAAATGTGACATAAAATGTAAACACCGTCTTGAGTCACGGGATCCTTCTCTCTCTCATGCCAGATGTAACAGCTGACAACATGCTTCGGCATGTCATAGAGAAAACCATTGTGAACTGCGAGTTCTGTTTTAACTTACAAGGCTGACATTATGAGCAGGAGACTCAGCAATGGGCAATGAAAAACCGTGCCAATGACACCCATTCTGTCAGCATGTTCCAAATAGAATTTTCCAAGACTGCGATTTTGACACATTCCTTATCAAGCCGTGCTTCTTCTTTGCTCTCTGGATGAGGAGTCAATTATCGATACCTCTTCAATCATCTCTTCAGGTTGTCACGTTCACATACGACACAAATGTTGCACTGGTCCCACTTTGGCTGGAAGAGCGGAAGCTTGTTGTTACTGAAATATCGATGGCCCCGGGTTGGCATTGCAGGACTTCACTCAAAAGGAAATAAGTATGACTGTCTTAGCATGGGGTACCAGCTTTATCTGGCTCATTTTACAATTATGGCTACGATGTTTGAGTAAAGAGCTGAAAAACCATTACTATTATATTAAGAAAGTTTTACCCCTCTCTGCACTTTGATAGTGTTTGTGGATTGGCGAGGAATCTTTAATATGTAGAGTGTTCTCAGTAAAAATGTTATCCGTGAAATTTTCAAATAAGCACTCCGTGTCCCAGAAATCTGTATACATATTCAATTTGACCCGCTTTTGCTTCATATAATATTCAAAGGTGAATGTCCTTCGGCGTGACTCATTTAATGTGTGCCTAGGGACTTTGTTAAGGAGATTTTGAATAAAAGATAGTCTCCTCCAACTTCAACCCTCAGCACACTCCACACTTCTTGGAAAATGTCGTTTCTGTCGTCTCGAGTTAAATCCGTAGATTGAAGACACTCAGAGATGCGGGAACACCGGCATAAATCTCTTGCTAGGCCTTCAGCTCTTCTTCCAACACTAAATTTCATAACGTTGTCATGGCAGAAAGGATTTGGAGAAATTAATCGGTTGTTTTATTTACATGACCCTACCTAGATTGTAGGGTTTTCAGTAAATCTGGAACAATCAAAGTTTGTGAGAAAAACGCATTTAGGTCTCAATACACAAACTTTCTTAGCCTATTTGGATTTTTTTTTTTTTTTTAAAGGTTGGTTTTTACTTTAAAAGGGTTGTTTTTTTTTTTCATTACGACTGTGCTGTGTTACAGTTATCACAAATTTATTTGTACTTCAATCCCTGTCATTACAGCACACAGATTTTATAATCGCAGATATTTTCTATTCATACACCTGTCATATGGCGCACAGATTTTCTACTCACAAGCATGTCACACCGCAGCGTTTTTTTAATCACAAGTCAGTCCTATGCACAGACTAATAAAATATTAGTCTGTGGTCCTATGGCATCTTTTTCCTAGTCTCTAACCTATCACATGCCACCGTTTTACCACTCATAAACCATTCATATAGCATTCTTTCCTGTTCACAAACCTGTCACACAGCACCGTTTTGTGCTCATAAATCTATCACATAGCACCGTTTTTCTGTTCACTAACCTGTCACATTATATCGTGTTGTTGTTTTTTTAACCCGGAAACCTGTCAGCTAGTTCCGTTTGACTATTCACAAATATATCACATAGCACCATTTTTCTACTCACAAACTTGACGCTACTTACTAATCTGTTATATAACAGCCTCTTTCTACTCACAAACATGTCACAAAGCACCGTTTTCCTATTCGCAAACCTGTCATATGGAATAAGCAAAATCTAGAAGAAGACGAAAGAGAAAAAAGAAAAGAAGAACATAAAATCAGGAGTAGAAGAAGAAAAGCCGTGAAAAAAAAAAACACCGAAACAAATACAAAACATTTTCTTATAATTCTGGTCAAAACCGTAAAAGATCTAACTCAGCTGACTTTCTTCCGCGGGCTACTACTATACTAAACTGAACAAAAGTACAACCCATATTTGTGGAAGAAACACAGAAAAAGGGTGACAAGAAGACTAGAGTGAAATAGTTTTATTTTCTCTGTGAATTTCAATCCAATGAAATGTGATGTGTACAAAGTTTAACGTAATAAAGGACTTGCCATGATTTATTATTGTTGTTGTTATAAAATATTACTATATTTTATTATAATCATGACTTTCATCATTGTTATTATTTTATTAGTATGACTATCATTATAATTACTATTATTGTTCTTATTGTTGTTGTTGTCTCGTTATTATTATTATTATTAAAATTACTGCTACCACTACTACTACTGTTGTTGTGGTTGTTGTTGCTGTTGCTGTTGCTATTGCTAATATTATTACTGAGACAAACAGTTTGATCATTTCATTATTTTGTTCCCTATTTTGCCGTCTATTGTGATGTGTTCGTGTACATGTGAGGGGGGGGGGGTGGGAGGTGCGGGGGCTTCTTATCTAGACGAATACATTAATATCTATCCAGATTACCGCAACACCAAGCTCATGATGATTGTATTGAATGCAGGTTCATCTTTTTAAACGAGTGATCTTGAGGGACCGTGGTGTTTTACGTTATGAGCTATAGGCTAGCTATTGACAGGGCCGTCTTAATATCATTATGGGCCTCCGAGCAAAGCAACAGGCCGCGGTGCGATTTTCTTGCCCGTTTCAAACCAGTGCAAATTTGTTTGCATGCCCCCCCCCCAACCTTTTTGGGGCCCCTGGGACCCAGTGTGCCCATAGGTTAAGACAGCACGGGTTGATGAGTGGATACAACTCTGTATTTTCTCTATTCAGTGTTATTTTAATCTAAGGTCCCCAAACTGCCAAACAACAGCCTGTGCGAAAGCAAGAACGTATTTTTGACTGTGGGACTACAAGCAGGGAAAATGTTTTCCTGCTATTCAGCCCACATAGTTTGAATGCAAAGCCCAATAGAAAAAACACTGAATTATATTCGCTATTCTTCGGCAGCACGGAGGAAAAGGGAGAGAGGAAGAGAGAATGTGGGATGGGAGGAGCAAATGTAGGTTTATCACAGGCAAAACCGGGAGGTCATTGTGCTTGTCTTGTATGTTTCATGATTTGCTATTGATTGCCGTCACCGCACATTTGACTGTTGTTATACAGCACTGGCAGTTACAAATCCATTATTAACAGTTTCTGCTACAGAAACACAAGAAATAGAAATGAAAATTTAATGAATCTTTTCACACAAGATTGTGAACGAACTATTCTGAGCCTCCTCAGCAACGCCACAATCACTCTTGCTTTTGGAAGAGAAGAATTACTAGTTAAACTGAAAGTTTTGATAGCCATTGCCCCCAGGGAATGCGCAAATAAAGCAGCCACCTTTTCAATGTTGAACACGCATGCTTTCAAAAAACCTTGCAAACTGCAAAGTTATATTCACGGTATGTCTGAATGAGAATCTTTTTTTTTTTATCCCAGTCGCAAAATTTGACTTCTTCTTCTTCCTCCAGTGTTACCAGTACTCTCCGTCTTTCTCTATCAGCTGCCGTCTGTCCAACTGTTGACAGGCCATTGAAAATGACATTGATGTTTACCACACTTCCACCAGACTGGAGTATTCTTTTGAGGGTTGGTTTTTTTGGATCTTCCTCTTCTTTTTGCCCCTTTGGCTTCCAAAATAATGCTGCCTTTAGTAGTCTCTTATTGTTTTTAATGTTTTTCTCTGATAATTAAAATAGAAATTTGGCGTTACAGCATGTTTGTATTTATGCAAATGTGTGTCCATATTCATTATGCTGTTTGACATACGTATGCCAAGTAGTAGCCTATCAATTTTATAAGACTTTAAAAAGCACATATAAAATCCAAGGTGGCGGATGTTTTCTATGGTTCCCTGGTTACCAGCAGGCCAACACTCATGTTTCAATACATCACTGTAGTGTGACCTGTACTATACTTAAGCATGACTAGTTTTAAAATGTCAACGATATGCTTGGATTTAGAATTTTGAGCAGCTATGTCTATTTATATACCGGTAGGCTACTTCAAACAGACGAAAGAAAACTCTGATTGACAAATGTAGGGTTGGGAATGAGCTTCTCGGGTAAACCATAAGCACTCACTGCTATTTTCAATAAGCCATCATTGCCAATTACAAAGTTGCTGTCCTAAGGAAGTAAACAAGAATCGTTTTCGGCTCCGGTATCGCTAAAAAAAACATGGACTTGCGGCCAAGAAGAAACAATCCAATAACCACAAAAGAGACAAAAAAATTCATTCGAAAAGAGTGATAAAAAAAAGACGTGTTTTATATGACGAGATCCTACGCTCAAGGGCCAGGAATGACCACGCCAATTAATGTGAAAACTGTATGTTGTATATTGGGGAGGGGGGGGGAGAGGGGGGAGGAAGATAGGCTTCATAATTAAATTTGTGTTTAGGTCTGTGATAGGAGGGGGGGAGGGGGGAGGAGGAAGATAGGCTTCATAATTAAATTTGTGTTTAGGTCTGTGATAGGAGGGGGGGGGGAGGAAGATAGGCTTCATAATTAAATTTGTGTTTAGGTCTGTGATAGGAGGGGGGGGGGGGAGGAAGATAGGCTTCATAATTAAATTTGTGTTTAGGTCTGTGATAGGAGGGGGGGGGGAGGAAGATAGGCTTCATAATTAAATTTGTGTTTAGGTCTGTGATAGGAGGGGGGGGGGGAGGAAGATAGGCTTCATAATTAAATTTGTGTTTAGGTCTGTGATAGGAGGGGGGGGGGAGGAAGATAGGCTTCATAATTAAATTTGTGTTTAGGTCTGTGATAGAAGATTCGCTGCCGCATGCCCTTGGCATTTACACCTCACTTTTATTGTTTGTATTTTTCTTGTTCTTGTTTTGTGTGTCTATGTGTATGTGCGTGTGTATGTGTGTTTTGTGGTAGGGAGTAGGGATTAATTTGGGTTGTTGTTTTTTTTTTTAATTTTGCCCGCGCATGGACTTTTTTAGGCCTACTCTTCTCGACTTCAGCTGCCAATATACAGACCAATCCACTTATCGTTTGGCTTCTGTCAACATTCTGGGTAACTCGACACAATTTTTAAATCCCAACCTGTTCCTTCATTAATGCCACTAACTAACTGAGTATTTCCACGTAATTCGTGTTATTCCATTTTCTTTCCTCTTTTATCGACACATTTCTCCCCGACCAAAGCACAATAAGCGTAGTCGATCTATTGCTGTGCTACCGAAAATGCCCACGCAACTCCCCGCATATAAGACATCATTATTTCTTTTTGTGGTGCTGGCGTGGAGGGGTAGGAGAGGGGGTGTGCGGACACAGAGGCTGACCCTTGGCTTCAGTAACGCATGTGGGGTGCAAGTGCATCAGGGCATGGCAGTAAAAGACGGAGTACTACAGTCTGAGTTGTTTTTGTTGTTTTTTTCACAAAACATTCGCGCCACCGTTGATACTAGGCCTGACCTAGATCTCTTGGCTAACTGCCGTACTATGTGTGTATAGCTAGGCGCCTAGGTGTATAGGTATCATCACTTCTTCTGAAGAAACAGTCTGGTCTAGGTTAAAATGAAATAGTAAAACACTGCCCATTTGATGTATAGCTACAGTATTTCTCCGATATCGGTAAAAACTTTGCCAAGTAACACAACAATGAAATTGGAGGAACGGGTGACAGCGTGCCGATATAATTAAAAGAAAATGGGACACAATTTCATTATTTATTGGACACTTTCCTTATAATCGTGATGTTTTATCCTCCCTCCACCTCTCCCCCCTTCTTTTTTTTTCTTCTATTCCACCACTAATGGTGGTCTAGAGACAAGGTGCTCGCCTCTTATGCCAAGGGTCCCGGGTTCAAAACCCGGCCAGTGCAGACATGTTGGAAGTTTGGGATTTTTCTCATATTTTCGTGTCCCTGATCCTATTGGGGAGTAGGATCGAGTACCTAGTCTTCTCGGATAGGGACGAAAAATTCGAAGGGACCGTGTGCATGTTGCGCACGTTAAAGATACCTTGGTAGTTGGAAATCGAAAAGAGCAGGCCGAACAGGCCGCTGCCCGGGCAAAATTAAATAAAAATTGATCCCTACCAGTCCCCCCCCCCCCATTCCCTCATCCCCCCCCCCAAAAAAAAACAACCCGCCGACCGGCGCTGCACTGTGGCGACGACGTGCCTGCTCCAGTTATAACTGGGCTGCAATGGCACAAAGGCAAATTTCCCAAATGGGATTAAAGAGTTATATAAATACAAATACAAATACAAATAATCTGCTACATTTCAACTTTCTCTTTACTCGACACAAGTCAGACGGTCCCACTGATGTCGAGATATTATTATTAGGATTGCACTGTAGTTTTCAAAGTGATCGTTTAAACAAATTTCACACGTCAGTGGATGTTTTGCTGCTAGATTTCTCTGTTTCCCCATGTTATGTGTGTGTAACAATCGTAGAGCGTATGCAATAGATTGTGCGTGAGAGAGAGGGAGAGAGAGAGAGAGAGAGAGAGAGAGAGAGAGAGAGAGAGAGAGAGAGAGAGAGAGAGAGAGAGAGAGAGAGAGAGAGAACAAGACTTTCTGTAAAGCGCCAAGAGCATTTCGGGGGGGGGGGAATTAAGCGCTTCATTATTATTATTATTTGAATGTTACACTTTGAGGGGAGTGGCGAAAGACAATTTGGTAGGGTCGTTTCTGCGAGAAGGGGGGGGGGGTAGGCGATTGCCTGACAAAGGTGGAGAACCACTGATAGAGCCTTTGCTCATCACGAACAGTGCCGATCCCCCTCCCCGTCCTCAACCCCCCCCCCCACCGCCCATGCATTCACAAGTTCAAATATACACCAGCGCTCACAACCACGGAGACACTCACGTTGTACAGTGCATGCTTTCTCGCGTTCCCCGTTAAATTCTTGTGGTTCTGACTCAAGGCAGTGGCGTATCTTGGGGTTGCCAGCGCCCGGGGCAAAGTAAGTATTACACACACCCCCTGACCCGTGGACCGTTATCTCTGCCTATGTCCGTTCCACCAACCCAGTATTGAACCACTAAGCCCCCAAGCACATAAAAGTTTCTTCAGAAAACACTGGTGTTAGTAAAGGTAACTGCATTTAATGTCAGTATACTCAAATTTATTTAAAATCGCTTGATTTTAACTTGCGCAAACTTTTCAATAACAGTCTTAAAATCTCTCTAAATTAATAGTATTGCCACGTTACTCAGTCTTTCTTGGCTCGTTGTATAGGATCTTTAATACGATTAACTGATTAATATAAGTATCGAAAAGGGTCTTTCACAACTGGCAGTTGAAACAGTGATAGTATTTAAAATTTTGTGCCCCTAAGAATTTGTGCACCCATAGCAACCGCCCCTGCGCCACTGAATCATGGTTATATTTTCGTGAAATGGAAAAAACAAATATCCCCCGTCCCCAACCCTTCTTTTCGCTTCAAAACCCACGGAAAACGTCTGTTTGTCACTGGTGTTTGTGAATTTTTACCTGCCAATCTTGCTTCAGTTACAGAATAAATGCAGCTGGACCCATTGTCTTCTTGAAAGGCTTCTGTAACCCCAACAATGTTCTCCCAGTGTATGAAGTTTATGAAAATCTAACAGTCCAGTTTTAGTTGCTGTCGCGAGTTCGACACTTGTATTGTCCAGATTAAAACCGTGAGTCTTTAAAAGTTTATTGCTTCTCGTGTAAGTTTACATGATCTACATAAACTTTGAAAAAATAATAACTGATGGATTTCCACGTCTTGGTTTCTTTCGTTCAAGTTGAGAGGATATTTGGCTCACAGTACAACACAAAATGTGCAGTCATCTGAATCGATAGAAAAATTGTTTCGTTACTTTTTAGTTGCACCTCGCTCGTGTTATTTTGCATTTAATTATTTTATACAAAAGGCAGCTCAAATTTGATTCTAAAACGAAAAAGATGCATCGAATGTTCTTGTCCTATGATGTTGCCGAACATGACCTAATTTAAAACAAATTAGGTTGCTCGAAAGGACAGTTTTGACAGTACCTTGGACCTGAATATCTACATTTGATTTTGAGACATGGTAAGCATTTTCTATTCAAACAGAGCATGCCTGCACCGAACCTGTTTATCCGGATGGCCCTGGATGTAGCTAGCCGTCTCCCATATTAATCTTCAGAAGTTTTTAACCATGTGTTTCCAACAAAATCCGCTCAACCCAGTGAGCATGGCCCACCATGCTGTTGTTGTTGTTTCCACCCAGCCTGCCATTTCTCATCTCGGTAGGAGCAACGTGACCCGTGTAGCCAAGGTTTGTGATATTAATAACAGATGTCCCTACGATAGCCTTCAAAGAGAAGAACAAAAACTGAGCAGAACTGGGCCAGCCTCGGCCAACTTTAATGAATCATGCAGTGAAACAGCTTATTGCCGCACAATCTTAGTTTTCTCACAGTACCCAGTGGGCACGACTACGAAAATCCGAATCCCTTGCTTATGATAGTGTGTGGGTTTTGGTTTCACTTTGACACCCCCCTCCCCCCCCCCCCCCATGGTAATCCTACATGAATTTTTGTAGGATTGACAGGATTATTGTTGGGACGCGTCCCTTACATCAAAATGATCTCGATGTGAAGTCGTGAACAGTGGATCTACATAGACATGATGTTCTTTCTATGTGCAAATTAGACGTCGGATTTCTGTTGGATGCAGGCTGGGAAACTAAGCTGCATCATAAAGACAATAAAGATAAGTTGAATAGCCCAGCCTGTGCCTGGGCTTACCAAAATAAGCTTTCCTCAGCATCTTGATTGGTACTGTTTTATGGACCGTGATGATTTATTAACTCTTTCTCTATGGTACAACGCACTCTGCCTCACACGCTTCCCTTGCGATGGCCATTACAACGCAAGGTATTCCTTGACCAGTGTAATGGAAAATTTTAACACCTGTGATGTAGAACGTTAAAAATAGAATTCTTTATAAAGCTTCCTTTGTCCCGGCGTGCCCAGTGATACCACGTGTGCAAATAAATGTGCAGTTTGGACAGCTGTTGTATAATAAGGTGATTTTTGTTTACAAATGCGGAGTGCAGGATGGCATATAACCCCAGCAAGTACTCTGATGAGACATGGAATCCAGGCCAATAGAGAAGGAGTTAATATTGCACCGGAAAGTGCTGCCAAACCTTTTTGCTGTGGATCTTGAGTTATGGTGAGATGGAGTGTTGTGCCAAAAATATCTCATCATATCCAAGTTCTCGCTATTTCAGTAAAGAAGGCAAATAACAACATAAGGAAATATACTTTTTTTTTTAATTAGCATGATCACCTCTCTTGTTAACACATGATGTACTCCAATTTAAAATCAAATTGACTGTAGATCTTGGCTTTCGTATTGGCACTAAAATGTTTTCTTTTGCTGCCGGTAGCTATGAAGACCTGAGCACAGTGAAGAGAAGAAAGCTGAAATGGCATGGACATGTGACAAGTGCCACTGGACTATAAAAGACCATCCTCCAGGGTACAGTTCAGGGAATGAGGAGACGGGGCAGTCAAAGAAAGAAATGAATGGACGGCATTGCTGAGTGAACAGTGGAAAACATTGTCATGACCCAGGCCTTTGCCCATGACCTCCGAAGGTGGAGACACTTGTGTAGTGCTCACTGATGCAGCACCCCACGACTCCGGAAAGAATTAAGGGATCCCATACAAAGGCATGTTTTGGTCAAATCACAAAATGAGAATCATAAAGACGAGTGCGGTTCCAGTGGTTTGCCGTACTGTACCATTCAATGAATGTGAACAGATTGGCCACATGATAGTGATACAGGAAGTGTAGGCACGTGATCAAGTAAGCCCAAACAATGAGAATGCTAACAGAGCATATCAAGGGTAGTAATAAGACAGTGCCCAATACGTCTGACGAAACTACACTGTTGTAGCCTTTGGACTGTAGTGAGTCAACCCTTTTAGGTGACTGCATGTAGTGTGCTGCCACAGCAAATGGTCAATGAGGAAAGCAGGTTAAGCCTAAGCGTGAGATCCATGACGATCCATGGGATGGGGTGGGGTGGGGTTGTTTGTAACAGACAAAGCACAGTATGTGTCTGACTTGTTCCACGGCAGTACTGTGGCAGCCACCCCCACAATTTAGCATATGCACTCAGAATTAGTTCTCTCGCTGTAGCAAACATTTTGATAATCAGTTGTCATTATTCAATTCATTGTTTCGCTTGTATAGCAGAAACAATGGGGATTTACTGTTTTCTCCCTGTTGCTGAGGTCTTGTTATTACCAGTGTTGTTATACATGATGATCTGATCCATTGTGCAAAACATAAACAGGACTACCTAGAGATGTCAGGCTATAAAACGCAGCAAAGGAAAGGTAAGGCTCAACTTCAAAAATTGTTCTCGCTGACCACAATATGAATATTTACCCATAATTTCCTTAGTTTATTACAAACTATATTTTTTAATGGAATGCAGGTGGGCAAATTTCCAGATTTTTGTGATTGTCTTGGGGTTCTGGGCATAAGTTTTACAACTCACTCTTTTTTATATAGAGAAGAATTAAGGTCCCACAATATGTAAATTGAGGTGCAGAATGAAATTTCCTGTCATACATTTTAATTCTACTCGAAGGAAATACAACTTTTGTCCGGTTCAAAATGCCAGAACACTTTTTTCTGTTCAACTCGGTTGTGGCTCAAAATCAAGGAAAGTATTAAAAATATAATGAACTTCAAGATCTTTTAAGATATGCCCACGAAAAACCTTTACATTTTTCCATCCATACGGTATTTTGTAGAATTTAAGGTTCAGCGGTTGAAAAGCCTCTCATGATTACACTGGAGACCTTACTTCCTTTATAATAATAATAGTTCGTCCATCAGGTATGATGATGACCTTAACAACACCAGAGGAATAAAGAACAGAAATTGTTGAGAATTTCAACACATGGACAATAAAGAGAACTAAAGGACACAGAGGACAGAATGGAAAGACTGTTCTTTCATGACTTACGGCTTCTCATGTGACTGATAAGTCCTATTTTTGCCCTGCAGACCCTTCCGCATAAATGACAAGAGTGCTCCGTTGGTTCAGTACCACTGGGCCTTTTCTTGCGCCGTTCTCTTTTTTTGATAGCCTGCTGGACTCTGTCAGCTTCCCATGCTTTGCTGCCTCTGGTAAGGGCCGCCCTCCAATTTGCACGATCAAGCGAGAGCTTTTCCCACTCACTCACATCAATGGCAAAGGCCTTCAGTGATTGCTTGAGAGTGTCTTTGTAACGTCTCTTTGGGGCCCCAACATTCCTCATTCCATTGGAGAGCTCAGAGAAGAAGATTTGCTTAGGGAGTCTGGAGTCGGGCATTCTGACATGTCCTGTCCAACGTAGCTGAATTTTTTTCAGGTGGCAGAAGATGCTCAATTCCTTGGCACGATTGAGGACCTCAGTGTCTGGAATTTTATCCTGCCATTTGATCCTTAGGATCTTTCTAAGGCAGGCCAGATGAAAGTGATTTAGCTTTCTGGCATGCGATTGGTACACTGTCCAGGTTTCAGCCCCATAGAGTAGGGTGGGAAGGACCACAGCATTGTACACTTTCAGCTTAGTGTCTGTGCGAATGCCGGCGACATCCCATACTCTCTTTCGAAGCCTGCCAAATGCAGAGCTGGCTTTGCTGATTCTTGAGAGAATTTCAGTATCAACACGAGCCGTGGAAGACAGTGTACTGCCAAGATAGGTGAAGTTCTCCGACACCTTCAGAAGACTGTCATGGACTTTGATATTTGGGGTCACAGGATACTTGTCGTCTGGAGTAGGCTGATGGAGCACTTCCGTCTTCTTTGTGCTTATTGTGAGCCAAAGTTGTCACAGGCACTAGAGAACTTATCAACACAGTTTTGCATGCTATCCTCATCGTGTGCCAGAAGTGCACAATCATCAGCAAATAGTAGGTCACAGACTTGAGTACTTTTGGTTTTGGTTTTTGCCTGAAGTCTCCTGAGGTTGAATAGACTGCCATCAGTTCGGTAGATGCTTACCCCTTGAGGAGGAGAGCTAAAGGCTTCTTGTAGCATTGCAGAGAACATGATGCTGAACAGAGTTGGGGCTAAGACACAACCCTGTTGTAACAGCTGAGGTTGTTCTAGCACGTTATAGTAGGGGGGAGTTAGTTGATCTAACTACAACCCTTTAGAAAACGAAACTATTACAGCTGTAGAATAAATAAACACGAGATCCGGCGATAGATTAAATAACACTAAAGTTTAATAACTGTATAGTGAACAATAAATTACTAGGAAGACACCAGCGAAACTAAAAATATCTACGCCACACAAAAGGAAACTCACTCACTCACCGACCAACCACTCACACAGGTCCATATATATAAACATTTCTACAGAAAGTTCCCGAAATAAACGTTACCTTTGCCCTCGCACAAACTAACCAATCACGCATCAATACGTCATCAGGTTACATCACTCAAGGCCAAATCTGGCGTAAACATCCTTATCCACAGTGTTATCGAATGTTCGGGAACATACTAATATTTACTGAACGAGTCAAAACACCTGACAACAAGCGAGCGAGGAAAAAAACTACTCACTAGAAAAGAAGGTCAGGTCACGGAGTACAGTACACTCTGGCGGTTGTCAACAATAACATGAAAAAAGTAGTGGACACATGCTCAGCCACCAGCACAACAACAAAACCGGGGGAGGGCAAGGGGTAGCCCGCAGATGCTACACCTGTTTTACCCCATTTGTGACAGCAAAGGGCTCTGAAACACTGCCGTTGCTTTTGACTGCAGCTTGCATGCCATCATGAAACTGGCGCACTATTGTGATGAATTCGGGTGGACACCCAAACTTCGCCAAGATTTTCCAGAGGCCTTCACGACACACTGTGTCAAATGCTTTTGTGAGGTCAACAAATGTGATATACAGCGCTTTATTTTGTTCCATGCATTTTTCCTGAATCTGTCTGGCAGCAAAAATCATATCCGCCGTTCCCCTCTCTTTACGAAAGCCACATCGGCACTCGGGAAGCAAGTCATTTGACGAGAGGTGATCAAGAAGGCGATTCAGAAGCATTCTTGCCAATATTTTGCCAGCAATTGAAAGTAGAGAGATTCCCCGATGGTTGTCACAGATTTGGCTGTCCCCTTTGTTTTTGTACAGATGGATGATTGAAGCATCTTTGAAGTCCTGTGGCAGCTTCCCTGCTTTCAACATATGATTGAACAACTCGGTCAACCTTTCAATAAGCTTTTCTTCACCGAAGGCATACACCTCAGCAGGAATTGAATCCACGCCTGGTGATTTGTTAAAGGACATCTGATTTGTGGCAGTTCGGGTCTCATTTGCTGTGAATGGCTTGGCAAGAGCTGCATAAATAGGAGTCTGAGGGAGGCGGTCAATGGACTCAGTATTTATATTTGATGGCCGATTTAGCACACCTCCGAAATGTTCTGCCCAACGCTGAATTATGGCATTCAATTCAACAATGCGTGTTGAACCATCTGACGCAAGAAGTGGCGTAGTGCCAGAGCGGGATGGTCCAAACACAGCTCGGAGGCTCTCAAAGAACTTTCTAGTGTTGTTTGTGTCGGCATATTTCTGAGTTTCTCTTACTCGCTCTTCAAGCCAGTCATTTTTCATTTTCCTCAGCTTCTTCTGGAGTACACCCTTACATGCACGCAGTGCATCAGCTTTTGCTGTGGAAGAGGGGTCACTGCAGTGAGCTTGGATGACACTATTTTTTTCTTTACAATATGATAAATAACACAGGTTTTTGGATGAAAGCCTCCCTTCAGCACCCTCCCCTGACTCTGCAGTTGGCGGTGTTCTCAAAGTATGCTCTCTGCCACCCTGATGCTGACTCCATAATAGAAAAGGACTCATGGTTGGTACTGTATACTATGAGTGAGGTAAAATTTGGAAGAGTCTCATACCTTGATGAGAAAGCTGATCTACTAGCCAGCAACACTGCTGTCCGTGGAGACCTGCAGCATGATAAGAATGAGCATATGCAAATGATCACCCACCGACTGTGGGTGGAAGAAACACTGAGGTGCACCAATAACCAGAATGATTGAAACAGGATACAGATGGTTTAAGGAACCCAACTGCTGGGCCCATAAGTAGGAAAACCCTTGGATGGATCTTGGAGCGGGGAGAGTAGCACTTATGGGGATGCCCGGTGTGTTAGAATTGTGGTGCCTGTCATCAAATGAAATCAAATAACACAGGTGCACTTAAACCATGAGAGTTCATGGAATGCCATGTGCATACAGAAAGAAAGCTTTCATCTCCTGCATGCTGGCAACACCAGGAAAGGTAAGCAGAAGCTTATAGGAGATATATATGGCCTTTAGCGTCTTTACAGACGGTCTTAGCAGCTAGAATATTCACTTTCACTTTGACTGACAGCTTCTCTCGTGGCTTATTCTACCAATGTTTGACCCGAGAGTGCGATGGCAGTGATTGCAGGTCAGTCTTTTGGGTTCACTTTGGCGAGTGTTTTCATTCCGCCTCTGTCGTTTTGTCAGGTATGTTTCTTTTGCCTTGAAGTCTATTGCGAGCGTGCCACTGCGCAATTTTTGTCTCCATCTGCTTCGATCATTTGCAAGGTTCTCCCATTCATTGGGGTCGATGTTGAATGCTTTCATCGTGACCTTGCAAGTGTCTTTGAATCGCAGATGTGGCCTACCTCTGGGTCGGTTGCCAGTAGCAAGTTCCCCGTAGAGAATTTGTCTGGGGATGCGATCATTTTCCATACGGTGGAGATGTCCAAGCCACCGCAGTCTTTTTTTGCCTAGGAGAGCCTGAGTTGATGGAATGTTGGCTCGGCTCAGAACTTCGATATTTGAGATCCTGTCTTGCCACTTGATCTTGAGAATTTTGCGTAGGCAGCGCAGGTGGAAGGAGTTGAGGGATCCTTCATGTTTGGAGTAGGTGGTCCATGTCTCTGAGCCATACAGCAGGGTGCTTAGGACGCAAGTTTGGTACACGAGTACCTTTGTTTTGATGGTCAGCTTGCTATTGTTCCACACCCTTTTTGAGAGTTTGCCAAAAGCTGTGGCCGCCTTTCCTATTCTGGCACTTATTTCAGTTGTTATGTCTGTGCTACCACTGATGGTTGAGCCTAGGTAGCAGAATTTTCCCACTTGCTCCAGAGGAGAGCCATTCAGCATGATTGGGTTGGGGTTTCTCAAGCCTTGTGTCAAAACTACAGTTTTTGAGACACTGATCTTTAGCATGAATTTGTCACAGGCTTTGGCAAGGCTATTGATGAGAGCCTGGAGCGTGGTTTCATCGTGGGCCACGATTGCAGCATCATCTGCGAAGAGGAGCTCTTGTAACATAATATGCTCTGTACGAGATTTTGCTTTTAGTCTGGCAACATTAAAAATGGAGCCGTCCACTCTGGTGTTAATAAGTACTCCACCTGAACATTGACCAAAGGCATTCTTGAGTAGGGCTGCAAAATATATACCAAATAAGGTAGGAGCAAGAACACATCCCTGCTTCACACCGCTGTTTACAGCAAATGAATTGGATGTGCAGCCCTCAAAGTTGACACATGCCCTCATGTCAGTGTGGAAGGATGCAATAAGTTTTAGCAATGTTGGTGGACAGCCTATGGATTTAAGGACTGCATACAGGCCAGATCGGCTTACGGTGTCGAAAGCCTTTGTTAGGTCCACAAAGCATGTTATAAGCGGCCTGTTTTGTTCTTTACATTTTTCTTGGATTTGCCGAAGTGCAAATATCATGTCAATAGTTGATCGTTTGCTTCGAAAGCCACATTGTGTTTCTGGTAAGACTTTTTCCGCCAGTTGTTGAAGGCGGCAGAGGATGACGCGAGCAAAAGCCTTTCCAGTAATGCTGAGGAGGGATATGCCTCGATAGTTGTTGCAGTCGCCTTTGTCTCCTTTGTTCTTGTAAAGTGTGACAATTTTGGCGTCTCTCATATCATGTGGTATCACGCCTTCTTTCCAACACTGCACTAACAGATTATACAGGTGTGGTAATAGTGGGCCTTTTAGGTCTTTTAATACCTCTGCAGGAATGTTGTCACTTCCTGTGGCTTTTCCAGCAGACAGGTGGTCGATTGCATTGGAAAGCTCGACTAAGGAAGGTTCAGCGTCAAGTTCGGCCATTATTGGCAGTTTTTGGAGGTGTTCCTCAAAATCTGGTGGAATATTTTTCTCAGTTGAATACAACAGAGAGTAATGCTCTACCCACCTATTCAGTTGTTCATTTTTATCTGTGATGGGTTCACCATTTACAGACTTAAGTGGGGCGCTCTTTTTGATGATTGGCCCAAGAGCTACTTTCATCTGACTAAAGGCGGTTTTCATATCTCCCTTTTCATTTGCCTCTTGTATGCTGTTACACAAGTCTGACCAGTATTTGTTGGCGCAACGTCTTACCTCCAGCTGAAGTTTAGCTTTTGCATTTTTCAAACAAGTTTTTGTACTCTGATTGCAATTTTTGTTATACTCATTGAAAGCAGATTTCTTTTGCTCAATGAGAGGTAGGAGAATTTCGCTGTTCTGGGCTACCCAGTCGTTGTTTGAAACTTTATGCTGTCCAAAAGACTTGATGGCACAGTCATGAATTTTTGAACTGAGAGTGTTCCATGTTTCATCTACCGAGTCACATTGGGTGACATTATCCATGCTTTCAGCAAATAACTTTTCAAATGACTTTCTATTTGATTCATCTCTGATTGCTGTTACATTGATCTTAGGGATTGAAGGGGCTTTTGATCTGTATATTTTCTTGGCCGAAATTTTGATTTTGCTGACTACCAGTGCATGGTCGGTGTCACAGTCAGCACTGTGGAGGGAACGAGTTATTTTTATACAGCCCAAACTCTTCCTCCTTGAGAGCATAAGATCTAATTGATGCCAATGGCCAGACCTGGGATGGCGCCATGATGTTCTTTGGCATCTCTTAAGGTCAAAGTACGTGTTTGTAACACATAATGAGTTTACGGAGCATAGCTCCAGAAGGCGCTGCCCGTTTTCGTTGATGTTGCCAATGCCGAAGTGCCCAATGCACTTTGGCCATGCGGAGTGATCTGCTCCCACTCGAGCGTTAAAGTCACCCAGAATTAGCAGGCCTTCGGTGAGAGGGATGTTGTGGAGAGTCCTCTGCAATGCCTCGTAGAAAATGTCTTTGGTTTCGTCAGAGGAGGTAAGTGTTGGGGCATAGACACAGATAATGTTGGTAAAACCAGACCGGGTGTTCAGTCTGAGTGTCATGATGCGTTCTGACACTCCAATTGGAGTTGCGATCGAATTGATAAGGGAGTTTTTTACGGCGAAGCCCACGCCGTGGATTCTCGGCTGTTCGCTGCTAAGGCCCTGCCAGAAGAAGGTGTAGTTTTCTTCTTTGACTGACCCGGAGTCGGGAAGTCGAGTTTCTTGAAGGGCAGCGATGTCGATGTTTAGTAGCTGAAGTTCTCGATCAATAATTTGGGATTTCCTGATGGAGTCAATATTAGTGAGATCTTGCTGTTGCAAGCCTGGGCGCATTGTTCTGACGTTCCAGGTACCAAGTTTTAGTATTTTTCTGTTTTTGCCAGGTGCACACTTTACGTCAGCTTTTTGACTTTTGGTCTAGCTCCAACCACCTTATGAAGCAGGCTGACGTGGCGGAACAACACCCAACTGCCTGGGGGCTGCCCAGGTTACGGCGGGCGGTAGTTGATCAATGCAGCTGAAAAGCCGCTCCCACCGACAGAGGGGACCCCTGGCGCTCATCCGTACGCCAAATGGATTGAGCTTATCACCGGTAACTGCCACCTCCCGTGTTGTGCCCATCCGTAACGGATGGCTGGAGTGTCCTCTCCAAATCGGAAATGGGTGAGCTTATAGAGGAGAGACAGACGCTTGCCAAGCCCGAGCAAACGCCTCCTCGTTTTGCTGCCTTGCCTGGGCTATTTTTAAGAGATGGTGCTTTGCCCAGAGGCACCACCCCTCTCTCTGCCATTCTAGTTAAACCCAAGGGAGAGACCAGGTCAATACATTTGGAACTAGTCCGGCTGCAGGAGATGCTGGAAGCCAGTTTGATGCAGTTCTCCCTGACAACCACCTTCGGGTCTCCACTCCTGATTTTCTGTCTGGGTTTACTCCCATAGCCTTTGCTATCATAGCAACACACAAGGCAGTGTGGTATTTGTATTCAGGGTTACCTTCCCCTAGTCTTCCTCTCTCCCGAGATGACCCACAAGACAGTGGGGGTGACAGTAGCAGGCTGTATTGTGTACTGTCATACAATAGCAGAAAACTCTGGCCTGACATAGGAGATAGAGCACTAAGAAAATAACTCAGAGAAAATGTGAGGCTATCAGAACTGTATGTGCCTAGTCAGTGCTCAGAACAGTGAAGCAGGAGTAAAAGGAAAAAGAAAAACAAGTAATCAAGCTGGGGATCGAACTCCCGACCTGTGCTATAGCACCAACCACCTTGCGGGAATAAAAAAGAAAAAAACAACTCGCTTAACCGTTTGGCCATTCCGTCTCCCAAAAACAAGGAATGATTACAGAAAGTGCTTCAAGCACTGTCTCTTACTGATTTGTGTATTCACTTGCTGGGACCAAAACCCATCCATGTCACTCTTTCTCCTCCCCATTTTCATCTACATATACTTGCCATTGGACAGTACAAACATCATGGACAATGTCTACAAGATGCATGTCTCCGGATTTTCAGAAGTCAGCGTGGGGCTGACACGGGTGGGCGTGGTCCCAATACCAAAGAATACTCAAGTCAGTAAGAGACACGGCTTGATAATTTGGCTGAAATTGTCTCTTTCTATAGAGAGAGAGTGGCTCAACGGTTTAGCGAGTTTTTCTTCTTCCTGGCAAGGCGGTTGGTGCCATAGCAGATGTCGCACGTAATCAGTTGTTCTTCTTCTGTCTTTAACTCATCCTTCTCTTTCAAAAACACTAACTCGGCTCAAACACTTCTCACGTTTTCTCTGAATCTCGCAGCATAATATATGTAAATCATATGAAATTATGGAGAAAAACCCTGATGGAAGTTTGAAATGCAATATGGTTTTAGATGTTTCAAAACACACTCCAGTATCTCTTTTGTGCTCAAGCGTGAAATATTCAGTATAATATGGTAAATCAGTCACAATAATAATGCTAAAAAAATATGTGCTGTTTTAATTTGTCTTTTCTCTACAGACACATAGACACCAAATCTGGTCTCTTCACATTCTTGAATACCACAAACACAATCTGAAATAAGGAGTTCCTTCAACAGTGATCAACAGCTAGATGCTTGCGAGCCATATTGGGTGTACTGAGATCAGAAAGGATGTCCAGTGATGCTAAAAATGCAGAATACCATTGTGGAAACTGTAAGACAACTTTGTCTGGCTTAGTTTGGACATGTTGCTTGCTGTCCACCAACTTCTATTGTCCACAAAGCATACGAAGAGGACTTCCAAGGACCAAGGAGTAAAGGCAGACCATGCATGAGATGGATTGATAACATTTACAAGGACACCGGCCTTCCCAACCTGACAGCCGAACGCCATGCTCAGGACTGAGTTGAGTGGAGGCGCCAATTTCGCAGTGTGCAAAGGGACAAGACTGTCCTATGCTGCTAAATCAAGTAAGTATTTATAAACTGTCAGTGCATGTCAGATTAAACTAGGTCACATAATTTGATTTAAAATTTAAATATTTGCTGGAAATGTGGAATGGGTGGGTCAAGTAGACAGGCAGCTCAAATTCCAATATTGGGGGCTTGCTCTAAACATACACGATTTATTCTTAACCTTCGCCGTACATTATAAATCTGATGGATACCAGAAGCAATTAAAAATGTTTGTAATGATCTTATTTCTGGAAATTTTTTCTTGAAATTCCAGGCAATCTTCAATGACAGCATTACCCATTTTCCCAAGGTTTCAAAATTCTTAAATATGTACTTGTGACCTCACCACCATACATGCATTTTTAGTACCTCCACCTGTAAAGCTTAGGGTCCCACAGATGGCATACCTCTAAAGAGGATTTTATTGTAGGATATTGTCATGCCCTTAGTCATATATCCTGGAGCCTCAGAGACACCACATTTCCAAAGGGGATTGTGTTACTATATTCCTACTGGTACGTTCTGGGGTCTGACATACATCATACTTTTAAAGACGGTCCTTGTAAGCAGTTCTTTCTTAATGTCGTGTTGATGAAACACCATGACATATACCATGAGTAGATTTTAGCAAAGTACGGTGAAGGTTAAATACAGACAAAAATTTAAGAGTACTGTATGTAGACGTTCAGTTAACAGTGATTATTGCGTTCATTGTGGTGAGAAAGGAAGGGGGGGGGGGGGCAGGACTCAAGAATGACAAAATTCAAATTGTGCCATTCTGTATAGATTAGTCAAGGGATATGTGGCCATATGCCTGAACTTGGTTAAACCCGCCCCGTGTGCACCATGGTGCAGGTTCATTACTGCGTACGGTCGCCTAGGTGTAAACTCAAATCTAGTCGGTAGGCATGAACTAAGATTACACCTACCCCTCCCTACACATCAATTGCCAGTTACCTCTATAACAAAAAAATGTCATTGTGCATGCACATAATTTATATCGGCCAATCCCAGCCACTTGACACTAAGACAAATTCACTCACACTTATCAGTAATGCAGCAATGATGTAAACAACGTGGAGATTGCTGACCATGAGATGAACAATGTGCTGTCTGTCCCAGGGCATACTTTTTATTTCCATTACTTTGCACATTGGCATTCATTTTAGCACACGTTCTCCTGCTCCCCGCCCACGTATTTTTTTATTATCCCATCTTTTGAAATGGAGAAAAGAAAGAAAGTAACTAATACATTTATCCACAGAATTATCATTTTGTGACGTGAATGTTTTTGTTGCTTTAGTTTTACGTTAAAATTTAAAATTGATGAAGAAAATTTTTTTCATCTCTTCCACGCTTCTTGAAAATATTAACTCACGTTGAGAACAAAATCAGCAACATTTCCAAGTTTCATTTCTATTTGTAACAGATTGTTGCAACTTGCTAATTAGAACAAATTCATTCCCTTTAATCAATTAAGGACAGCAGAGTTGACACCGTGCTAGAGAAATTAAGCGCTTCTCTGTTTTTTTAATTTTTGGGTAGATCTCCATTAAATTTCCCATTAAATACGTTGGGTTAATGACATAAATCCTATTGAAACATTGTTTTCGCAGTAGATCTGTCAGGGGTCAAGGGAATTTTTCTGCCAGAATCGCTGGTGATAGTGGGCTCACTAGCAGATGCCATTTTCTCCAGCTAGACACACATTGTGTAGTAGATTTAGTGATCCATGGAGTATGACCTTTTTTACATGTGGGTGTAGACCTACACAAAGTTCATGAATTCCAGGTAGCATTTTGGATTGGCTCGCAAAGCTTACACCACCGTAACCAGTTACGCACAATTCATGCATACGGTCAAAGATCAGTATGTTGGTATTACTTGATTATTGATGTTTACTAAAAACTGACAGATTTTTGACAAAACAAGGAAAAGGAATAAGTGTACGTAAAGCACTTAGATAATTCATTCTCCATTTATTTACCTTTCTTTGTGATTATCCTTTTGTGATGAATCCTGAATAAGCTGTGACTGCGGAGGCTCATCATTTACAATTTTTTTTTTTTTTTTTTTTTGCGCGACTTGAAATTTTATTTGGCCTTAACCCTCACCCTGCGAGGGGCGGCAATTGTTGGTATTGACTCGCAAGCGCTCACGCCGCATGGGCGGCAAAAGTCGGGAAGGTAAAGCTGACCGTGCCATGCGCAAGCCGTATTTTCACGCATCAGGTCACTGACCTTTTTGAGACGTAACCACCGTGTTATTGTTCACTGTATCTCTTCTAAATCAAACGCATTGTGACATGGACATGTTAACCAGTGAACCACTGGTCGGAATCACAAAGACTAAGCTTTCAAAGGCTCTCCCCACACTTTCAAAAGATGTAACATCGACATGCGAACTGTTGCTCAACAAATTTGCAATATTATCTCATTTTCTCACAGGCCGACCACCATCTGGAGTTGTCTGTATCTAAGAACCAATCAGAAACAAGCTCTGAAATAATCTTTGCCCCAAATGCCCACATTGGTTTATTAGTATGTGTCAATCAGGATGAAACCATTTGTATAGGGCTTGGGAGGGCGTGGCTAGTTATCATGCTTCGTTCTCACGAAAACTACAGTGTCAGTTCGGAATCATAACTCAGTTCATTGGTTAGAGACTGACAGACTAAGGTTTTGCTAGTTAATTCATTATCAAGCGTGACAAGGCATAGCAGCGAATGTTTTCATACTGATCAATAAAAACTGAACCACGTGGACAGCGTTTGTGGTCATCGCATGGCGGCACGGGCCAGTGACCCCAGATAAGATTCTCCTTGAGTAAGGTCACTGACCGTGCAGCGGGCCTTACGGGTAGCGCGCGGGGTATGGGTTAATGTTATTTGAAATTTTCATCATTTTTGTTTCATTAAAATTTTCTTCCCAGTACCATTATTTGCTGAAGGTATTAAAGTGTAAAATGTGGGCCTATATTGTGTGTTCGTAGAATTGGATTGATGCCATTATTATTATTATGATTTATTTTGAAATATTCCTTGGCAAAATAGTTCAGTTATCTGAAAAGATGAATATTAGATTGTATAATCGTTTCGAATGAAGAAGTTATAGGGTTTTAAGTGCTATGGATGCTCACACCTTCTCCTTTCTCATGGATTATCGGTTTTGGTATCGAACTAAGTTCTCTCAGTATTGACTTTTCTTCTCTGTTCAAGCCGACATCAAATTATTCTAATGGCCTGGTAAACAGTTTTAAGACTAATTCTAGATTTGAAAAGAAAAATGCTTGATGCAGGCATTCAAGAAAGTGTCAAAGTACGAGAAAAGATCTGACATTACGAGAATATTACAACAGTGAATGGTGAATTTGTTGTTATATTCAAATAAATAATGGTATCGATTCTAACTTCCGGTTTGCAGCAGAAAGCAAGGGGATGTCATGGGGAAAGGTAGGTAATCACTTATGTAGTAAATCTGTTCTTGACAAGTGATAAGTATTACGCTATTTCGATGAAAAGAACTATATGCTTTAAGTTATGATGATAGTCAAAATTGTTTGAATGAATCAAAAATATTTTGAATGGGAAAGATTCAAAAATAAATGTAATACGGGAGTTTTAATCATGGCTGGTCACACCACTAGCGGCAGGCAGGGTGAGGATTTTGCACCATATAAGAAAATCCTGCCATATTCATAGTACAGAACATCCACCTCGGGGAAACCTGGGTGGTTACTGGCTCCTTTTCCCATGTAGCGTTAAGGTCGCAGGGCAACCAAGGTACTCGCACGGTTAGTCACGCCCAACTAACCTGTAATATAGCCTAGGGTCTGGCGAGTTTCCTACCTTAAGGCGCTGCTGAGGGACTGAGTGCTGGGGTGGAGTTTGGTCGGGGGTAGGCCGGACAAAACATACGGATTAGAACCTACTTCCTTAGGTCTTAAGGGGCAACTGGTACAATAGTATTAGACTTAGGATCGTCCATGTCATGGGTAAAGTGCTCTCGCAACCACATAGTCACACGGTACATCTGTACTAGGAGGGTAGTGTGTGCTGGAGTCCCCGTGCCACTTTTTTTTTTTTTTTTCGAATGACTAGTAGTAATCACTTCACAATTACAGAAAAAAAGTGCACTTTCTATGTTTATTTATCATTATAATCCACTTTTGTTCTATTTTCAGTGTGTTTTGTTTAATGTGTGAAAGTCGGTGGAAATTACCGCATAATACTAAATAAGCCATAAAACCACTCTTTTTTTATATATACAAGTACTTTTTATAGTCCTAACTACTGTGCTACCGAAAATGCCCACGCAACTCCTCGCATATAAGACCTCGTTATTTCTTTTTGTGGTGCTAGCCGGGAGGGGTAGGAGAGGGGTGACCCTTGGCTTCAGTTGTGCGAATGTGGAGTGCCATGCACAAGGGCATGGCAGTAAAAGTACATCTGAGTACTACAGACTGAGTTGGTTGTTTTTTTCACAAAATATTCGTTTCCCGTTGATACTAAGCCTTAACCTAGATCTTTTGGTTAACTGCGTACTATGTGTGTATAGGTATGATCACTTCTTGTGAAGTAACAGTGAGGTCGAGGTTAAAAAGAAATAGTAAAACACTGCGCATTTGATGTATAGCTACAGCATTTCTCCGACATCGGCAAATCTTAGCCGCGCAACTGGTCCACACAACAATGATACTGGTGGTAGTCCTGCGGGTGACAGTATGCCAATAAAATTTAAAGAAAATGGGACATAATTTCGTTATTAATTGGACACTTTCCCCATAATGATGTTTTATACTCCCCCCCCCCCCCCCCCGTTTTTTTTTTTGTTGTTGTTTTTGTTCTTTTCCGCCACTGATCTGCTACATTTCAACTTTCACTTTACTCGACGCAAGTCAGATGGTCCCAATGATGTCGAGATAGTAGGATTGCGCTGTATCTTGGGCCCTCCGAGCTTTTCGTCTTTATCCGAGAAGATTAGGTGCTCGATCCTACCTACAATAGGACCAGGGTCAGGAATTTTGTACCTTCAGCCTGAGAGGCGAGCACCTCCCCTCTAGACCAGTGTGGGTCCCGAGACTTCATAATTAAATTTTGGCCCTCACCAGCCTTATACATGTAGTAAGATGATAATAATATGTGAGCAAGTGTATGGTTTGTAGAAAAGACTCGGTGACAGATTATTGTGGTGAAGTGGGCGTTCTGACTATAGATTGAGTAGGTTTAGATGTGTATTGTTCTTTTTTAAAGACGTGGATCTTTGAATTTTTAACACAGAGAAGTCAATTTGTGGATATAAACAACACATTTTCCAAATTACTCACAACAAGCACAGGAGCACTTCAAGGCTGCGTGCTGTCACCAGTCTTATACACATTGTATACAAACGATTTTACTGTAACACACAATAACGTTTAACATTCACCTTCTTAAATTTGCCGACGACTCTATTTTAGGTCTATTATCTAACTCTGGCCACGAATATTCTAACATTGTACAATCCTTTTATCGTTGGTGTAATAACAACTATCTTCTACTGAATGTTGGGAAAACAAAAGAGCTTGTTTTTGACTATAGGAAAAATAACAACGATCCTGTTTGTCCTCTTACTATCAACAATGAAGAAGTCGAAATTGTCGCAGAGGCCAAATATCTTGACATTACTGTTGATTCATTGCTTAACTGGCATGCGCATGTAACATAATATGCATACAAGAAAGCCAACCAGCACATGTATTTCCTCAGAAAGCTCCGCTCTTTAAAAGTTAGCAAAAGCATTTTGAAAATATTTTATACCATGGCTGTTCAGAGCGTTTTAATGTATGGAGTTCTCTGTTGGGGAGGAAACATCTTACAAAAAGATAAAAATAAGATCAATATTTTAATAAAAAAAGCCTAAAAAATTTGTAACTGTGATCTGCCATATTTTGATGAGCTGTACACCGGTGCTTGTATTAAAAAAGCTAATAATGTAATAAATGACCCCCAACATCCCCTGAACAAAGAATACATAACATCTGTAAGAAGTTTAAGGCTGTTGTCAAAGAAAACTAAAACTGAGCGCTACTTTAAATCGTTTATTCCATCATCAACTAGGATGTTACAATAATGTCGTCATCTTGATGATAATCTGTGTACAGTTGAATTGTGTCTTGCGTGTCAGGTCAATGTGTTTTAGTAATGGAAGCATATTGTGTGCACTGTTAATTTTGTTTATTTATTAGTGTGTGGTGTATATATATATGTGTGTGTGTGTGTGTATGCATGTGCGCGTGTGTGTGTGTGCGCTATATATCATAATTTCTGTAACTGTATTGTTATGTATTCAATGATCAAAACAAATTTCCTTGTACAAGGACGAATAAAATTTATCTTATCTTATCTTATTGTGTGTCATTACTGAAGTTTTCGACAGTGCTGGCCATTTCTTTACTGGTCGTGACCATGACCAACAGGGGACATTTTTTTTCTTTGTTCTTCTTAATAGATAGGTAGAAGTAGGGCAGGATGCAGAAGATAGACAGAGATAGATATGATAAGACATGATAGACAGATAGATGGATTAGATAAATTAGATTAGATAGATCGATAGATTGATTAGATTGATAGATTAGACAGACAGACAGACCGATAAATAATGGATTGACAGACAGATAGATAAAAAATGGATTGACGGACAGACAGACAGACAGATAAACAGATAGGCAAGCAGGCAGAGACTGACATGAGATAGATACAGATTTAGAGAAATGGATGGACAGACAAGCAAGTGCACAAGAAGGCAGACAGGCATGCAGGCAGGTAAATGAACACATGCACAGACATTCAGACAGATGGGCAGACCAGTATATATACACATACAGACACAAACAAGGAAGCAGACAGAAAGATAAATAAGCACTGAGAGCACATGACAAACCAATTTTAACAACACTAAAAGATTGACACAAAACTAACATGTCATTTTTCAGATTAGTTGAACCAGATATGATCCTGATGAATAAAATGCACTGAAGTTGTCAACGTGAGAAGCAACCAACCAAGTAGTCACATACAACCAGAATACAATCATTCATATATATAACCAACCAATGGCGATACTTCAATTCTTGCAAATTTTTGTATTATTTGCATTTCATTTTTAACTGTGTGAAAATTATATTTGTTTGCACAATCAAAAGGAATGTTTGGGTGTGAAATTCAGATTAATACAATATAAAGAATTGAAACTCTTAGGAAGCGAAACATGGGAGTGCTGCACAACAAAGATGTGAAAAGGAATATAAATGCGCATACTTAACGTGCAGACAGAGTTGAGTCCCTATCCTCTCACCAAAAAGGGCCTGTCCCTAATTTGGGGAGAGGTGAGCTTTAAGTTACAGGAAATGCGTTGCGGTAGACAGAGTGGAGTCACCAGCCCCTCCTCTCCCCTTTTTGCTTGCTCGCCTCAAAAAGAGTTGGGGTCTGCATTTTAGTGCTGCACTAAAATTGCTCGCCCCTCTCGCACCAAAACTTAACAGGCGACGTGTTGTGCAGTGTTTTGTTTTACACCATTGTCTTGTTTCTTGTAATCGTACAACACGGCCTTTAAACTTTTCTACAAAAAATGGACGCCAATAAAATTGAGGCACTAATTAATGCCGTGGAAAAGAGACCAAACATTTATGACAAATCAAGTGCTGAATACAGCAACAGAAATTACCTCAACAACGAATGGAAAAAAATTGCAGATGAAGTAGGATGCATGGGTGAGTGATAAATTTTATTTCATTAAATCTATTTTAATTATCCCGCTTTGAAATTAAAAAAATAATTCAAGATAGTGCCATCGCTCGATTTGGGGAGAGCAAGGGGAGGGGAGAGGCCTTCACTCTGTCACCGACGTTACAGACCTCTCCTCTCCCCTTGCTCGCCCCAAATGGGGCGAGGTGCGACTTGGTGCTTGATGACTCTACTCTTGTCTGCACTATTACAAATGACATTTGATTAACAGTAGACACTGCGTTTAGATTTCCCTACGGGGAGTTTTAACCCAACGCAACAATATAGAGACAAACTAGAATTTTCATTTCATGGTCCATCGTCAGCTGTGTTGTTTATCACAAATTGTCCTTATGCCCACAATGCCTTACAAAATTTCAACAAAAGACGAAATGAAGTCTAAAATTTCATAGAAGTCAAGCGGAAAACCAATTGCATACAGGTGCTGTCTTCTCTACACAGTGGTGTATCAATGCAGGTTTATGATGGTATCTCCACGGGCTATTGGAATGTTAACAGTACCAAAGCTATTACAAATGATAAGATGAGACACTGTCTTCTTCCCACTACTAAAAAAAATGTGCAAAGAATGCTTGATATAATGATAAATTTATGATGCAAACTTGTGACAGTGCTACTGCCACTAAAAAAAAAAGAAAAAAATAGCCAAAGTTTTCCCACAGCGATTGAGGTTATAATTCCACAATTAGTGACGTCAATCAAAGCCTATAGCGATAGCTGAACCGTGAACAAAATTCAATATTTTGCTTATTTGGCTTTGTAAAGTACGGCACTTTTCATGACTTACGCGCGTTTGCCGTTAAGTAACAGTGCGAAATCTGTGCATGCTAAAATCACAGCTGTCTTATCTTATCCATCTAGTATCTTTGATAATGATAATAAATATTATATAGAGCTTCATCATGTAACGCAAGTAATCAGAGTGCTTCACAGTCATTCCACAACTCGCTTTAAAACTTCAAAGAACATACTAAAACATGTGACAATGGTCAGAAACAGATGTGGTTGCATACCATCAATAGAAAAGGTGTGTTTTTAAGATGTTTCTTGAAAATTTCAGTGTTTTGTACCTCTCTTAAGCTTTGAAGCAGCAAATTTCAGGTCTTGGGGCCATGGAATGAGAAATCTAAATAAAACCTGCATAAAATAAAACTAAGACGAAAACTAATTAAGATATTTTTGCTCACTGTAAAATATACAGTTAATTTCATTTTTATATTCTTCATGTCTAAACAATTGGCTGCCACAAACAGTCTAAGCACGTCTAAATACACAAGCATGAATAACACATTATAAGAACATGGAATGTTTAGAGTACAACTAAATTAGTCACAGAACGGGCAATGATTTGATGTGAAATGCTAAAAATAGCTGTCAGATTTGAAAGTAACTAGAAGTAAACTAGCAATCGTCCTAAGTTGTATCATCAGGGGCAGGAATTGGAAAATCTTCATAGAACCGAAAATGGACCCAAAGGACTCGTGTGGCCTGAATTTTTTTGCATTTTCATGAATACGTGATGATGCATAAATACATACAGGCTGAAGGTGGACAAAGGTGGACAATCCCTCCTGTACTTACTCATAACAAGTAGCTGCAGTTTAACACTGCCCAATGATTGTAGAATATAACTTGCTGCAACAAGACAAGATTTTCTTCTTTTTTTTCACAATTTTTTTTTTTTTGTCCATTGACAGTGCGGTGTGACAGTAGGGAAAAAAACCAGCCCCCATGAACTGAAGATTATACTCATGTTATGAATCCCCTGACAGTCACTGTTATATATCAAGATTCTTGAACCAATTTTATATAAGATATTTTGTTACAGCCAACTTAATAAGCCATGTTTGTGTAAAGAATAAATCTGATCAGCTGAAATGATTGCTTTTTTTGGCCAAGGTTTAGCTACAAATGTAAATGTTGGTTTTGACAATAGTAAACAATACCAATCAACTTTTCCAAGTACGGTGGAACCTATGAGATGTAATGTTCTACCAAAAATGTCTTGCTATGCCCAAGGTCTCACTATTCCAGGAAAGAGGACAAAACTCAAGGCAAACAATTAAAAGTACCCCCCCCCCCATCCCCCCTCCCTCACTATGGTCAACTCCCTTGTTAAAACATGTCCTGTGCTTCAGTGTAATATCAAACTAATGGTAGATCTCAACCTTCATGCCAAACACTTTTTATTTCTGACAGTAACCTTGTTTCGATCAAATTACGAGACAACATCTGTGTCAGATGCAAATGTTAGACGCAGAGGAGTACGTTTCTTTCCACTGGTTTCTCGTGATGTATCATTAAATGAATGTGAACAGACTGGCCACAGGATAGCGATACAGGAAGTGTAGCCATGTTTTCAGTAAGCCCAGTGTAGACAAAGAGAACATGACACACGGAAGAGATTAGTGACGATCAGTGACGTGTTTACATGTAATAATTATTGCACATTACAGATAGTGGCAAGACAGTGCACATGTCTGATGAAGTTACATAGTGGTAGTCTGTATGACCTGCCCCACAATTTGCCTCACTGATGTGATGTAAAGCCAATCTGGCATGTTACAATTTATGTATTCGGACGTGATTGTAAAACAGAAATAAACCTGGCAGTTAGCCAACGGTCATGGTGGCCTTCGTGTCGAGTATTTTCTTTTGCAATCCCACTTCTGAAGAGCTATCATTTGAAATGACTCTATATGGTATGCTGTCATAGCATGTGGTCTGCATGGAGAGAAAGCATACTACACCTAAGTAAGAGATGGCCAGGTAGGGCCACAACTCATAAGGCAGGCACATACATCTTGACTCCCTCCCTATATAAAGTACTTTAGCCGCCCTCACAATTTGCCAGACGCACTCAGAATTAATTCTCTTGCTACAGCAGATGTTTGGATTATCAACTGTCATTATTCAAGTACTTTATTATATAGCTCATGTTGCAGGAAAAAAAAAGGGGGGATTTAAAATGTTCTCGCTGTTGGCAAAGGTCTCATTAAAAGCGGTGTTGTTAACATCCACTGTATTTCCCACAGCATTTGAGCTTTGGGTGAGAAACACTGGTAACTCCTGTTGTTTATCTACTAAGGAAAAAATTAAAGTCTGGCTTTGACTTTGAGAAAGCATGTCGACAAGACAAGAGCTAGGAAGTAGAAATATGACAGACAGAATATAGCAGAATGATAGGACAGGAAAAGACCCTATCAGGAGTGCCCATGGACCAACCGCTGGAGTCTGGAAACGCAGACAAAATTGGTCTCTAGTGAAGCGAAAGTTGAAGCAGTAGAATTATCACAAGTATAGACATCCAATGTCTAAACTCTTATAGTTGTCCACATATCCGTAGTGTCAGACCTCCTGTATGCTTGATTGACTTCATGGCCTGTGCTAATAATGAAATGACTTGACTATGGAGTTGCCCTGCAGCTGGAGAACTTGAACACCTCTGTTGAATGAGCCCACCAAAATGCTGAAAAACAAAAACACCCAGTGACTCGGACAAACTAAACAACACACAGTGTTATGGCAGGATGAAATGCAAGAGATCATGGAACCAACCAGACACTCGAAATGATCATATGAAAATAATAAATTCAGGTCAATTGGAAACTGAAAACTTCATCAAATTTAACCATGCAAGTACTTAACTCATTCCAAGCTGCCACGATCAAATGCGTCATTCCTGCGCCCAAATGAAGGAAATCTTAGTTTACAATTGTACCCTAGCGACAAACTCTCTTGAATGGAAGTGCAGTAAAATAATAGACTCTTTTAGTTTTCAATGCAAAAAACCAGAAATGAATACATGGCTTTGTTTTCTAAAGTCAAATTAAGCACGAATTAAGTTAAAGCCAATGTTAACTCTCAGTGGATGGAAATACTACTAAGTGAGACAGTATGTTATTTTCTAATGTAACATGTTATGCACATCCTTAAACCTTGTCCATTTCTCTGTAATAATGGGGTTATTTTTCACTGAAATATGTTGACATTTAAATGCCAAAACAAATTTTTAAAACATATTTAGCAAAATAATCAGAGTTGAGTCCCTCTGATTGGCCACCCAACATGGACAACTGGAGTTAGCCTCAGGTTGGAATGAGTTAATGTATGATGCATGAACCTTGTCAAAAATAAGAGTGGCAGTTTAAGTTCCTCATTGAGTTTTCTGAAAATGCCCACACATTGGTTCATATTTTGTTAATATGAAACATTACGCCAATAAAAAAAATCTCTACTTTAATTACAGCAAAACATTATGGATACCTTTTTTCTCTTTGCACATAAATTGCAACATATCCATACAGAAAGCTGCTCCCAATTTCAGACAAATTTTCCTGGTGAAAGTTCTGTATTAGGCTAGGCAAGCACATGCAACTTTATTGCATTGCCGTTGCGTTGCATTCTTTGAACAAAGTGGATAGGTGGACCCCGGGGTGCACCTAGCGAAATATATGCGTTTTAGGATAGGTGGACCCCGGACAATGAAAAGCTGTCTTTCATCGCCAAGTTAGGCTATGGTAAGAAAACAAACATTTGAATGGCGATATGGATGTCGATAGATCTAGGTCTATCTAGATCTACATGTTTTGTTGAACCTGGGGGGTGTGAGGGTCTAGTCAATTTGTATCCATGGGCGGTAGTCAGATTGACTAATCAGGCAAAAAGAGGCTGGGGTAGCCATTGGCGATCGATGTACACACAAGTAGGCCTACATTGGCTGAGATCATACCTCCGTGTGCAGCGGTTGAGTGAGTGGACATGAATACCAAGTTTCTGGTACCACCAGATAAGTACTCATGAATGGAATTTGTTGCTGAATTACAACAGAATTTTTCTTTTTGCAACATCACTCTTACGGAACACACCACTTTTAAGAACTACTATCCTAAAACATTTCACTACAATGAACTCAGCCCGGTGTCCACCTATCCTTAAACCTACCTATTTCGCTAGGTACACCCCGGGGTCCACCTAGCTTATAAAAATAGTTAGACCCCGGGGTCCACCTATCCTCTACCTTCTTTGAAATCTAAATGAATGAATGGAGATGTGCATACATGCAAGACTCAATAACATATGCAGAGTCAATGGGAACATATAACTGAGACACGATTGCAACAAAACAGCAAGTCACACATGTGCACCTAGCCTTAATATTTATCTGTCACTATGTATTCTCTGCTTGATCACACAAAAAATTCAGGCAGAAAATTAACTGAACTAAACTCAGTACAGTATAGTAAAGTTAGTTCCTCACCACAAAGTAATTAAAAATCCAGACCTACAAATCCCAAAGTGTGACGCCATAAAACATGTTCATCTCCGAAATTTTGTTTTGCCTGACATGTCATCATTACCAAGGATGCTGGCTAACACTCCTTCAATAACCTCTGGTACAGATCAGTCCCATTCATGTTTTAAAACAATCTTGTCAAACATAGGCCTCCTATGTGTGCCATATTTCATTTCATTAAGGTTCCTTGCCATGTCACTTCATGTATGCCTGTTATTCAGATTATTGAGTTGTGATATATGTGTGTTGCTCTAGGTAATCCCGTCACATGGGTCAAATTTCACATTTTGAGGGCCATTTTCTGTGTATTTTGCTTTTTATTTGAAGTCAGTATCTCAAATAGTTTTTTGAGATATGGCCCTTTAAAGTGTCAGGTGTAGTAACCAGAGAAACGGAGAAAAATTACCTTGCAGGAATGTATCTCAAAAGCAGCCTGTGCGTCATCCGAAGGGTTTTCGTGGAGCGCCACACATGTTTGTATAATGATGTGTAAGATGTGAGTACCATATAATGTGCTGCTAAACGCTCTATGAAAGAGAATTTTCCCCATGGGATAATAAAGTGATTCTTATCTTGTCTTATCTATAATACTACATTGAGTGAATTCAACTGGAGATGTAAACACTGTACATGTAGATTGTCCTAAGCCAAGGCATGTACCAGCTGATTTTGATCAGCCAGCTAGTTGGATGGTGATGTCACAATAATTAAATTCGTTAGAGCTCGCTCACCATCTGTCTAATTAGATCTCACTGAAACTTAATGTCCTAATGCCACCATCCAACTGGTCAGATGATCAAAATCCACTGGTGCATGCCTAGGTTTATTCTGCGATAAACACTCGAACTTCAGATAAAACAAAATAGTGCTCCAGCTTTGCCAAGGACATTCAAGAAGACCCACTGTCATGGTAGGCTCGGTAATTGTTAGATTGTGGTTTCTTACCTCCCATCATGATATGCTGTCAGTGACGTTAATGGTCCAGACCCACTGATATAACATTCACATTCACATACTGCAAGCAGAAAACATGTGCAAAGATGTCTAAAAAACATATTTCCTAAAGAAAGTCTAAAAAGTAAGCCTTTTTACTGCAGAGCCCAAATGCCCTTCCTTCCTATAGGCTACCAGGAAGATTACATAATCTTAATGAAGGCTTTCTGAGACAATAACATAAACTTCACAAATGCTTTACCTAACAAATGCTTGAAAAACATCACTGCGCAGTGGCCACTTTGTGTATACAGTACTAAAAAAGATTACTGGGTAGGAAGACAGCAAGAAGCAGTACAAAAAATTAGGAGTGTAAAACATGCCAGAACAATATTAGCCGATACATCAGCTTCACAGCAGTTTAAGCATGAAATGTGGGTATATTGGCCTGCGGCAGTCTTCCGCAACATGTAATAAGATGGGCCGATACATCAGCCCTGTGGCAGAAAGAGGGTTAATGTCTTCATAGCTGTAAGATTTTTCCCACCATATGCTGAACAGTGCACTTTCACTATTGTATTATGTCCATATGTCCACAGCGCACTCGCACCGTTAATTTTGGCCATATGTCCACAGAGCAGAGAAGAGTTTAACCACCAAAAAAAGCAACAATCAGAAAACATATTCTATTCATTTTTTTCTAAAGTATTTTATCAAGATGTTCATTTCAAACAGAAGCTGTCTTGAGGTCTGGTCAGACGGAGACCAGTTTCATCGCATTAAAATTTATAAATGAGCTAAACTATGTCACTGAAATGATATAATCAAAATACGATAAAATTATATATCCCTCATTTGAAATTTCAGATCTCCTTACTAAAAGTGACAATCTACTATGTAATCTCCCTACAAATGTTAACCGATTATTTTGTACACAAAGCACGTTTGTGAACGGAAGAAAATAAACGTTACCTCCATTCTGCATATTCCACACTTTGACACTACAATCTCGTGATGCTGTGGCCAGCACGGGACGCTCTCCACCTGGCAAGAACAGACATGCCTCCACAGCTTCATGATGACCTTTGAACTCACGAACCAATTTTCTGGCATGTAGATCCCATAACTATTTAAACAAATGAGAAAGACACTGTCATACTTGTCATCACATCTATAAATGCAAAAATATAATACAGGCTTCTCGCACAGCCCAGGAATTCCAGGGATCCCCGGAAAAAGGCCCTGGAATTTAAAAATTTGAGAAAAGGCCCTGGAATGGACTTGTCTTTGGGCGTGAAAAAAAATGGAAAATTTTGAAAAAAAAAAAAAAAAGACTTACTACTCTCATTTTCATGCATTTCCATAAGTATCGTGATTGATTTTCCTTGCATTTATTTCTTACTGCTGGCAAACATAACTCATATAAGTTGCAAAATATAGAAGCTGCGAGTTCTTGCTTTTGGCGGACGGACGTGCTTTGGTGCTGCTAACGAAGCAAGAACTCACAGCTAAGTAAACTGTTTCACTTCGTTCCTGTTGAAGTCTTTTATTTATTTTTTTCACTTGAAAAAGGCGAAAGCCGAAAATTTCATGTATTTTCTGTCTTCTCTTTAGTTTGCTTTGTATTGTTTGGGTTTTATTTCTCACGCGGGGCTTTGCAACATACAACCTTTTCTTTTTGCCCAATTTGGACTTTGCTTATAGCCCTGCTGCGACCCCACAGTTTTTCTGTGGTGTTTATGATATTTCGTGAATTTTTAACTCACAAGCCGGTACCTCTATCAGCACTGCAACCCCTGGTAGTGCAGATGCATGTGAAGGCAACAGCTCCAGTTTTGCAGGGTTAAAAAACTGCACATCACTTTTAAAATGTCTACACTTCAACACCCGTAGAACTAGAACGTAGAAGGCGTGGATCTATCTCGTATCTGAACACTATCGCAGGAATGCAGATCTAAATAAATAGCCCTAATTATTACAATAATATAAAAAACAGAAAATTTAACAGATAAAGATTGTTAAGTTGATCGATATATGGAGGTACCGTAATGAATCTACACTAGTAAACGGAGATCGATGATGAAGGACTGTCTTGACGATAGGAATCATGGATTGCGCTTTGAGTTTGAGAATGAGATTGAGAACAAAGAAAACTCGATAATCTGTGACTAAGCCTAGGCTAAGGGAAATCACCCCAGTTATAGTTGTTTTTTCGTAGGTTCGGAATATCGCAAAATATTAACTTCTAGGCCTGGACTGCAGCCAAAAATGAAAAAAAAAAAATTTTTCCAGAAAAAAGTCGAGATTACGCGGCCCCGTTGAGGCTGACTAGAAAATACGCGGCCGCGGCGGACATGTAATTCCGCGGGGACAGGTTTATGAACTTGAGTGAGCCAGAAGATGAAATGGCAGAGTGAGGCCTCAAGCAGTGACACTTGGGGGTCCTATAATCATGATTCAAGTAATACTAATGAAAGATCTGAATATGTTAATGTTAGCTGACATAATTGGCATCACAGCGGGACAAAAAGAGAGAAGAATTAACAAGTGAGTAACATACATAAAAGAAAAAAATAAGTTTTCACCCAAACTCACAACCTGTTTGAACATTCATGGTTTCATATAAATTTCACCCATTTCCCTTTCTGGGTGGTGCATATAATGTAGGCTTTTCAATGGTATTTAATTTTTTTAAAAAGGTTAAAATTAACAACAACAAAAATACAAAGAGAAAGGTCTTGGATTATAAAAATTTGAATACCTTTCTAATGAAACAGTCAACTAACTCATGCAGGAAGGTCTCATCACAGACATTCATGACCCTATGCTTGTACTGTGAGTCCACTAGTTGGGATGGTGACATCATGGCAGGTAGCTTCACTGAGACCTCATGCACCAGTCAACTGACTGAGTCTCATTGAAACTCAATGGCATGACATCACCATCCAACTAGTCAGGTGACCAAAGTTGGGTAGTGCACCCCTAAGCTAAATAAATCACAGTTCTATCCCTTACTGTGGCTTCACAACCGTTGCCTGAAAACCCGTTACTTGAGGAAAGAACATAGCGACCATCTGCACTGACGTCACAACACATTTGGATGTACTGTTTTTTGGGAAAGCTGAACACTGGCTGTAAGGTGCGGCTGTCAAACACCCTGGAAATGTCAAATCAAAATAACAACAGTTTTAAGTCTTGAGTTGAATTGATCCAAATACACCAATTATTCTAATTGAATTGGCACAGACTTCATTCTGTGTAAGGTATTTTGTCAGAAATTAATGAGAAACCCATGTTTTGTTAAAAATAGTATTTTCTGTTTTTTCCACACATTTGAAGTCTGCATGCTATTAACTTATTACCCTAAAAAGTGCGAAGCATTTTTTTGTAAAAATGCATTTGTCCAAATAGCCTGTCTATACCCCTCCTGATTGTATGATGAGTTTGAGTTTGGGTTTTATGGCACGTAGGCGCAGTAACCGCCACTTTGCACCTTTCACAGTCTATTTAGGTATTTTATTTATGTTTCGTCTCCAGAGCTTCTAAATTTCACAAACAGAATTAAATAGTCGGGTATAAATTTTATTGCTTTGATTGATAAAATTCTCAAAAGTTGTTTTGTTTGGGTCTGAAAAGAGTTTTGTAAATGAGCATAAAATTTTTTTAATCAAATTGTAGATCTTAGCCTCTCCACGAAGGATATGACGCGCTGTGGGTCTATGTTAGTGTATGACAAACTGATGGATCATAAATGACTAATCTGAGGTCAGCCCTGAAGAGGACAATTCTTTACTGCACATAACAAAAAAAAAAAAAGCTCCAAATTTGTCAGAAAGGAAATAAAAAAGTGTTGTTTTTTTCCTCTCTTTTGAAAAGCGTTTCAAGAAAGAAAGACCTTTATCATCCAACAACAGTAGAACCCTGAAGTGGTGGGAAAACAAAAAAAAAGTTATGTTTCGTAAAATTTGTTGAGTTCTCTGACTTCTCGGGAGCCTCGGCCTAAGGCTGTTGGCTCCCCTTTTTTTTTTACTTTCTATTTCTTGTTGCTTTTTTCTTGTTGTTGTCTGTTGTGCCTTCTATGGTGGTAAGCTGATAAGTGCAAAAAGATTCGCAGAGGGAGGAAAGAGTGGCAGATAGTATTAGGAATGAAGGGAGAGAAGCAGGTGTACTACTGTCATTTTCAGGGTTTGATCCCTTTACAAGCCAAATCTACAATACGCTGGTTGTCTCTACTCCTCTGGAACTTGTTTTAGGTGTGGGACTCTGGGGCAGTTTTCTTCCCCTATGATCGTTCCTATTGTGGACTATCTGTTTTTATGCAAAGCCATCAGTCAGTGAAATTTACAATGATCCAGACCATGTCTTTTATCAGCCATACCTGACTTCTTTATCTTCTCCTGTCTGGACAATTAATGAAGTACCAGGAACAAACTTGACATCTGTGACCTGTAAACAGATATTTAGTTTTGTTACTAGTATATATATCCATCTCTAGCCCAGAACAACAGAACCTAGTGGGTGAAGTTATGCTTGAATTACTATACACAGGATTCTTACTTCCCAATATCCTGTCAAACTGAGGGACACCAGAAATTAAGGAAAGAAGTTATATAGAAAATAGTAACTTTACAACATAGACAAGCATAAACAAAACTCAAAAATTTGTGTTTTTATAATCTTATTTTATTTTGGGGAAGTAAATAGTTACAAATTTAGATTATTGCCTTTTTGCTCAGGAGAAAGGGGGTGGACTTGTGAAAATAATTTGGCTTCATTGGGTTAAATACAAGCTGTCACTGAATTTACCAGGTTCTGTGGGATGCTGTTTGTTCTAATACAGGTGGCTGTCTCAACATCCCATACTTTCACTGTATTGTCCCTTGATCCACTGCAAAGATTTGTGTTGTCTGGGATAAAAGACAAGAAATAACATTTTGTCAATTCACTGCTTGTCATAAGTGCACCGAACTGGAAGAAATGTCCTTCATCAGTACTAAAACTAGGTAGACCTAGTCCAAACTGCCCCGCTAAAGGGGCGAAATCCCATTTTGGCATAATTTTAGGCCAACATTACAAGGCTATTACTGCTGTGTATTTGTGTGAAACGCCATGTATCCTACATCAAAATAAAGTTCAATACTTTCTCTGACAAAATATACTTCCTTTTGTATTGTTTAATGTGTTTAGCTGTGAGTTTTTACAGCTTGAAAAGGGCATAGTCTTGCTGTTTTCGCTCTGAGCTGCGGGTACCAAATTGACCCCCCTCATAATAAAGGGTCGCAGCACATCTCCCCAATGCAGCGCACGTGTTTGAAAATAACTCACACAGAAAGTCAGATACATGAGGTTTAATTTAATGTATATTTCATCGTGTTTTAAGTTGAAATTCCTTTAAAAATCATTTGTTGAAAAGTTTGTTGGCCGAGAAACTGGCGGCAACTTTAACAGATAAGGATCAAAATTATATGCCAATAAACTTTGTATTATAAAGGTATGCCAAGGTCAGACATGGGCACGTTTCGGCGCCAAGCGCTGACTGTTTCTATAGACCCACCCGATGCTTGATTTCATCACCTTTGTCCAACACTCAATGCTAAGTCAATGGTGACACAGTTGACCTCCTTTTCAATTAAAAAAAAACAAAAGCATTTTTTTTGTCTGCCTTGTGAGAGTTCACAAAAAATTAACGTCAGATGAAGTTTGGTGACTAAAAAGCGTAAAATGAGATGCTTGTGTTATATTTGTACCCCTCGAAAAAATTTAGCGTAATGTACGTCCCCTTGTCTTGGAAAACAAGAACTTTTAATGTCGTGACTCAATAAACCGTCATTTTATGGGCGGTCAAAGTTGGACTATCGTGCAATTTGCAAAAGGTAGCAAATTCGAGGTGTTTTTTCACTTTTGAAAATGGCATAACTTCCAAAGCCTTTAAGCTAGAATAACAAATTTGGTATCAAAATTCTTGGAAAAGCCAGCTCCATCAGATTTGACAATAACTGGTGAGATGTGATAAAAAGTAAAAATCAGTTTGGACTACCTACTAATACTATATACAACAGGCCTACTTGCTGACTTACCGATGTTTGGTATCGATTACTGATTAAACCACTGAAAATGTACGTTCAAAAATGTTTATACAGGTTACAACTGATACCCAGAACATAACACAACCATTGATAATTACCGATAATCAGGTGTCTGGTTTTTAATTCATTTCGTCCTCATGCGTTCTCTACTTTCAGCTTTTATAGTTTTTATCTGACTGCCTTTCAAGATGTGAGTTCACTTTGAACAGAAAAACGATTGTTGAATACTCAGCAAACAATACTCCATATACCAAAAGTTGAATACTTTTTACTAATTAATGATTTTTATCATTTGGATTTGGAAAATAGGGGCAATTCTGGCTGTACATAGAATCCGTCTGAAATAGAGAAGGGGAGGAGGAAGGAGAGAGGGAAACAAAATGGGGAAGGCAGAAGCAGGTTTATCCTGGACAATCCTGGGAGTCTCAGCTGGTTCTTAAATAATAGAAGAACAGATGATGGGACTCTATATTTTCACATAAGGGTAATTAATAAGTATGTTATAAGAGTAATTAAACTTTACTGAACAGATTTTGTTAGACTTTGTTCATGATTTTTTCAACCTTTCAGTTTTACTAACTTGTAAATAATGCATTCTTTGTTCTGTCTCATGCTATTAACATGTGCCATTATTCAAATACCAATAGGTAGTTAGCATCCACAAACATTCACAAATTTCTTAATTTTTACAGCTCTTCAGCTTCATTTCAAAGCAATGACTTTGGTTTTCTATTGCTTTTTGGATCCAGCAGCTATGGGAGCTTGAGCCCTTCAGCCTGCTGATGTGGCAAAGAATTTGCAAGTTTTGAGCAATTGTGATTTGTGTGAATAAAGGATATTCTGGACATCTGGTAAAATAAGTAGATCAGATGGGTTCTCCGCAAGTCACTGAGGAGAGGGCATGTGAAGTGGTAATACAAGACTAATTCATTTGAACAGTTGATGGCTTTGACAGAATGTTAACTTTTTACTCACCTGAGTTGAGGTGTAAGGCAGTGACCACTAATGAATGACCTACAAAATCTCTGATACATTGTTGACTTCCATGACGCCACATTTTGATGGTTTTGTCCCTGGATGAGCTGAAGACTCCGTTGCACGATTCCCCATACCACACCTGTCAACCCAGCAATTTGATATATTTCAGAGAGTTCCATGCTGGCATTCTGAACAGAAGTGCTTCACATCAATATCATTACCATGATGCAGTTCCACTTTACGAAAAAACTAGATTTCATTGATATAAATTAACACTGAATTTAAGAACTTATGATTTCTAACAAGATCTTTACTTTTATATACCCTTTTAAAATTACCTAGGAGTTCAGATCTGGGAAAATAAAAGCTGATATTGTTGAAAATAAGCAACAAAATATTACAAAAATATCACAGAAAATCTGTGTGGTTACAGCAAGGTATGAAACAAATCAAAATGTGGCAAAAGGAAAAAGTTTTTATGTTGCAAGATCTTCCATTAAAAATAATACACATCTAACATGCGGAAAATTTCTTTACTTGTTTAATTTTCTTTTCATCATGTTTCGATGTTTTGTCTGAATAAGGTCGTTTGATTAAAAGCTAGTTTTGTCTTTCATTTTTCTTTGCATTTTGTTGTATCGTTTCTGTGCTATTTCTTAGATGAGGCTTTACAACATACAGCTCTTTCTTTTTGCCATATTTTTTCAGATAAGTGATTTGCGCTGAGATTTCACACTTTTGAACAGCACTTCCAGTATTTTTCAGTATGGCACAACTATTGCTTTTTCTGTTCTGTTTTCTAGGATGAAACTTTGATCCTACCTTCTTTTTTCAACTAATGGTTCTAATAACTCTGACTAGAATTTCTGTAAACAATCTGAATTTCAGTTATGTATGTGTTTACTATGATTGAGTCATCCATTCCCTTTTAAAACCCAAAACCTGACTGGGTTGAGCACTGCACCTTTGTAATTGCACTTGAATGACCAGTCCATCTGTCATCTTGTCGTTTATTTATGTAGTCGTACAAAATGACACACTGAAAGCATGGTAAATATAAAATCACAACAATGGCTCTGTAAATTATCATCATATCATAAAGAAGAAAAAAAACTATAAGAAATTTCACATGTGTGACAACCCCAGTGTTTTCTAACCAGTGGGAGACATAATCTGAATTGGTTCTACCTAACCTAACAAAGTGTAATAATTATATTTTATTCATTAATTATTTTCTTATGCAGATTTTATTAAAGAATCATAAGGCAAAAGATTCTGAAACAATTGAGAATGATTACACAGTGCTGAGGTGTTCAGATGTGAACCTAAAACAGTGGGAGACGAATGATTTTCCAGTGAATATGTAACAATCTATATTAATCCTGATAAAGTGTCCTAACAACTTTCAAGTGCTTCTCGTGAAACTGGGTAGTAAATATTGTTATGTTCACCATGTCTTTACTGCCAGACAAGCAAAGTCCTGGTCTGACAGGAGCAAGACTGACAACTGCATCATTATGCTGCAGTGTCACATCTGGGACTCCACAGTCCTGACACTTGACTTGTTCATCTCCCCATCCGCTGGATACTGCTGCACCTGCTGCTGAGGCTGCTCGGGATGGTCTACATTTAGATTTTTAAAATAAAATGTGTTCATGAAAAGCACAGAGTTCTCTACATATATATATTCCCAGATCTTAAAAGTCTTATGATAATTTTTAAAAAAAAGTTTTAATTAAAAGCATAACCTAAAAAGTAAAAGAGCTAACTATAACATGATAACTGAAGTGACAGCTAAATATCCATGAACCTAAGAAAGGCATTCTCCAAAAGTCTGCCATTCAAAAAGCATACATGACACGGACAGATAAAAGATGGTGAAACAAGCCATGAAACATATAGGCCTAAAGTATACTGTTGTACTGAAATAGTATAATTCATTGACGTGTTGAAAACAGCTAGGCAAGCCTTCCTCCCTCACAACATCGTGATTGTTACACTGAGTACTAATCCAAGTCATACACTGTGTTTTTGACCTCTCTATTCTGCAATGTTGTCATAGTTTTGTAATGAATCTGGTCACAAAACGTACAAATAAATACCAATGCTTTATTTAACCTAAAACATAACCTTGTGTGTGTACTGCTTGCATTCCTGAATTATGCGAGAAAATAAGCATGGCAGGAACCATCAAACTGCAAGCGCTTACCACATGAAAAATATGACAGTAACTAGATCTAGTAATATGCAGAGAATGCTCGAAACCAGTGATTTCATGACAAAATTAACACAAACACGCTTGACAGAAGTCATTCGCTTTTTACCTTTTTTTCTTGTTAAAACACAAATGGTGTTGGCTTCATTATATGATATTGAAAATTCCAATTGCTATTAATCATACATGTTTACCTATGGCTGACGAAACTACATAGATCTAGAATCTATATCACACACTGATACTGTGATGGGTCAACTTTACCCGGCACTTTTCTTGCGTTTGCTGAATAATTTTCCCATCAGACTTTCCGCCACAGAGCTCATTCCATTGGCTGGCACACAAAGACTTTATTTCGTATGAGATTCAGTACATTACACCGTCCTCTAACGCCGCCCTTCCTGACGCAGGACTGGAAATGGGGGATTTTCTGAATAGACCGCTCGCTATCTCGCCAATAGAAAACCCATAGTTTGGATGCTGGTCACTAGTGTCAACAAATTGCTTCCCCTGTAATGCTTCCGGTTGCTGGGTATTATTAAAAAGAAATGCTGTTTTGAGTAACTTAAGAAAACAATACATATTGTACTATCCTCATTGTTCCTGGATAATTTTCAGTTTTAAATCAAAAATACATATGCATGCTAAATTTATAAAAGCCTGCTTCCGTTCAAAAGAGAACACCACAAGTTTGAACAATTTATCTTTCATTTCAGAAGTCTACAAAGTACAAGACAAGGGCGAATTCTCTAGACCAGACCACCCAGTTTTAAAAAAAAAAATCTATTGCGCTTGACTAGCATATGAAAGAAATACTGCAATGATTTTGAGACGCATATTGGAATTTAACTCCGTTTGAGATAATAATGATAATGTGCAAAATAACAGAGCAATTTGATAATACGGGTAATATTGCGGTGGGACAGATTAACGACACAGCTAGATTGCTCGCTGTATCTCAGTGCAGGTTGAAAATCAATGAAGAAAGTGAGCAGTCAACTTTTTAAATAGAAACATTTTAAGCTGGTTGGTTCTGCTCATGCAGTGACCAATCTGGTTATTACAGTAACACGTTAAAAGCACGTTACAGGTCGTGCTTTTCAGATGCCATTGGAATTGGGCGTCGACAGCTGTGGTGGAGGTGGTCGAGTAGGGGGGCGTGAGTCTTATAATTTCACGTAGGATCTTCATTTGTTGGTGGTAATGTCACACGGTGCCACTCACTACTGGGGCTGAAAGGATCATAGGCTACAAGTAACATGCATTATTTTTTCCCTTCCGCCAACTCCATAACAGAACTTACTGTAATACTCTTCTTTTCTCAAAATATGTATGCACATAGCAATTAAACTGCACATTGATAGATGGCTTTGTGAACAAAAGGGGTAGGCCTACTGCCAGTGGTGATCTGTGTGCTAATTTCAATTTCAGTTTTGATCTAATTTGCAATCAGGGAAACCTGGATGAATATGAAGGGGGTTGAGGAGGAGGAGGAGTGAATAAAGAAATCGGCAAGTTATTCCTATGTTCTCTTTCCCTAACCAACCAGATGGAGCTGAAGGTGGGCTTCCCGAGTAAAAATACAGCTCCAATATTCCAGCTTCTCATTATCTCTAACTTACTTCCCCTCGTTACAGGTAAACTGTGGCTGGGTCGGTATTTCTTCCCTCATGTAACCTGACTTGTATAACATCGCGCTTCTCTCGTTCCTCACCGTCTATCAGCCAACGCGGGAACTGGAATTTTTTTTACCGGTTCTGCTCCTTTGCTCAGGAGGTATAGGTGAGCAAACTCCATTCATTCTTATCTCTGTTGGATAACGGACTCACAGTTGTCTGAGGCTTGCATTCAGTGAAAGTGTGCGGCGTCTGGGAGTTCGTGCTTTTCTTACAGTTTATTTATTTTGTAGAAACAACAAAATAACACGCGAGTGCGTCGGGATTTCAGAATTCTTTTCAGGTAATTGTATTTTGGCCACAATCTATTGTACCACATTTCTGCTGGCTATTTCCACACCCACCGACTAGGTATCAGATCAACTCAGCTGGAAAGTTAAAAAAGTCCAACCGGAAGCCAAGATAGTAAACACCGGCTCGTGAGTTGGATTTTTGCACAGTGCGACAATCAGGTACAGTTTGAGGGCTATGCCCTCTTGTTTATGGCCTTGCTTCAACAAGTGCGTCTGATTTAAACATTATAAGGGTATTTAGTACTTCATTACTTGATAAATACTGATACTTTCAGTTAGATCAAGACTAGATCTAGGTCCACTTCTGCCATGAATGATCTTTCTCACCAACCACCTACTTTCTTAGTGTCAAAATGCACCCGTATTGAAGTAGATCTAGATCTAGAGTCGCATGCCCACATATGAACCAGTAGCGGGGTGCCCTCATTAGAACCACTACTGTCAGTAAAGCAGTGAGTCTATGATGTTTCTTTCACTTCCACATTGAAGAGTAACCCCTCCTTTGTGGGAGTTCAAGAAGCCGGGCTCATATATTCAAGCTTTTGCACTTTCAGTGATTTTTTTTTTTTTAGAGGAACCTAGCCCAGTGGGTCCCCCATATGAACCACGGTCCCTCTAATGAACCAGTGCCTAGCCTACCCACATATGAACCACTCTAAATGTGACCAATGTTTGCACTGTAAGTAGGCCTAAGCCTGTTTCTTTTCAGCAATGTAAACAAAATAATCATTTAGTCTGGAAGAAAGAATGTTTATGTGAGGAAAATTTTCCACTGGTTAAGATACTGAACAAATTGATCCCCATACAAACCACTGACTGAAGTGGTTATCAAATTGGAAAGACAAACTATCCACACACTACCCCATATAAACGACTCTGTAGGGACCTAGCCCCATACAAACCACCCATCATGATTATTAAATAGAGATAGGCCCTCATTTAAAGCACCTTTGATATGCCATCACTTAGATTATTCAAACAATCTTTACAGTAGAAATGAGCTGGTTCATCTGGGGACCAGTCACTACCCCATATAAACCACTCTGTAGGGACTGCCCCATTCAAACCACCCATGATTATGAAAAAGAGATAGGCCCTCATTTAAACCACCTTTGTTATATGCCATTACTAAAAGTTATTCAAACAATCTTTACAGTAGAAATGAGCCGGTTCATTCGAGGACCAGCCATAAAATAGGTGTACCCCTTATGAACCACCCTGTTTTCCAACCCTCTCCTCAAAGGAACCAGCAAAATATTAGTAGGATATGACAGAGATGCCTATTCTTAGTAACCAGGTCACTTTCATGCTTAAATTAGCACAAGAGAAATGCATTTTTGATCTTCGACCTGTTGCGAAGTATTCTTTAAATTGTAAAGCAAAAATGGCGGGCGGATTCGAAAAGTTACCTCGATTCATATGTTTCACCGCCAATTAGGGCAACACAGTGCAAGCTTGAGTTAAATGCTGATCACAACTCACAATCGGAGATCTTGGAACGCTCGTGGAAGCGGTCAAAAATACGAAAATTGCCTTTAGAAAACAGCAGAAACGAAATAAATTTCGGGTGGTTCATAACTGGGACTGGTTCATATGGGGGCATATGACTCTAGATCTAGATCTAGACTCTAGATCAAATTTGAATTGGAGGAATTCTCTTAAAAGATTTAAAAAATTTTTCAAACAAATCTTTGAAACAGTTATTTGACAAGATTTGGTTATCAAGATCAAGACTTCTAGATCTAGATCTAGATCTAGATTAGAGATTTTTGGACCTAAAACTAGAGACTTCGCAAAGCCAGTGCAATTATACTTTATGGGCCTTTAAATTTATTTATTTTTTTTTACTGCAGCTGTTAATACTGTGCTTTGAAGGGATGTAGTAAAACTAACAGGGCTTCATTTGTTAACCCTTGAAATGTTGAAACTGGAGAAAAAGTGTGTGTCTCAGAATCAGTGGACCCCACTTTCTGGCATATTCCACACAGTTAGGTACCTGGAAATTATTGTTATTAGTCTTTGGAAATAGGTTGTGCCTATATTTTCAGTAAATTTCGCTGGTTTTAGTGAATATTTTGGGATTACCAAAGAGGAAAATATATGGGCATTAAATAGTGCAGAGAGCATTTCTTTTTGACTCACCATACTTGTCCATCTTTTCAAAAATGGTGAACATTCAATGCCATATTTATATTAAAAATTTTAAATGTAATGGTAACAAGACAATGTTTTGAAATATTTTGGAGTTTTCTGATAAAAACGTAGTTTTTGTTTGTCAGTTTTTCAGTCATGGTGGTTGGGAATAAGAAAGCATGCAAGGATTTTCATATGATTTTGAATTTGAGTTACAAATATATATTTCTTTCATTTGAAATGAATACATAAATGACTGGGAAGGAGTACTGTATAAGTTAAATCAGCTTAAGTCAGGCACCTATTTCATATTCGAGTGTTCATCATGGAGCTGCCTGTTTTACTGCTTCCTGGATGACTAACTCACCAGGGGACCCTGAGACCACCCGCTCCTCGCATCCTTGAAATATCCTTGCTATGTACCTCACCAAATGGTACCTCCCAGTAACTGGGCTTGACTCACAGAACAAGTCATAGGTCCAAACATTAAGATTAAGAAAGGCATTTAAATATAAATGCCTTGCAATACAAATTAATGTTTCGGAATCAGAATATTCTCAGCAGAGACGAGGATTTATATTTGTTGTTAAGATTCTATTTTATCTTCTGGTCTTGTAAACATTCACACGAATTTTTCATTTTCACAGAAACAGAAAGTACTTCGTATCCCTCATTCTCAGAATGGCGAAAGCATCTCAGATGGCGTCTGCAACATCATACAAAAATCCAAAGTTGATATCAATACCTGATGTGGAAATTGATAAGCATGGGAAATTTAAATATATTCTCATCAAAGTTCATGACCCGGACATGGATAGAGAGTTTAAGCACATTGTCCGAGGCACAGCCAAGGCAGCTTATCATGGTGAGTAACTAATGCGTTGGTTGTTTTGACTCTGCACGAACTGTACTCTGTCTTCTCCTTCAAGTGGAGGGCCACACAAGATTCTTTACAAAAGGAACATTGTATAGAACATGAATTGAAAAGGAACTTTAATTTTTACACTTTTTGTGTAGCCATTTTGAGGAAGGATTACTGAATCCAGCTACCTCTAGAAAATAGACAAAAAGCCTTTTGATGGAGCAAGTGTAAGAAAAGATAAGTATAATTAAAATGATTGAACTTGAAAGAAATATAATCTCTAACCCTATTCCCACCCCAAACCTATGATCAGACCTTTGCTTAACTCCCAATCCTGTTCATAATCTGGTACTGGTAGAGTTGGACTGATGTGGATGTTCAAAACTCTTGTTTACACAAAGTTGACAATTATTTCCTCCCTAAAGTTGTTCTCTATAAGAGAGTTTTTTTTATCTCCATTCTCTCAGTTCTCTTTTCTCAAACTACATGAGAACACTTTCCATGCAAAGTTGTTTTTTTTCCTGAACTGTCCCATTTCCATGAATGGTTAAAAACAATCAGAAGGCAAAGAGGGAGATGTTGTCCAGTAACCTCAGTAAGTCGTGAATGAAAGGAAGTATGGTAGACCTAAAGTTAACAGTACAGACTATGGCTAAGTGCACTTTGGCATGTCAACTCAGTGTGGAGGGTCTACTGCAGGCTCTCCCAATTCCAGTGATGATGTTGTAGGCGTTCATGAAAATTTGCATCGGAGGAGATCAATCAGCAACACAAGGCAAACTGACAAAAAAATACTTCCCCGCCATTTCAAGTCTCCAAATCTAACAAGGAATCCTTTGCAGGTTGAAGGGAAGGTACTTTCAAAATTTAACGTAAGCCCGTGTTATGTTTTGCTAAAAATCTTGCAAGTTTTTTTTGTATTATGTATAGACCCTGCAAAAATACTGAACAATATTTGAACCAGTTTCCTGTCTTTGTACATAAATCATGTTCACATCATTTGCTTGAATGGACACACAGCAATTATTTATATCCCCAAAAATCAATACACCAGTGCAACACATGGTAGGGACAATCATTCGTAGCTGCCTTCAGAAAAGAGCTTGGATCAGCCCTTAAAAAATAAAAAATACTGCCACATGGCTTAGTCATCTGCAGATTTCCTTCTGTTCAGATAAAAGTCCCTGCATTGTTGTCTGTGACCTACAGTTAAAGTGTAGTAAAGACATGGGCAGTGTCTTTGGAATCTCCATAGGAAATTAACAAGAGACAATAGTATAGCAAACTCACAGTTAAACCACAAGGGTAGGTTGAGTTGAGTTTCTTAGGGGCCTCAGACAAAAGCTGTTGGCCCCCAAAACCAGAGGGGTATCTGGAGTGTCTACATTAACCCCAGAATGAAAATTACAGACTAATTGAGACTAATTCGTATCAGAATATTTTTTTTAAAAAGAAAAGAAACTCAGAAAATCTGTGGGATCGCAGCAAGGCTTGAAACCATAAATACATGTATCTGCATTTTGTGAAACATTCTACTGTTTCTTTATTTGTTTAATTTTCTCTCCTGTTACATTTGTTTTTTATTAGGAAGGTCAGTAAATGGGAAGCTTGAGTTGTCTTTCCTTTTCCTATGATTATTCTTTTTGTATTGTTTCTTTAGGCAAGACTTTGCAGCATACAACTTTTTCTGTTTGCCACGTTTTGACTTAATTGATATCAGGTGCAAAGATTACAGTCATGTACGGTGTTATTATCCCATAGGAATTCTGTACATTTTTTTTTTCTTTTACACAATTACCGGAATAGAATTTGTGCTTGGATTTTGGGAATCATGCAGCAGCTTTCTTGGTTGATCTGTTGAGAAGTTTACTGGCATTTTTTGGTCCCTAGCTTCCCCTGTCATTTTTTTTGTAATGGAACTTGCCCTTCATAGAAAATATATTATGTGGAAATTGGAACATGCCAACAGTGATTAATAATTGTGGAATTCGGCTACAAGTGTATGTCTTTTCGTGTTTGTGTGCTTACATGTGCTTCTGTCTGAATGTCTGTCTGCCTGTCTTTCTTTCTCTCTTTCTCCTTCTCTCTCTCTTTCTCTCTCTCTTTCTCTCTCTATTTCTGTCACTCACTCACTCTCGCTTTCTCTCATCGTCAGTCTCTCTCTGTAAGTATATCATCCTTTCTTTCTCTCTCTCTTTCTCTCTCTGTATGTGTGTGCGCGCACGTGTGAACTTCCATGTGTGTGTGTTTGTATGTGCCTAAGTGTGTGTATGTCTGTGTTTGCCAGCGTGTGTGTGTGTGCGAGAGAGAGAGGGAGAGAGAAAGAGAGATCTTGGAACTTGTATTGAGTAAAGTGGATCATATGGAGTGTTAAGACCCAGAAGGGGCACGCACTGAAGTGTCCGTCAACAACTGTTTGATAAAGTAATTAGTTAATGTTTTACATAAGCATCTGTTCTGGCGTAGTGTGTTCATATGGGGCAAATCAAGCAGAAGTACCGGTATGGTATTTAATAAATGATCAGGAAGTTAGTCTGAGTATGGTTTGAGCACTTATGTCCGTCCTATCGTTCATAATTATTTGTAAATCTGCAAATTGTAGTCAGGCGAGACCAGACAGAAGGGTGGACGGAACCGGTGGGCCTACAGCCTACTCTCCTCGACAAGGACAAACGGTTGGAAAGGGGCGGGGGACATTGGACAAAATATTAATTTGTAATAAAAGCAGACTCGTAAATTGAAAAATAAATCTTACAGACAAAATAGTTTACCGGGGTTACCTTACTTTCAGGGTTTGGCCAAAACAGTAAAATTGCGAATAAGGACTTGAACGAATGTTAGAATTTAGACTGTTAGACCGACCCACCACACTCCCCCAGATGTGTGTGTAAATAGCGCTAATTACAAAAAAATACATGTATTTAATGGGCAGTCTGAAAAGGCACCTATATTTCTCATCTGGCTTGGGCCATACCAGCTTTGCACGGGCCTGGTTATTATCGAAGAGTTTCTGCGAATCATTTTGCTCGGTGAGTTATGAATCAGGGCCATGTCATGCCCGCCATCTTGCCCGGGCTGCTGCAGATCCCGGAAATGATAGTATGGGGAAAGCGCACGACAGAGAGGACACACTATGTGTTGACAGGAGGGGTCCCCGATATTTTTGTAGTGTCAACCCCATTAAGAAATTCTTGATCAGTCGTCGACCCCAAAAGCAATAAGTAATAAATAAATAAAATACATGTAATGCATTATGGTGTATGTGTCACATTTAAACTATTAGAATAATATACATGTACTCTTGTACAGGACAAGGCGTGACAACCAATTTAAACAATGCGGGCTGCCGTTTAATTTGCGAAATGGACGGGAAAATGGCAAGAACCTTTAATTAAACAATAATTTAAAAAAAAAAAAAAAAAACTCACTGTGAACCGCAGTGCGAATGTGATAGGAGAAAACAGCCAAAGTAAAGAATGCTGGCGGCAGTTTAATTTATTACATGTATTAGAATTTAGGTTTTGCCCCATTGCGTCAGTGCCAAGGAGTCCAAAAAGCGCCCAGGGGCCAACCCATTTTAATACACTGGAAAGCCTGTCTAGGTGTCCCATTTCTGTATTATTATCTGCTGCTGACTTTGAAGTTGACCAGTCGATGCATTGTGTCGTCTCCATCCCGCTTTCTGGCGTCGCACTCATGCAGTCGGGCAAAACACGCAACGAATTACCCCGAACTGTAAACCTGAGCCACCACAGGCATTTTTTTTATTTCTTCCCCGGTACTTCTGCATTGTCCGCGTCCCAAACACCACCACAGTAAACATTCCACAGTAGAACTTGAAAACCTTGAAAAAAAACTTGAAAACAGTGCAGTATCCTAAACCATGAAAAGAAGAATAAGACACCCCCCTCCCTTCAAGAAAGAAATGTCAATAAACGACAACAAAAAGGGGTGGGGGGAGGGGGGAATCGAACACGAATTACCGTCCATGGACTTTCACATTTCTCTATATAATACTTCGACAATGCGGTGACCTTTTGTAATTGTGGTCTGAAAATTGAACCTCGAAAAACTAAAATTTACACATGAAAATCGGCTACGAACACTGCAATTTTCTTCTTTTACCTAAATTTAGACATTGCAGTAGCATCTTGCAACTTTGAAAACAGAAAACTGAATCATGAAAAACCTTTACAAAAAAAATTGAATTTACACATGAAAGTTGGCTTTGAACCCTTCACGTTTTTGCTCTCAACATTCGCTATTCCCATTGCGCACATCATGCACGGTTGTTTCACTGGCTTCCTCCAATCATCTCCCACTGTTGTTTCCTCCAGCCATCCACCCATGTACCCAAGACAAAGGAACTCTTTTATCCAATTGTATTTGCCTTGGCATAAATGCTGATGTTTCTGTTGTAAATGTTTCTGTTGTAAACATTGCGCATTCAAGTACAAGTATCTGTAATGTTCACGTTGGTGTGCTCGCTACAGGTGGGTCAGTTTCGCCATCAGTGTAGATCAGTGAATCTCATACTGTGAGAAATATGACCCCTCTCTGTGGGAGGGTTCCTGCACAGTCCGGGAATTCCGGGGGATCCCTGGAAATGCCCTGGAATTTAAAAATTTGAGAAAAAGCCCCGGAAATGTTGGATTAGCCGTGGAATTCTCCTGTGATTTAAAAACATTTTTAAAAAGTGGGAAAACGTGGGGAAAAAAAAGGAAATAATTAAATAAACTTATAAATTTTCTGTCATTTTCTTACGTTTAAGATGCCCCAGTTTTCAGTCCCGGAAAAGCCATGGAAAGGTCCTCGAAAAACATTCTCAGAGAGGTGCAGAAATCCGTCCGTCGATTTGCATTCGGCGACAACGGAGCTGGGCTGAGAGATGAAAAGCATACTATAGTCGTATCTACAGCATTTCCGTTCTGGAAAACTGGCATTCAACGTGGATTATGATGTCACTGTGTGATTCTGAGCTATAAAATCAGACATCGTCAATGTTGTTTCTCAAGGAAGCTGGGGAAAACCCACTGTTTTCTTATGCGGGACAAGGCGATGATTATGAAAATGATATAGCAGTTCCATTCTGTGTATGTGAGAGAGACAGACAGAGAGAGAAAGAGTAAGAGAGAGAATGAAAGAAAAAGAGAGGGGAGTCGGTGAATATACGTCATGCAGATGAGACACAGGGAAAAGCTTGCAAACAATGGCTTATTCAGACAGAAATTTATCGCGAATTTTTTGGTGCCTGGCATTAAAAAAGGTACTCTTGCTTGGCCGGTTTGTAGAAAAAGTGGGGAGGGGGCTTTTTTTGTGTGGGGGGGGGGGGCGTGGAAGAAAACTGACTCATTGTTGAAACGTATCGCGCTTCTCAAATCGCGAGACACAATTTGGCAAGATGCTCGAACGCACATGTCGACATGAGAGAGTAGTGCAGCAAAACGTTGAGTACACAAGAGGTATCACTCTGAAGGCTACACGGGAACAGCTAGGCTGCACAGGTTGGTGGTGGGGAGGAAGGGGGTAGGAAGGGAGGTGTAGATAATATCACCGAGATTCTTATGTAATGAAGGAATGTTCTATGAGCTGCCAAGTGTTGCAGGTAAATAGACTGTTTGTGTTCTCTCCAATCGTTATGCAAACTTACCCAGCTAGCTATCCTACGCAAAACCGACGTGCGGGATTGACGTCAAATGTCCTCACAGGAACAACATCGTTGCAACCTAGATCCGCTGGTTGCGACATCGCATCGCCGCCGGCATAATGTAGGTAATCCGCCCCTAAAGGTATCCTACCAATGGTACGGAAATCTACGTTAGATTGACCTCAGGTTCCTAGCAGAGTTAAGTAATGTGCTCAGCTAAGTTTTGTATGTAGAGCATGCCCGTTTTGTTTCGTGAAACTGGGGGACAATGGTGATGGGAGCAGTTCTGAAAGAGGCTCAGATCTACAGCTTAGTTCAAAACGTTTATACACTTTTACAAAACTCTTTTTCCGATCGATACAAAACAACTTTTGAGAATAGTTTACCAATGCAATGAAATTAATACGCAACTATTTAATTCTGTTCGTGAAATATTAATTGATAAAGCTCTGAATACCAAGCATACATAATGTCCCCCAATAGACCGTGAAAGGCACAAAGTGGCCGTTATCGTGCCGACGCACCGTAAAAACCCAAACTCTAAGGCCCCGCGCGCAGTATGTTAAAATTAACCACCCGTTCAATGCAAGCAATCTTTCGCGTGGCGTGCAGCACGGTAAACTCTTTGCCAAACAAGCAAAAATCTGCGTTTGCACGCCGTGCAGCAGGCGAAACGAGATGGTGCGCGCGGCCCCTAACTCAAAACCAGCTTGGGCAGGTGCTCTTTGCTGTAATCAGACAACCGGTTTTAATGAAAGTAAAAGTAACTCACCGGCAGACCCGTGCAAAGCTAGTACATATAATGGACTCAGGCCGGTGGGTAATGTAGGCCCTCCATTTCAACTGCTCATGGAACACTTGTAGTTATCGCTAAATATACATTTAGTTTTAGGATGTATTTTATCAGTATTAATTGTTTATGTATAGTCTTTAAAATGTTAATACTTTGTGTTGAAATGTCCCCCTTGACCAATGTTCCCTCTAAGCTACGCGACCGCACAGTCTCTGTATTGGACCGCATACATCAAAATGTTGCATAACAGTGTGAATGACGCGCACCAGCTTTGAATTTAAAAATATTTTTGCCCAAAGCATCAAAAGTCGGGGTTCACACAGGTCCTGAAAAGTCCTTAAAGTCCTTAATTTTCATAAAAGAAAAAATAAGTCATCAAAAAGTCCTTAAAATCTGAAAATGATGCCAAAGTCCTTAAAAAATCCTTAACATTTGTGTTTCAATTGAAACATTTGACATTCAAATCTTCCAATTGCACACTGGATAATTGGCACTTTGAAATAACTGAACTTTTCAGAGTGAATTTATTATGTCTGAACTCTGGATACAGAAACATTCCGTATCGATGAGTGCTGCACACCACTTGTATAGTTGTAATATTTCTTGGTCACAGGCACACAGATCCTTAATTTGTTTACTGTGAGTCCTTGGGAAGTCCTTAAAAAGTCCTTAAAATTAGTTTTCAAGACTTTTTATGAACCCTGAAAGTTCCGCTCTGTGGTTTGGAAAAATTGGAGAGAATGTCGCCCTTGACTCTCTTTACATAGACAACACTCAATACTCTTTACCACCTACGTGATTACGTTGCCGTCGTTTTACGAACGGCTCTTTAGCTAGTCAGTATAAGCATGGCATCTTCAGCCGCTGGTTGGACACGATTTGCTCAGTAAGTTGTTTATCTCCATCTCCACTTGAACATCTCGTGGAATTTGCTACAAATTGGAACCGCCGTGACGTTTGGGTTGAGTTGTTTGTTCTCTGGGGTATCTCAGTTCTTGACTATGCATGTAATCACTGTCAGCGTATATAAGGTTTAATTGTATTTATACCGCAGCCTCAGGTGAGGAAAACGGGTGTTCATCCACAAGCTAAGAGCTCGATAGCTTCTTTCTCATGCTCCTCTGCCGAACGGGATCTCAAGGTTTCTCCACCCGTGACGTAACAGCTGAAATGTTGAAAGTCCTGAATCAAGGTTTCACCACCCAAGTATCGATATACTGCGTTGGTTGATGCTCGCTCGATTATACTCGATTACATTTCTCCTTTTCGACATATAAATAACTATTGAAAAATAGTTTATAATATGTAACGGGTTAAGGTTAGGGTGACGGTCCCCAGCCCGCAATACAGAGGGAAAATGTTTTGTATTCATTCACATTCACTTACTTATTCTTGAGATATAATAAATATTCGATTCGATGGTTTGGGTGGAGAAACCTTACAGTATTTTTGATGACGCAACCGAGAACAATGGACGGGTGGAGAAACCTTATGCACCCGACCGAACGAGCTGGGATTTTGAGTCCATATCAGACGTGATACATACCCCTTCTTGTAGCTAAATGCCCTTTATTTTAACCAAATGCCCCTTACTTTAGCCAACACTTCAATTAAAAAAAAACAAAAAACAAATGCACGCCCCTCCATGATTCTGACAAAGCCAGTATAAAGTAACAAACAGATTTTACACACAAAAAAATGATGTACATGTAATTATTCAGTATCTATCTATCTATCTATCTATCTATCTATCTATCTATCTATCTATCTATCTATCTATCTATCTATCTATCTATCTATCTATCTATCTATCTGTCTCTATCTGTCTCTATCTGTCTGTCTGTCTATCTGTCAACATTGTATTTGTATATCAGTTAGTTTATAACTGTTTGAAAACTGCGATAATATTGGCAAGATGTACCCAGTTACCAATGCAAACCCATTCCAACCTTTGTTCGCAGGATGCAGAATGTCAGAAACTAGATCTGCGATAGCTGAGTCTGTTCATTACATGCAAGAGGTGGCAATTTGCCGTCTGTTCTCAACTCATTCACAAATATCTCAAGTTCTTAGTCAGCAAATTGATCTCTTAGCGCCCTTCTGCCGTTTCATTGTACTTCTAGAAGTTAATCAACTCTAAGGTATTGATTATCTCTCTCTCTTTCACTCTTTCCCCCCCCCTCTCTCTCTCTCTCTCTCTCTCTCTCTCTCTCTCTCTCTCTGTTTCTCCCTTCTTTCTCTATCTCTCTCTTTCTCACTCTCCCTTTGCTCACTCCTTTTCTGCGTGCGTATGTATCTGTTTCTCAGTCTCTGTCTCCCTGTCACCCCTTGTGTCGTGCATTCTTCTTTATGTTTAATGGCATCGTCATCATCTCTCTCTCTCTCTCTCTCTCTCTCTCTCTCTCGCTCTCTCTCTCTCTCTCGCTCTCTCTCTCTCTCTCTCTCGCTCTCTCTTTCTCTTTCTCTCTCTCTCTCTCTTCACCCCTCCACCAGCCCCACCCCACGCATGGTATCTGTTGTTCTTCTGCATCTCCAGTGTGTCCCTATATCCCTGTCTCTCTCTCTCTCTCACACACACACACACACACTCTCTTTCTCACTCATGCTCTCTCTCTCTCTCTTTCTCCTTCCCCAGCCACGCTCTGTATATCTTGGTCTCTTTTATCTCCAATGCACCCTCCCCTTTCTCTTCTCTCTTTCTCTCTTTTGTTTTTTAACTGTTCACATACCCAAGACTGAATCTCGAAGACAGCAATTTAATTTTCTTTGCGTTTTCAGAATAGTAATTAAGAATAATAAGTACATTAACAATAATTTAAAAATAGTTTTGCCCACATTGGTCCTACTGCAGTGCCAACCTGCCACTGCCTCAACGGCCTCTTCATGTTTATTTTAAAGAAAATGTGTGGTAGTGTTTTCTGTCTGTCTGTCTGTCTGTCTATCTATCGTTCTGTGTGTCCGTCCACATTCCACCCCAAGAATCTGAAAGCTGAAAGCTAACCCCAAAAAGAAAAACGTCAAAGATGCAAAATGGCATGGCCGTCGTCGTTCCAACGATCCGTTAAACCCAAAACTCGCTCAAACTTCCAACCTACCCACACCCCCCACCCCCCCCCCCACACACACACCCTGGTTGTTACCCGCCGTCCGTCCGTCCGCCCCACTGTCTATCTGTCTGTGTGTCGTTGTGTGTGGGTCAGTGACAGACAAGGTTTAGAACCGCTATTAGAAGATGTGTAACAACAACTGAGAAAGTAGAGAGAGGTGTGTACGAAATGTCAAGTGTTGGTGGCCATGTGTGGCGCATGCAAACCAAACACTGGCAGGCAGGCCGGGATAAATAACTACAAAAGGCGGTAAAGTGCTCTGATCTAGGGTACCGGTACTCCCTTCTCTTCTCCTTCTCTTCTCATTTTCTCCTCTTCCCTTCTCTTCCTTGGACTATGAGCCAGTTGACATGGGTGTATGATTTTGAGAGGGGGGGGGGGGGGGGGCTGCTCCCCTTGACAGAAGGGTGGGGGTGGGACTTTGATAAGCTAAAAAAATATTGATATTGTAAAGACGTTAGCCAAAAAAAAAACAAAAAACTATTATTTTGAAGATTTAGAAAAGATTAATATACACGTAATACAGATTTTAAAAAAATTATTGCAATGCCAAAATATACAAAAAGGCTATATGCGCCGAAAACAGTTTACAAGATATCTCCCCACCCCCCTACCCCCCACCCCACACACACACGCAAAGTTCGTGTTGCGCTCGTCTTTAGTTGTTGTTCAATTTCCATTTTGTGATGACCCAACACAAACAAAAAGACCTATTGGCCGTACAAAAGTATAACCGGGTATAACCACATCCCAAAATAGGGCAAAATTCATTCCCTAATATTAACTCAAAACATGAATTGACCTACATTGGCGCCTGTGGTCTTTTACAGTTTTTACCGTACTGCAGTAATGCATGTATATGTATGACATATTATATATAATACACCAAACATAAATCATGACGTGTATAATTTACCTATGGACACAAAACCCAGTTGGCCGGTTGACTCCCGAGAACACACGGGTGTGATATTTGAAGTTGATGCTCGACCAACAGTATGGAAAAGGAGGCGAAATTTTGGATCGTACTTTTCGATTTCACTCCGTGAAAATATGTCTCCTTTTTGCGACTAAAAACAATCGTAAATGAACAAAAATGAATACTGACCTTTGTCCAAAAATAATTTGTCGTCAGAATTGAGGTTGTCCACAAAGTTTGATCGTATTTGGTGTTTAGGTCTTTATTTAACAAGATTCACTGGCTCTGGCATTTACACCTCACTTTTTCTTGTTTTATTTTTCTTCTTGTGATAGGGATTCGTTTTTTAGAATTTTGCCCGGGCAGCGGCCCTGTATGGCCTGCTCTTCACGATTTCCAACTGCCAAGGTATCTTTAACGTGCGCAACGCGCACACAGGCCCTCCGAATTTTTCGTCCTTATCCGAAAAGACTAGGTGCTCGATCCTACATACCATAGGACCATGGACAAGAAAA
>OZ007577.1:21967902-22217902 GCA_963931925.1 Onchidella celtica
ACTTTTTAATATATTTTTACTATGCCCAAAGAAAGGTAGCAATGTTATACGATCAGCCAAGCGGCGCGATGTGTGCGCTTGAACCTCGTTAAAGCTTTAGGCAGGTTCCAACAGCCGACTTTGGCGTGTTAACTTATAACCTGCTTAACTCTGGTTTCGTAATTACAGTAGGGTTGTCGTCAAAATGCAATACACGGCACAACTACTGGTCAAGAACACAGGCTGGATACTGTCAAGACCAAATGTTGTTAACCCTCTAGTGCCCAGCCTTAGAAGGGGCTTTTCAAAAATTCTATTTTTTTCAGAATTCACCATTTTTCTCTTATACGATTCAAAACAAGTCTTATTTTTAGGAAATCTATTTTAGATTTTGTGCTGTGAAATGTTGCAGATCTGCAACATTGGGCATTAGTGGAATTTTCCACTGTGTTGCAGATCTGCAACATTCTGGGCACTCAACTCTAGACAATTATTTAAAGATTAGAAGCACAATAGTTTGACAAATTGAAATTATCTTTGTATTCAGGATTTTTCATGCTTAAACAACAGTATGGAACTGAACAAAACAATTTCTGTCATTTTTCAGGCAAAGGAATGCTGCACATTTGCTGCATTTGATGAATGTGTAGCCATCACACTGTTGAGCTTTGCATCTCCCACGCTTGTTGCAGTACTCTGGCAGGTGATTTAGACCGTCAAATCTGGTCTCGGTGGGGGGGGGGGGGATGCTCCTACGGTACACTGGTGCTCTGCTTGCTGTTGGTGGTGATCTTCCCAAAGCAGGCCTTCCTGGGCGTGGTTTGATGTTCACAAGCTGAGTTGCAAGTGCCGCTTGAAAAACGGTATGTCATTCCAAGCATTTTGCTCAGTTGTCCCGTGCTTTGGTCTGGTCCACCTGCGCCTTGATAAACTTCAAATTCATACAGAATGCCAGAGGAGCCAGCTCTCTCCCACATCTTAAAACCCCATTTGTGGGGTTTATTGCGCATGTATTGTTTCACTTGAGACCGACCCTTAAAACGGATCATGACCTCATCCACGGCGCTCTGTTCTTCTTGTGGAAGTTTGTCTAGTGCTGTTTGCAAACCATCCAACCAAGGTCTCAGTTTCCATAACTTGTCCTTTTTCATCTCCTCGCTGACTTCTAGATTGTCAATGAAATGAATGCTTGAGGCCAATCTCTCAAAACGATTCCTAGCCATGTGGTCAGCAATCTTTTCGCAGCGTGTTTCACTTGCCCAAAAGGCACGGACAGAATAGACTTGAATCAAACCCATGCGCAGATAAAGTCCAATGAACAAGTTTAATTCGTCTGCAGATGTGGAAACTGACTTTCCAGAGACTTCCACAGAGTATAGGTTAGACTGTTGGACAATATTTTCAATTACATCATCCGTGATGAAGTCCTTGAAAAACTGCAAAGGGGTTTTCAAATTATCAGGTGGTGCTTCCTGCTCACCCCCAAAGACATAATTTGGCTGCTGATATGGAACATCCTTTTCCCAGAATGGCTCATCAAGTGCTTCGGAAAGTTGTTCCTCAGTCATGGTATCATCTTCAGGTGTGTCTTTGCGAATATTGCGCTGTATACTAGCAAGGGTTTCATTGTCATCTTCATCGTCAGAGCTTGCGTAACGGTTTACGGTGAGCCTTGAGAGAGGAATGTCATCCTCATCTGATGCTTCATCAGTGTAAAAATGTAAAGAGCGAGCAGATGACCTTCCTAGGTCTTCTTGGTTATATTTGCTCCTTTTCTTCCGTGGAGATGGCTCAACTTCATCCCCACTGTCACTGTCAGATGATGGCTTGTAGTCACTGTCACCACCAGAAGGGATTTCACAATCGCTCTCAATAGGCTCGTTCAGCTCGATAAAATCAAGGGTTGCCATTCTGTAAGAAGAAGGAAATGTCATAATTTGTTAGTATTTTTCAATCAGATATCAACTATAAATTTATAATGAGAAAAAATAAATCAATATTTATACGACAAAAGAAAATAACTCAGAGTGAAGGCTATTATTGGAGTGCCCAAAATGTTGCAGATGTGCAACATTTCTGTTAAATCTGCTCTAAACTGAAATTATCATACAATACTGAAGAAATGAGTAACAAACTTTGAAATATAAATAAATGTATCAAAACTACCAGTGTTAGGCCCTTTAAAAATAAACTATAACAAAAATATATCACCTTGCCCAGAATGTTGCAGATCTGCAACGTTGAGCCGTGGCCAATGTTGCAAATCTGCAACATGGAAATTGGGGCACCCCAGCTAGACTCTAAAAATTATTTTGTTTTATTGCTGCTATATTCACATTTAAATAACAGTTTTATACAGTAGATTTAAGGTGCAAAATCTAATAAATGTACTTACTTTCAGACTGGTTCACCTACTTGAAGTTGGTAACTTTTTATCTTTTCTTTAAAAACGTGTCCTTCTACCTAGAGAGAGGTGTGTAAACATTGCATCAGAAACAGAAAGTCTAAATTAGGCATAAAATCAAGTAACCATACAAATACTCTCAGCACAAAAAAGATCAAGGTTGAGTGAGAGCATGTAATGGTTTTATGAGAGCTGAAACTTATGTTGCAGATCTGCAACACTGGGCACTAGAGGGTTAAAGGGAAATAACTTAATTAATACAACCTAGAGGGTGAATATGTATAACATGTGGAATACGTCATTTGTAGATAAGGTCAAGGATGCAAGGACGGTATTTTTTGATGACGCCATTTTAAGCAAGAGGGAACTATTGAACAACAGGAAGGCGTAGATAAACAGTAGTATTCTAGTAAATAGAATATCACTGGTATTATGGTGAATGTGCTATAGATAATCAGCGGGAATATATTTGTATTTGTTTGTATTTGTATTTGTATAACTCTTTAATCCCATTTGGGAAATTTTGCCTTTGTGCCATTGCAGCCCAGTTATAACTGGAGCAGGCACGTCGTCGCCACAGTGCAGCGCCGGTCGGCGTTTTTTTTTTTTTTTGGGGGGGGGGGGGAGATGAGGGGGGAGGGGGAGGGACTGGTAGAGATGAATTTAATTTAATTTTGCCCGGGCAGCGGCCTGTTCGGCCTGCTCTTTACGATTTCCAACTGCCAAGGTATCTTTAACGTGCGCAACGTGCACACGGGCCCTCCGAATTTTTTCGTCCTTATCCGAGAAGACTAGGTACTCGATCCTACCCCTCAATAGAATCAGGGACACGAAAATATGAGAAAAATCCCAAACTTCCAACATGCCTGCACGGCCCGGGTTTCGAACCCGGGACCCTTGGCACGAGAGGCGAGCACCTTGCCTCTAGACCACCTTGTCCCCATGTGTAGGATTGTGGATAATATATATACTAGGGGAGATGGTGGATATCAAGATGGAAATATAATGTGCTATCGATGAAGATTAACACCCCGTTTTCAACATGGGGGTGAGAACTTATTTGTCTACGTCACTTAGCCGTTAATTTGATAACCAATCAATGCAGGCGTATTGATAATCAATAGGCAGCCAAGAGAGCAGCTGACGGGGGGGACTCGATTCCGTGCAGAGCCTTCCATCTGTGTAGGAGTCAGGGATGATTCTACTTGACAGAATCTTTTAATATTTAAAAATACAACATGGCTAGATGAAGATCTAGTTTATGATCCATATGCCTGAATTTGTCCAACGCTACTGTCCACTGTTCCTGGCCATAGGCCAGGACAATCGTAAGTAATTGAAGATAGAATCTCTTGATGACATCGACAATGAAATTGATGGGAAGAGCATGACATTTATCCAGTAGAAGAGTATGATGCATATACCAGGAGTGCTTGCCGGAGAATGCAAGATGCAAAATATATAGATTTAGCTGTGATTCCTAGAACTGCAACTAGTATTAATGTGTGAATTATACAACTGTGATTGAATTGTCTGGGTGAGGCTGGGAGTTGCCAGCCCACCCTTGAATTATATTTAACTGTGCCGACGTCACTTCGACGGGCGGGACCTAGACCTATAAGTTTAATTAGGCTATCTGAGATGACCTTATGTCTCCAGAGACTATAGGCCTATTAATATATTGACATACAGTAAACAGTCCAGTTCTTGGAGGTAGAAATAATTTAGTTAGATAAGTAGCGAGAACAGAAGTTAAATGATATTATAGGAACCCTAGAGCTAGACTTGTAATGAAGTATTATTGATTATGAAATTGATGCTGCTGATATTTATCCTTACTACATAAATAGATCTAGTCGAAATTGTTAGTGTACTTAGCGTAAATAAAATGTGGCCCTGCAGGTCTGATGTTGAAATGTATACACCTTGTCCTTTAGTATTTGACATGGTCTGAAAGTGAAGTTTTAAATTTAACATAAAAAAAATATGCAGTCGAACACATACCCCAACACAACATTATAACACCATCGATAATATTAGGAATGGGATTATAACAGATACCAAGTTACAGCTCCCAATAATGAAAACTATTAAAGATAATCAGTTTTTTCCTTCTCCTGTAAAATTCTGATTTTGGACTTAAGCAGGTTCCAACAGCCAACCGACGATATTTGAGCTTACATCAGTGCTGTGAATCGGTGATTTAATAAAATTTGTCTTTATCATCCTCTTGGACAGTACCAGCCAGTATTCGCATATAAAATATTATAGACTAGCTGAGGTCCCCGGCCCTGCCCGCGATAAATGGGTTTGAATATTGGTTTCAGTTCTGGTGGTTATTATGGACCTGCTTCATCTTGCCTGTTCCTATTTGTTTATTTTATTTTTGTTTGTTTGTTTTTAAATAAGTCTTACTGCTCTGCCTTTGTGAGTTGACACCCTGCGCATCCCGTACAACAGCATGATTTGCGCACGGGTTAGAGAGTGTTTGATAGTGAACACATCGCAGGAAGTGATAACGAAACCTTAAAATGGCGAACCATGACTCGAAATAGATCTAAATCATGGCGAAACAATATATTTCCAATAAAAAAAACTACACCGATTTGAGACTTCTATTAAAAACTGTGCACCCTTACATCCATTCTGATGCACCATATAAAATTTGAAGTCTGAGTGTTGAGTGGTTCAGAAGCCTTTTGCAACGAAAAATCTCAAGTCCACAAATATATATAGTATAGATGTAGTATAGATAAGTGAACTGATAAATCTAAAGCAATAAACTACCCGTTAAATTCTACTAAATCTACTTAACTTTTGAAGTCTAGATTCTAAGTCTACATCTAGACCTAGCTTCGATCAAGATCTGTACGAGATCCTCACAGATTGAGTGGCATCTTAATTTCTACCTAGACTCTAGATCTAGATCTAGAACCTGTCTTCAATCTAGATGTTCTAATGTATAATCTTGTCCATAATTCATTATTTTAGGTACAGATCTAGATATATGCGGTACAAGCCTGTTCCATCCAGTTATTAATTTACTTGGAGTCAAAAGTGCTGCTTGGAAAATTGACTGAGGGCATTTTCCCTATACCTGAGTGCCTGCCATGCTTCAAAGTGTCCCTACCTTTCTTTTTTTCTTTCTGCTTGGCGAAGGAGAAGCAAACTCAAAAAAGCCATCAAATGTGTTTATTGTCATAGTGAGGGCCGCCATTTTTAAGCTTGTGCGAAGTTAAGAGCTTCAGGGTCAGTGATTGGTAAAAAAAAAAATGAAATGTCGCCATGAAGGGATTCCCCTTTGGATTTGTCGAGTTTTGTCAAAAAAGCAATGCGGCGTTTATCGCGTTTTGCAAAAAACAGATGACTTTCATGGGTTATTACCATTTGATATATCGCTTTTTGTGGAATTCTTTTTTAATCATATTGTAGCGTCCCATTGTTTGGACGATCCATATTTTCTCACTCCGTATTGCCAGGCGCAATCGGCGACCTTTCTCCCCCCTTCCTCAATAGCCCGTGTTTCTCTTCCATGTCTCGCGGCTTGGCTTGTGTTTGTTTTGTGTAGGTCAATCGAAAAAGTACTGGGGTGTTCGTGTTGGACTTATTTACTCTAAGTTGGCATTGGAGTGACGCAATATATTGACGTGTTCGTGTGTGATTGGACAATTGCTATGTATCTCGCATGTTCTGGGTCTGTATCGTGCTAGTTGGACGGTCAAGCCGCTTCCTGAACGTTCGGACAGAATGTATATATAAGGAGGGCCAGGCCAGTAGGTATGTGTGTGCAAGATCTAGTTATTCCTCGTGTGTGCAAGAGCTAGTCTAAGTCATTTTACTAGAAAGATTGGAAAAGTCATTTTCGTTGTCAGGCACTGTTCTTATGTGGTTTAGATCTTACCCGTAAAATAGATTTACATCGGTAAAAGTTGGTAATGATGTGTCAGATATGTTACCTCTAAAGTACAGGGTTCCTCAAGGTTCAGTTCTTGGTCCTGTTCTTTTTACAATGTACACTCAAAGTCTCTCTACAATAATTTCTTTATATGCCCTCAATTATCACCTTTATGCTGACGATACTCCGCTGTATGGATTTACCACCATTGACAATTTACAAAGTCTTATAGATAGAATCACCAGTTGTATTGATGATGTAAGAAAATGGATGCTCAATAACAAATTGAAACTAAACGAGGACAAGGCTGAAGTCATATTTTTTCGTAGCAACTATGTAATGAAATTGATAATGTCAGCATTAACATAAATGGCCATGAAATTTTAGCCCAGACGAAAGTGAAAAATTTAGGTGTAATTTTAGATCAAGACATGTCAATGAAATCCCATATAACTGTTCTTTGTAAAAACCTGTATTTTCAGTTAAGAAAAATAGGGAGCATTCGTAAATATCTGACTTCTGATATCACCAAAACTTTGATAACATCACTTGTACTGTCACGGCTTGATTACTGGCATAACAGAAGAAAACATACAGCAACTTCAAAGGGTACAAAATGCTGCTGCTAAAATATTACTAAGAAACAAAAACATGATCACGTGACTCCTATTTTGAAGGAACTACATTGGCTCCCAGTGAAAGAACGCAACACATATAAAATTTGCCTAACATGCTATAAGTGCTTAAACAACTTGTCCCCAGATTATCTACACCAGTTTTTAACACCTTATGTACCTTCAAGGGCACTCAGATCATCGAGTGATATAACCATCCTTTTTAAACCTAAATTAAATTATAAGGCTTACGGCCAGCGCTCTTTCTCATAATTATTTTGCCCCACCCATGTGGAATAAGCTTCCGAAATCCACTAGAGAAGCCGAGAATTTAGAAACTTTCAAGAAACAACTAAAAACAATTTTATTTTCATCATACTTTGAGCAGTGAGTAAAATGTACATCAATCCAAGCTTGGCATCTTTGCGTGTGCGCCCGCCCATGTGGGTGTGTGGGCGTTGTATGTGTGTATTAATTGTGGTTGTGTGTGTGAGCTTTTATAAGGGTGTTTCTGTTAGGCCCCTTCTATGTTAATTAAGAGTACCATGTTTGATTTTTTGTGATTGTTTTTACTCATGTATTTTGACATGTTGTTTCTGTAAAGCGCATAGAGCATTTTTAATGGATATGTTCTATATAAATGCCATCCATTATTATTATTATTATTATTATTATCATTATAGTTAGATGTGTGTGTCTTCCCCGTAACTCACATCGCCGTATCATATCATGGACCTAACTCTGATTTTGTGAAAATGGCGCTTATCGCGTTTTGCGGTCAAACCCTTCTTATTATCATAAGTCCCACCACCTGTCATCGATACTATAACAACATCCTTACCCATCATCGTGGATGGCACACAGAGATTAGAACATTTGCAAAAGTATTTGGTTACAGATTACAGAGATTCATTGGCTTCTTACATGACGTGTACCCAGGCGGTACAAATAGGAATAAACAGCATATATATAAATCTTTATGTAAGAGTTACATTTGTACCCAGGACGTACGGATAGGGATAGTAAAAAGTAAACATAAATAAACCAAAGAAAATTAGCCAGAACAAAATTTTACTGACACCCAGCCATTGCTACAATGGAATTTGAGAAATACAGAAAATTTAAAGTTGGGGTGTAACTGTGCAAATTTTGGCTGATTTTTTTCAAATACCTTTCTGTCTACATTTGTACCAAAGACGTACGGGAAAGTTTAAAACAGCAACGTCGAGGACGAAAACAACAACAACAACAACATTGATCCGTTATCTGAACACTCTGTGTCCCTTTATCTTGTCTTCTGTCTCAAGCCACTGGCGCTAGACGCTCAGTTCCTGAAATTGTCCATGTGGATGACTCCTAACACATCCGATATCTGTCAGAGGTAGCCACATCTTATACCGGTACACAGTGTCGCCGTCTAGCAGAATAACAAACTGGTCTTTTGTTATTAATACGTAGACATCAAACGTTTGACCGGCGGAAACTGGGTACTTATTGACTTGGTAAATCCATTTTCCATTGACACGCCTCGCAATTACCACGTGTTTCGGATAAGTTAAATAATTTCTTCGAAAATCTATGTGAAGTGCAACATTATCATTGACAGCTTCAAAATTCACGTTAAACCTTGGCTTGTTCAACATAGTGGCTCTGAAGTGGACCTGTAAAAGGCAAACATCTCAGCAGATTTAGGCCAAGGGTCAAAATTACTTCACAACAATCATGAAAAAAAAAAGAATTTGTGAAACGAAAAATGAAAAATTGAGATATAAAATGAAACTCTGAGGGCACATAAGAATATGTGTCACGTTCTCCTAATTGCTTCCAATATTTTTTTGTCTCCTCCACAATACTAGGCTACTTGCAGGAAAATACTCGTTTTAATCAAACGCCTATTCCAAATCCTTAATTAGCTAAATTACAATATGTAAAATGTGAACATTTTGCACTTTGAATTAACGATTATAATCAGAACTATAGAAGAAATGAACTCACCACGGCCCCAGGGAGAAGATAATTAATCTTCAGGCAATTAACTTGCCCCACAGGAATATCCCTGAAAATCCGATGTCGGACCAAATTAAATGATCCAGCACCAGTTTCCAAGCTGGTTACCGACTTTCCATTGCACGTGCTGCACTTTTTCGAGTTTTTTATGTACTGGAGAGCTACACAGTCCTCTCCAACATCGTAACACGCTTCCGCACACTCGTCGAAGGTCGGGTGAAGCAGCTCCACATTATTACAGCCCACTATAGTTCCTGGAAATTCAGCGTACTGTAATTGTCCTTTGACAAGCAGGAACATTGCAGATGCTGTATAAAACAGCGCCGCTACAGCATGCCTTTTCATAATCTCCTGGTGTATGAAATTTTGACTCTTGCTGAGTGGTGATTTCCTTACCCGCTGTGGAAATCGATTTTGTTGTTTTGTCTTTCTGTCTTCGGCTTTTTCTGACGTTGAGAAGTATGTGAAACTGCTTATATATTGGATACTTAGCTCCGCCCTTTGGTGGAAGACGACGCGTTATTTGTGGTATGACAGTAACTGGATAGCCCGCCATGTCTGCGGCGTGGGCGGCGGTGAGGGCCATAAAATTAAGTATTAGGCATGGTTTAGATCTAGCTCAGCACTCGAGAGGCGTGTCAGAAAGTTTGCCTAGTTCTGGCCGCCGAGCGAAACAAGGCCCAACGACTCTTCCACCACCAATCTGTTATTTCGACTTTCTCTTTACACGGTGCAATTCGTTTGGTCCCTCGGATGTCGAGAGATTAGGATTCTCTCCCTTTCTCTTCTCCGGCTCCAGAGATGCCAACTAGTACGATTTCGCGTACTGGAGTGCAATTTTTCATCGAAAATACGCGCATACGACTTTTGACGAGGAAATACGTTTTTTTTCATTGTCGGGCCAGCAAACTACGAAATTCACTATGAGATCTTGATGCGAAGTACGAATTTGACGAAGGAAGTTCCGGTCTTTGTCTGCCCAGGCCGGAAGTGAGTGGATAATAAATTGGAATAAATTAACACCTTATGTACCTTCAAGGGCATTCAGATCATCGAGTGATATAACCATCCTTTTTAAACCTAAAGTAAATTATAAGGCGTACGGCCAGCGCTCTTTCTCATAATTATTTTGCCCCACTCATGTGGAATAAGCTTCCGAAATCCACTAGAGAAGCCGAGAATTTAGAAACTTTCAAGAAACAACTAAAAACAATTTTATTTTCATCATACTTTGAGCAGTGAGTAAAATGTACATCAATCCAAGCTTGGCATCTTTGCGTGTGCGCCCGCCCATGTCGGTGTGTGGGCACAATTCGATGACGTAGAACACACACCGGAATACTATATTACTGACCTTGTTAATTTGCATAGTTTTTAAAATATGAATCGGCTTAGTAGCAAAACAATCCGACTTCTGCTCGGAGATTGCGTGATCTGCGCTAATAATATACTTGAGTGTACGCCGATCACCAATGGCTACCCCAACCCCTTTTCGCCTGATTAGTCAATCTGACTACCGCCCATTGATACAAACTGACTAGACCCTCACGCCCCCAGGTCCATCTGACTATTCCATGTGTTGTCACTTTAAATTCGTGAACACCATACCTGCTTACCAAGTTTTGTTTCAGGAAACCTTCACCAGTCGAGCTTTTGGTATAGATGTTGCACGGATATAAATGCACTGTCCATATCCATACAACATGTTGTACGGATATACACTTCCGTCAAGTTTTGCCGATCGCACGAAAATTACTGATTAAGCCTTTTTCATAGTGCCGCTTGGCTGATACAGTGTATGTATTTTCCTTTAAGGAGCGTGGGGCTGTGTCCACTCGGTTGGATGGTAGGGAGGGTTGGGCACGAACGAACATGAGTAGTATACCATTGGACCTTTCAAGACCATATTTAAAATATTAAAAATTCAACCTTTATTAAAACCTAAACACCCAAAAAAAACCAGCTTTTTCAAAAAAATGAAAAAAATTTCCCCAGAGTATGAGAACCAGCAAAGCTGCAACTTTGTTGATCAGCAAAGCTGCAATTTCATTGATCCCTGTATGAGTATATGAAAAAGTATTTTAAAAATCAACCTTTATTAAAGCATAAAAATTAAGCTTTTTCAAAAAAATGAAACATAGTATTATAAACTCCCAATAATCCCAATCCCCTAAAACTCTCTCACCATAAACCCCCGAGTTTTAGAGGGGATTAGTTTGACACTCCCAGAGTATGAAAATCCCTGTTTGAGAATCCCTTCTGCAGAAAACCTGCCGACAGGTTTTTCCATTTTGCCGAAGCAGGAAGAAAATAATGAGGAATTTTCATCAATTTTTCATCTAATTCACCTATTATTTTTTTCATATCTTCATGAACATCTTCAGTTCTGATATTTAAAAAGTATGAATCGGTATCAAATCCAACAACTTCATTAGAGTTTTCATAGTTTGTTACGAGTTGGGTATTAAGGAATTATAGGTGTTACGACTGCATTTAAAAATCGAGAGGTTTTTGGGACTTACTCGTTCATACCATGCCACATACTAATAACAATCTGAATGGTTTTTATCGAGACCTGCAGGGCCACAAATTTATTTACTTATTATTCCCTAACAATTTCGTCTAGCTCTTACATACTAAAAAGACAACATCAGCAGCATCAAACGAAAATTCAATAATATGTCACTAGAAGTCTCCTCTAGATTCCTAAAAGATTATATCATTCTGTCTCACTCACAATTTAAGTATTACTTATCTATTTCTCAGATATAGTCTGCCTACTATCTAACAATTAATATTCTAATGTCTCAGACGACAATGTTATCTCAGTTATTTGTGCCTACCGCTTATAATGGATCAAACTCGTCAATACAAACTGACGTAGTTAAGTTAGATCTAGATCTGCTCTAGGATGGGCTGGCAATCCCCAGCCTCATCCAGACACATCAATTTCAATTTACAAATGTGTATGCCAGACATTCATGCTAGATCTAGTGGCAAGCTAATATACATGGAAGTCTTGCATTCTTCGGTAGCACTCCTACGGGAAAATTAAGGTCAGCTTCACGTTCATTGTTGAATCAACAGGCAGACACTTACACTTGGTCCCTGATCAGAAATCAGGGAACCGTAGATAACAGCAGTGGATAATTCTCCCAAATAGCATATAGTCTCATTTCAGTGTCTATAAAGGACATAGACGTGAATATAACAATCTTCTGATTCTTCTGGCAGAATCCCGCCGACCGCCTGCACAGATGGATATTTCTGCATGGAGTCAAGAACATCAGTATGGCTACGCTTATATACTGTGCGGCCAGCTGCAAATTACCGTCCAAATGCCTGGATTTGATTGGTGCATCCATTCCGAGCTCAGCTCGTAGTATTAATAGATCTACATGGAAGTCGGTCACGGCCTTGTACCAGAAACAGACCAGGTCGAATTAACATGTCAAAACCATTACTAAAATCTCTAAACCCTCTACGTTTTATGCACGAATTTACTATCTCCCTTTTCTCACCCCTTCTCTTCCCCTGTTAGAGTTCATCAAAATCACGGGGTCGAGAACCGCACCGTCACCGCTAACCCATCCATCCATTCCATCTTGCCCCACCCTCTCTCCATCCCCAAGAAAAAGCGTTACAAAAACAAACTGCCCACGAAAACAGTTCAAGGACATTTCCGCTGGTTAAAATCAACGAAACCGTGACAAAAAAACAAGCCGTGACCCAGCACGACAATTACAAGACCAACCCTGACATCCCCCACCCCAGTGAAAATTTTAAGAAAAATTTACACGATAGGATCCAAGAAATCCCAAAGTTATTGTGGTAGGGGCTTAAGTAGTACTGTAGAAAAACGAGCCTTAAGCTTGAGAAGAAAAATCTAACTAAGAACGTGCATATTGGATGGATAAAAAGCATACAATTATTGATGTCACGTTCTATAGAATCTATTCTATCGAAACATTCTTACTGCACCCAATCAAACTTCTCAGGAACATGTATAATAACAAATGAGTATATCACTGTATACTGGTGGATTAAAGTATAACTATTATCAAACGATGAAGCCTCACTGAAGGAATAGGCTCATAATTATCTAGTCAACACACATAATTGCTGCTTATATACACATTCACACACAATATATTGTTAATTAAAATACTGTGGTATCCAATGGCAGCAGTAGCTCTGGTAGCTTGGTTTGCCATGTGTCCATCTCATTGACCCGCTGACAAGGGCGTCAGGTTTGTCAGAAGTTCAGGTCACAGTCCGGAATGACGCTGGTGGAAAGAGGATATTCACAAAAAAAAGGATTGTAAAACTGGTTCATAAAGTAATGAACAAGATAAATGTGAATCCATCCACCGTCTAGAATTGAGGGGGACAAGCACTATCCAACCCCAATACAAGACACAACACTCTTTAATAGGGGACTAAATTAGACGTGACAAAACATCAGCTTGGGAATTCTCACCCCCAGGGATAGCCCGGATAACAAACCGGTATTCCTGGAGTGCAAGACTCCACCTGGTTAATCGAGCATTTTTAGCCCTGTTAGCCTTTAAGAATAACAACGGTCGATGGTCCGTTTCAATTATAAACTCGGACATGAGTAGATATCGCGAAAATGCGTTTACAGCAAAAATGATAGCGAGGCACTCTCGCTCGATAATTGCATAGCGGCATTCCCTATCTAGCAACTTGCGGCTGGCGTATAGACATGGCCGCAAGGTATCGTCTCGTTCCTGTAATAAGACAGCTCCCAATCCCTTGTCCGACGCATCAGTGCGGACAATAAATATTTGGTTTATATCTGGCAGTATGAGAATGGGGGAAGTGGAAAACAGTCGTTGAACGGTACGAAGTGTATCAGCACATTCGGTTGTCCATTTCACTTTATTAGGAAAATTCTTTCTTGTGAGGTCCGACAACGGAGCTGTAAGCGAAGAAAAATTTGGAATGAATTTCCTATAATAGTTAAGAAAGCCCAATAAACTACGGACTTCTTTCTTAGTTCGAGGGGGTTGGAGCTTTAAGATGGTAGTTATCTTTTTGTCATCAGGAGTCTGAACGCCGTGGGCAATTGTATGGCCCAGAAAATTAATTTCATTATATCCTAAAAACACCTTACTGGGTTTCGCCGTAAGGCCAGCTGACGAAGAGCAATAAAAACTTGTCGTAGGGCTGCGAGGTGGCCCGACCAATTGGTTTCATAAATACAAATGTCGTCAAAATAGGACAACACGGAATTCATACCCTGGAGCAATATTGTCATCATACGGGCGAAAGTAGCAGGGGCTGTAACTAATCCGAAAGGCATATAGCGCCACTGCATAAGACCCAACGGAGTCTGAAAAGCGGTATATTGCTTGCTATTCTCATCAAGCGGAATTTGCCAATAGCCTTTGGAAAGGTCAATTTTAGAAAAAATCGTTGCCCTCGCTAACTGCGCAAACAGATTCTCCTGGTTGGGAATCGGTTCAGCGTCATATATCGTAACCTCATTAAGTTTACGATAGTCAATACAAAAACGCACTGTATCATCTTTTTTTTTCACTAAGACGATGGGTGAGTTATATGGGCTCGTCGATCGCTCTATCACTCCCAGGTGAAACATGTTACGTACCTCGGTTATTATAGTCTCCTGTGCGTGCAGCGGACGCGGGTATGGTTTAACAAAGACGGGTATATCCGTCTTTAATCTTATAACATGCTGTACCAATGAAGTATTACCTGGTAGATCAGTAAAGACTGTAGTAAACTCGTTAAGTAAATCTCTTATATCTTGTCTTTGCGATTCAGACAGATCTGGATTTATATTTACATCCGAAGTGTTTTCAGAAGCTTCAAGTGCGGGGATTGAATGCTCTATCTTAATAGGATCATCATCATCAACTGAAACCAAGGCCGCACTGGCCTGAGCAACCACATTTCGGCGATTATTCTGACGATTATCATCGTCGGACAGGTACTGCTTTAACATATTTATATGGAAGACTTTGTCCTGTCCTCGAATCTTGATAAGATAATTCACTCGAGAAAGTCTCTTTAGGACTTTAAAAGGTCCCTTCCATGTAAGAAGGAGTTTATTTTTCGTCTCCGAAAGGAGAACAAGAGTTTGGTCTCCGACGGCCAAGGTTCGCAATCGGCTACCTTGATCACGATATAGTTTATAAAGACTCGCATGCGCCGCAGAAGATTTTTGTGCGAGCTGACATGCGTTAAGAATTCGATGGCGCAAGTCTACAACGTACTGATATGCAGACCGCGTATCGTTGTCGTCGGTGTCTGATCCGGCGAATAAATCACGGAGTATGGCCATTGGACCACGCGGCTTGCGACCATACAATAATTCGAAGGGGGAAAAACCCGTCGATGCATTCGGTAGTTCTCGGTATGCAAAGAGAATAGCGGGGAGTTGTCGATCCCAATCACTCGGCTTGTCGGCCGAAACTCGCGCAAGCATAGCTTTCATGGTAGCATTCCACCGTTCACAGCAGCCATTAGACTGTGGGTGGTATGGAGATGTCAATCTTTGTTTAATCCCGACCAATTCCAAGACTTTCTTAAAAAGCTCAGAGGTAAACTGTGGACCTCTGTCCGATAAAATTTCAACGGGAAATCCAAGACGCGAAAAAATAGTAATAAGCGCTTCAGCTACATGATCGGCTGAAATGTCTTTTAGTGGAATGGCCTCTGGCCAACGGGTTGCGTAGTCAATGACAGAAAGTATAAAGCGATGTCCTCTGTCTGACTTGTGTAGAGGCCCAACTATATCTACGGCAACGCGCTCAAATGGTCTGGAGACCATAGGCATCTCCTGCAGAGGAGCCCGCGATGCTCTTCCTTTAGGAGTACGTCTCTGACATACGTCACATGTTGATACGAACCGGTTTACATCTGCGTAAATACTGGGCCAAAAAAATTGCGATAGTATTCGAGACTTAGTTCTGGCCTTTCCTTGGTGACCCGCCAAGGAAGTGTCATGCGCGAGACGAATAATGTCGCGACGAAAAGATCTTGGTACTACAAGTTGCATAATGGCCTCTCGCTTATTCCGAAAATTACGATATAATAAGTCATCTTTAATAAGAAACTTAGAGGTATCCGGCGCTGTAGGATCAACTTTAGTAAACAATTGTTTCAATGTGGGGTCTGAATGTTGCTCATCATGGAATGCACTAGACGTTATGTTTACTTCAATAGTAGGGTTACTTAATGCACTGTCTGCTCGTCGACTCGATTGTAGGCGTGTTGTCGCACAAGCCGTGACCCAGCACGACAATTACAAGACCAACCCTGACATAGTTCATTAACAACATTGTAATAAAATTGATACATAACCAGTCTGGAATAATCAAGAACACACATTCCTAAATAAATTGGTTTATTAAATTTTATTGATGTTATATTATTAGCAATACCAATTAGGTTTTCATTAAAAATAATTGATTCCTTAAAATTAGGTTTACTTATTAATTTTGTTACTTGTTCTTTATCTGATAATAGTTTTAACTCAATTCGATCTCTTATGTTTTCAAGAGTTTTTCCATAAAATGCATATTATTCATTAATTTCCAAAGATTCTTTTCAAAGTCTGATTTTGACTAAATTCTTTGATTGGTATTAAAATCGATGTATTCTTTTAACCAAGGTTTTTCTTTAAAAGAAATTATTCTGTGAAAACTTTAGAAATTTCTAATCCAAGGGATTTAAAACATTCTAATAATTTATAATGTATTATAGTTCTTTTTATTTTTTAAATTTAGTATTAATTTTTCTACATTTCCTATTTTTTTGTTTTCTAATTGTAAATAGTATTTTTGCAAATCGCTTAAATCGTCTTTATTTATTTTTAGTTTCTCTGGAGCTAAAGGAAATCTACTGGTGTTTACTTTTGCTTTAACTGTGTAATCAAGATCACATTCGATAATATATCCTCTTCCTTCAGGAACCTCCTTTAGGGATGTTTCATCCTCCCATTTAAAATCTCCAACCGGTAAAGATTCTGACATTCCACCTCCATATAAATTATTTGCATCGAGGTACAGTAAATAATTTGATCTCTTTTTAGGGTCATAATCTGGTAAATACTTATTGTTAGCTTTTACATATCGAGGTCCTAAAACTCCTGAATAACCACCTCTTATTCCCTTCTCAAACATTAGTAGCATATCTAAATCTGTTAATAATTCTAGTTTGATTCCTGTATATTTTAAATCCACATTGCTAAGTTAATCCAGGAGCTGAGAAACAATAACACGGATCAATTTCATGATTGGTTAGGAAAAATTCTCTAAACTTTTCAAATACATCGGTTAAAAGTAAAACATCTGTTTTTAGATACAAATCATGATAATCTTGTAAATTTTTACATTGAAAAGTATTCCAAACATTTACAACGTGTTGATATTCGTCTTCTGTAATTCCTTCTTTTCTTAAAGATGAATACCAATTTTCTATTGGTGGTAATTGTTCTTCTTTTAATCGATCAATTGAATTAATATATTCATAAGGATAAATTCCTTTTCTTTTGAGTAAATCAGAGTTTTCCGGGAAATGTTCTTTCAAGATTTTAAAATCATCCATAGATTTTACGATACCATCCAAAGAGTTTGATAAAAACCTATAACTATCCAGGAACCTTAATTTTCTGTAATAATTTCCTTATTCAAATGAAATATATTCTTCAGATATTTTAGCAAGCAATGAAAGTTTATTGTATTTATCTTCATATTTCATTATTTCTTCTATTATGAAATGAAAGACATAACCACTGCCATTGTGAAAAAATACTGGAATTACTTTAGATTGTTTTCCTTCTTTGATATTACAATATTGACAAGCAGCTCCTCGATACTTACCATTATAATGATTGTGCTCTCTTACTTTCTTGTTGGAAACTTTTTCGTCAGAAAATTCTGTTTCTTCTTCTGAAAATTTAACTTTTTCATTAGAAAATTTAACATTACAAATATAACAGTTTGTTGCTTTATTAAATTCTTTTTCTTGGGCATAAGTTAATTTAGCTTTAGCTTTTTTTTTAGTAATTTAATGTTTTTTTTTTTTTTACAAATATCACGATAGTATATCATAAGTACTTCGACAAACTCTTCTTTTGCATCTTCTCCGGTATAAGTATGATAAACAGAAGGACATAAATTATCATAATTGGATTTTATATACATTCCAAAACTAATAGCTTCTTGTTTAAAAAGTTTATTTTCATAAGGTTCATTTGGATTTGGCTGTGTTGTAGATATCCTTTTATTACATGATTCAAAATCGCAGTAGAAAACTATCGGTAATCTAGATTTGAAATGATGATTTGTAAATTGTAAAATATTATCACCTTCTTTTGGAAGGATTGTCTTACACATTTTCTGATTTAAACATTTCTCTTTATGATTATTTAATGTCTCTTCTCTTTTAAATATATTCATACAATTCCTGCAGATAAAAGCTTTGTTGGTAGATTTATCTGCTAAAAAACTTTTAAAATTTTTTATAAGACAGTAATGAGTATTTCCATCATCCTCTAAATATAAGAGATCAATGAAATTGCAGCTTTGCTGATCAACGAAGTCGCAGCCTTGTTTATCACCGCTTTGCTGATCAATGAAATTGCAGCTTTGCTGAGAAGTACAACTTTGTTGATCAGCACAACTTCGTTGATCAGCAACACTTCGTTGAGCAGAGGTATAAACAGGATATATAGAATATTTATCTTCTGGTTTTTCTAATGCAAAAACATTTATCGAAATACCATTCTGTTTTTCAAATTTAGGAATATCTTTTATTTTAACGGGATATTTAATTCCATCCATGTTCAACATATTTTCATATTGTTTATATTTTGAAAGTCTATCAACAGGATACAATTTAGCTAATATAGACCAAAGAAAACATTTATTATCTTTTTTATTTTGAACATTGATAATATTTTTACTTTTAAACGGAGTAGGAATATAAGAAGAACCTTTTAAAGTTTTAGTTTTATAAAGTTTTACATTTGTTTTAATAATTTGATTAAATAGATGTCCAGATCCTCTATCTTGAAATTCAGCAACCCAAGCATCAAACTTTTCCTCAATGGAATCATAAAATTTATTAAACTCATTCCTGGAATTTATAGTATCTAACTGTTTTGGATTATAATGTGCTTCAATAATATCAAACGCTAAAGGAGTATTAAATTCAGAAGTTATTATTAATGTAACTTTTACCGTTTTATTGTCTTTAAAATCTTCAACAAGTTTTCTCACTCTTTCCTTAATTAATTTGAAATATTCAGAGGTATTCTTTTCTTTTACATGATCAATAATAGTTTCTTTGATAATATCTTTGAAGATTTTTTCGTTCATTTTATAGGAAACCTTTTTTGTTAGGGTTTTTTTCTAGTTTATTTTTTATTATTCTTATGGTGATTCTCCGAATCGACTTCGTGGCAGCTCTGCTGATCGAAGCGGAGCTTATGGTAATCAGGATTTCTTTTCATAAATTCTTGATATGCTTGTTTATATTTTTCCTTATTTCTTACATAAAGCAAATGTTTTTGAGGTTTCATACATTCTTTACATTTTGTTCTATAACCATCTGCACCCTTTTTTTCTTTGTAAAATGAATCGAGAGGTTTTCGAATGAAACAAGTTTTGCAACTTTTTTCCATTTTATATATATTAAAAATAGTTGATTTTTATTGTCTTAAAAATGGCTGAAGGTAGAACTCCGGTGGTTACTGAAAGTAGAACTCCGTTCATGTATTGTGTAAAATGTAAAAAGCAAACCGATGCTACAAACATTGAACAAGTTAAAACAAAGAATAATAGAAATATGTTAAAAGGCAAATGTGTAATTTGTGGAAGTACTAAAACTAAATTTATACCAACAACTGAGGGGCGAGGCGTAACCAATAGCCAAGGGCGTGGTATAACCAACAAAATCATCAAGAAATTTCCTTTTGAAATGCATTTGCCAGGTCATAATTTTACAGGACCGGGAACCAATTTAAAAAAACGGTTGAATTCCGATCTCACACCAAAATCTTGGAGTAAACCAAAGATCTTAAAATAGTATTAACCGGTGAATACTATTTTAAGATCTTTGGAGTAAACCTATTAATAGAGTTGATGAAGCCGCAATGCATCACGATATTTGTTATTTTTACAAAATCAAGATACTAAAACCAGAAATGAAGTATGTGATAAAAAAATGATACAGTCTTTGGATTCCATTTTAAAACCAACTTTAAGAGAAAGAATAGATAGAAATATTGTTGAACCTATTATTAAAATGAAAAAAACTTTTGGACTGGGTGAAAAAAAAAAAGCTTCGACTCCGTCGTCGATAAAAAAAACTCCAACTCCGTTGGTATTAAACAACGCTCCAACTCCGTTGATAAACAACGCTTTACGAGTGATTTAGCAGAAGAACTTCACAAACCGGTTATTAAAAAATTTAAGAAAAGAAGAATGATAGTTAGTGGAATTGATAAAATATGGGCTGCTGATTTAGTTGACATGTCTGCTTATTCTAAGCAAAACAAAGGATTTAAATACATTCTTGCTGTTATTGATGTTTTCTCAAAATATGATTGGATGATTCCTTTAAAAAATAAAAGCGGAATAACAGTTGCTGAAGGATTTAAAAAGATTAGCAAAGCTTCGACTTCGTCGATTGGCAAAAAAAGACATCCAGAAAAACTATGGGTTGATAAAGGAAGTGAATTCTATAATAAACATGTTAAGAGCCTTTTCAAAGAAATCTATTCCACAGAGAATGAAGAAAAAAGCTCTGTAGTGGAAAGATGGAATCGAACAATGAAAGAAAAAATGTTTAAATATTTTACAGCAAATGATACTACGAAATATATAGATGTTTTAGATGATTTAGTAAATAATTATAATAACACTTATCATTCATCAATAAAAATGACTCCTACTGAAGGAAGTGAAAAAGAAAATGAAATAACCGTGTATAGAAATTTATATGATCGACGAAGTCGCAGCTTTGCTGATTCCGAAGAGACAAAGAAACAATTATTGTCAAAGGCAACGCGTAGCTATCTTAAATTTAAATTGGGTGATAGAGTTAGAATTACAAAGAAGAAAATTTTTTTTGAAAAAGGTTACACACCAAAATGGACAAAAGAAATATATTTACAATAGATAAAATTTTATATACATATCCAATTACTTACAAAATAAAAGATTTAGATGATGAAGAAATTATTGGTTCTTTTTATGAAAAGGAATTACAACGAACCAAGTTTTAACGTAACGTAAAGTTGAACGTAACGCGAAGTTGAATGTAAATAGTTGAAACGTTAAAATTTATTTTTTAAAAATAGTTGATTTTTATTCTCTTAAAAATAGTTGATTTTTATTCTTTAATTTTATTCTCTTAAAAATGACGTATGAAAAAGTTCAATTAAATATTTCTGATAATCAGAAAGAAAAAATTCAAAGAGCTATGAAAAATAATCTTCCTTTTACTATTAGAATTATAGAACCTGGAAATGATATTTTACCTTTAACACAAAGACAAATAAATAAACTGCAAAAATCATTTAATCAAAATAAAGGAGCTGATATGACTATAAGTAGAAAACAAATAAAATATAACATGAAAATTGAAGGAGGGTTTCTGGCTGCTCTTGCTAGAATGGCGCTTCCATTGTTATCTAAAGTTGTTCCATCAGTAGCAAAAGCTATCGGAATAGGCGGGCTTACAGGTTTAGCAAGTAGTGGAGTTAAAAATTTATTAGGAGACGGTTATGGAGTTGGTGACGGTTTATATTTAAAAAAAGGTGGATGTCTCTGTCAAATTGAAACTGATGGAAAAGGTTTATATTTAGGAACTGTAAAAGGAAGCGGTAATGAATTGCCAAAGGCATCGCATAGCGAATTTCAAGGAGATGGACTGTATTTAAAACGAGAAGGACAAGTTTATAATGGTGAAGGTTTTTTGAGCGATTTGGTTAAAGGTATTCCGTTTTTAAATATGACTAGCTGAGGTCCCCGGCCCTGCCCGGGATAAATCGGTTTGAATGTTTCAGTTATGTGTGGTTATTATGGACCTGCTTCATCTGGCCTGTTCCTATTTGTTTATTTTATTTTTGTTTGTTTGTTTTAATAAGTCTTACTGCTCTGCCTTTATGAGTTGACACCCTGCTCATCCTGTACAACAGCATGATTTGCGCACGGGTTAGTGTGTTTGATAGTGAACACATCGCAGGAAGTGATAACGAAACCTTAAAATGGCGAACCATGACTCGAAATAGATCTAAATGATGGCGAGACAATATATTTCCAATAAAAAAAAACTACACCGATTTGAGACTTCTATTAAAAACTGTGCACCCTTACATCCATTCTGATGCACCATATAAAATTTGAAGTCTGAGTGTTGAGTGGTTCAGAAGCCTTTTGCAACGAAAAATCTCAAGTCCACAAATATATATATAGCACATTTTAACATTGGACACGCGAGTGAAACAACAGCAACACTAAGTCAACGCTTGTACTTGTACTCGAACTAATCACACTTTCTTACGGTTTTAGCCATAACAGATTACCTGTATTTGTATGCCTAGATCTAGATATTAACATTTTGTTGCACAACATATCATTAAAATTTATAAACACTGCATTATTTGGTGCAGGACACATTTCACTGAACACGTGAAAGCAAGACGAACAGAAAGTCGGAAAGTTGGAGTGTAGCTCGGTAATTGTGCTTTGAAATTACCGCGAAATATCGATACCTTTGGCAGTTTCCAGGCAAGATAGCCAGATAACGTTTAGGTGTGGCCAGATCGGTCAATTTAAGGAGCCAGTGGGATAGGTGAGGAAACAAAACATAAAAGACGTTCCCAGGAAATTTTAATATTTTAATAAAACAATGTCAACACAGGTCTAATTTATATGAAATTGCTGGCGCAAAGGAGATGTCAATATTTTGGTATTTAATTTGAGAAGCCAAACTTTTTTTTTTTTAAACTGGCAAGTAACCTTCGTTAGTTGTTAAAAAATGTTAATGGCGTTCCCAAGTCTTAAAGAACGCGAAACAAAGAAAATAACGGAAAATCACAAATAGAATGCAAACAGTTTCGAACATCTGAATAGGCTAAGAACCTCCGATAAATCATAAAAAGATTCCATGCCAAATTTGGCCCCAATCTGGTCAGTGGTTTTTGAGATAGGCGCACACAAAAATCCCAAGTCCACAAATATATATACATGTAGTATAGATATAGATATAAATATTGTAACCAAAAGATATGGTTGATGTAACCAAAAGGTGAAAAAATGTATTATAAAAATGGAAGCTTCGGATTATAGAATGACAAAAATTCTTGATATTCAAAATAATCTTGAAAGAACTAAAGAAAACAAAAAAATAAGAGTTAAGAAATTCAAAAGCATTAAATATAATTGACGGAACTCATGTAACTTTAAAAACTGCAGCCATTGGAATGGGAACAACAGTAGTAATACTTTTATCTACAGTGGTTAACATTCCTGCGGCTATTATTATAGAAGGTCTTTCAATAAGAACAGGTTTATTAAGTATAGTTTTAAGATATATAAATAAAAAATTACAACATAAAGCTGATAAACATCAGAAAATCTTATTTTTATTGGAATCAAAACTTAATACAATTCAAACTTATATTTCTGATGCGCCTGAAGACGGAAAAATTTCCGATGAAGAATTTAAACTTATTTTAAATGAAGAAAAAAAATTTAGAGAAATGAAAAATGCAATAAAAAATAAGAAAATAAGCGATCCTGAATTAAATATAGATGATCCATTGAAAAAAAAAAAAAGAAAACTGATATAAAAATTAGTTTGATTTTTTTATTTTAAAAATACTTGATTTTTATTACATTAAAAATATTTGATTTTCATTCCATTAAAAATATTTGATTTTCGTTCCATTAAAAATGTCTTTTTTAAAAATTGAAGATCCTTTAAAACGTGAAGCTCTTGTTAATGAATTTTTAAAAACCAAAAGAAATATTCAATTAAGTAACTTAAGCAAAAGAGTAGGAAATATTGAAATGAAAAGAATCTATCTTAATTTTTATGCTTTAATAAAGGTTGATTTTTTAAATAGTGTTTCATATACTCATACAGCGATCAATGAAATTGCAGCTTTGCTGGTTCTCATACTCTGGGAAAATTTTTTTCATTTTTTTGAAAAAGCTGTTTTTTTGGTTGTTTATGCTTTAATAAAGGTTGAATTTTTTAATATTTTAAATATGGTCTTGAAAGGGTCAAACGATATACTACTAACATGGAGGGAACCCCCGTGGCCCGTTCGAGACGAGATGGCGCCGGCACGTTAGGGAAGTGTCGGAGAGAGGTTGCGTGAATTGTGGCATAATCCAGTGCCAGTGGGGGAGTGAAGGTGGGATACGGAGAGCGTCTGCTTACCTGGGTCAGACGTCTATTGTCCTATTGGAGACGCCAGCGCATTTTTGATTTTAAAAAAAACAACGGGTTTTCGGAACATGGAAAGACCATAAATATACACTACTGAACTAGATTCCACGCGTGGCTTCGCCACATACCATTTCCCTACACTATGACATAAAATTGAATAAAATTCCTCGATTAAAAAAAATAACAACAACAATAAAAAAAAGACTGATTCAACCGACACAACTCACCACAACTACAATGTAAAGCCAGTGGTGTTAATGTATATGACACGGCGGTAGAGGGTTGGGCAACCCCAGAGGGAAGACAACAGGCGATGAAAATGGATAAATAGATATATAGATAGATATAAGATAGATAGATAGATAGATAGATAGATAGAGAGAGAGAGAGAGAGAGAGAGAGAGAGAGAGAGAGAGAGGGAGAGAGAGATAGACAGATAGATAGAGAGACAGATAGACAAATAGAGAGACAAATAGAGATACAGAGAGAGAGAGACAGACAGAGAGAGAGAGAAAAAGAGACAGAGAGAGATAGATAGATAGATAGATAGATAGATAGATAGATAGATAGATAGATAGATAGATAGATAGATAGATAGATAAGATAAGATAGATAGATAGAATAGATAGATAGATAGATAAATAGATAGATAGATAGAGAGATAGATCGAATAGATAGATGAATAGATAGATAGATAAATAGACAGATAGAGAGATAGAATAAATAGATAGTTAGACTAGATAAATAGAAAGATAGATAAATAGATAGATATATAGAAAGATAGATAGATAGATAGATAGATAGATAGATAGATAGATAGATAGATAGGACAGACAGACAGACAGACAGACAGACAGACAGACAGACAGATAACCCTTCTCATAGTCTAAGGCCTACACGCTGCTCCGTTTACAAACACGATGACTCAAATAATGAGCCGCGGCCCGTCCTTTGATGGCCGCCAGCGCCTTCTAACAATCCCATTCAGCTCGTGGCGTGTCTGGGCATTGGGAAAGAAAGATTATAGGCCTAATAGGCCTCATTTGTGGAGGCAAGTCATGGCCAGTTAGGACTAATGTTGTGTCCTCAGCATTATTACGCACACAGTTGTATCATTGAAGGAAAGAAAACTGAGCTGAATAAAATCGGCCTGACCCCCCAGCGTAGGTTTTTACATAGATTCATAGACCTATGGAGGTTTGAAAAATTAAGTGTTGGTATTATACATCAGGGCAACATTTTCAGCAATTACCACAGCCATAAAATGAATCAGCGCCAGAAAACTGGGATGAAAGGCAGTGAATCATCTTAAAGCAATTTGACAATAAAAATTACAGGAGTCTGGTACATTGAATTTTGAAAATTTTGAACCATGTAGTGTTTCACATTATTCATATGTCACAGTGACACACTGAAATTCTAATATCCAGTAGACACAAACCTGCAAGTTTATTTAATTTTCTGTTTACTGCCAGGGCTACCACTGTGAGGTTAAAAAGTCTTATCTGATGAAAAAAAAAAAAAACCACTTTCAAAGAAAAGAAAATAGCTTTTTTGTGATATTAAGACCATACCACAGATTCTCAATTTATCTGATTGTAATCAATGTGCCATTAAAGCAACAGACAAACTATCTTCTTCATGTTGTAACAACTCTGGTGCCCAAAAGATTAAGCTGACTTTCTTATTATGGTATTGGATTACTAGTTTGAACTAACCAGACTGCTGAGATCCAATATGAAAATTGTCTCTAGGTTTTCTTCAGCTATGTCGAAAATATTTTACATACACCTACTTAGGTGGCAAGTTTGAGAGTAGCATTTTTATCCTCATTTTCAGTACTAATGGAGGTGTTGTATGCAATGCATTTAAAAAAAAAAAAAAATTCATAATACGGGGTTGTATTTAATTTTTCTTTGTGTATGTGTCAAGTTTCTCCCCGGTTTTCGTGATATCTCCCCACTTTTTTAAATCAAATCTCCCCACATCCTGCTTTTACTAGTTGGGAGGTCCACCGACTAATAAAATACCCAGACTGGATGATCCCATTGTGTGACGTCACAAAACAGCGAAAGGTCATGAACAATCCGCCATTTTAGGTTTTCGGTAGCGTCCGACGCTTCAGCATAGCTACAATTTTGAATGATACCACTTTGACGCGCCTACTGAACGCGGAAGTTTGGTTCCGCACCAAGAAATTAATACATGTACAACCAGTCTTGACAAATAAAAAGAAATTCTACTGCAGATAGAACTAGAATCGGAATTTCCCGAGCGGCGGCTATGTTGCTTATACAGTCGCCGCTCGGGAAATTCCGTAAAAAACGACACAGCCCGAAGCTGGTGTTTCCAGTCTGGTTAATTTATTAGTCTGTGGGGAGGTCTGCTTTTGTGGGAAAAATGAACTTCAGAGCTTATTTTGTTTACTCTTCGATGCGAGAGGCAAAGACGAAACTGGTTCAAAACCAAACTTTATTGTGAACTTAGAATACTCTTTTTGGTGTGAAAATACTCTTTTTGGTGTCTGAGAGTACTCTTTATAATTTTCATGGGTTGGCGTCATTCTCTGCTTCTGTTTTCTTTCAGCCTCACTTCTTCTTCTTTTGCTATTGCGGGGATTGTGTCAAATTTATACCAGTATTTTTGTTTTTTTCTTATTTCAGTTGTTGCTTATGAGTGGGTATGCGTATGAGTTGGTAATGGTATGTGAAGATATCAAGACAAACGGAATGAGATAGCTCGGAATGGTCAGTTCCTGCCGGGTGTCATAGATTTGGCCCTAAGTGGACCAGAAAAGGTAGAGAATGTGATCGGTCGCATGGACCTCAGGAATAGATGATAAAATGACGTGAAAAGAAAAGCATGTTCTTTCTGTCATATGGGGAAGTGGGGGACGGGTGGGGAGGGGGCGAGGGGGCGTGTAAAACTCGTGCCATGCTTGGGAACTTGAGACTTCCGTGATCATTACATCAGCCCCAGTGTCAGTACTGTCAGCAGTCTTTCTCTTCTCCAGGGGCAGATGCAACGTCTGAACGATGGACTTTAGACTTGCAGCATTGAAAATTGACCATCAAGTTTGTGTGTTAATACATGTTTAACTACTGTTTTCATAACATAACTTTGTCTTCAACCTCGTATATTGGCATTATTGATGTCTGCAGTCGAAGAGCTCCTTTTGCTTTTGTTGTGCTTTCAACAGTTTCCAGTATTCTCAAGGTTTCAATTACTTTTATCTGTATTTTTCTGTTATCAGCCGCCAGAGTGACGAATCAAATTATTGTGATATCTCATTGCCATGGGGCCTAATATCGAACAGATCAAATCGACAGGTATTTTTGAAAGATACACCTTTCCATTTGGTATTCGAAAAGCAGATGTGGTTTCCAGTGGAAATACAACAGTGTACAAATGAGGCTGGACTCATTCTTAGCCATGTCCCCGTAGGATACTGGAATCAAGGAAACACTTGGCAGTGTAAATGAAAACTAAATCGTTGCTGACCGTGGTCGTACACTGATCAGATCAGTGAGATCACTCAGAAAATCTCATTTTTTAAATACCCATAATGAGGACGCATCTGATCTATTTCAGTTTTAACACACTTGATGAAGGGATGCACTTTTCAACCTTTGCTAATAAATCGCTGTTTTCGTTCATCTTCTTGTCATCGTTGCTAACACAACACCCCTTGACAATGGGAATAGTCCAGATGCCTACTTCTGACACGTTTCAGCTGAGCGGTTGAAAAATATGGCATTTTGTTTTTGTATGAAGTTCGTGAAACCAACAACTCCATGCTTATTTCTTTTTCTTGTGAATATATTTCAGTAACTTGCAACATTTGGCATGACTAACTGACCAAACTATACACTCTTCAGGCCTTAAATTTGACAGGAAGGTGGCAATTGAGATAAGGAAGATGATGGCTATAATTAAAAGTTGTTTACTTCAAGCATGTATAAAAAAAAAAAACAATGTTTATGGCTATGTAACATCAGTATTTTTGCATGTTTGTTTCGTTACATATTATAGTACCGTGCATGTCATAAAAAGTAATCGTATCAAACGTTCAGTTTGGTGCGTAATGTTTTGGTGCGCATGAGTTCTGAAGCAAGACTGTACTTTAATTGTATGAGAGAGAGAGAGAGAGAGAGAGAGAAAGAGAAAGGAAAGAGAGAGAGAGAGAAAGAGAGAGAGAGAGAGAGAGAGAAAGAGAAAGAGAGAGAGACAGAGAGAGAGAGATTGTTTATCCCGGGCAATGCCCGGTAGGTCATCTAGTTGTGAATAATTGGCTAAAACAGTAAATACATGTAAGAGAGAGAGAGAGAGAGAGAGAGAGAGAGAGTGAGAGAGAGAGAGAGAAAGAGAGGGAGAGATAGAGAGAGACAGACAGAGAGATAGAGACAGACAGACAGAAAGACAGACATGTCAAATAGCGTGTCATTTTTGACAATTAAGCTCAATCAGCCTCTCAATTTCAGCTTTTGATATGCTCGACGGTTTTGGCACCATCGTAATGAGAAAGTTTCCTCTTGACTAGTTGACGCAAAGAGTTACACGTAAATTCTTAACAAAAAGCGAAGGAGAAAAAAAGTGGGAATGACGCAATTTCCAGCCTGCGGCAAAGGCTAAAAATCGCTATCTGGTGCGTAAATAATTTGACGTTTCTGCATGCAGTTTCCGTTTAAGAACACATTGAAACACCCTTTCTGTTTTACTACTTCATTGGACTTTAGACGTATCTGTTTTCGTTTCCTTTCTGTACACTTGAAAACACAACTTTAGCGGTCGGTGCAATCACATTGCAGAGCAATGACGTTCACAGTAAAGGCCAGTTCATACTGATAGGCTTTAGGTATAGAAAAAAGGGAAGGAGGTTTATGCGAGGTTTATGATGAAATAAAAAGTTTATGACCAAAATGAGATGAATGGAGGCATGCCTTAATGGGGCAATTAAAATGTTTTCATAGCTGGAAAATGATGACAGCGACCACAGCGGTGCCCGTTACTGACTTGATAAACATTTTTTATGTTCCACAATAGTATGAGCTGCTGAGACTCCCCGGCCGCCGTGGGTACACTTTCCGCTCCTCTCCGCGCAACCCCTCTCTTCCTCTCCCTATACCTCCTCTTCTCTCCTTTTCTCTCTCGTTCTCTCAAGTCAGATACAGGTTATAGCCTTCCATGACCATTAGTGTGCTACGCACGCTGTTTCTATTAGGGAAAAGAGCACTGATTTGAACGCTCTTTTTTTTTTCTTATTTATTTATTTATTTTTTTAATTTTTTTTCTTCGGTGTGACTTAAGAGTGATTTTACTTCCTCTAGATCTTTTCTATCCCCTCCTCACTTCCGATTCTTGGTCTCTGTCTGGGTTGATCTTCCTCGGGACCTGGGGAAAGACTTACAATAGATCGTTTCATACTGAGGGACCTTGCTCTGTGCAAAAATCTTGTCATTTGACTTTGGTCTTTTATTGCCGTCCTACCTCTGTTGGTTTGTCCCGCGTCCTCGTTTGTCATATCGCCCATTTTTCTCGGACTATGCCGCTGCTCTAGTTGTTTAGGCTGCTGGCAAGACTGCTGTTGCAGCTGCATCTGCTGCTGGAGCTGCGTATGCTGCTCCTGCCGCTGGAGCTGCATGTGCTGCTGCTGCTTCTGCCGAGGTGGCGATTGCTGCGGCTGCTGATTTGTCTTTTTTTGTCTTTTATTTTTCTTCCTCTTGTCCTTTTGTTGATGTTCTCTGTCACCTGACTCCCTTCCCTCATCTGTCTCCATTTCTCTCCCTCTCTCTACCTTCTCTTCCTCCTCCTCACTCGTTGGGCTGTCCTCTATGTCAGTTGCCGTTTTCTCTGGGAACTGCCCACATTTCCCCTCTCCTCTTCGATGCCCCGCCTGTTTGCATTCCAAGCATTCCTCCTGATTGGGGCATACTGTGGCCATATGGCCTTCCTGTAGGCATTTTCTACATGTTATTGTTTTTACTGCCTCCCTCATCTCTCTATAGTAAATGTTTGCCCTAAAGATGCCCATCTGTATGGTTCTGGGTGGTGGGGAGCTTGGTAGATCAATCCAGATCACCCTTCTCCCCGTCAGCCAGCCTGCCAAAAAACCTTCTGGCGATCTGGCCTTCTCCGTAATAATGTTGGAGGTAAGTTTTATCCCTGCTTTTAGCGGGTGTTTTTTTTTATCTCTTCATTGTCATAAGATATAGGTACATCACTCACCGTAAGCCTTGTGGCCGGGATTTCCATACCATCCCCGTTTCTTATGAGGAATGGGTTCTTACCTGTGAGGCTGATCCTTTGGCCTCCCTTTTCTAGGCCTGATGCCAGTAGTTTGACTCTGGCCTCTGGACTAGCCGGGTAAATGCGCCACAGCGCGCCTATTCTTTGGGCCCCCACCACGGCCCCACTCCCCGCCGTCCGCTCCGCTGCCCTACACACCGTGTAGACGGTGGCAGCTTCGGGGGTATCTTTTGCCAGCACAAAAACCGGTTGGGCAGGCATTTTTACATACAAAATACCTAACACAATCGCTCAATCGTTGACAACGGAGGGTTATTAGAGACAAATATAGAAATAGGGCGGGAGCACCGCTCACAAGCACGACTTTAAGGAAGTGGGAGTGAAGGAGGAGGCAAGGAGAGAATAATGAAAGCTATGAAGGAAAATGCAAGAAAATTATCAAAAGAACGTAAATATACAGAAAATTAGACTTACCAGTCGGTTCCCTTTATCCTCCTGAATCCGTAGATACAAAATCTAAAGGGCCACTGACCGATTGCGTCTACTAACACCGAGAAACCGCGGAGCGAAACTCGATACGTCCACCCACCAGGTGGTACACCGACTCAGCTTCGATTTGAACGCTCTTGACAGCAGTCAAATAAAAAATACTAAAACTCAAAGAGGACATGACATAAAGCGAGGATGAAATGAACCGAAAAACAGACGACACGGGTTAGGTATCAATTATCAATGATCGTCTTAGGATCTTAATACCAGTCGTAACCTGTATAAAATCTTTGAAGCTTATCCTTTCAGTGCCTTAGCCAGTAACTGGTGCCAAACATCGGTAAATTCATGGAAAATAGAATATGATAGGCTCCCGGCAGTGCCAGAGACAAATTTCATCCTTTCTTTCCTTCCTGCGCTTTCTCTTTCTCTCTCAAAAGAGTTCTCCCATGCACAATGGTTGGCCACCCACCACCACCATCATCATCATCAACACCGATGGTATTATTGATCACCATCTATACCACCATCTTTATTATGATCATGAACACCGCTGGTATTATCACCATTGTTTTCCTGGTTTTGAAGGTACATATTGTACATACCTCTGTTATCATCATTGACATCATATCAACACCGATGGTATTATCACCACTTCTATCACCATCATCATCTTCATCATCAACACCGATATTATTATTACCACTTCTATCACCATTGCCATCATCGTCATCAACGCCGATGGTATGATGAACACCTCTACCACCACCATCGTCAACACAGATGGTGTTGTCATCACCTCTGACAAGAGTAAATAAAATGAAACGGCACGCAAGGCCGTGAGTTGTTTACTTGTCAGGGCCATGAGAAACTGAACAGGTCTGGGTGGACTGACCTAAAGAGTCCACACTGCGCTGTCCTGATTTTCACGCCTACAGTTTTAGTAGGTGTGAATAACGGTAACTTATGTTATTCACTCATAGGCATTGAGATAGAGAGAAAACCACAGCTTGGACTCGACGAACGAGCATCCCTTATCTTTGAAGAATTGAAGAATTATTGCAAGTTGTTATTGAAATGAATAGTGATTGAGTGATTGCATTTATATAGATTTATATAAGCTACTTAAATACTGTCAGGATTCGAGGTGAGTAAGGTCTTGGGGATACTAGCGCATTCGACTAATCGAAAGGCCACTCACACTCGTCCAGGCACAACCAGAATAAGCAATAACAAATTGTTAAATATATATATATATCAGGCCTGAAGGGCCATACTAATTTATTACTATGGATAACAATAGATATGACTGCAGATACAATAAATATGATTGCGGATACAATAAATATGACTGCAGATACAATAGATATGATTGCATCAAATCGTGGCTACATCAAAATTCCATTGTGGGAACTCAAGCTTGTCGCTGAACTTATTAACTGTAGTTCAAGAATTCCAGTATCACATGGGATACAACTATGGCATTCAATATCACATGAGACACAATCTATGGCATTAATATCACATGAGACACAATCTATGGCATTCAATATCACATGAGATACAATCTCCACGTACTACTTCTACAAAAGATTAGTTCTATGAATGACTTCAATACTTCTTTCTTTCCATACACACTATCATTCTACACTGCATTAATCACTGTCTCTCTTGTGAGGATTGCCAGGTGGCTTTCCTACTACTCAGCTTCCCGTCACTGGGCTGATCTAGCAATTCCTGTCTCGTTAGTGTGGACTTATGGATTGCCTACCATTATACGCTCGTAGCCAATGTACGAGCGTAGATCCAAAGGACACGGTTCACACTTTTGGCCTAGTGCAACGAAGCGTGTATATCAATTCTCTGGACGATGACACAGTCACTCCACTTCTACTTCACAACTGTCTATTCTGTTTAAGCTCAGCTCCACTGTCAGGCCCTGGAGCTCGAGCCGAGAGAAACCTCACTGGAGCGAATGATTTCCACAACCGTTCTCTGATCAAACAATGGCTGCTTAAGCGTATATACCTCCAGCTTACCATCGTGAAAGTTTCTTGCCTCACCTTCTGAATCTCGTGCCGAGCTCACATGCCTCGGGACTCCTTGCACAACTCACCGCCTTAGGGCGTGAGTACATTAAACCTACAAATCCCCAACTTTCTACTCTAGGGGTCTGATCACACTAACACTACTCACTGGATCCCTAAAATTCAGATCATGACAAATACCTACAAGCCAAATTGTGCTTCTGTAGGTTTTGAAACGTACTGGGCCATCCCGGCTGTCACAGTGTTCTTATATTAATACTAGCTGAGGTCCCCGGCCCTGCCCGGGATAAATCGGTTTGAATGTTTCAGTTATGTGTGGTTATTATGGACCTGCTTCATCTGACCTGTTCCTATTTGTTTATTTTATTTTTGTTTGTTTGTTTTAATAAGTCTTACTGCTCTGCCTTTATGAGTTGACACCCTGCTCATCCTGTACAACAGCATGATTTGCGCACGGGTTAGTGTGTTTGATAGTGAACACATCGCAGGAAGTGATAACGAAACCTTAAAATGGCGAACCATGACCCGAAATAGATCTAAATGATGGCGAGACAATATATTTCCAATAAAAAAAAACTACACCGATTTGAGACTTCTATTAAAAACTGTGCACCCTTACATCCATTCTGATGCACCATATAAAATTTGAAGTCTGAGTGTTGAGTGGTTCAGAAGCCTTTTGCAACGAAAAATCTCAAGTCCACAAATATATATATATAGCACATTTTAACATTGGACACGCGAGTGAAACAACAGCAACACTAAGTCAACGCTTGTACTTGTACTCGAACTAATCACACTTTCTTACGGTTTTAGCCATAACAGATTACCTGTATTTGTATGCCTAGATCTAGATATTAACATTTTGTTGCACAACATATCATTAAAATTTATAAACACTGCATTATTTGGTGCAGGACACATTTCACTGAACACGTGAAAGCAAGACGAACAGAAAGTCGGAAAGTTGGAGTGTAGCTCGGTAATTGTGCTTTGAAATTACCGCGAAATATCGATACCTTTGGCAGTTTCCAGGCAAGATAGCCAGATAACGTTTAGGTGTGGCCAGATCGGTCAATTTAAGGAGCCAGTGGGATAGGTGAGGAAACAAAACATAAAAGACGTTCCCAGGAAATTTTAATATTTTAATAAAACAATGTCAACACAGGTCTAATTTATATGAAATTGCTGGCGCAAAGGAGATGTCAATATTTTGGTATTTAATTTGAGAAGCCAAACTTTTTTTTTTTTAAACTGGCAAGTAACCTTCGTTAGTTGTTAAAAAATGTTAATGGCGTTCCCAAGTCTTAAAGAACGCGAAACAAAGAAAATAACGGAAAATCACAAATAGAATGCAAACAGTTTCGAACATCTGAATAGGCTAAGAACCTCCGATAAATCATAAAAAGATTCCATGCCAAATTTGGCCCCAATCTGGTCAGTGGTTTTTGAGATAGGCGCACACAAAAATCCCAAGTCCACAAATATATATAGTATAGATATAGATACCATTGTAATATTGATTGCAGTAAATTAGATAGATTAGGATAAGTTAGTAATTGGACTTTTTGCTTTGAACATACCTCTATTGTGATTAGTTTCGTATCTTTATATTTTATGTAATAATATTATGGCCCGACCGGCCTGACAAACGTATAGTTTTGTTTATATAATAATTTCTCCTGCGCTTGTGTGTTTGTGCCCGAGTGTGAGTTAGCTGCCTCTTGTGCAGTCGTTAGATCCCCAAGACTTAACTCTGCTCGTGACAACCTCTATCACCACTACAGTCATCATCATCAACACCGATGGTATTATCACCACCACTACAACCAGCATTGTCACCACCACCAACACCGATGGTATTATAACACTTCTTCTGTTCAAATCAGTTGTGACTCAAAATCATCGCCATCAACACCTGTGGTATCGATAACCGAAGAGAGAAAAAGAGTAAGTCGTGTTCACTGTTCAGCTATATTTTCCCCCTAGCGAAACACTTCCATTCAATCCTGCCAGTAATCTTATTGAACATCTTTTTCATTTACTCATTCACTCCCACTTACGGGAACAGGACAAGCACGCGCGCTCACATACGTAGACAAACACAAATATAGATCTCATCACCGGTGTGCTTCTCACAGCTACAAAAACCAATACATATACTTGTAGTAAATAATATGTTTTGCACGTGGTCAAATTGAGCAGCAATATTTTTCATTGATCACAAAAAATCTTCTGCTTGAAAAAAACAACAACAACAATTGAAGAGAGGAAATTTTGTGATATCAAATGAAGAAAATCAGCGAGGTGACTTTTTTTGTAAACATCTGAACAGCAGCAGCAGCAAGAGTTACAACACCAACGACAACAGCAACGGCAACAGCAACAGCAACAGCAACAACAACAAAACTAATCCGTTATCTGAACACTGCTTGTCCCTTTATCTTGTCTTCTGTCTCAAGCCACTGGCGCTAGACGCTCAGTTCGCGAAATTGTCCATCTGGATGACTCCTAACACATCTGATATCTGTCAGAGATAGCCACATCTTGAACCGGTACACAGTGTCGCCGTCTAGCAGAATAATAAACTGGTCTTTTGTTATTAATACGTAGACATCAAACGTTTGATCAACGGAAATTGGGTAGTTATACTCTGTGTGGTTCTCCCAGTTCCCATTGAAAAACCTCGCAAGTATGACCTTGTTCTGTTGACCACCATGATTTCTTCGAAAATCTATGTGAAGTGCAATATTATCATTGACAGCTTCAAAATTCACGTTAAACCTTGGCTTGTTCAACATCGTGGCTCTGAAGTGGACCTGTAAAAGGCAAGCATGTCAGCAGGTTTAGGCCTAGGATCAAAATTACTTCACAACAATCATGAAAAAAAGAATTTGTGAAACGAAACGATGAAAACAAATAGCAATATCTTTGAGATATAAAATGCAACTGTTTGAAAGCATGTAGGAATAGGTATTGCGTTCTCCTAACTGCTTTCATTTTTTTGTGTGTCTTCCACGATAATGGGCTACTTGCTGAAAAATATTCATCATTATCAAACGCCTATTCCAAATCCTTAATTAGCAAAATTACAATGGGTAAAATGTGAACATTCTGCACTTAGAATGAACGGTTATAATCAGAACTATAGAAGAAATGAACTCACCACGGCCCCAGGGAGAAGGTAATTAATCTTCAGGCAATTAACTTGCCCCACAGGAATATTCCTGAAAATCCGATGTCGAACCAAATAAAATGATCGAGCACCAGTTTCCAAGCTGGTTACCGACTTTCCATTGCACGTGCTGCACTTTTTCGAGTTTTTTATGTACTGGAGAGCTACGCAGTCCTCTCCAACATCGTAACACACTTCGTCACACTCGTCGGAGGTCGGGTGAAGCAGCTCCACATTATTACAGCCCACTATAGTTCCTGGAAATTCAGCGTACTGTAATTGTCCTTTGACAAGCAGGAACATTGCAGATGCTGTATAAAACAGCGCCGCTACAGCATGCCTTTTCATAATCTCCTGTTGTAAGACGTTTTGACTCTTGCTGAATGCTGGTTTCCTTACCCGCTGTGGAAATCGATTTTATTGTTTTGTCTTTCTGTCTTCGGCTTTTTCTGACGTTGAGAAGTATGTGAAACTGCTTATGTATTGGATGCTTAGCTCCGCCCTCTGGATGGAAGACGACGCCTTATTTAAAGAAGTATGACAGTAACTGGATAGCCCACCCTGTCTGTGGGACGTGACAGACTCATTGGCGGCGCCGGTGGCGGTGAGGGCCATATTAAATATTAGGCTTGGTTTCGCTCAGCGCTTGAGAGGCGTGACAGAAAGTTTGCCTAGTTCTGGCCGCCGAGGGAAACGAGGCCCAACGGCTGTTCCACCACTAATCTGTTATTTCGGCTTTCTCTTTACTCGACGCAATTCAGTTGTTTCCTGTGATGTCGAGATATTAGGATTGCACTGTTTTTGTATTTTTGCGAAGTCACATCTGTCAAAATAAACACTGAACCTTGCGCTGGTAAATATTCTTTTCAGCTGTATTTTCACTAAAGTAATCTCCGGGGTCTAAGAAAATGCCGGATTTAATTACCTAAAGAGTGACATTTCCTGTGCCGTCCATTTTACGTAAAATGTGAGTCAAGTTTTACGGGTATGGAAGAAAAAAATATTTTACTATGATACTCTCCACACTTACTCTCAAACACTCTTACACTTTTCATTGTTGTTCATGTCATGAGTCCAAAAGGATTTTATTAAAAATCTGAAAATTACGAATGAAATATTTTAGATGACTGTATATACCGACCAATGAATTGCGGTCTTAATAATTTTTTATTTTTTTTACTACACATCCATTTAGAAGGAACTAGAAACATTTTTAATTTGCTACTGTAACATTAGCTCCCTGAGAATATACATGTAGAACTTCTAAACACCCTCGTACAAACAGAGATGAGAGCTAGGCATTATATAAATTCTTGAGAGTTTGGTGATCTATCAATACAGCACAGTGTGCTGTGACATCTTCATCCTTGTCTCATCTAGTCACTGCTATGATATACATGTATGTACAAGTATTCACTGCTGTCCCCTGTTGTCCCTGCTTTGACATCTTCATTCTGTGTTCTGAAATTTCTCCACTAAGACATCTCCACTATCAATGTCTGTGTTATGACATTTTTAGTCACCCTTGCCCCCTGTCGTCTCCGGAGTTGGCCCTTTTGCAAACGGTTGCCGGCTTCGTTGGATTCCGTGACGCCACGACCTTCACCGATAACAAGGAAATTGTGGGCTAAATTTAGAACTGAGTAATCGTAGGCCCCCACATGGGAATTGGTATTGTAACTTTGCATTGTCTGTCGATTACAACGACGTTACTCCGAAAACAATGTACGGGTGATGAGAATTTGGAACTCTACTCTCCACATGTTATTGATGAAAAATGGCAACGTCAGACGAACAACCTCAACCAAGTAAAAGGAAAAGTTGGAAGAGAATAACACTAACAGGATGGAATGCTTTTTTTACCAGGCTGTTGGGGTAAGTTGTTTTTTTTTTTTATTTTCATTTTCGGGTAAACAATAATGATTAGATCCAATAGATTAGATAAAGACTACTGGGCATTTCACGAGTCAGCCTAGAGGAGTAAAATGCGAGATTAGATCTACCTAGATTTAGGCCTGGCGAAGTCTGGATTCAGATGGTGATTCCACATTGTAAGTAGAAGTACAAATGTTGATTGGGTAGGGTAGGCCTACAGATCATGAGCATCTTCATCCGTATAACGACTAGATCTATAATTAAATTGTTTTGATCAGTGGTTTGATGTGTTTGTGAAGCATTTTCGGACACAGTGAAGTCGTATTAAACTCTCATGGGGTTGTAATAGGGGCTTTTTGCTGCCAGGTAGCTTGGAGCCAACACAATATGCAACTAGATTTAGTGATCTGAGTTTTTAATACATGTATTGACTAAAATCAATCAGTGACCAGTGGCAAGCGTTTGTTATAATGTTAATGGCATTCTGTTGAATCAGCAATATTATTTTTGTCAACCAGATACCTGTAGGCTACATGTAGAAAATTGCATTTCTTCCACGTCGTCCTTATCATATTGAGTATACTCTTCTATTTTCATGATATACTTTCATGTTGTAGTGAATAATGTCTGTTTGTTTATTCTTTGATGCCACAGAACATGTTTACAATTGTATAATTTTCATGAGTTACCCTTACAGCATCATGTTTTTTTATCATCTCCAGCCCAAAATACAAGAAAGGTTTCCTGAGTAGAATATTGCCACCATGACTATTGTAGCTTCTTGCGTGTGGAAAAGGTGAGCGCAGAAAGGCGAGAACATTAAAGATACTCATTGTATTATGAGCTGAAATTTTAGTGTATTTTGGCCAAATGGTTGTGTGATTTACTTTCTCTCTCAGTCACACTGTCTTCTTCTGTGCACTTGCTCATGTGACAGAACTTTTCCAAAGAAGAAATTGTATACCCACCACATTAAGCACTGTGGAAAAGCAGTATGCAAGGACTGCAGACTTCTCCTAGAAGATGAGAAGGCACTTAACAGACATTACCATAATAGTCCATACCAGCAAATTTGAGTGCCCCTGCTGTGGCAAATGTTTCGGAGACAAAAAAGACTTAACTCGCCATGCATACAGATACCCATAAAAAATATATATATAAGTGTGAAATTTGTGGTATGGATGTCAGTAGTAAATTGAATCTGATGGGCCACAAGAAAACATAGCATTGTAGTTAATCATTAAACTATTTAAAGGCCTGTCATTTTCTTGGTGTTAAGGTTAATATTTTTCTGAGTGTTTTTTTTTAAATTTTCAGTATCACCCTGTCCTGTTGTGTTCTGACTGTTTACCGATCTAATTTTGATTTACACATATACAGTAAATTTATAGAATTTCATACCCCACTATACGGTAATAAAAAATGTGGTCTTAGTTCATCACATTAATGGACCACAAGACAAATTAATTTTTTGCTTGCTTCCATCAATTCTAATAAAGCTGCATGTTTACTACCTGTTGTGAAGTAAAAATTCTGGCAATGTGTAATAGTGAATGGCTTGTTTTACAATTGTCAAGGATTAATTATTATAAATTGCAATCTATAATTTCTTCCCGAACTACCTAGATCTACAAACGAGTGGTTTCAGTCGGAGTTTTAAGACCCCAGAGACTTGCTTGTTCTCTACAAATTTGCTAGTTTGAACTAAAAATAATACATACAATGTATGTTACATCCATATTATGTATCCTCCAACAAATTGAAAACCAGAAAAAGTCACCTTCCACATGTTGAAAATATTTTTTTAACAAAAAAAAATAAAAATAATAACAATAAACTCCAAATCCGAATACAGAATAGAACAAAGAAGGAATAGAACATCTTGCCCTACATGTACTTTATTAACAAAAGTATATGTAATAATATTATTCAAACCACAGAAAATCTGTGGGGTCACAGCAAGGCTTGAAGCAAAGACAAAATGTGGCCAAAAGACAAAGTTGTGTAAAATGTAGTATTAGTGTAATTCTTTGCTACAGGATGTTCAAAACACAATTCCATCACATTTAACTGAATCATTAATCCGTTATATGCTGCCCAGGAATCTGCAGTCCACAATTTCCAACCTACTGTACTTAGGCACTTTTCGTGTTAGAGAAATATGGGTACAGTTCCTTTTCTTATAATGGTCCAAATGTAATATATACACTCGAGCCAAAAAGTTAAGCAACCCTGGGTTATGCTCAGAACTGACAACTTTATTTTTCAATTAATTCAAACACGTTCATTGGAATCAATTTATTGTTATGTAAGTCTGAAATCACATTCAATTTCATTTTACCCACCCCAAAAATGGGGCTTAATGACTTAAACAAAATTTTCTTTTATACAAAAACAAAAAAGTTAATAATTGAATGGCAAGAGTTCACAAATCTTGTTAGTGAAGGTTGCTTAACTTTTTGGCTCGAGTGTATATATATTCATGGAATGCTCTCCCCAAAAAACTGAGAGATGCATGTGACTTGGGTGAAATTCAAAGAGCATTAAAATCAGTCAAATTTTTTAAAATGTAAGTGTACATGTCCTCCATTATCAGTATTGCACAAGCAATTATTCTGACAAAAAGACAGCTGAGCTCCCTAAAAAGTAAAAGTACAATGACATAAAATAAATGTACATAATCTCATAAAACATTGTACAAAAATCATGACAGGAAAGACTACTGGTTAAAAATACAATTACATACATAAAATAGACTTTCTCCAAAAGCAAAGTGGACAATGGAAAAAATTCCACTGTATTTTGAACTTCACAACACTTTAAAACATAAAAATCACATTTCCCTTAACCGTATGCACGTACAAAAAAAATTAATTTCACAAAGCACTTTTGTCTCGTTAGCACCCAGAAAATTTCTTTCCTCAAATAGACACTTGGAAATTACACGTAGGCCTACATATTATTATTGGCACGATGTCATCACATGCTCAAACACTTAAAAAAAGTGAACAAACTTTGAATACCTATTAAAATTTGACCAATTCAGGCCATAATTAGTAGCAGGAAAAAAGCACAGGATTGACATGTATACCATTGCTGGGATGACAGTACAATAGGAAACACCATTCAATAAAACTGAAATCCATGGGGGCAAAAGTGGCAAACTCTGACACCACCAAATAAAGAAAAGATAGAAAATTCCTTCATTAATACTGAACAAATGAAAAGAGAATAATGATTATTGTTTCTACCCCAGCTGGTATCATGTGGCGATTACTCGCTGTTTTTCCCAGACACAGTTTTTTTTTATTAACCTTAATGACAGCAAGCAAACATGGGAAAATGCTTAATAGAACATGTGTACATAAAAAAAAAAGGGTTTTCTTTGACCAAATTTCAACATTGCAATGCAAATAGATGCATTTTCATTTTTCATTCTGCGTTTTATTTTTTACTATACTCCTACTGGTACCGGTCAATTTAGTTTTTGAGGCCATCACATCAGTGCCTGATTTCTTTGCAACATTCCCATTGTTAACAAGCGACGACAATTTGTGAACCCGTTTCTGTTGTTTCGCAGGAATTCCTAAAGGTACCAGAGCTTTTCTCTTAGACACAGATTGCCTACTGCCGATCCCTGACTATCTCTTACGGTTTGGTTGCACCATTATTTTCCTCCCATTTTTCCCCCTTTGCATTTCATGGGATGCAAATTAAAAAAAAAAAAAAAAAGCCGTAGTCAGCCTAGCACAACCTGCTGACACACTGTCCAGTTGCATCACTTTCCTGTGAAATGTTAGTATACCCTCCGTAAGATTTGGATCTCCACTTTTTTTCAGCTTTTCTGCTACCAAGTTGCATACTTCCTGGACAGCAGTGTCCACCTTTTCAGAGTTTTCATCATCATTTCCATTGCCAAATAAATCTGCAGAGGACTGTGGATTTGTATGAGATACAACGAAATTTTGTGGTTCATTCTGTCGGAGGGTGGTGTAATGGTCCACCTTTAAAGATTGCCCAATGGCTCTGAAAACTAACATCTGTATCATTTCCGGACTATGGACTGGTACAAAGTTCAAGCAGCTAGCCTTGTTGCCACACCATAGAGCCTACTGATGCTTGCATGGGGCACCATCTCTTCCAATGTCGCAGGTGCAAGCTCTTAAAGCCATGTCCACTGGTAGCTGCAATAGACAGAATGATAAAGATAAAACAAAATTACTGTTATGAGTTTTGACTTGTGAATAATGTTAAAGAGCAAAAAGGGTGTAATAATATCAATGTGCTACAAGCACCAAAAGTGATAACAGTATTACATACATTATATTACTACAATTACACTATGACATAGAGTATTTATAGAATGAACCCAGTAATGTACAATATATTGTTTGTTCATCCCCCTTTTCTTCAGAGCAATTTCTCACTTAAAGTAAGTTAAAGTGTAAGGAATTCTAAAACGATTAGAAATGGAAGACAGGAAGTAGCTTTAAAATCTTAAAGATGTCATTTTTTTGTTGTTGTTAGTCTTGCCCCAGATCCAAAAAAAAAATGTTATGAAAATGTTATTTTTGTGGCAACAGTTCAACTAAGGCACTAGATAATCCAATAAATTTATTCATTTTATTTATGCTCCATGCCACTGACCAGCCTTCTTTCCTGTGTTCTGATATAAATGCCTTGTGCATGTGTTTGCAATAATAGCAGGATGTATGCTGTACATAACTTATTTTTTTTAAATAAATGTTAATGTATCTGGAAATCTAAGAGCGCATTCCACATCACCATGTATAATATGTATTTATAACTATAAGACAGGGCTCTCACTTTAATGAAATTTCATAACTCTGTCACCATTAGAAATGCTAAATTCTCTCTACTTTCAAAAGACAGTCCCCACAAGAAACTACACATGTAACACATGATTCTGTATCTTCTGCAGATCAAATCACAAATTTCCACAAATATTAGTTCGCAGCTCTTGGTGTCATGATCAGATTGTGACACCCACTTTATATACGGCCCCCAGCTTTTGTTTGCAGCCGCTGAGCGGTGGTAATATTTCGTGCTGGCGTGCGTGAGTATGTAGTGACTCGGCCACGTGCCTTAGTCCGTGAAGTGTGAGATCCAGTGGTTGAACGTGCGCGCATGAATGTGTCAAAGTTAACTTGCCGGCTGACTGGAGACTACTTCTCCAGTGTCAAACGGATAAGTCTTACGTGAGGACATTCAGAGGTTCCCTGCTTGAGTGGTGGAAAGTTGGACAGATATATATGTTAGCCTGGTGTCATTGTTGATTGACAGCTATGATCCATGATTTCAACTAAGCTTTTTCCTCCTGTCCCTGGCTGTGCACGCCAGGGCTAATGGTACGTAACAACTCAACAGTATAACCGAGACGAGCGTGTCAACTCGAGCTCGAACTAAGAGAGGCTGAAAGAGTGGAGCCTCCTGATTTGAGATGGAATGTGTGAACCCAAGCTGTTCTGACGAGACTGGGTGTTGCCAGTCCGTCAGAGATCTAGATTAGATCTACTACATAAATTCTTCATGATATTATATTAGGAAATTGTGCTTGTTGTAACTATCAGATATTACATTCCATAGATCTGGGAATCTAGATCTAGGTTTTGTGTTTAGTGAATAACCACTGCGCCTATGCAATCCTCCATTGCGAGCTAGGCCAGTGCATAATTGAATTACTTAATACTGTTGCATTATAGTAGATTAGGATAAGTTAGGATTACACTTGAAGAGCTTTGAAGTCATTTAGTTACAGTCAGACGACTGCAGTCATTTGTATTACTATTTTATAATTATCTTGGAGAGCATGAGTGCGGGTATACAACTAAAACCTCTCGAAGTACAACAAATGCAGTCGAACAAAATTCAACCATGCATCCAGGTCGGTAGATAAGACCAGCACACCACATAACACCTGAGGGGAGAAATTTAGATAGCAGACCTCGACTTCAGGAGCGGACACCTTTAACGCCGTTCATGACATCTGGAGGGGTTAGCCACTTAATTAAACCCCCCGGATGATCATGACACTTGGGATATGAAGTGCTGCTGCCTTGGTGTAGCAGATTATGTGGTACTAGTATGTATGTAGAGTCATGTTGTTACAAAACCTAAACAGACATTGGCCGAAGGATAGGCTCTTCAAAGCAAACAGGTAACATTACAAGTTCATTGTATTTTTATGTTAAATAATATTGTTCTCTCTTCTATGTAATGCTGATGGTTGTTTTTCAATTTTCTTACCTCGTGCCTTCTTCGCTGAAACTGTTAACGTGATTTCCCATGTCCCTGAAGGATCCAACAATTCTTTGTCTTTTCTCTGCCCCTGGAATCAACATTATCGGTGGACACTGCCCAGGTTTCCAACAATATAGGTCCAGGTTTTAGTTTATCCTCCAGTAACCTACTGGTGTTGGCGACTAAATACAAGAAAAAAAACGAATGGATTCCATAAAAAAAACACAAAAAAACCGCCTGATAATCAAGCCACGGTCACCCGATTGACAGGCGAAGATGCTAACTACTAAGCTATTAGTATTAGTAATAATTGCGGACCCTGTATAATAGTGAAGAAATTTTTCCAAAATAAACATCACAAAACCAATTATCGGCGGATAAACACTCCCTTTTAAATCAACAATAAGTGATTCCTTTGCAGTCTAATTTCAACATGGCCTAGCCTATATATTAAATTAAAATGATTAAACCTGAAAAAAAAAAAAAAAAAGACTAGATTCTAATTCGATCCCGAAACTTACCGTACCCATTCTTAACCCTCAAGCCTGTCTGTGTAGCCATCAACTCGAGATTTAATCTGATAATATATAATATAGATCTACGGTTCAATCTGATAGTAATCCTCCCCAATTTTATGATGTCTTTTAATTAGATTTAGAAGGTATTTTCTTCTTGTAGAGCTACATCTTGATAAATTACATCTAGATCTGGTGTTTTGGAACTTTTGTACGACCTCCTTCACTAAAACATGATAATTACATGTAGTAAATTACAGACATGTTAGCTTACCTGTAATAATGTTGAAGAACATAGATCTATACCCTTGGTAGCTTTCTTGATTGTTTTCACTCGCAAGGTCATGCTGTGAATGGCTTCAAATTCTTGGAGCCAGGTCTTCAAATTAGAAACAGTAAGGTGACCCACAGTGGTCTGAAGTGCCTTCTTATCTTCAAGCATATGCATGATATTATTTTCAAAATCTGGCAGTACCATGTATAATGCAAGTCTTTCAATCTGCATTTATTAAACATGCCGATTCTGATTTGACATAGATCACACTTTCTCCCCAACCGCGCTTTTTGCGGTGTCTATATCAATGTTTGATAGTAATGTGTCCAAATTTCTCTGCCGTTCTGCCATCTCACACCCCAAGAATTATAATATCACAAAATTACAGGTTAGATTCTATCTAGACTCTAGCTAGATCTAGATTAGATCGAGATTGAGCATCCCACACGTAACATGCGTCTTAACAACATCCGGTGGACAGAGATTATAAAATTCAAGTACATAAAATAATGATTGGAATCGCGCTGAACAATACCACATTAAACGAATAGTTCTCATTGGCTGAGACGTATACCGGGAAAAGCCCCGCTGACCTCGCGTCTTTTGAGAAGCCGGCAACCGTACCTGACGCCGCCAACCGTTTGCAAAAGGGCCAACTGCGTCGTCTCTACCATGATATAATTTTCATCCTTTTCTCCTGTTGTCGCAGCTACAATATAAATATACACGCCCGTCTGGTGTCGCCTCAGCTATGATATACTCAGTACGTTCCCTACTTTGTCTGCTATGATGACCTTTTCTCCCCTGTCTCCTGTCTCCGCTATCACATAATCACAACGGTCAACTCTTGCCTCTATTATGATATCTTCACTTCTGTCCTCGTTCCCTCCTGTCATAATTTTCACCCCTGTCCCTTGTCACCTCTACTAGGACAGCTTCTTCTGTCTTCTGTTGCCTTTTCTATGACAGCTTCTTCTCTGTCTTCTGTTGCCTCTGCTATGATATTTTCACCTCTGTCGCTTATTGTTTTTGTTGTGATATTTTAACACGTTTTCCCTGCCCCGTTGTCTTGTTATGATATTTTTACCACTATCCCACATTGTCTCTAATACAATATTTTCACCCATGTCCAATTTTGCCTCTTCCCTGTCTTCTGTTGTTTCTGTTATGATATCTTCATCCCTTTCCCCTATAGTCTCTGTTATGATATTTTCATCCCTGTTCCCTATAGTCTCTGTTGTAATAGCTCCAACCCTGTCCCTTGTTATCTCTGTTGCGGTAATATTCACCACTGTCCCCTATTGTATCTGTTGCGGTAATATTCACCACTGTCCCCTATTGTATCTGTTATGGTATCTTCACCCCTGTCCCCTGTTGCATCTGTTGTGATATCTTCACTTCTGTCCCCTGTTGCCTCTGTTGTGATATATTCATCCTTGTCACCTGTTGTCTCTGTTGTGATATCTTCATCCTTGTCACCTGTTGTCTCTGTTGTGATATTTTCACCCCTGTCCCCTATTGTCTCTGTTGTGATATCTTCACTTCTGTCCCCTGTTGTCTCTGTTGTGATATATTCATCCTTGTCACCTGTTGCCTCTGTTGCGATATCTTCATCCTTGTCACCTGTTGTCTCTGTTGTGATATCTTCACTTCTGTCCCCTGTTGCCTCTGTTGTGATATATTCATCCTTGTCCCCTGTTGTCTCTGTTGTGATATCTTCACTTCTGTCCCCTGTTGTCTCTGTTGTGATATCTTCACTTCTGTCCCCTATTGTCTCTGTTGTGATATCTTCACCCCTGTCCCCTATTGTCTCTGTTGTGATATCTTCACTTCTGTCCCCTGTGGTCTCTGCTGTGATATCTTCACTTCTGTCCCCTGTTGTCTCTGTTGTGATATCTTCACCGTTGTCCCCTGTTGTCTCTGTTGTGATATCTTCACCCTTGTCCCCTGTTGTCTCTGTTGTGATATCTTCACTTCTGTCCCCTGTTGTCTCTGTTGTGATATCTTCATCCTTGTCACCTGTTGTCTCTGTTGTGATATCTTCACCCTTGTCCCCTGTTGTCTCTGTTGTGATATCTTCACTTCTGTCCCCTGTTGTCTCTGTTGTGATATCTTCATCCTTGTCACCTGTTGTCTCTGTTGTGATATCTTCACCTTTGTCCGGTATTGTCTCTGTTGTGATATCTTCACCTCTGTCCGGTATTGTCTCTGTTGTGACATCTTCACCTCTGTCCGGTATTGTCTCTGTTGTGATATCTTCACCTCTGTCCGGTATTGTCTCTGTTGTGATATCTTCACCTGTGTCCGGTATTGTCTCTGTTGTGATATCTTCAGTCCCAACCCCTATTGTCTCTGTTGTGATATCTTCACTGTGTCCCCTGTGGTCTCTGCTGTGATATCTTCACCCCTGTCCCCTATTGTCTCTGCTGTGATATCTTCACTTCTGTCCCCTGTTGTCTCTGTTGTGATATCTTCACCCCTGTCCCCTATTGTCTCTGTTGTGATATCTTCACCTCTGTCCGGTATTGTCTCTGCTGTGATATCTTCACCCCTGTCCCCTATTGTCTCTGTTGTGATATCTTCGCCTCTGTCCGGTATTGTCTCTGTTGTGATATCTTCACCTTTGTCCCCTATTGTCTCTGCTGTGATATCTTCACCCATGTCCCCTATTGTCTCTGTTGTGATATCTTCACCTCTGTCCCCTATTGTCTCTGTTGTGATATCTTCACCCTTGTCCCCTGTTGTCTCTGTTGTGATATCTTCACCCCTGTCCCCTATGGTCTCTGTTGTGATATCTTCACTTCTGTCCCCTGTGGTCTCTGTTGTGATATCTTCACCTCTGTCCCCTGTTGTCTCTGTTGTGATATTTTCACCTCTGTCCGGTATTGTCTCTGTTGTGATATCTTCACCTCTGTCCGGTATTGTCTCTGTTGTGATATCTTCACCTCTGTCCGGTATTGTCTCTGTTGTGATATCTTCACCTCTGTCCGGTATTGTCTCTGTTGTGATATCTTCACCTCTGTCCGGTATTGTCTCTGTTGTGATATCTTCACCTCTGTCCCCCATTGTCTCTGTTGTGATATCTTCACCTCTGTCCGGTATTGACTCTGTTGTGATATCTTCACCCCTGTCCCCCATTGTCTCTGCTGTGATATCTTCACCTTTGTCCGGTATTGACTCTGTTGTGATATCTTCACCCCTGTCCCCCATTGTCTCTGCTGTGATATCTTCACCTCTGTCCGGTATTGACTCTGTTGTGATGTCTTCACCCCTGTCCCCCATTGTCTCTGCTGTGATATCTTCACCTTTGTCCGGTATTGTCTCTGTTGTGATATCTTCACCCCTGTCCCCTGTTGTCTCTGCTGTGATATCTTCACCCCTCTCCCCTGTTGTCTCCGTTGTGATATCTTCACCTTTGTCCGGTATTGTCTCTGCTGTGATATCTTCACCCCTGTCCCCTATTGTCTCTGTTGTGATATCTTCACCTCTGTCCCCTATTGTTTCTGTTGTGATATCTTCACCTCGGTCCGGTATTGTCTCTGTTGTGATATCTTCACCGCTGTCCCCTATTGTCTCTGCTGTGATATCTTCACCCCTGTCCCCTATTGTCTCTGCTGTGATATCTTCACCACTGTCCGGTAATGGCTCTGTTGTGATATCTTCACCTCTGTCCGGTATTGTCTCTGTTGTGATATCTTCACCTCTGTCCGGTATTGTCTCTATTGAGATATCTTCACCCCTGTCCCCTATTGTCTCTGTTGTGATATCTTCACCTTTGTCCGGTATTGTCTCTGTTGTGATATCTTCACCCCTGTCCCCTATTGTCTCTGTTGTGATATCTTCACCCCTGTCCCCTATTGTCTCTGTTGTGATATCTTCACCTTTGTCCGGTATTGTCTCTGTTGTGATATCTTCACCCCTGTCCCCTGTTGTCTCTGCTGTGATATCTTCACCCCTGTCCCCCATTGTCTCTGCTGTGATATCTTCACCTTTGTCCGGTATTGTCTCTGCTGTGATATCTTCACCCCTGTCCCCTATTGTCTCTGTTGTGATATCTTCACCCCTGTCCCCTATTGTCTCTGCTGTGATATCTTCACCTTTGTCCGGTATTGTCTCTGTTGTGATATCTTCACCCCTGTCCCCTATGGTCTCTGTTGTGATATCTTCACCCCTGTCCCCCATTTGTCTCTGTTGTGATATCTTCACCTTTGTCCGGTATTGTCTCTGTTGTGATATCTTCACTTTTGTCCGGTATTGTCTCTGTTGTGATATCTTCACCCTTGTCCCCTATTGTCTCTGCTGTGATATCTTCACCCCTGTCCCCCATTGTCTCTGCTGTGATATCTTCACCTTTGTCCGGTATTGTCTCTGTTGTGATATCTTCACCTCTGTCCGGTATTGTCTCTGTTGTGATATCTTCACCTCTGTCCCCCATTGTCTCTGTTGTGATATCTTCACCTTTGTCCGGTATTGTCTCTGTTGTGATATCTTCACCCCTGTCCCCTGTTGTCTCTGCTGTGATATCTTCACCCCTGTCCCCTGTTGTCTCCGTTGTGATATCTTCACCTTTGTCCGGTATTGTCTCTGTTGTGATATCTTCATCCCTGTCCCCTGTTGTCTCTGCTGTGATATCTTCACCCCTGTCCCCTGTTGTCTCCGTTGTGATATCTTCACCTTTGTCCGGTATTGTCTCCGTTGTGACATCTTCACCCCTGTCCCCTGTTGTCTCTGTTGTGACATCTTCATCCCTGTCCCCTATTGTCTCCGTTGTGACATCTTCATCCCTGTCCCCTGTTGTCTCCGTTGTGATATCTTCACCTTTGTCCGGTATTGTCTCCGTTGTGACATCTTCATCCCTGTCCCCTATTGTCTCCGTTGTGACATCTTCATCCCTGTCCCCTGTTGTCTCCGTTGTGATATCTTCACCTTTGTCCGGTATTGTCTCTGTTGTGATATCTCCACCCCTGTCCCATATTGTCTCCGTTGTGACATCTTCATCCCTGTCCCCTGTTGTCTCCGTTGTGATATCTTAACCCCCAGCCCCTGTTGTCTCTTTTATGTTATCTTCATCCCGTCCCCTGGAATGTCTTACTCTTTGCCATGATATCTTCGCCTGATGAAACTGATGTGTGTACTCCTTCTTGTCTGCTGCACCAGTCATTAGATTTTGCTGTGACTCCCTTCCACATAACATTCTACATTCAATGCTGAGGCATTTCAAAAACAAATCGATGACCAGAATTACATGAGAATCACTAATGAATAAATTATAATGTGTGAAAGTGGGTTGGATTTTAATTAGGAAGTAATGGTGAAAATAATTGTTGTATAACACTGTCTATTTAGGAATAGTGTTATTGCTGGCCATAAACAATCGTGTTGCCAGACGCAATGGGTAGGGCATTGCGCAACCATCAGTGGGGCATGCAATAGGTAGAACGCGAGTGACGCCACAGTGTTTTTTTTTTTTTTCTTCCGACTGACAAGATGGCCGTTGGATCAGCTAATTAGTGTAACTTCGAGATATGTCTAAGCGGTTAAAATGTCTGCTGGCTGCATTGCAGTTGACTGTTATGACATGCACCCACCACGCCGCCCCCCCCTCCCCCGACACTTACAAATCAATAAATGTTAGAGAATGGTCATTTTTATCTTTGTTCCATTTCACCTGAACTACTTAAATTAGCTCTTATTTACGATTTTGTTCTAAGGCAATACACATGTCAGGTCAGCATTGCTGATTTTACCTGCCATGATCTCACCTCCAGAACTAGTCACCTGCTGTATAAACGGCTTTAGATACAATTGTGGATAGATTTGTGAGGCAGTTTTTGAGAAGTAAAACCGAGGAATTCCAAAATGTTTTGCAAAGGCAAGATTTTACCCCAACGTCACGATACGCAATTAAAATACGTGAAACCTTTTATAAACTAAACTAATTTAATCCCATGAAAATTTGCACATATCAAATTTTATAAAGTTTTTTCCTTCTCCTGTAAAATTCTATAATTGTTGGCAATCTACTTGACCGGTTTTATTCGCAAGCCGACGATGTGTTAATGTAGACATGTGTGACAGTTGATGCAAATTTCAGCACGTTATGATGGGGAGAGTCAGATGAACTGATCGTCTACCCCTTAAAAAACGAAACTGTCTCGAACTGTTGTAGAAATAAATAACAGGATCCGATGAACAATTAATACTAACTTTAATAACTGTAAACACGAGCTGATATCCACAAGTTACTTACACCTATCAGGGAAGGCACTACACTTCTACTACAACTGGATGTACACACCTACGATTTGCACCTTACGATTTTCACCCACGATTTGCACACCTACCGCTCGCCTGGCCCTCCTTATATATATTCTGTCCAGGAACGTTCAGGAAGCGGCTTTACCGCCCCATAAGCACGAGACAGACCTAGATCGTTCGGGACACATACAGGCCACCCAATCGTACACAGACACGTCACAGCATTACATCACTCAAGGTCGACCTAGCGTAATCTCGGACACTGCAGTATCTTTCAGACGCTTCTAGATTTTCTACAGTGAGACAAACAAGCCATACATCGACATCAAAGGGAAATACCGGCCTTGCTGGCGAGAGGGGGGGGGGGTCGCCGAGTGAGACGCGTCATGCAGGGGGAAGAAAAATATCGATCGTTCAACTAGTGGGACGCTACACAACTCCCCAATTTAAGTTGAACATTCTTCAACTATCTACATCATAAAGCGTCTACACTATCATACAATACTTATCATTTCCAATCTTACAATAGACATTGCTAATAACGTACTAGGTGTCTTCCCAATATCCTAAGTACAATACAACAATCATAGTATCCTTATAACACTAATACAATCTCATTACAATATCATTGCAGTACCATTACAAAACCATGGTCAACAGTAGACCTACTATTATAACCAGTACACTACCACCACTGTGGTGAAACAATGGTCAATGATACTATTAAAAATCATACCATGGTGAAACGATGGCCATCGAGTACAAAATACTTCGTGCACGAACCATAGCACATAACGTTGTACATAACAATGGTTGTCTTACATACCAAATGCATAAAGTCATAGATACAATGGCAAAAATACCAACATATATCGACCACTGATCAGGGTCAAACTTCATCATATCAGATCAAACAAATTATAACAAAGCAATACCGATACTGCCCAAGCTTAGGCCACTCGTAAATTACATCAATGCAACGTACCAAAATCTCTGCTTGCTCGCAGTTCCCATTTGGGTTACAGTCTTCAAAAATTACATTGTCCCATTGGTAACAAATAATGAAACCATCAAAATATGACTAATACATAGTGGCTCTCTGCCGGCCAATAATTCAATACTCAGTCAGATATGCATTACAGTACAATACAGTCATCCCAGAAACATATCCAACAAGCAAAACTCTGGGTTACAATACATCTCACTGAACTTGTACTATTCAAAACACTCTACTTAGGAAGTCGGCGCCGACATTTTCCTTGCAATTGACATACCTAATCCTGAATCGATATGACTGTAAAAATAGGCTCCATCGCAATAGCTTTGGGCTGTCAAATCTGGCAGAATTCAAATACTCTAATGACCGATGGTCAGCCTGGAGCATTAAACTCCTTACCATACAAATACAAAGTAAACTTCTTTACGGCCCAAACAATGGCTAGGCATTCTCGCTCTGAGACTGAATATTTCGTCTCACGAGGCAATAGCTTACGACTGGCATATGCCACAGGATACAACTTTCCCTCATATTCCTGCATAAGAGCAGCACCCAACCCGCGATCTGATGCATCAGTTGCTAGAACAAATTCTTTTGAAAAATCTGGCAAACATAACACGGGTTTGGAAACAATGGCATTCTTCAAAGAAGTGTACGCTTTCTCCTGCACTTCTTCCCATTGAACTACATTGGGCTGACCCTTTCTAAGCAAATCAGACAGTGGTGCTGCAATCGCTGCAAAGTTAGGTACAAATTCTTGGTAATATCCCACCAGTCCTAAAAATGCTTTCACTTCCTTCTTAGTGGTGGGTCTGGGTGCATCTCGCACCTTAAACACATTTTCTTCTAACAGACCAATCATACCCTTTCCCACTGAGTGTCCAACAAAGTCCACTTCAGACGTGCCAATCAGGCACTTGGATGGTCTTGCAGTTAATCCAGCTTGGTCCATCCTCTGCAGCAATTCTTTGAGAGCCTTCACATGCTCGTCGAATGTCTCTGTATGGATCAGCAGGTCGTCCACATACGCTGTCACATTGTTCAGTCCCTGGATCAATGGCTTCACGATCCTGTTCAGTGTAGCTCCTGAGTTCATCATCCCGAAGGGCATCCGGGTGAATTCGTAATGTTCGCCCGTGGTGACGAACGCTGTCTTGGGAATGTCTTGTTCCAGGACTCGCACTTGCCAGTATCCCTTGCTCAAGTCGATCCGAGAGAATATTCTTCCTCTCGACAGACTCTGGAACACTTCCGACGGGGCTGCTGTCGGATGAGGGTCGAACACTGTGATCTTGTTCAGCCTCCTGTAGTCGATGCAGACTCGATTGGATCCATCCTTCTTCTTGACGACAACAACCGGTGAAGCATAAGCTGATGAGCTCCTGCGTATGATGCCCAACCTTTCCATGGTACTGAGCTCCTCCTTCAAGGAGTCGAAGTCGCGCATAGCATAGGGCACCGGATATGGTCGTTGCCGAACAGGTACCTCTGATGTCAGGTCGATGCGATGTTCGCCTAACTGGCAGCATCCGGGGAGATTGGTGAAGATGCGTTGATACTCCTTCACTACGTCGCCGAGTTGTTGACGTTGTTCCGGCGACAGCTGCGTTCCATATTGGACATCTTCGTAGCCCTCCTTCTGGTCCCAGCTCCCTAGGTCGGCAAGGTCCTCCGTCATTCCACCGTTGTCGCCTTCCAGGTCGCAGTCCTCGATGACTGTCATGCCAGCTGACTCTACAGGTTGACTCTCGTCCATCACGTCGTCCTCTGCCAGCACAGTCCCAGCACCATCACCGTCGTCGTCCATCATAGCTTCGACATCTCCAGGTGTGGTGTCGCTCCTACCGTCGTTCATCTCACACATCTCGGTCACGGCAGATGCCGGTCCCATTGCCACCGCCGCTGCTTGCGTCGTCGCTGGTGTAGTCCTGGGGATATACCTCTTGAGAAGGTTAGCGTGCAATGTCTTCTCTTTCACACCCATCTTGACTTTGTAGTCGTTGACACCGACAACCGAGACTATCTTGTATGGTCCCTTCCACTGGACTAAGAGCTTGTTGGCGTTTGTCGGCAACAGTACTAAAACTTCGTCGCCAGGGCGGAACTTCCTCTCTCGAGCCTTCCGGTCGTAGTAGGTTTTCTGTCTGCCTTGTGCCTTTGAGAGCTCTTCCGTCGCTAACTTCCACGTGTCCTCCAGCCGCTCGCGTAGTTCCATGACGTACTGGTAACTGGTCTTTGTCTCCGGCTCCTCTACGTCCTTGGTCCATAATTTTCGCAAGATGTGCATCGGTCCTCTCACCGTTCTTCCATACAGTAACTCGAATGGGGCGAACTTTGTCGATTCTTGGGGAACTTCACGATACGCGAAGAGCAGCGGGTTAATGTATCGGTGCCACTGCTTAGGTTGCTCCGCGCACAGTCGCCTCAAGGTCTTCTTCAATGTGCCATTAAATCGCTCCACCAGCCCGTTGCACATAGGGTGGTAGACTGTGGTGGTCGACTGTCGAATTCCCAGTAGTCTGTTCGTTTCCTTCATGACGTCCGACATGAATTGAGTCCCTTGATCAGATAAGATCTCCTCGGGCACACCCAAACGGCTGTAGATATTTACTAAGGCTTCTGCTACTGTCTCTACGTCAATCTTCTTCAAGGGGGTAGCTTCAGGGTAACGAGTAGCGTAGTCTACGTATACCAGGATATACCAATGTCCGCCTTCACTTGGGGGGTCAATAGGTCCTACTAGGTCCACGGCCACTCTCCTAAATGGGATGTCTACCACTGGCATACTCTGCAAATGCACCTTAGGAGTCGCTCCCTTGTTCACTGTCCTCTGGCAGATGTCACATGAGCGGCAGTATCTCGCGACGTCACCTTCGATACCAGGCCAGTAAAAACTGCTCATCACCCTGTCCTTCGTCTTCTTCACGCCGAGATGTCCTCCGACGATAGAATCATGGGCAACGCTCAGTACATACTCCCTCAGTTTCTCGGGTAGTACCACTTGTCTTGCAATCGTAGCCTGTCTTATGTCCCTATAAATCCGGTACAGTACACCTCCGTGTCTCTCGAAGTGTACGGACTTGTTGCCTCTGTTGGTCGGAATTTTCTTCTGCCCCAACTTCTTGAGGTCTTCGTCTTCTTCCTGGAGTCGGATGAGTTCCTTCCTATCCACTCCCGCGTGCCGTTCTGCCCTCGGCACCCTCAGCGACGTAGACTGGTCCTTCCTCTTCTCCTGGGCCCTCGTGGTCACCGCTCCTACCATCACCTCAGTATCAGGGTCGTACGGGTCCTTCGCTCCGTCCACGTTCCCGACTACTAGGTCGCAGATGGTCTCCGGGAGACACAGTGCCGTCACTCTGCCCGTCAGGTAAGGCGTTCTCACGTCGATGATGGCTTCCTCCGCCGCTAGCAAGGAGTTATCGATCCTCGCGATGAGTTTCTTCCCACCGGTGAGCTGTCCGTCGTCCACCAGTGATCGCCGCACCACTACACCTTCACAGCCGGTATCTCTTAGGACATCTACTGCTCGATTTCCAATCAAGCCCTTCATCACTGGTAACTTCAGCTTCTCCACGGTCCTTCCGTCACTGCATCCTCCGCACGTAACAGGCACCGCTAACTGGAGCTTCCCGTCCTTCATTACCGCTTGAACGTTGATGCTGGTGTCAGCCGTCGTCGCATCCTGTCTCGACGACTCGTCCGCCGCTATAACTACGGCCGCCGCCGCCTTGTTCGGCTTGCCTCGCCCCGTATCCTTCTGGGCTGGACACATTCTCCGAACGTGGCCTGGCTTTCCACAAAGGTAACATTTCAACTCACCTTTGTCGTTTATCTTGGTACGACACTCCGTCGCCTTATGTCCCGGCCTCTGGCACCTATGGCAGACCTGTGGGCTTCTGTCTCCGTTGGGACTCCGTCGCACTGGCCGGCTTTGCAGTCTGGCGCTCCCTCTGAGTGTCCGGTTCCTCGCTACCAGGAACGCCTCCGCTGAGTCTGCGACGTCCTGTAGCGTCTTTGGCTTCCTCTCCCTCACATGGGTCGCAAGGTCTGGTGGGCAAACATCCATGAACTGCTCTCTAACAAACAGGTCCCTCACTCCTTCGTAGGTCTTCTCCGTCTTTGATAGCTTTATCCACCTCTCTAGGTAAGTCTTGATCCTAGTAAGAAACATCCCGACATCTTCTCCATCTTCAGGCTTACCTTGTCTGAACATGAGTCTGTAACCGTCCTCTGACAGGTTATACCTCTTCTGCAAAGCTTCCTTGACTTTGTCGTAGTCCTTGGCCTCATCAATCGGCAATCGACAGAAGCACTCCAGAGCTCTCCCAGTCAGCAGGGCAGACAGTGATGTCGTCCATGTGGATCTAGGCCAGTCCGCTGTCTCGGCAAACCTCTCAAAACGAAGTAGCCAGCTATCAAGGTCGTCCTTCCCATCCTGAAATGCAGGTAGCTTGGGTCTCTTGGAACTGGCGTGGTCGCTGGTCCCCTGCGTCGACTCGCCTCCACGCTGATGGCGGATCCTCTCCATCTCCAGCTCGTGGTTCATCTTTTCTATTTCCAGCTGTCGTTGAGCCTGTCGTTCCGCCTCCTTCTCCCGAGCCTGTCGTTGAGCCTCCTTCTCTTGAGCCTCTATCTTCAGTTGCTCCATGCGCTCTTGCCTCTCTCTTTCCTCCCTTAGGCCTTCACGGATGTAGTCCTGTCTCTCCTTCCCAGTGAGCTCCAAGGCGTCTGCTTCCTGACCAAGCCTTCCAATAGCCTCTGACATGTTGTGGATATCCTCGATGATCTTTACACAATTTACTGTACTTTAGAAACACTTCGATGGTCTGAATTGAATCTGTTCTGATCTAATCGGATCCCGGACGAGCCCCCAATATGTAACAGTTGATGCAAATTTCAGCACGTTATGATGGGGAGAGTCAGATGAACTGATCGTCTACCCCTTAAAAAACGAAACTGTCTCGAACTGTTGTAGAAATAAATAACAGGATCCGATGAACAATTAATACTAACTTTAATAACTGTAAACACGAGCTGATATCCACAAGTTACTTACACCTATCAGGGAAGGCACTACACTTCTACTACAACTGGATGTACACACCTACGATTTGCACCTTACGATTTTCACCCACGATTTGCACACCTACCGCTCGCCTGGCCCTCCTTATATATATTCTGTCCAGGAACGTTCAGGAAGCGGCTTTACCGCCCCATAAGCACGAGACAGACCTAGATCGTTCGGGACACATACAGGCCACCCAATCGTACACAGACACGTCACAGCATTACATCACTCAAGGTCGACCTAGCGTAATCTCGGACACTGCAGTATCTTTCAGACGCTTCTAGATTTTCTACAGTGAGACAAACAAGCCATACATCGACATCAAAGGGAAATACCGGCCTTGCTGGCGAGAGGGGGGGGGGGTCGCCGAGTGAGACGCGTCATGCAGGGGGAAGAAAAATATCGATCGTTCAACTAGTGGGACGCTACAACATGTACAAAAAATGAAAGAAGGAAACTGTTGTCATGATCCGTTTTGATGATGAATTGGTGTCTTCCTATTCTTGCACAGGCCAAAAACGTGGAGGTCAAGGAAGTTGATTTCAACCATGCGTTTGTCGTGAAAACTCTGTCAAGAATTGACTGGCCCCTCGCCAAGCAGCCTGTCAGGTAGGCCAACATTTTAAAAGAACCTGATATAACTGATTACCAATGATACAACTGATTACCAATGATACAGTTGATTACCAGTGATACAGCTGATTGCCGATAATACTACTGATTACCAGTTATACAACTGAGTACCATGATACAATTGATTGTCCACAATATAACTAATTATCAATGACAGAACTCATTACCAATGATACGACTGATTACCAATGATACAGCTGATCACCGATGATACAACGGATGACCAAGTTTATTGTGGTAGTGACTGAAAATTTGTTGGGGCTTCCAGATGCTTCTCATGGGCAGATGTTCTTACAACAATGGAATTATATGCCAAATTGTGAGGCTATGCAGATCCCCATACGGACACCCCAAACTGGCACTAAATGAGGATAAAACTGAGGTTATTTTATTAGGCCGTGAGCGGGTTCTGCAAGAAGTGGACAGAACTGAGATGATAATTGGCACTAATTCAATAGAAATTTCAAAAAAAAGTAAAAAACCTAGGGGTTTACATTGATTCAAATCTTTCTATGTCATCTCAGGTTAGTCACCTCATTCGTATTCTATACATGGAAATCTGGAAAATTGGTAAAATCAGACATCTTATTTCAACTGAAACTGCGGCTGTTTTAGTAAATTCTTTTGTACTTTCAAAGCTTGACTATTGCAACTCCCTTTTGGCTGGAATTTCACAAAAAAATATTAGAAAACTCCAAATTGCTCAAAACAATGCAGCGAGACTTGTTTTGAAGAAAAAGAAAAGAGATTCAGCACTGCCACTTCTGCAGAGTTTGCACTGGCTGCCAGTCGAGAAAAGAATAATGTACAAATTGTCATCCATTTGTCACAAATGTGTCAATAATACTGCTCCATCGTACCTAGTTGATTTAACTGATTACTATGTTCCATCTCGTCAACTAAGATCATCATCTGACACTACAAAATTGAAAGTACCTAAAATGAATCTGTCCACTGTAGGAGAAAAGTCCTTTTCATTTCTTGGCCCTACCATCTGGAACACTCTTCCAAAGACAACCAGGGAAATTAATGACATTGGTTCTTTCAAACGCCATCTGAAGACCCATTTCTTTCAGACAAACTAGGCTAGGTGTTTTTCGGCAGCAACAATGGTGTTACGATTTGGGGTATATTAAATTATGGAATTTAGGTGTTCGACTGCATTTAATAAATATCGAGAGGTTTTACAAAATTACTCTGCCATACCATGCCACATACACTAATAACAATTTCGAGTAAGTTATATCAAGGACCTTGTAGGGCCACAAATTTATTACTTAAGATTCCTAACAATTTCGTCTATCTTACATATTAAAAAGACAACATCAGCAGCATCAAATGAAAATACTATAACACATAACTAGAAGTCTCCTCTAGATTCTTAAAAGATTAGAAAATCCATATCATTCTGACTCATTCACAGTTTACTTAGTAATTATTTCTCTTCAGAAATATAATCTGCCTACTATCTCACAAATAATATTCTTATGTCTCAGACGACAATATTAACTCAGTAATAACTTATAAAGGATCAAACCGTCAAGACACACTGACGTAGCTAAGATAGATCTAGATCTGCTCTAGGATGGGCTGGCAATCCCCAGCCTCATCCAGACACATCAAATTACAATTTACAAATGTGTATATCAGTCACTCAGTCTAGATCTTAATGGCAAGTAAAAACATTATAGTCTTGCATCCTTTGGTAGTACTTCTACTGGAAAAGTAGGGTCAGATTCACGTCATCGTCGACGCACGGTCTCGAAACTTACGATTGGTTCCCTGAAACGATATCAGGGAACTGGAGAAAATAGCTGTGGGCAAATTCATTGTCTATCAAGGACATAGACATGTCTTTAACAGTCTCATGATTCTCTCAGGCTGAATCTTAGCCGACACCCTCGCAGGAGGAAAGGATCTGCATGGAGTGAACAAACCCAAAGATGGCTTCGCTTATATCTTCTGCAACCCCCAGCCAACTGCTCAAATTTGATTGGTGCATCCATTTCGAGCTCAGCTCGCAGTCTATTAATAGTAACAGACAAAGTTAAATTACTATGTCAAAAGCGTTCGCAAAGTCTCTCCACCCTCTACGTTTTATGTACGAATTTATTCACTCCTTATTCGCCCCGTCTTCCCTTGCTAAAGTACACCCAAACCACGGGGTCGAAAACTGCACCGTCACTGTTAATTTATCCATTCGTTCTATCTTGCCCCACTTTCTTTCCATCTCTAAGAAAAAGCGTTTCAAAAACAAACTGTCCACGGGAATAGTTCAAGGACGTTTGCACTGGCTAAAATCAATGATGACATGAAATAAACAAAGCGTGACCCAGCACAACAATTCAAGTCCTGACCCTGACAAATGGTAAATATTTTTGAATTTCTTTTGTGTATGCGTGTGTGTGTGTGTGTGTAAGAGTTTGTTAAAGCGCCCAGAGCTTGTCATCGACGGGGTTGGGCGCTATATAAATGCAATATATTATTATTATTATTATTATTATGCATGGGTGGCTTGTGGGGGGTTGGGGGGTTGGGGTGGAATTTTTTTTTTCTGCGATGTTTTTATAGTTAAGGCAGTTGGTGATTAACTTCACAAAATTTAACTAGCGATAGGTTGAGCTCTGAAGAAAGATCAGACAAATACGAGTCGGATGTACTTCACTAGGGTGAGTGTTGGGAGATTTGTATTGCTCAAAATAATGTAAACTTTGACGCCACCTGTAAATTTCATGGACATTATTTAATCATTTCACATTAAGTATGGAAGTGTTGAATTCTTGTATGATTTAAACAGGCATGGAACCAGGTAAGGACTTCAGATTTGTGTGTGTGTGTGTGTGTGTGTGTGTGTCACTGTGTGTGTGTGTGTCACTGTGTGTGTGTGTGTCACTGTGTGTGTGTCACTGTGTGTGTGTGTCACTGTGTGTGTTTCACTATGTGTGTGTCACTGTGTGTGTGTGTCACTGTGTGTGTGTGTGTTACTGTGTGTGTGTGTGTCACTGTGTGTGTGTGTCACTGTGTGTGTGTTTGTGTCACTGTGTGTGTGTTCCTGTTTGGAAAAGTACGAAGATGATTCAGCAAGTTTTGCAAGTAGTGTAATAATTCAAAACGTTTTAATCGTATCAACCTGCTGTGTATGCAACGATCCAGTCTTGTCAGCCAGTTCTGCAGAGCACAACGGTAGTCAGAGCCTGGTATGGTGTGCAGCTCTGAATTGACAGCTCTTGCGAGGTCTTGTATAATTTCAATTTTCCCTCCTGTGAGCTTATCTTTCTAAAGTCACAGGGTGCTGAGTCCAGACTGTAGCCTGGATGAGGCAAAACTCGGATTCCTTGCTATTCAAGGCACAGACTGTAGCCCTTGCTTTTTTTCTGGGGTCCGCATTATCATGAATGAGTAAGGTGCATGAGGTTCCTACATGTGGTTCTTGCTCAACAACAGTTATTTTCACTCAGAGCAATAATTTTTGTACATAGTAAGCACAGGTCATTGTAGTATCATTTGGCATAGTATCGATCATTATGGGACCACTAAAGTTGAAAGAGATGGTGAAAAGTCTTTTAGTATTTTGTAATCCTTGGTACATGGTGCAGAACGGCCGCTGGCCTGTCTCCCTTTTCGTCGATCCACACATGGTTCAATCGTTTTGATGAGATCCCCAAGAACAATCCAGTTTTCATCAGCCGTTGATATGTCTCTTGGGTGCGTGGGGCTCAAACATATTGCCTAATTCAGTGGCAGATCTCCCCCTCACCCGTTTTTGCTCTTCGGCGAGTAAGTTTGATATCCATCGGGTGCATAGTTCGTCGTGCACAATTTTTCGTACCAACCCAATGAAAATCCAGACATTCTACTATGTTCCGGTCTAGATGAATATCGATCTTGTTCAGTGAGGTGGCATATAATATCTGTTGTTTGCTCATTCATAGCAGAATTTGGGGGACCAGAGCGGTAGTCGCCCGAAACTCCTTCTCTCCTTTATTAAACTCTCTTACCCAATGACAAACAGTGTATCTCGTATCTGTGTCACAGCTCAATGCATGGCATTCTTATGACATCATCACTATGTCTCGTTATTCTTATTTTAAAAAATAAATGTTGTATTCGAGTTCATAACTCGATTATTAATAAGTACAGATACCAAGGCGTCTATTCTGAAAGGTAGAGGATAGGTGGACCGAGGAGTCTACCTATCTGTATAAGATAGGTGGACCCCGGACAGCTTTCATTGGTCCGAGGTCCACTTATCCTAAAATGCCTATATTTCGCTAGGTACAACCCGGGGTCCACCTATCCACTTTGGAGGATAGGTGGACCCGGGGGTCTACCTATCTGTATAAGATAAGTGGACCCCGGGGTGTACCTAGCGAAATAGGTAGGTTTAAGGATAGGTGGACCCCGGGCTGGGTTCATTGTAGTGAAATGTTTTAGGACAGTAGTTCTTAAAAGTGCTGTGTTCCGTAAGAGTGATGTTGCAAAAAGAAAAATTCTGTTGTAATTCAGCAACATTTTCCAGTCATGAGTACTTATGTGGTAGTACCAGAAACTTTGCATTCAAGTCCACTCACTCAACCGCTGCACCACGGAGGTATGATCTCAACCAGTGCAGGCCTACTAGTGTGTACATCGATCGCCAATGGCTACCCTAGCCCCTTTTCGCCTGATTAGTCAATCTGGCTACCGCCCATTGATACAAACTGACTAGACCCTCACCCCCCCCCCCCCGGGGCGGAGCAACAAAACATGTAGATCTAGATAGATCTAGATCTATCGACATCCATGCCGCCATTCGAATGTTTGTTTTCTTACCCTAGCCTAACTTGGCGACGAAAGACAGCTTTTCATTGGTCCGGGGTCCACCTATAATAAAAAGCCTATATTTCGCTCGGTACACCCATGGGTCCACCTACCCACTTCGATTCTGAAAAAAAAATATTTGTTCGAGTCATTTCGTCCTTTATGTGGTTTTTTTCTTTCAGCTTTTGTGGTTTTTATTTGTGTGCTCATCTTGAATTCGAAAACGATTGGTGGATGATAGCGAATAACAGTCCAGACTGAAGTATACGCACTTTGAAAACTATTAACTAATTCACGACTTTTATCATTTTGGAAAATATGGGCAAATCTGACTTATTCAAAGCAACCAGACACGGTAAGATGTCCTTTCTTTGCGCCTCTTAAAAGACCGGGCACGCTTCGTCTTAGGCCCTGGCCGCTCTACATGCTTAGCCGGCTCTTCGTACACTGTATTAATTTTGAATAGAAAATAAGACACAGCACCAATCTATGTCGGTTCCAAGGGCTAATTTCAAGACCAAATTATGAAAATAATATGCAATGAGTATCTCCATGAAACAAAGCACATAAGATGGGCGTATGAGAGAAAGAGAAAGACAGAGAAATTTTTCATCCACCTCGGTCCTATCTTGTTCTAAACATAATTATGCTTAATAGATCCATCTTCGGCATGGTGATGAGTTAACCAACAATTTCACGGTGGTCTAGAGGCAAGGTGCTCGCCTGTCATGCCGAAGGTGCCGGGTTCGAATTCCGGTCGGTGCAGGCATGTTGAAAGTTTTGGATGTTCTCATAATTTTCCGTCCCTGATCCTTTAGTAGGTAGAATTGAGCACCTAGTCTTCTCGGATAATAACGAAAAAATCGGAGGGCAAATGTGCACGTTGGGCACGTTAAAGATACTTTGGCAGTTGGAAATCATGAAGAGCAGGCCGTACAAGGCCTCTGCCCGTGCAGTATTCTGAAAAACTCATCCCTATCACAATTAGACAAATACAACAAGAAAAACTCATCCCTATCACAATTAGACAAATACAACAAGAAAAACTCATCCCTATCACAATTAGACAAATACAACAAGAAAAACTCATCCCTATCACAATTAGACAAATACAACAAGAAAAACTCATCCCTATCACAATTAGACAAATACAACAAGAAAAACTCATCCCTATCACAATTAGACAAATACAACAAGAAAAACTCATCCCTATCACAATTAGACAAATACAACAAGAAAAACTCATCCCTATCACAATTAGACAAATACAACAAGAAAAACTCATCCCTATCACAATTAGACAAATACAACAAGAAAAGGTGAGGTGTAAATGCCAAGAGCAGCAAACCTCCTTTGAAAAAGATCAAAACACAAACAATTTTGCCCCTATACAGAAAAGAAAAGAAAAGATGCCTAGAGTTTTCCTGCAGAGGATCAAGTTATAATTTACAAAGTAGACGACTTCTATCGAGGTCAAAGATGATTTCTGAACTGTGAACAAAAGGCAGGATTTTCTCTCCTGGGCATTGTAAAATAAGTTAGTGTTGACGTCTCTCTCGCACATTGGCCATTGGGTGGGAAACTGGTGAAGGCAGAACGCCTCAGCTGTCCCGCCTGGTAAGTTTGATGGAATTTATCTGAGAGAGAGAGAGAGAGAGAGAAACAGAGCGAGAGAGAGAGAAAGAGAGAGAGAGCGAGAGAGGGAGAGAGCGAGAGAGAGAGATAGAGAGCGAGAGCGAGAGAGAGCGAGAAAGAGAGAGAGAGAGCGAGAGAGAGAGAGCGAGAGAGAGAGAGAGAAAGAGAGAGAGAGCGAGAGAGAGAGCGAGAGAGAGAGAGAGAGAGAGAGAGAGAGAGAGCGAGAGAGAGAGAGGGAGAGAGAGACAGAGACAGAGAGAGGGGATGAAGGGGCTTGGAGACAAGATTAATGACAGGTGTGCATGCTTGGGGACTGGGTGTCAGGAGAGTAAAATATATGGATAAAGTCAAGCTGACATAATCGACTTTTACTTTTAGCGAAATATTATTACGGGGTTTGGGAGGCGACCTAACGAGAGGACAAGCGGGGATGATGACGATCTGAGATTAGCCAGTACGTATTGTGTCTACAGAGCAGCAGTTTCTTCACCCTCAACCCCTGTTGTCACTGTTATGTTTTCATCCCGTCTCCTGAAATGTTTTTGCCATAATATCTTCGCCTGGTGAATCCGCCCAGATTTTCTTACAGCAATGGAATATGCCAAATTGTGAGGCTATCCTGACAAGTTTAAGAAGCTTACCCAACTTCTGCTTTTATCGATACTTACAATACACAGTAACTGTGTGGACAGGCATGGCCGCTATCCCTGTCTGTACTACTAACCTAGTTAATGGTAATGTAAAGAGCGGATAACGCCCGAGTTGACGGTGATGGTTCGCTGGTCGCAAGAGGCGTTTTCTATGTTTTAGAATTTCCATGTGTTTTGCCTACTTTGAATTTAAATAACTTTTTGTCTAATAAAGCTACAAACATGTAACAAATGTGATAATGAATCACACACCTTTCCACAAATGCTCATTAAAAATTCATAAATAAACCAGTGTTGACGGCTCTCTTAACCATTCCCCTCTACGTAGCGGTGCGAACCACATGAACGCATAAAACGCACATGCTGTTCCATCTTATCGTATGTAGTATCCATAATGGAAGTGCATATCCGTGCAACATGTTGTATGGATATGGACAGTGCATATCCGTACAACACGTTTACCAAAAAGCGCGACTGGTGAAGATTTGCTGAAACAAAACTTGCTTTGGTGTTCACGAATTTAAAGTGACAACACATGGAATAGTCAGATGGACCTGGGGGCGTGAGGGTCTAGTCAGTTTGTATCAATGGGCGGTAGTCAGATTGACTCATCAGGCGAAAAGGGGTTGGTGTCACGAGTGGAGTGAGCGGAATTCAGAGATTACGGGGGCATGGAAGTGGGGAATGACTCACGGGATAGTGAGGCTGCTCACCTATATTGACTTCTGTTAGTTAACGTTAAAGCGTGCATGTTGTGAGTTGGGGGGTCTGAATGAGGCGAGAGCGCTGTATTACTATCACTGCACACTAAGACGTCCTAGAGAGCGGACGCAGGAGAAAGCCCCAGAGGGCGAACATAAGGAGAGCAGTCGGAAGACTTGGGAGTAGTGTTTTTCCAGTGATGACTGGTAGGTGGAACGATGATTGATAATTATGATTGATGTATTATATTCGTCTATTACAATGATGTAAATAAGTATATGTGAGGAATGTGGAAGTCCTTGATACTGTAGATAGCAATGTGTGCCATGAGCGATAGATGTAAGTTGAGTTCATGGATTTGTAGCGAGAGTGAGTATTGTGTACTACGGTGGAGGTGTGTTACCGTAAGATGTTTGGTGAGTGAAATGTGAACTATTGTGTGTACGCTTCATGAGTCGTAATGAGGGGTGAAGTGAATAGAAGTGGTATGGTATTATACCAATGTAATGTTATTCTTGTAGGTGCCGGGGACGGGCCGAAGCGCCGCCTACGGTGAGCCCAGGGGATAGGCCAGCATAGGGCCGAAGGCCACACATAGGCCAGGAGTGACGCTGTCGTGTAGGACAGTCGCAACACATGAGTCGTGGCAGTCTGGCCAACGACAGGGACGTATATGTGATCGTGAATGTGCTATTGAAATGCTAATGTGCTATTGCCATGTTGATGTGCTATTGAAATGCTAATGTGCTATTGCCATGTTGATGTGCTATTGGAATGCTAATGTGTTATGGCAATAGGAAGGTGCTATTGGGAGACTGCGGTGCCAGTGAAATATTAATGTGCTATTAAGACAGGGAGAGGAGAAGCTGAGACCGAAGTGTCTCTAGAAAGTAACTACCGGGTTGTGGACCCGAGGAAGTGTGCGTACGGGAGAAGGCCGTTGTACGGCAGTGGAATTGAATAATATAATGTCTGTATTTGCGCTATTATCTTTATGTTTATGTATAATAAATGTGTGAGTCTGATGGGTTGTTCTGTTAAGTGTTAAACTTGTTCGTTCGTGATTGTTGTCTTGTTATAATTATTACATCTCCCAGTCTGGGATTTGTGACACTGGGGGCTCGTCCGTTGTGACACGTCCATTTTCGTAATATTTAGTTGTAGTTAGTTAGTAGGTATTTGTCAGTGGCATTTGTTACTTTAGTTTTTGTCCACGTAATAGTTATCTTGTGGTAGGAATTTGTGCTGTCTTTGTTCGTGGAATGAATGGAAATTTCATGATGGTATAATTTATGTATATTTATGAATATGTATTGATGCATGTATTTTGATGAATATGTATTAATGAGTACTTAAATTTCTGCAGAGAGTGTGTGTGCCAGCCTGTAGAGGTCAAGCAGCCAGAGCTCCGAGAAAGGGGATGAACTTAAGTCTAGGGGAAAGTTAAGTAAAATTCAAAATTTTTGTGCCCTGGATTGTGGGCTGTCTCTTTGATCTGTCTTTTTCTCTGTTTTGCTGTTTTTGTTGTCGTTATTGATTATACGGGCGGTGGCGCGGGTTTGCTGTGGTGAACTTAGTTTATCCTTTTAAAAAAAGGTGTGGTAAACTTTGGAACTTCGTTCATCACAGTGAACAGTTCTATAGGGACCTGTATTTTTGTTTAGATTGTGGCGTCCCATCTTCCTCGTTGTTTTAGGAAGACGTTTCTCTTGTCCCTCTCTTACCTATCTGTAGATACGTTCTTTTTTTTCAGACTCTGTTCTTGTTCGTACCTTGTAGTGTAATCGGCGTAGTTAGGTTGCATTTTTTTTCCCATTATATTTTTCTTTAGAAGTCTTTATCTTAGTCTGGTTCGTTGTCCTTAATGTCCTTGTGGTCCTTCTACTGACTTTCCTCATTCTTGTCCTTTCTAGTCTCTGTTGTTATTTAATAGTGCTATACATTTTATGAACATAGAATTAGTTAGAGAGAGTATGCTATAAAATGTTCAGTAGGTAAATTTCTGAATTGTATTTGAGACAATTGGGTGTTGTTATATCTGGTGTGATCTGAGGTCTCTGGTCGTGTCGTTAGTGATCATACCGACAGGTTAGTCTTTTTCATAATACATACCATAACCATAAATCTGTGAAATGGCGGATCTCCGTGAGCTCATGAAATTGGGTACGGAACTTGGCCTTGAGGGAGAGGAGCTGCGCGGCTGGATTAAAGAGCAGCAGGCAGAATTGCGCGATGAGCGTGCTAAGGATAGAGAGCGAGAAAAAGAGGCTCAGGTACAGGAGAGGGAGTTAAAGTTAAGGGAGATAGAAGCTCAAGAACGGGAGATAAAGTTAAAGGAGATAGAGGCGCAAGTAAAGATTGCGGAGTTGGAACTCAAGAAGAATGCGCCAACGGAAATAGTTGAGCGGCAAGGGCAAAACAAAAGTGGTGTTAGAATTAAGCTGCCTACGTTCGACGACCGGAAGGACGACATAGACGCCTTCCTTTACAGGTTCGAACTGAACGCACAACTGCAATGGGGGGAGAATAAACAATTATGGTTCACGTACCTGGCTTCCCTGTAGCAGGGGCCAGCGTTAACCTACTTTAAAGAGCTACAGCGCGAAGACGTACATGATTACGATAAGCTGAAGTCTTTGCTCCTTCGCCGATTTGCGCGTACGGAGGAATATTTCCGGGAGCAGTTTAGGCGAGCACGTGCGGATACCAGGGAGGACTTTGCTGCCTTCGTCGCGAGATTAACAGAATATTTCGCGAACTGGGTGGACTTGGCGCATGTGGGCGCGGATTTTGCTAAATTGAAAGACCTAATGATCCGTGACCAGCTGTACGCGTCGTGCCATAAAGATCTGGTGGCTTTCCTGAAAGAAAACAAACCCGCGACGGTGCAGGAGGCGTCTAGGTTGGCGGAAGCATACCGTACGGCACATCCGTCCAAACCAGTCGCGAGGGCGTACGTGCAGGATGCTGGTTACGTCGCCGTTGTTGAGGGGTCGCCGACCGGACATAAAGACAGGTCGCGTCAGCGTGGTGCCTATAATGGGCAAGCCCAGGGGCAACGTAGGGGGTATCACCAATCACCTGCATATGGATCCGGTAAGTTTGACCGAGCAGGAGGGCTAGGTCGCGGTAATGGCCGAGGGCGATTTGTGACCTTTGCCGATGACCGACGGCAGAGGGACTTTAGTACCGGTCGCGATGGGTCACGGGGACCCAGGTCTAGCGGAGCACAGGGAGCGGAATGTTGGACTTGCGGACGCGTGGGTCATTTTTCACGCGAGTGTAGAGTCGCGAAGTGTTGGAACTGCGGAAGAGCAGATCACATCAGCGTGAATTGCCCTGCAGGTAGGATAGCGGCGAACGTGGATGGCAATCACGGTAGCTCCACTCCATGTTCCCCTAATAAATTTCATGATGCGGCTGCGTGTGTTACATCGGACAACGGAGGCGGACAGTATTCTAAGTGTCCCAGTTGTGAGAAGTTATTATCTTCCGGTGTTTTACCTTGTGGGAGAAAGATCCCCGTTATAAATTCATGTCATACAGGAGGTGGTCTTAGGGTTTATCCGGGGTTTGTTGGGGACGAACCGGTCTCGGTTTTACGAGATACAGGATCTACCGTTGTGGGAGTGCATAGGGACTGCATTCGGGATTCACAGCTTACAGGTGAGACTGTCCCGTGCATCCAATTTTCAGGGGCCATAGAGAAATTACCCATGGCAAAGATAGTGATAGATACGCCTTTCCTTAGCGGGGAAGTCGAAGCAGTCGTTGGTTGCTTTCCAGGCGCCCAGCTCATCATTGGTAATGTATCTCGGGTAGTTTCCCCTTCCGAGGAGAATGTGCAGGCATGGTCGCAATCAAAAGGTATTGACTTTTGTGCCGCAGTCGAGACACGTCGACAGGTACGTGATAGAAGTAAGATTAGACCTTTGGCAACGCCAGCGGTCAACCTGGATATCACACCAGGGCGCTTGGCGACATTACAAAAGGAGGACCCATCATTGAGTCCATGTTTTGAGGAGGCGCAAAAGGAGAAAACGAGGAAATATAAGAACGGTTCGTCTTCCTTTGTTATTCAGGCGGGCATTCTGTTCCGTAAGTATGTAACGGTGGCCTCCATTTTAAAGCAGGTCGTTGTGCCAGCGTTGCTGATCGCAACAGTATTGCATTTGGCACATGATGTCCCATTGGCGGGTCATATGGGAATAGCTGGAACCAAAGAAAGAGTTCTGAAAATTTTTTATTGGCCGTCAGTATACAGAGATGTACGGTTATATTGTAAGACGTGCAGTGCGTGCCAAAAGACGACGCATAACTGTCGTACACCCCAGGCTCCTCTTCAGAATACTGCGGAAGAAGCTTCTAGTATCGCTTCGAAAAGAGCAAAAGACTATAAAGATAGAGGTTCCAAACTGAGAATTTTTAAGCCAGGAGACAAGGTCCTATTGTTATTACCTACGGACCATAATAAGTTACTGATGACATGGAAAGGTCCTTATGTTATTGAGCGAGTTGTTTCAAAGGTAGATTACGCTATCCACATTGATGGATCGAGTAAGGTTTTCCATGTTAATATGCTACAGAGATTTTATGAGAGACCAGAGTATCTGTGTGCACAGACGAAACCAGAGGAGAGTGTCTTCTCTATTGCTTGTACGGGGGTCGTAGACCAGTTAGACTGTGACGGAAGCGACACCGAGGCGCAGGAAGAGGTACAAATTCAATTGCCGGAGTTAACTCCGACACAAGGTTACAGGGACGTAAAATTTAACCCTGACCTTACGAGTTCAATGAGTACGGAACTTAGGACCCTGTTAGCGTCATTCCCGGATGTTATTACGGATTTGCCGGGTCGCACTACAGTGATCCAGCACCAAATAAAGTTGACTTCGGATAAGCCAGTATTTCTTAGACCTTATCCACTGCCTTTTTCTTCGAGAGATAGAGTTATAAAAGAAGTTGAGTCAATGTTGAAGTTAGATGTGATAGAACCATCAACATCGCCGTATTCATCACCCATCGTCCTCGTGAAAAAACTTGATGGATCGGTGCGGTTCTGTATTGATTTTCGAAAATTGAACACTATTACAGTAGGTAATAGGGAGCCTATTCCATTTCAGGAGGAACTAATAGCTTCATTGGCCGGGTCCACGTGGTTTTCCAAGATAGATTTAACGAAAGGTTATTGGGAAATCCCTCTTACTGAGGAGTCTAAACAATACACGGCGTTCCAAACGCCCATTGGATTATTCCAATTTAAGGTCATGCCATTTGGGTTGGTAAACGCGCCAGCGACGTTTGCACGATTAATGAGATTGGTGTTGAAGGACATACCTAATGTCGTGTCATTCTTTGACGATATAGCATGTCATACGTCGACATGGTCTGATCATATTCAGACACTAACAGTAATTTTTAAACGATTACGTCATTTTGGGTTAACTGCTAAACCCGCAAAGATGGACTTGGCATGTCCAGAGATAGTATTCTTAGGACATATCGTGGGTAGAGGTGTTCAGAGACCTGAAGTAACAAAAATTGACAAGTTAGTAGGGTTGCAAATCCCTAAAACAAAGAAACAAGTCAGAAGCTTAGTGGGAATTTTAAATTATTACAGAAAGTTCATTCCAAATTTTTCCTCCTTGTCATCTTCTCTTACTGACCTTACTAAGAAGGGACAACCCGATAAGGTCCAGTGGACGTCTGAATGTCAGACAGCATTTGATAATTTGGTGACAGCATTATCATCGTCACCCATTCTGATATTACCCGATTTTCGATCTAATTTTATCCTCAGAACGGATGCGTCGGACTCTGGTGTCGGCGCTTGTCTTCTACAGGAGAAGAACGAATGTTTCCATCCTGTATGTTATGTCAGTAGGAAGTTATTGCAGAGAGAAAGAAAGTATTCTGTGATAGAGCGGGAGTGTCTTGCCATTGTGTGGTCCGTCCAGAAATTAGGACGTTATCTCATGGGACGAGAATTTTGTATCCAGACAGACCACAAGCCACTAACGTTTTTGTCGAAGAATCGTTCGTCCAGCTCACGCTTGTCTAGGTGGGCATTGGCTTTGCAGCCGTATACCTTCGTTATTCAACCAATTCCAGGAACCAGCAATCATATCGCCGACTACCTTAGTCGAGCCTAGGGGAAGAGTTCAGGAGCTTATACATCGGAGGACAGGAACATTGACAGGATCTGTGTGAATGAGTCGTCGACTTTAAAATATTGACATTATAAATATGATATGAAGAATGGTTGATAGGTTGATTGGTTTTTGATTCTGTATTATGTATTGTGTTTAGTTAGCTATTGATGATGTGATACATATATGCATAGTGCAGGGCATATTGATCCCCATATTTTCCCCTGATTCCGGTATTTTATGTGCTAGGGGCATTCGTAGGTCATTTTTATGTAAGTATTGCTCACGCTCACTCGTTGACAGTCATCTTGATGCGATTTGAAATTAATTGCATTAATTTTTTTGGGGTGGGGGATGATGTCACGAGTGGAGTGAGCGGAATTCAGAGATTACGGGGGCATGGAAGTGGGGAATGACTCACGGGACAGTGAGGCTGCTCACCTATATTGACTTCTGTTAGTTAACGTTAAAGCGTGTGTAGCCTCCCACTAGTTGAACGATCGATATTTTTCTTCCCCCTGCATGACGCGTCTCACTCGGCGACTTCCCCCCCCCCCTCTCGCCAGCAAGGCCGGTATTTCCCTTTGATGTCGCTGTGTGGCTTGTTTGTCTCACTGTAGAAAATCTAGAGCGTCTGGAAGATTCTGCGGTGTCCGAGATTACGCTAGGTCGACCTTGAGTGATGTAATGCTGTGACGTGTCTGTGTACGATTGGGTGGCCTGTATGTTTCCCGAACGATCTAGGTCTGTCTCGTGCTTATGGGGCGGTAAAGCCGCTTCCTGAACGTTCCTGGACAGAATATATATAAGGAGGGCCAGGCGAGCAGTAGGTGTGCAAATCGTGGGTGCAAATCGTGGGTGAAAATCGTAAGGTGCAAATCGTAGGTGTGTACATCCAGTTGTAGTAGAAGTGTAGTGCCTTCCCTGATAGGTGTAAGTAACTTGTGGATATCAGCTCGTGTTTACAGTTATTAAAGTTAGTGTTAATTGTTCATCGGATCCTGTTATTTATTTCTACAACAGTTCGAGACAGTTTCGTTTTTAAGGGGTAGACGATCAGTTCATCTGACTCTCCCCATCATAACGTGCTGAAATTTGCATCAACTGTTACATATTGGGGGCTCGTCCGGGATCCGATTAGATCAGAACAGATTCAATTCAGACCATCGAAGTGTTTCTAAAGTACAGTAAATTGTGTAAAGATCATCGAGGATATCCACAACATGTCAGAGGCTATTGGAAGGCTTGGCCAGGAAGAAGACGCCTTGGAGCTCACTGGGAAGGAGAGACAGGACTACATCCGTGAAGGCCTAAGGGAGGAAAGAGAGAGGCAAGAGCGCATGGAGCAACTGAAGATAGAGGCTCAACGAGAGGCTCAAGAGAAGGAGGCTCAACGACAGGCTCATGAGAAGGAGGCTCAACGACAGGCTCATGAGAAGGAGGCTCAACGACAGGCTCAGGAGAAGGAGGCGGAACGACAGGCTCAGCTGCAAAGAGAAAAGATGAACCACGAGCTGGAGATGGAGAGGATCCGCCATCAGCGTGGCGGCGAGTCGACGCAGGGGACCAGCGACCACGCCAGTTCCAAGAGACCCAAGCTACCTGCATTTCAGGATGGGAAGGACGACCTTGGTAGCTGGCTACTTCGTTTTGAGGGGTTTGCCGAGACAGCGGACTGGCCCAGATCCACCTGGACGACATCACTGTCTGCCCTGCTGACTGGGAGAGCTCTGGAGTGCTTCTGTCGATTGCCGATTGATGAGGCCAAGGACTACGACAAAGTCAAGGAAGCTTTACAGAAGAGGTATAACCTGTCAGAGGACGGTTACAGACTCATGTTCAGACAAGGTAAGCCTGAAGATGGAGAAGATGTCGGGATGTTTCTTACTAGGATCAAGACTTACCTAGAGAGGTGGATAAAGCTATCAAAGACGGAGAAGACCTACGAAGGAGTGAGGGACCTGTTCGTTAGAGAGCAGTTCATGGATGTTTGCCCACCAGACCTTGCGACCCATGTGAGGGAGAGGAAGCCAAAGACGCTACAGGACGTCGCAGACTCAGCGGAGGCGTTCCTGGTAGCGAGGAACCGGACACTCAGAGGGAGCGCCAGACTGCAAAGCCGGCCAATGCGACGGAGTCCCAACGGAGACAGAAGCCCACAGGTCTGCCATAGGTGCCAGAGGCCGGGACATAAGGCGACGGAGTGTCGTACCAAGATAAACGACAAAGGTGAGTTGAAATGTTACCTTTGTGGAAAGCCAGGCCACGTTCGGAGAATGGGTCCAGCCCAGAAGGATACGGGGCGAGGCAAGCCGAACAAGGCGGCGGCGGCCGTAATTATAGCGGCGGACGAGTCGTCGAGACAGGATGCGACGACGGCTGACACCAGCATCAACGTTCAAGCGGTAATGAAGGACGGGAAGCTCCAGTTAGCGGTGCCTGTTACGTGCGGACGATGCAGTGACGGAAGGACCGTGGAGAAGCTGAAGTTACCAGTGATGAAGGGCTTGATTGGAAATCGAGCAGTAGACGTCCTAAGAGATACCGGCTGTGAAGGTGTAGTAGTGCGGCGATCACTGGTGGAAGACGGACAGCTCACCGGTGGGAAGAAACTCATCGCGAGGATCGATAACTCCTGGCTAGCGGCGGAGGAAGCCATCATCGACGTGAGAACGCCTTACCTGACGGGCAGAGTGACGGCACTGTGTCTCCCGGAGACCATCTGCGACCTAGTAGTCGGGAACGTGGACGGAGCGAAGGACCCGTACGACCCTGATACTGAGGTGATGGTAGGAGCGGTGACCACGAGGGCCCAGGAGAAGAGGAAGGATCAGTATACGTCGCTGAAGGTGCCGAGGGCAGAACGACACGCGGGAGTGGATAGGAAGGAACTCATCCGACTCCAGGAAGAAGACGAAGACCTCAAGAAGTTGGGGCAGAAGAAAATTCCGACCAACAGAGGCAACAAGTCCGTACACTTCGAGAGACACGGAGGTGTACTGTACCGGATTTATAGGGACATAAGACAGGCTACGATTACAAGACAAGTGGTACTACCCGAGAAACTGAGGGAGTATGTACTGAGCGTTGCCCATGATTCTATCGTTGGAGGACATCTCGGCGTGAAGAAAACGAAGGACAGGGTGATGAGCAACTTTTACTGGCCTGGTATCGAAGGTGACGTCGCGAGATACTGCCGCTCATGTGACATCTGCCAGAGGACAGTGAACAAGGGAACGACTCCTAAGGTGCATTTGCAGAGTATGCCAGTGGTAGACATCCCATTTAGGAGAGTGGCCGTGGACCTGGTAGGACCTATTGATCCCCCAAGTGAAGGCGGACATCGGTATATCCTGGTATACGTAGACTACGCTACTCGTTACCCTGAAGCGACCCCCTTGAAGAAGATTGACGCAGAGACAGTAGCAGAAGCCTTAGTAAATATCTACAGCCGTTTGGGTGTGCCCGAGGAGATCTTATCTGATCAAGGGACTCAATTCATGTCGGACGTCATGAAGGAAACGAACAGACTACTGGGAATTCGACAGTCGACCACCACAGTCTACCACCCTATGTGCAACGGGCTGGTGGAGCGATTTAATGGCACACTGAAGAAGACCTTGAGGCGACTGTGCGCGGAGCAAGCTAAGCAGTGGCACCGATACATTAACCCGCTGCTCTTCGCGTATCGTGAAGTTCCCCAAGAATCGACAAAGTTCGCCCCATTCGAGTTACTGTATGGAAGAACGGTGACAGGACCGATGCACATCTTGCGAAAATTATGGACCAAGGACGTAGAGGAGCCGGAGACAAAGACCAGTTACCAGTACGTCATGGAACTACGCGAGCGGCTGGAGGACACGTGGAAGTTAGCGACGGAAGAGCTCTCAAAGGCACAAGGTAGACAGAAAACCTACTACGACCGGAAGGCTCGAGAGAGGAAGTTCCGCCCTGGCGACGAAGTTTTAGTACTGCTGCCGACAAACGCCAACAAGCTCTTAGTCCAGTGGAAGGGACCATACAAGGTAGTCTCGGTTGTCGGTGTCAACGACTACAAAGTCAAGATGGGTGTGAAAGAGAAGACATTGCACGCTAACCTTCTCAAGAGGTATATCCCCAGGACTACACCAGCGACGACGCAAGCAGCAGCAGCGGCAATGGGACCGGCATCTGTCGTGAACGAGATGTGTGAGATTAACGACGGCAGGAGCGACACCACACCTGGAGACGTCGACGCTATGATGGACGACGACGGTGATGGTGCTGGGACTGTGCTGGCAGAGGACGACGTGATGGACGAGAGTCAACCTGTGGAGTCAGCTGGCATGACAGTCATCGAGGACTGCGACCTGGAAGGCGACAACGGTGGAATGACGGAGGACCTTGCCGACCTAGGGAGCTGGGACCAGAAGGAAGGCTACGAAGATGTCCAATATGGAACGCAGCTGACGCCGGAACAACGTCAACAACTCGGCGACGTGGTGAAGGAGTATCAACGCATCTTCACCAATCTCCCCGGATGTTGCCAGTTAGGCGAACATCGCATCGACCTGACATCAGAGGTACCTGTTCGGCAACGACCATATCCGGTGCCCTATGCTATGCGCGACTCCTTGGAGGAGCTCAGTACCATGGAAAGGTTGGGCATCATACGCAGGAGCTCATCAGCTTATGCTTCACCGGTTGTTGTCGTCAAGAAGAAGGATGGATCCAATCGAGTCTGCATCGACTACAGGAGGCTGAACAAGATCACTGTGTTCGACCCTCATCCGACAGCAGCCCCATCGGAGGTGTTCCAGAGTCTGTCGAGAGGAAGAATATTCTCTCGGATCGACTTGAGCAAGGGATACTGGCAAGTGCGAGTCCTGGAACAAGACATTCCCAAGACAGCGTTCGTCACCATGGGCGAACATTACGAATTCACCCGGATGCCCTTCGGGATGATGAACTCAGGAGCTACACTGAACAGGATCGTGAAGCCATTGATCCAGGGACTGAACAATGTGACAGCGTATGTGGACGACCTGCTGATCCATACAGAGACATTCGATGAGCATGTGAAGGCTCTCAAGGAATTGCTGCAGAGGATGGACCAAGCTGGATTAACTGCAAGACCATCGAAGTGCCTGATTGGAACGTCTGAAGTGGACTTTGTTGGACACTCAGTGGGAAAGGGTATGATTGGCTTGTTAGAAGAAAATGTGTGTAAGGTGCGGGATGCACCCAGACCCACCACTAAAAAGGAGGTGAAAGCATTTTTAGGACTGGTTGATTTGAGGTCTTTATTTTAGGAGGTTCGCTGCCCTTGGCATTTACACCTCACTTTACTTGTTTTATTATTTCTTGTTCTGGCGGGGGGGGGGGGGGGGGGAGGGAGATGATATGGATAAATTTTAATCTATTAATTTCAATTTTGCCCGGGCAGCGGCCTTTCGGCCTGCTCTTTACGATTTCCAACTGCCAAGGTATCTTTAACGTGCGCAACGTGCACACGGGCCCTCCGAATTTTTTCGTCCTTATCCGAGAAGACTAGGTACTCGATCCTACCCCCCAATAGGACCAGGGACTTGAAAATATGAGAAAAATCCAATTTCCAAGAACTACTCGATCCTACCCCCCAATAGGACCAGGGACTTGAAAATACGAGAAAAATCCACTTTCCAACATGCCTGCACTGCCCGGGTTTAGAACCCGGGACCCTTGGCATGAGAGGCGAGCACCTTGCCTCTAGACCACCTTGTCCCCATAATAATGATTTGAGGTCTTTAATAATGATTTTTAGGACTGGTGGGATACTACCAAGAATTTGTACCTAACTTTGCAGCGATTGCAGCACCACTGTCTGATCTGCTTAGAAAGGGTCAGCCCAATGTAGTTCAGTGGGAAGAAGTGCAGGAGAAAGCGTACACTTCTTTGAAGAATGCTATTGTTTCCAAACCCGTGTTATGTTTGCCAGATTTTTCAAAAGAATTTGTCTTAGCAACTGATGCATCAGATCGCGGGTTGGGTGCTGCTCTTATGCAGGAATATGAGGGAAAGTTGTATCCTGTGGCATATGCCAGTCGTAAGCTATTGCCTCGTGAGACGAAATATTCAGTCTCAGAGCGAGAATGCCTAGCCATCGTTTGGGCGGTAAAGAAGTTTACTTTGTATTTGTATGGTAAGGAGTTTGTGCTCCAGACTGACCATAGGTCATTAGAGTATTTGAATTCTGCCAGATTTGACAGCCCAAAGCTATTACGATGGAGTCTATTTTTACAGTCATATCGATTCAGGATTAGGTATGTCAAGGGCAAGGAAAATGTCGGCGCCGACTTCCTAAGTAGAGTGTTTTGAATAGTACAAGTTCAGTGAGATGTATTGTAACCCAGAGTTTTGCCTGTTGGATATGTTTCTGGGATGACTGTATTGTACTGTAATGTATATCTGACTGAGTATTGAATTATTGGCCGGCAGAGAGCCACTATGTATTGGTCATATTTTGATGTTTTCATTATTTGTTACCAATGGGACAATGTAATTTTTGAAGACTGTAACCCAAATGGGAACTGCGAGCAAGCAGAGATTTTGTACGTTGCATTGATGTAATTTACGAGTGGCCTAAGCTTGGGCAGTATCGGTATTGCTTTGTTATAATTTGTTTGATCTGATAGGATGAAGTTAGACCCTGATCAGTGGTCGATATGTGTTGGTATTTTTGCCATTGTATCTATGAGTTTATGCATTTGATTTTTAGGACAATCATTGCTTTGCATAACGTTTATGTGCTATGGTTCGTGCACGAAGCATTTTGTACTCGATGGCCATCGTTTCACCATGGTATGATTTTTAATAGTATCATTGACCATCGTTTCACCACAGTGGTGGTATTGTATTGTTTATAATAGTAGGTCTACTGTTGACCAGGTTTTGTAATGGTACTGCAATGATATTGTAATGAGATTGTATTAGTGTTATAAGGATACTATGGTTATTGTATTGTACTTAGGATATTGGGAAGGCACCTAGTACGTTATTAGCAATGTCTATTGTAAGATTGGAAATGATAAGTATTGTATGATAGTGTAGACGCTTTATGATGTAGATAGTTGAAGAATGTTCAACTTAAATTGGGGAGTTGTGTAGCGTCCCACTAGTTGAACGATCGATATTTTTCTTCCCCCTGCATGACGCGTCTCACTCGGCGACTTCCCCCCCCCTCTCGCCAGCAAGGCCGGTATTTCCCTTTGATGTCGCTGTGTGGCTTGTTTGTCTCACTGTAGAAAATCTAGAGCGTCTGGAAGATTCTGCGGTGTCCGAGATTACGCTAGGTCGACCTTGAGTGATGTAATTCTGTGACGTGTCTGTGTACGATTGGGTGGCCTGTATGTGTCCCGAACGATCTAGGTCTGTCTCGTGCTTATGGGGCGGTAAAGCCGCTTCCTAAACGTTCCTGGACAGAATATATACAAGGAGGGCCAGGCGAGCAGTAGGTGTGCAAATCGTGGGTGCAATCGTGGGTGAAAATCGTAAGGTGCAAATCGTAGGTGTGTACATCCAGTTGTAATAGAAGTGTAGTGCCTTCCCTGATAGGTGTAAGTAACTTGTGGATATCAGCTCGTGTTTACAGTTATTAAAGTTAGTGTTAATTGTTCATCGGATCCTGTTATTTATTTCTACAACAGTTCGAGACAGTTTCGTTTTTAAGGGGTAGACGATCAGTTCATCTGACTCTCCCCATCATAACGTGCTGAAATTTGCATCAACTGTTACAGCGTGCATGTTGTGAGTTGGGGGGTCTGAATGAGGCGAGAGCGCTGTATTACTATCACTGCACACTAAGACGTCCTAGAGGGCGGACGCAGGAGAAAGCCCCAGAGGGCGAACATAAGGAGAGCAGTCGGAAGACTTGGGAGTAGTGTTTTTCCAGTGATGACTGGTAGGTGGAATGATGATTGATAATTATGATTGATGTATTATATTCGTCTATTACCATGATGTAAATAAGTATATGTGAGGAATGTGGAAGTCCTTGATACTGTAGATAGCAATGTGTGCCATGAGCGATAGATGTAAGTTGAGTTCATGGATTTGTAGCGAGAGTGAGTATTGTATACTACGGTGGAGGTGTGTTACCGTAAGATGTTTGGTGAGTGAAATGTGAACTATTGTGTGTACGCTTCATGAGTCGTAATGAGGAGTGAAGTGAATAGAAATGGTATGGTATTATACCAATGTAATGTTATTCTTGTAGGTGCCGGGGACGGGCCGAAGCGCCGCCTACGGTGAACCCAGGGGATAGGCCAGCACAGGGCCGAAGGCCACACATAGGCCAGGAGTGACGCTGTCGTGTAGGACAGTCGCAACACATGAGTCGTGGCAGTCTGGCCAACGACAGGGACGTATATGTGATCGTGAATGTGCTATTGAAATGCTAATGTGCTATTGCCATGTTGATGTGCTATTGAAATGCTAATGTGCTATTGCCATGTTGATGTGCTATTGGAATGCTAATGTGTTATGGCAATAGGAAGGTGCTATTGGGAGACTGCGGTGCCAGTGAAATATTAATGTGCTATTAAGACAGGGAGAGGAGAAGCTGAGACCGAAGTGTCTCTAGAAAGTAACTACCGGGTTGTGGACCCGAGGAAGTGTGCGTACGGGAGAAGGCCGTTGTACGGCAGTGGAATTGAATAATATAATGTCTGTATTTGCGCTATTATCTTTATGTTTATGTATAATAAATGTGTGAGTCTGATGGGTTGTTCTGTTAAGTGTTAAACTTGTTCGTTCGTGATTGTTGTCTTGTTATAATTATTACATCTCCCAGTCTGGGATTTGTGACAGTTGGGGCTGCCATTGGTGATCGACGTACACTCAAGTACATGTATATTATTAGCGCAGATCACGCAATCTCCGAGCAGAAGTCGGATTGTTTTGCTACAAAGCCGATTCATATTTTTAAAATCTATGCAAATTAACAAGGTCAGTAATATAGTATTCCGGTGTGTGTTCTACGCCATCGAATTGTGTGCGTTGTACGGATATGCGCTTCCATCCGCTTCCATCTATAATAGAACCTTTCTGAAAGAGAGAGAGTGACAGGGGAAGAGAGGTGGTGGGGGAGCGGAGGCGTCGTCCAGGTCGTCGAGGGCGGAAGGCCAAAAGGAGGCCACCTATAAAATTTTAGGCAAATCCGAGCTGCATGAGCGGCGGCAGGTCTTGTTGAAAATCCCGAGAGTTTGTTTTTTATGATATAATTTTGAATAACAACAACCACGACAACAACAAGGACAACAACAACAACAACATAACATCCCGTAATCTGCACTGCCATTTCATTGGCCGCTAAGAACGAGAACATGTATAATCTGAAGAGACTTTAAACAGATTGGTTCTAGTTATGTTAATGTCTCTGTCTATCTTGTCCTCTATCTCAACCCACTGGCACTAGATACTCAGTTCAAGAAATTCTGCATTTTCACCATTCTTAACATATTCCATCTTCGTCAGAACTTGCCTGTGCTTGATCCTGAACACATGGTGCTCATCTAGCAAAATAACAGTGTTCTCTTGTCACTAACACATAAACATCGAACGTTTGGCCGATTGCCATCTGGTAGGGGCGCTCTACTCCATCCAACCACCCTTCTTCAAACTCAGAAAATACGATCACATTTTTGTCAGAACCAAAGTTTTTTCGAAAATTCATTATAAATGCGAGCTTCAAAAGTCACACGAAACCATGGCTTGCCCACCATCTTGGCTCTGTAGTGGACCTGTAAAGGTCGAGCATATCAACCGGTTTAGGCCAAGAGCCAAAAATACTTCACAAAAAATCATGGAGTGAGATGCAAGGAAAAAAATTACAGAAAAGAAACAATAAAAACAAAAAGGAACACCATTTGGATATTTCGTGAAACTGTTTTTAAGACACAAAGAATAATATAATTTATAGTCCTAACTGCTTTCGACAGCTTCCGTTCTCCAGGATAGAAAACTAATTGATCGCACGTCTAATTGAATGTGCGACAGGAAATTACTCATCATTATCTTACACGAACTCCAAACGCTTAACTAGCAACATTACAATGTGTAAAATATGAACTTTTTGCACTTAGAATTAACGAATATCAGAAATACAGAAGAAATGAACTCACCACGGCTCCAGGGAGAAAGGGTTGAATCTTCAGCAATTTTACTTGTCCCACCGGCACATCCTTGATAGTTTCATGTCGGACCACATAAAATGATCCAGCTTCATTTTTCAGGTTGGTTACCTTCGCTCCCATGCATTTACTGCACGTCTTCGTGATATTCAAATACTGGAAAGCTACGCAGCCCTTTCCAGCATCGTCACACGCGTCAGCACACTCTTCAAAGGTCTTGTGAAGGAGCTCCACCTTATCACAGCCCACTATAGTTGCTGGAAACTCAGTGTACTCGAATTTTCCTTTGACAAGCAGGAACATTGCAGATGCTGTATAAAACAGCGCCGCTATAAATTTTCCTTTCATTGTATGTATGAAGTTTTGATTCTTGCTGAGTGGTGGTTTCCTTGTCTGCTAGCCAAAGCAATTTTTTTGGTTGATTTTTCCGTCTTCGGCTTTTTCTGATGTTCAGAAGGTATGTGAAACTGCTTATATATTGGATACTTAGCTCCGCCCTATGAGTGGAAGACAATGCGTGATTTGATTATATTTAGAGAGGTGGCAATATAACAAGATTGCAGGGTCTGAGGGTGAAGAGTGACGCAAGCACGTATAGTTCTCTAATAGTAGGCTAATACTCTATTTCTCTCATCGGCTCGTGAGCGAGACAGAGAGACAGCTTGCATAGTTCTCCCCGACGAATCACCCCTCGCCCCGTGGGCTGGATTAACCATTAAAGTGCAAGTGAAGTTTGGAATGCCGTTAACGTTTTCAAGCCACGAGAATGCAAGTTTTCCCCGTTTGTACACACAGAGACGGAAGTGACATCATCATCGCCGTATAAAAAAATATGGTGTGTGTTACTGTCAGATGTCGATCAGCAATTAACCGTACGTCTGGAGGTGAAATGGTGATCTTCCACCATTTTCCTAGTGATGAAAAAAATTAAAATGGAAAGATATGGGAACAAAACTTCAGCCGAAGAAAACGAATAGTAGATCGCCCTTCTCAGACGGCGTTTTGTGAAGGGTCTACTCCGACTTCGAGCCAGTTGTGGTTGTCTGCTAAATAGTGTATCGGCTACAAAACCACACAGCATTGAATCAGACCAGATGCTGTGCCATCCACCTTCAGTCGTCAAACAGAACAGAACAAAGACAGAAATTCAACCTCCAAGTGTGAAGAAGAGACGCTTCTGTGAAAGAAGAGGTGAGTCCAGGATACCCAGGCTAGTCACTAGTCAAGTCAGTCAAGAGACATGATGTTAGATCATACAGTGATGATTTAGTAAAATTTCTAATAAAAGACTAGATTTAAGCTACCTTATACATGTAGTGTAAGTGGTAGACCCTAATCTCTTTCCTCACTCTCTAGATAATTAAGATATGATTGTCAGTGATTTCCAGTTTCAGCTCAATTATTGCTGATGCAAGGGCTAGTATTACTGTGGTAGGAAGAGTTAGTCCAGTGTTGGGCACTGTAGTTTAGTGTCCACTGTGCAGTTTTATCTGTTGTTTAATATGAAATTATGTCTGAGGAACTCACTTCTACTTTCAGTGAAAAATATCAGAAACATTTTAACATTCGGAGTGATAGATCTACTAGCAGCATTAGTTTGACTCTGGGTTTTACTGACCGTCGGCACGACAACAGCCATTTTTCTCCCTTCACGATGTATTTTGGGCACATGTTTTTGTAATTTCGCATGGCAATTAATTAAATAGTTTCATAATTGTGTCACATTGGTGAAATCTCTGAAAATTGTATATATCTATAATATTATTAATAATATATATGAAAAAAGTTTTGTAAAGAGGTACAAAAGTTTTTAAATTAAGTTGCAGATCTTAGCCTCTCCCAGAGGGGAAATGGCGCGCCGCACAGATCTACTAGACTAGATCAATTAGTCGCAACGTCATTTTTTTTGTCTTTGGTATCTAGTCTTTTGAAAAGTACCTAAAGTCTGTTATTCCCTGACATGTTGTACCTTTAACTGTTAATTCACTGGCCTGAAAGAAAATTTTGGGAAATAATATTTCATTCTTTCAGCCACTAGAAATCATGCAGTACATAATTATCTAGACAGCCTAAGCAAGCCTGGAAAATATGAATACTCGCCACACTGGCACATGACAGGAATCAGTCACAGCTGAGTCCAATTTAATTTCAGAATTCTGCAATTTGTTTTTCTTGAAAAACCTTTCACCTTTCTCATTCTTGCTCCACATTACGCTACTCAATCAATGTTTTAGTCATGTACACTAGTACCAGTCCTGATGTGTTGGTAATGTGGACACTTAAATTTATGGCCTAGATGGTGTCATGTTAACAAAGATTACTACTATTAGAAAACCTAGGCATGAAAATAACACAGAGATCTAGACAATAAAAGTTGATATTATTGCTACCAGAGATGTAAGTCAGTCTTGGCAAATACATAGTTCCTTGTAAATCTTGTAACCTTGTTGTTTGAAACTATAATTGTCATGTTTATTTTTTTTCATTTCCTACAACAATGATAGAGACAGCTTGGCTTGATATCAATAAAACCTCACTCCTGATTTTTCAAATCAACAGATTTGCCTAGCTCTCATAGATGTAAACTGACTGAATTTTACCAAACAAGAAAAATTTCAATTCCATCAATTCCATCCAGTGCTCATTCTGTGTAATTTACTGGCATGTATTAAGAATACTGTTCAACCATGTGTGATCCATCAGATATGATATTTATATGATATTTAAATTTGTCAAATCCTAACTACACTGTAAATAATTGACCTGAAGTCTCATAATTTATTTATTTGTCACTTATTAGAGCTGATTTTCAATCTTTCATGTTTTCACATATAGGTATTTTCAGGGTCACAGAGGTGCGAAACTCATGTGCCATGGAGTTGGAGGGGCTGCGGTGTTTAAGCCAAATTTGAGGATAAACCTTAGACTAAGCTACAGACCACTAAAACGGTGTCAAAAAGTTCATGAAGGCCGGGCCTGACATAAAACACTGGTTTGACAGATGGCATGTTGGCAAAGATATATTATTGTTAATGATAATTTTAAAACCAAGAACAATAGCCAAGAGCATAGAGATTAGCAGGTATTCATCAGTGGCTTGAATTTAAATGCTTTGATGCTGTTGGCAGGCAGTCACTGCCGTATAACTGCACATTGCAGAAGGCTCGGGAAGAAGCCATGGGATCCAGTAACACGATAACATTTACTACACAATTCAAGTAAAAGCTGGGTTTTATAAATTATACAATTTCATATACCAAGAAGCCAACACATATTGGGAATAAACTAAGCTCAAAAATAAACATATCATGATGCTATTTGTGGCATGCATCTTATTACTACTGATGAGAGTAAGAACGGACAAAACAATGATTACATACAGTATCGCTCTTATTAGGTGTACATTGTCACGAGTGGAGTGAGCGATAGTTAATAATTACGGGGGGAAAGGAGGAGAGTAAAATTAACGCACGTAGACAAGTAAGGGAAAGCGTGCATGTTATGAGTGGTGGGGGGGGGGGGTCTGAATGAGGCGAGAGCGCTGTATTACTATCACTGCAAGTTAGAACGTCCTAAAGAGCGGACGCAAGAGAAAGCCCAGTGGGCGAACATAAGGAGAGCAGTCGGAAGACTAGTGAGAGAGTTTTTTCCAGTGATGACTGGTAGGTGAAACGATGATTGATAATTATGATTGATGTATTATATTCGTCTATTACCATGATGTAAATAAGTATATGTGAGGAATGTGGAAGTCCTTGATATAGCAATGTGCGCCATGAGCGATAGATGAAAGTTGAGTTCATGGATTTGTAGCACGAGTGAGTATTGTGTACTACGATGGAGGTGTGTTACCGTAAGATGTTTGGTGAGTGAAATGTGAACTATTGTGTGTACGCTTCATGGGTTGTAAGGAGAGGTGGAGTGAATAGAAATGGTATGGTATTATACCAATGTAATGTTATTCTTGTAGGTGTCGGGGACGGGCCGAAGAGCCACCTCGGTGAGCACAGGGGATAGGCCAGCATAGGGCCGGAGGCCACACATAGGCCAAGAGTGAGGCTGTCGGTGCAGGACAGTAGAGGCACATAAAGTCGTGGCAGTCTGGCCACGGACAGGGACGTAGATATGAGCGTGAATGTGCTAATTGAAATGATAATGTACTATTGCCATGTTGATGGGCTATTGAAATGATAATGTACTATTGCCACGTTGATGGGCTATTGAAATGATAATGTACTATTGCCACGTTGATGGGCTATTGAAATGATAATGTACTATTGCCATGTTGATGGGCTATTGAAATGATAATGTGCTATTGCCCTGCTGAGGTGCTAGTGGAATGCTAAGGTGTTATGGCAATAGGAAGGTGATATTGAGAGACTGCGGTGCCAGTGAATTATTAATGTGCTATTAAGACCCTGAGGGGAGAGGCTGAGGCCGAAGTGTCTCTAGGAAGTAACTACCGGGTTGTGGATCTGAAGGAAGAGTGCATGTGGGAATAAGGCCGTTGTACGGCAGTTAAATTCAATAATATAATGTATGTAATTGCGCTATTATCTGTATAATTATGTTTAATAAATGTGTGAGTCTGATGGGTTGTTCTGTTAAGTGTTAAACTTGTTTGTTCGTGATTGTTGTCCTGTCATAACTTATTACATCTCCCAGTCTGGGATTTGTGACATACATTGTGTTGGGAATATGCCAAATACATATTAATGTACTTTTCTAATTTCCAAATCAAACAGACGTTCAGAATACACTAGAAGTCCTCTCTAACAAGAGAAAGGAACCCAGTTTTGGTGAAACTGCGGACGTGCATCATCTCCAACCATTTGTACTGGGTTGCCAGCAGCAGCAAAGGAGATGCGGGGCTAGACCGTGGAAAGCAGCTGTCCATATTGTGGCTTGAGATTTTTTTTTTTGGTGAAAATACTGGAATTTTGTACTATTTTATTTAACATTGTTGTGTATTATTGTCCTTATTGGTTATAGATCTAGAAGCAGTTTAATAATTAGAAAAAAAAACATAAACAACATATTGGAAATTTGGATAAATGGATATTTTCTGTGAGATCCATCTTCCACATTAATACATGTATCTAACACCTTGTAGGGAAAAGGCTTCTAGATCTTCATCGAAAGAAGTTTTAAGAAAAGCAAAGTTATCTGTTTTGATCTGCTGCAGAGATTTACTGAAGGCATGTTCATGTTTAGCTAACTATAATTTTGCAAAACTAAATTTAAGAGACAAAAAAGTGAACAATTTGCAAACCGAATGCTAAAAAGCGATGTTGGCGAGAACACCTGTACACCACAGGTCGTTTTGTCACTAGAGTTGCGAAAAGTCATACCATGTATGAAAGAGCTCAAAGATTTCGGTGTGATTTTCTAACATACATTTAAATGGTTTCCATTTATCTTCACCACCCTTTAATCATGCGAGCCCAGTCTTGAACTGAGACAAGAAGTGAATAAAATGCAATTCTGATCAAATCCAAGATGATGGGTGATGCATTCGGGGGACTATTCTAAATTTGTGAGTTCCAAGTATTTTCGTCACTTTTCCAAAATCTCCATGTACTCCTAGCAGCATACATTTTCAGCTTAAGTAGCCATCCTTAGTTTTACCTGAAGAAAAAATACTGTTTTCAGTACATAAATAATGCAATGAATAAATAATCAGTGTTGTATAATTCTTTGATTATTTAAAAGAATTTAAAGTATATTTCTACATAAACTGAATTTCATTTGATATATAGACTTACAATTCACAATTATTTTTTTTTAATGTTATCTACAGCTCTAAAAATATATTTGTCGTATCATTTTATTAAGTTCTCTTTTAAGATAGAGTCCCAGCCAGCAATCTTACAGAAATCCAATTTATAGGACTAACATCCAATTTCCTCATGTGTAGTAATGGCATTGTTCCCGCGTGGATTAGCAGGTTATGACATCGCACCGACTTCGGTCTGATGTCGCTGACCTGTTCCTACTTTCATCTTGCCAATCCTATGGAAATCTTTTACGAATCTATGCCGGACTGACACAAGATTGTCCGCTGGGGTAGACTATACAAACTAGATCTACTTCAGTATTACTTCTTGCTAAAATAAGAATTAAGTCATATGTGACGGTTTTTAGTTTTAAAACCTTCTCATGCAATTAATATAAAGAAGCTCTAGAACTGTAACAGTTGAAGCTGCTGCGTCGTGCTAGGAAGAACGCTTCAGTGTCTCGTAAAATATTACACTTCTCAGTCTTTCCTGTTGACAAGACGGAAGACAAATGTTTTATTTTGAAAATGCTAGAGAAAAACATCTAGATCTAATGAGAACAAGTTAATGCCAAGTAAGTCTGGATTTACCAAAATAAAGCATTATAATAATTATGTAAAACAATATTTTGTGATGTTTATCAACACGGTGTATGCAGTTAAGTGATTTCCTCCATAGTAACTGAAAATAATTTTTGACTCACTGTAACAGTTGATGCAAATTTCAGCACGTTATGATGGGGAGAGTCAGATGAACTGATTGTCTACCCCTTAAAAAGGAAACTGTCTCGAACTGTTGTAGAAATAAATAACAGGATCCGATGAACACTTAATACTAACGTTTAATAACTGTAAACAAGAGCTGATATCCACAAGTTACTTACACCTATCAGGGAAGGCACTTACACTTCTACTACAACTGGATTTACACACCTACGATTTGCACCCCTACGATTTGCACACCTACGATTTGCAGACCTACGATTTGCACCCCTCCTACTCGCCTGGCCCTCCTTATATATATTCTGTCCAGGAACGTTCAGGAAGCGGCTTAACCGCCCCATAAGCACGAGACAGACCTAGATCGTTTGGGACACATACAAGTCACCCAATCGTACACAGACACGTCACAGAATTACATCACTCAAGGTCGACCTAGCGTAATCTCGGATACTGCAGTACCTTCTAGACCTTCTAGATTTTCTACAGTGAAACAAACAAGCCACACAGCGAGACATCAAAGAGAAATACCGGCCTTGCTGACGAGAAGGGGGGGGGGGGAGGAAGGTCGCCGAGTGAGACTCGCCATGCAGGGGTGAGAAAATATCGATCGTTCAACTAGTGGGACGCTACACTCACCAGTCCATGTCCAGCCCCACATTAATGGTTCAGTGCCGTCTCCATTGCTGAGATCTTTCTCCCTGGACTAGGCCTTTTAATTTTCGCCTATTCAAATTGGTAGGACTTTATTTTTTTTAACGCATCAAGGAACAGCGTACAGTGAAAGCCTAGTACATGGAGAGAGTATTTATATATAGAGAGGGTTCACTATTGGTCAATTTGCACTGCGAGACACGGGAGGCTCTGCGAAACCACTGTTAGCATGGAGCGAAAAGTAGGACGCTGCGGTAAACAAGATCCGTTTGTGCATTTCCAAAGGCCGTAGGAGCTTACAAACGGTGGTAAATAGTTTCAATCGGCCCAAAAATATGAACAAACCAAGGTAAACAGATATGCACACTATCTTTGGTGAAGAAGGTCTCTTTCAATTCTTCAATTTCCTGTTTACCGCAGCGACCTAGTTTCGCGATTTGGCGGAAGTGAACCCTGTCTATACATCTATAGGCCCATTGAGAATGACGTCACAGAGTGTTTTTGTTTTGTACTTCCAACACCTAAAATGGCGGGTGGATCAGCCGACGAGTGTTACTTCGAGATATGTCTAAGCATAGATATAGTACACTAGATCACTGAGCCAGCCAGCGGCCCACGCAACGAATTGAAAACGAGGCCGCCATTACGCTAAGCCTGAAGCTCGCCGATGCTGTACAGTCGTGCCAGCCAAGGAGTATAGCAGTAATGTTGCGGGCGTGCGTTGTTTTTTGTTTTCGGGAGGGGGGGGGGTTTACCATGTGTGAGTTTGCTAATATACAAATCACTGTTCTAAATGCTCTTCAGAAGTTTTTGAGCATTGAAACAACTCATTATGAGACAGCTTTATACTTTCATAGTGCTATGTATATCGACCTTCAAAAAAAAAAATTTGTAAAAATTATCTACATCTACAATGTTAATCTTGGCGGAATTCAATTAAAATACATACCGCATATGCATTCAGTGGGCTATACAACCCACCTCGCCCCACCAAAAAACAAAACAAAACGACGCACAGTGATGTTTAAAAAACAATGGTTTGACCAGCTAGCGACTCATGATTTTGATGTCCACAGTCACCCATTCAAAAAAAGCAACATTTCAATAATGGAGAAAGGAATGAGACAGAGAGCCTTATTATCAGTTAATCCAACTGAATATCAGCCAAACGTGAAGAATGTATGGGGACGACACACGGGACACAGTATTTCTTGAAAGAAAGAAGAAGAGGTACAGAAGGAAAGATGGAAATCAGTAAACAGTTTGATGGAAGGAGGAGAGGTAACACATATACATCCTGTTAAAAAAGCAAACTCCACACGCTGTCGTATGTTTCACAGTAAGGATAGTCTACATCTCTTGAGGACGTTAAATGAAACATTCACTTTTGTAACACTAATAACTCGGGTCGCAAGAGAAATTGCAAGTCCACATATAGAGTAATTTTCTATTCAGGTTTAACAAGGAACCAAGAAACAATAAATACATAAAATTGTACTCACCACCGGTGTTCATGTATTCCAAGACGGGGATGAGGAGCAGCACAAAAAAAAAAACTACTGTCCACTAAACAGTACCAACTTGTTCAGTTTCATCGTCTTGGCTGCTTGGCCTCCAAGGACCATTCTCTGTTGGTGCAATTTGCCAGCCTTAAAGAGTCTCATCCGCAAGTAGTAAGATGCCACACTTTTGATGAGGCTAGTGATGTGGTCCTCCTCTACAATCATCTCGTGGTCATAGAAATGATCCCGCAGAGATGGGAATAGATCAAAATATTTCTCCTTTACATATGTGAGGACGAGGTTTTGAATCTGGACATCAATGAATTTCTTGTGTGGCAAGGTCTGCATGACAGCTGGGCTAGGCATCACAACCCTGAATGCTTTTTCTTTGCCAACAAAAGCTGCACAACACCGTCGGAAGGGCATACAAGACCGCCTTGATCTCTTCTCCTCAGAAAGGAGAAACGAATATCTTCCGGAGTTTCCGCACATGTCAAGGCAGCCCTGCAATCTGAACATTTTATTTTTGGAATCAGACGTGCGCACACAAATCCTGCTGTGTAGGTCAAGCATGAGTATCTCCACTCATTATCCGGGAGTGTAAAGGTGGACTCAAGCCTGTCAACCGCAGCAGCAAACATGTCATCCTGTGAGAAATCAGGCAGGTTTTGGGGTTTTGCCGGTGCCTTCAAAAGAAAACAGTCCAACTGCAACTCCTCTGTGCCATCCAGTTGAAGGCAATTAGCATACTCGGATGCTTTCACATCATTCTGAATCATGAGTGTGCGAACTGAAGCCCGAAACTGTTGTGCAGTTGGGTTGCTATTCCACCCATTTCTTTGACGAATCTGAAATAAATGAATAAATTAATAATTTCCATTCGATAAAATACAGGTAAATTTTTCTCCAAACAGTAAAATCTTCAACTTTCTGCAAATGATTACTATAGAGTAGAATAGATACATTTGCCTGAGCAATGGTCCAAACAGCATTCTCTTTTCAATTTCCAGATGGCAAAGAATACATGTGGCAGCCTTAATATCCACAATGAGCGTGCATGACTTCTGAATTTTGCTATCCCAAAAAGAACCTGGAGTTCGGTCCTACCCACCATAGCATCAGAGGTATAAAAAATCAGTGCAGTGCTTGAGATCAAATCTGGTTATCTTTGGCATGTGAGGCAAAAATCTGTTTCTTTCACAGTCAAACTCCCCTTCCCCCTCCTCCCCAAGGCCAAAACCGTCCCAGTCTGTCAATGTCAATTGTCACAGATCTACAAGTGATAATCAGATGACATTCAAAACGAATCTTTTTCTATATACTTGTGACAAAAGACGATGGAAAGTAAATTTATGTAGGCTATCTTAATTTTACATTTTAAAAAGAAAGAATATTTATGTAAAACAGATCATCAGAGTTAGCTCATTTAATGGAATCAGGAATTCCATATATTTAGAAACTGGGATGAAAATGAATGAGATTTTCCCCTGAATCATTATGTTTGTCATAAAAATAAGTGGAAATTTGGCTCACCTTGCTGAAGTAGGTTTCAATGTGATCTTGTGAGAATTTGTAGGTGAGGAGGTACTGCAAAGCTCCTCTGTCCAGTAGCTCCCTGGCCAGTCCTAGGGTAGATGTGGCTGTCACAATGAATCCTATGACGGCCTGACCCCTTGGGGTTTGATGTAGCGGTTTTCCTGCTGCATCATGCAAGGACAGAAGGTATGCCACAGAGTCCTGTAAGGTGGTCTCCCAGGTGTCTCTATTTTCATTAGACAAAGGAGCTTTGGTTCCCTTCATGATTGGGTTTTTGCTATTCAGTATGTCAAAGAGCCCATCAATGCATCTGATAAATTGGCATGTTTCGTTCGATCCCTGGAACTGCGGATGGTGAAGGTCATCTCTCAGGTGGTCTAAAGCTGTAGCAACCGATGCTGACAGGGTTTGTGATGCAATGTTTACCTTCATCTTGACATTTTTGTAATGAATATGTCGACTTCACAGTTTGTTTGCAAGGTACAGGCTGTCCTCACTCTGAAGATAATGAAGATTTTGGATGAATTTCCACGAAATGCATTTCTTGCCTTTGTCTGAGTGCCTGTATATGCACCCATACTCTGCCAACAGATTTCTGAATAATTTCAACATGTGCGGTGCATCACAAATGAAGTAAATTCTTTCGCTGCTGAAAGAAGGATGAGGGTTGACAAAGTAGGGTTTTGGATTTCTTGCACGTATCTCACAAGCCAAAATATTTTGCAGCTTTCATGTTTGCCTGCAGTCCATCTGCAACAATGGTTTTCACATTAAGACCATAGTCTGCAGCTCGTAAAACAGCCTCCTTTATACTGTTAGAAAGTGCCTCGCTATCGACATGATTTGTCAGAAAGTATGCAATAGGTGTTTTCCAATGTTGGCGCAAAGATACGAGCATGAAAACTAATGCACTTGAAGCGACAGTATCGCTAATGCCACCTCCACCAAAATCCACATGACCCTGGTATGAATGTGTGTTCGGGCACCATGTAACTTCCTGTCGTAGGCTCATTTCATCCACTATCAAGGAACACAGATTGTCTCCACTCATTGCATATTTCCTTGCCGTTTCCAACATCGTACTTAGGAAACCAAGTTCACAGTGAACTGATCCTTTCCAGGCACGAAGAGTTGAAGGATGAGGAAGAGACAATGTTGGTCGAATGTATTCTGTCACAAATCCCAGACTGGGAAATGTAATAATTATGACAGGACAACAATCACGAACGAACAAGTATAACACTTAACAGAACAACCAACCAGACTCACACATTTATTATACATAAAAAATAAAGATATACGTGCATTACACTCTTCAGTTCAAATACCATTCAATGGTCAGTATTCCCGACATTCATTCTTCTACGGGTCCACAACCCGATAATACTTTCCAAAATATGCTCTGGCCTCAGCCTCACATCTATATATGTACTACTTGCGGGCCTCTCTTATTGGCTCCTGCTCAACCTAATCTCCGTATCTCAATCTCCCCTCGAGGTCTTAATAGCGCATTAATATTTCAATAGCACATTATATTCTCAATGGCACATTAACATCTTAATAGCACATTAACATCTTAATAACAACGTCCCTGTCTGTGGCCAGACTGCCACGACTCATGTGCTCCCGCTGTCCTGCGCGACAGCTTCACTCAGGCAGGCCTGTGGGTAGCCTTCTGCCCAACCCCGGCACAAGTCCGCTCACCGCGGGTGGCTTCTCTGCCCGACCCCGGCACCTATAAGAATAACATTACATTTCTATAACACCATACAATTACTATCCACTTCACCACTCATTACGAACTATCAAGCGTTCACACAATAGTCCACCTTTCACTCACCACACCTCTTACGGTAACACCTCTACCGTACCACACAACACTCAGACTCGCTACGAATCCATGATCCGAACTTACATCTATCGCTCATTGCGCCCATCTCTATACACAGTAATCAATGACTTTCACTTTCCTCACATATAACTTATTTACATCATGGTCCTAGGAGAATATAGTACATCAATCATCATAATTATCAATCACAGTTCAACCTACCAGTCATCACTGGAAAACACACAACAATCTCCCGACTGCTCTCTTCACGTCTGTCCCCTTGGACTTTCTTAACTTGCAGTGACTTTTCACTACACAAGATTTACCTCATCGCCTTCACTTTACTCACGTCTTGCACGCTTCCACGCTAACTAACAGAAGTCAATACAGGTGAGCAGCCTCACTATCCCGTGAGTCCATCCTACACTTCCATGCCCCCGTAATCCTTGAATCTCGCTCACTCCACTCGTGACATCATCCCCCACCCCAAAAAAATTAATGCAATTAATTTCCAAATCGCATCAAGATAAATGTCAACGAGTGAGCGTGAGCGATATTTACGTAAAAATGACCCACTCATGCCCACAGCACATATGATACCCAAATCAGAGGAAAACCTGGCGATCAATCTGCCCCGCACCATGCACATACATATCACATCATCAATACCTAACCAAAACATAATACCCAACACAGAATCAAAATCACTCAACCTATCAACCATTCTTCATATAATATTTATAATGTCAATGTTTTAAGATCGACGAATTGTTCCCACAGATCACTGTCAATGTTTATATGTTTCCCAATTTCTGCTGACATACGTTTTTAATTGTGCACAATCTGCGACTCTTCGTTGTTCTGTCTGTCGAATGTTCCTGTCCTCCGATGTGTAAGCCACTGAAATCTTCACCTAGGCTCGACTAAGGTAGTCGGCGATATGATTGCTGGTTCCTGGAATCGGTTGAATGACGAACGTATACGGCTGTAAAGCCAATGCCCATCTAGATAAGCGAGGGCTGGATGAACGATTCTTAGACAAAAACGTTAGTGGCTTGTGGTCTGTCTGGATGTAGAATTCTCGTCCCATCAGATAACGTCCTAATTTTTGGACGGACCACACAATGGAAGACACTCCCTCTCTATTACAGAATACTTCCTTTCTCTCTGCAATAACTTTCGACTGACATAACATACAGGATGGAAACATTCGTTCTTCTCCTGTAGAAGACAAGCGCCGATACCAGAGTCTGAGGATAAATTTAGATCGAAAATCTGGCAGCATCAGAATGGGTGACGATGGTAATGCTGTCACCAATTTATCAAATGCTGTCTGACATTCAGACGTCCACTGGACCTTATCCGGCTGTCCCTTCTTAGTAAGGTCAGTAAGAGGAGATGACAAAGAGGAAAAGTTCGGAATGAACTTCCTGTAATAATTTAAAATTCCCACTAAGCTTCTCACTTGTTTCTTTGTCTTAGGGATTTGCAACCCTACTAATTTCTCAATTTTTGTTATTTCAGGTCTCTGAATACCTCTACCCACGAGATGTCCTAAGAATACTATTTCTGGACATGCCAAGTCCATCTTTGCGGGTTTAGCAGTTAACCCAAAATGACGCAATCGTTTAAAAATTACTGTTAGTGTCTGAATATGTTCAGACCATGACGACGTATGACACGCTATATCGTCAAAGAATGACACGACATTAGGTATGTCCTTCAATACCAGTCTCATTAATCTTGCAAACGTAGCTGGCGCGTTTACCAACCCAAATGGCATGACCTTAAATTGAAACAATCCTATGGGCGTTTGGAAAGCCGTGTACTGTTTAGATTCCTCAGCAAGAGGAATTTCCCAATACCCTTTTGTTAAATCTATCTTCGAGAACCACGTGGAACCAGCCAATGAAGCTATTAATTCCTCTTGGAATGGTATAGGCGCCCTATCGCCTACCGTAATAGTGTTCAGTCTGCGAAAATCAATACAGAACCGCACCGATCCATCAAGTTTTTTCACGAGGACGATGGGTGATGAATATGGCGATGTTGACGGTTCTATCCCATATAACTTCAACATGGCCTCAACTTCCTTTATAACTCTATCTCTGGAAGAAAAAGGCAACGGATAAGGTTTAAGAGATACTGGTCTATCCGAAGTCAACTTTATTTGGTGCTGGATCACCGTAGTACGACCCGGCAAATCTGTGATAACATCTGGGAATGACGCTAACAGGGTCTGAAGTTCCCTACTCTGTGAACTCGTAAGGTCAGGGCTAAATTTTACGCCCCTGTAACCTTGTGTCGGAGTTAACTCCGGCAATTGAATTTGTACCTCTTCCTGTGCCTCAGTGTCGCTCACGTCACTGTCTAACTGGTCTACGACCCCCGTACAAGCAATAGAGAAGACACTCTCCTCTGGTTTCGTCTGAGCACACAGATACTCTAGTCTCTCATAAAATCTCTGCAGCATATTAACATGGAAAACCTTAACTGATCCATCAATCTGAATAGCATAATCTACCCTCGAAACGACTCGCTCAATAGTATACGGACCTTTCCATGTCATTAATAACTTATTATGATCCGTAGGCAATAACAACAAAACCTTGTCTCCTGGCTTAAAAATTCGCAGTTTGGACCCTCTATCTTTATAGTTTTTTGCTCTTTTTGAAGCGACACTAGAGGCTTTTTCCGCAATAGTGCGCGCTGAAGATAATCTCTCTTAAATCAACAAGGTACTGAAACACTGAAACTTGCTCATCGTCTCCCGATGATGGCGACGTCATCATGTCCCGAAGAACATCAGTTGGACCCCTAGGACTACGACCATACAACATTTCAAACGGAGAGAATCCTGTTGACTCCTGACGTACCTCCCTATACGCGAATAATACTGCAGGGATATATCTATCCCAATCTTTAGGGCGATCAGCAGCTACCTTACGCAACATCGACTTTAGCGTCGAGTTTAGTCTCTCGCACATGCCATTAGCCTGTGAATGATATGGGGTGATAGTGATGGGCTGTATGCTAAATAAGCGAAACAATTCACTCATCATATCCGACGTAAATTGCGCGCCCCTATCAGACAAAATCTGTTCCGGTATTCCTACTCTAGCGAAGATTCCAAACAACGCTTCCGCGACTACTTCTGACGTTATGGTACGAAGAGGAACCGCCTCTGGCCATCTCGTAGCATTACAAATGACCGTTAAAAAAAACCGATTCCCCCTATCAGTAGCTGGGTGAATGGGGCCAACAAGGTCAATCGAGACCTTCTTAAAAGGCTCCGAAACCGTGGGGATATTTTGAAGAGGAGCCTGGGGTGTACGGCCCTTGTGCGTCGTCTTTTGGCACGCCCTGCACGTCTTACAATACAACCGTACATCTCTGTGGATTGATGGCCAATAAAAAATTTTGAGGACTCTCTCCTTGGTTCTAGCTATTCCCATATGACCCGCTAATGGGACATCATGGGCCAACCGCCATACTGTTGCAATTAGCAACGCTGGCACAACGACCTGCTTTAGAACGGAAGCCACTGTGACATACTTACGGAACAGAATGCCCCCCTGGATAAGAAAGGAAGATGAACCGTTCTTATATTTCCTCGTTTTCTCAGTTCGCGCTTCCCCAAAACATGGACTCAATGATGGATCCTCCTTTTGTAATTTCGCCAAGTGCTCTGGTGTGATATCAAGGTTGACCGCTGGCGTTGCCAAAGGTCTAACTTTACCCTTATCAGCTACCTGTCGACGTGTCTCGACTGCGGCACAAAAGTCAATACCTTTAGACTGTGACCATGCCTGTACATGCTCCTCAGAAGGGGAAACTACCCGAGATACATTACCAATGATGAGCTGGGCGCCTGGAAAGCAACCAACGACTGCTTCGACTTCCCCGCTAAGAAAAGGTGTATCAATCACTATCTTTGCCATGGGTAATTTCTCAATGGCCCCTGAAAATTTAATGCATGGGACAGTCTCACCCGTAAGCTGTGACTCGTGAATGCAGTCTCTATGCACTCCCACAACGGTAGATCCTGTATCACGCAAAACCGACACCGGTTCGTCCCCAACAAACCCCGGATAAACCCTAAGACCACCCCCTGTATGACATGAATTAATAACGGGAATCTTTCTCCCACAAGGTAAAACACCGGAAGATAATAATTTCTCACAACTGGGACACTTAGAATACTGTCCGCCTCCGTTGTCCGATGTAACACACGCAGCCGCATGGTGAAACTTATTAGGGGAACATTGAGTGGAGCTACTATGATTGCCATCCCCGTTCACCGCTATCCTACCTGCAGGGCAATTCACGCTAATGTGATCTGCTCTTCCGCAGTTCCAACATTTCGCGGCCCGACAATCCCGAGAAAAATGCCCTATGCGTCCGCCAGTCCAACACTCCGCTCCCTGTGCTCCACAAGACCTGGGTCCCCGTGACCCATCGCGACCGGAACTAAAGTCCCTCTGCCGTCGATCATCGGCAAAGGTTACGTAACGCCCTCGGCCATTACCGCGATCTCGCCCTCCTGCTCGGTCAAACTTACCGGCTCCATATGCAGGTGATTGGCAATACCCCCTACATGGGACCTGGGCTTGCAGCTTAAAGCCACCACGCTGACGCGACCTGCCTCTACTATGTCCTGTCGGCGACCCCTCAACCACGGCGACGTAACCAGCATCCTGCACGTACGCCCTCGCCACTGGCTTGGACGGATGTGCCGTACGGTATGCTTCCGCCAACTTTGACGCCTCCTGCACCGTCGCGGGTTCGTTTTCTTTGAGAAAAGCCACTAAATCCTTATGGCACGACGCGTATAGCTGGTCACGGATCATTAGGTCCTTCAATTTAGCAAAATCTGTGCCAACATGCGACAAGTCCAACCAGTTCGTAAAATACTCCGTCAATCTGGCGACGAAGGCAGCAAAGTCCTCCCTGGTATCCGCACGTGCTCGACTAAACTTCTCCCGGAAATATTCCTCCGTACGCGCAAATCGGCGAAGCAGCAAAGACTTCAGCTTATCGTAATCATGCACGTCTTCGCGCTGTAACTCTTTAAAGTAGGTTAACGCTCGACCCTGCAATAAGGATGCCAGGTACGTGGACCATAACTTCTTATTCTCCCCCCATTGCAGTTGTGCATTTAGTTCGAACCTGTAAAGAAAGGCGTCTATATCGTCCTTCTGGTCGTCGAACGTAGGCAGCTTAATCCGCACACCACTTTTATTTTGTCCCTGCCGCTCAACTGTTTCCGTTGGCGCATTCTTCTTGCTTTCCAATTCCGCAATTTTTACTTGCGCCTCTATCTCCTTTAACTTTAACTCCCTTTCCTGCTGCTGAGCCTCTTTTTCTCGCTCTCTATCTTTAGCACGCTCATCGCGCAGCTCGGCCTGCTGCTCCCTAATCCAGCTACGCAGCTCCTCTCCCTCCAGGCCAAGTTCGTTACCCAACTTCATTAGCTGCTGGAGCTCCGCCATTTCACGGATTTATAATTATATAATTTGAAGTATAATAACTGTCTGTGCAGCTACCATAAACGACGCGACCCGAGACCTGAAATTATGCCACTACAATAACAACCACTATTTTCAAATGCAATTCAGAAAAATACCTAACTGAACATTCTATAGCATACTCTCTAACTAATTCTATGTTCATAAAATGTATAGCACTATTAATAATAAAAGAGAATAGCAAAGACAAGAATGAGAAAATTCAGAAGAAGGACCACAAGTACATCAAGGACAACGAACCAGACTAGGACAAAGACTTCTAAAAAAAAATATATAATGGGAACAAAAAATGCAACCTAACTACGCCGATTACACTACAAGGTACGAACAAGAACAGAGCCTGAAAAAAAGAACGTATCTACAGATAGGTAAGAGACGGGACAAGAGAATACGTCTTCCTGCAGAACAGAGAAGATATCGACGCTACAACTAAACAAATAGAAAGCCCTAAAGACTGTTCACTGTGATGAACGCGGTTCCACGTTTAGCCCACCTCCCGAAGAGGATAAACTACGTTCACCACAGCAAACCCACTCCACCGCCCGTATAATCTATGACAACAAAAACAGCAAAAACAGAGAAAAAGACAGATTAAAGGAACAGCCCACAATCCAGGGCACAACATTTTTTTAGTTCCACTTAACTTTCAATTTTGAGTTTACTTTTCCCGTTTTCTCGGATCTCTGGCCGCTTGCCTCCTCAGGCTGGCACACACACTGTCTCTCTGAAAATTTAATTACACATTAGTACATATTTATAGCAATACATGCATCAATACATATTCATAAATATACATAAATCATATCATCATGAAATTCCCATTCATCCAACGAACAAAAGACAACAGCACAAATTCCTACCACAACAGAAATACAACTAGATATGACGAATACGCAATGTCAAAATGGCCACAGGTAACTAAACGGACGAGCCCCCACTGTCACAAATCCCAGACTGGGAAATGTAATAATTATGACAGGACAACAATCACGAACGAACAAGTATAACACTTAACAGAACAACCAACCAGACTCACACATTTATTATACATAAAAAATAAAGATATACGTGCATTACATTCTTCAGTTCAAATACCATTCAATGGTCAGTATTCCCGACATTCATTCTTCTACGGGTCCACAACCCGATAATACTTTCTAAAATATGCTCTGGCCTCAGCCTCACATCTATATATGTACTACTTGCGGGCCTCTCTTATTGGCTCCTGCTCAACCTAATCTCCGTATCTCAATCTCCCCTCGAGGTCTTAATAGCACATTAATATTTCAATAGCACATTATATTCTCAATGGCACATTAACATCTTAATAGCACATTAACATCTTAATAACAACGTCCCTGTCTGTGGCCAGACTGCCACGACTCATGTGCTCCCGCTGTCCTGCGCGACAGCTTCACTCAGGCAGGCCTGTGGGTAGCCTTCTGCCCAACCCCGGCACAAGTCCGCTCACCGCGGGTGGCTTCTCTGCCCGACCCCGGCACCTATAAGAATAACATTACATTTCTATAACACCATACAATTACTATCCACTTCACCACTCATTACGAACTATCAAGCGTTCACACAATAGTCCACCTTTCACTCACCACACCTCTTACGGTAACACACCTCTACCGTACCACACAACACTCAGACTCGCTACGAATCCATGATCCGAACTTACATCTATCGCTCATTGCGCCCATCTCTATACACAGTAATCAATGACTTTCACTTTCCTCACATATAACTTATTTACATCATGGTCCTAGGAGAATATAGTACATCAATCATCATAATTATCAATCACAGTTCAACCTACCAGTCATCACTGGAAAACACACAACAATCTCCCGACTGCTCTCTTCACGTCTGTCCCCTTGGACTTTCTTAACTTGCAGTGACTTTTCACTACACAAGATTTACCTCATCGCCTTCACTTTACTCACATCTTGCACGCTTCCACGCTAACTAACAGAAGTCAATACAGGTGAGCAGCCTCACTATCCCGTGAGTCCATCCTACACTTCCATGCCCCTGTAATCCTTGAATCTCGCTCACTCCACTCGTGACATATTCATATGCCTTTGGAGAGAGGTAGTGCATTGTGATGGCGAATCTGCTCACAGTGTTGTCACATTGTCTGGCATTTTTATGCACTTTTCTTTGTTTGAGTAGATGCTTAAATAATATCAAGCTTAAGCCTTCACATGCCTCTTCGAGAATTTCCTGTGCTCCTAATTCAATGAGGTTTTTATTCTTCAGGTCCTTCACTATGTCCTTCAGTTTACTCATTGATTTGGTTCTGCGGCGCAATTTTTCCCGTACCTTCTTACACTTCTCCTCCAGTTTCTTCATATGCTGCTTGGCGTTGGCAACTTCTTTCTGGGGATCTGAGCAATAGCTATGATCATGATTTAGGCCATGAAGAATCTGCTCCAGGGACGGCTTTTTGGTTTTAGACATTATATGATTTTCTTTTGGTACTAGGGGCTTGCGTTCGAGCTTCCTTCTCTGAGGCAATGGTTGCTTTTGGATATGTTTAGGAAAATTGAACAACGAAGGCAAAGCATTCCATTTCAATTTTCTCCTGTGATCACCTTCATTGAAGTCACTTTTCAGAAAGTGATTACTACACAATCGATGATGGGATGTCGGCTTGAAGTGTTCCCGTCGGACAGCAACAACCCATTTTGCGAGTAATTCTTGGTTTTTCATGGGAAATCGGTGTAATGTCAAATCATGCTCTCTGTTTCCCGACCTCTTTGCTGTCTGGCGATTGGTGCAGCTATAAGCGGCACAGGATGTCACCATTTTCCTGCAAGATGTAAACAAAAAATACAATAGATAAGGCTAGTTTGTACATGGCAAGCTCAACATTTGGTGCAGTTATTTTAACGCCCTTAACTTTACCAAATGCAGCTTTATGAAACTAAAAAATGCAACTTAGCTATATTGGTTTTTATTTGTAGACTAGTATTAAAAACAACAAATGCATTCAGGTACCGACCTATGCTACAAAATAAATTTTATGATCACCATCCTTCGCCTACTTAAATGAATTTGTGAATGGCGCTGAGAGTTATTTGCAAGAATTCCTCTGTCAGTGTCTTTTGTAGCCTAATCTCACATGGATTATGGACATTTTATGCTGCTTTGGTATGTTTCGAAAACCCGAATCCTTACCTTTCAGAGGACTGCAAACACTAGAGCACAATTATAATTTATCTATAATCAGGATCACACTAAAAAGACAGATCTCTTCTTGTAAATAGTGCTTGGAATTTTCCCAGAATTTTGCAATTATGTTGGTTAATTAAATTATTATCAGTTTCCTCTGGTTAGCATTATTTGCAAGATCTTGTAAATGCTACTTTGTTTCTGATTATCTCTGTCTCAGCAGACTATCAGATCAACAGACTTAGTCTTTTGTCCTGTTTTACAAACTCTAGATCTATTTTTTTAAAAATATAATAGGCCTATATATCTTCATAGTTAACACTGACTGACTGAGGAACACCTACACTATCAGTATTAAGTCTATTTCACATATGAATTTCATCCTTGCCTCTATCACCTACTGTGCTAGCTCTTCATAATGGGCCTTTTTAATTGCTTACATGTCTAGCCAAAGCAAATGTAATTGTAAGCACACCTCTCTTAACTTTTTTTCCCCTCAGTACTCATATTCATCACTGAGCATCAATTGACATCAGACATTAATGTACTGTGCCAGATGTCCGGGCTGAGAATAATAAGTTGCACAGCCAAAACAGAAGTTACGAAAGCAGTTCAAGAAACGAAATCTGATTAGCCAAGCCACACTAGCTGTTCTGTTATCAATACCGTTATATAGCAGACAGTGATGCTGACTGCTGTACTTGGGTCAATGACGCCACGCTATTGACTGCTAGCGGTACGCGAGCCTGTTCCTCATTAAATTTGCAATAAACTAACACAAACTTTTGACAAACAACATCAGAAAGCCATTCTCATATAATATAGATCTAGTCTATATAAAAAATCTTGCCAGGCCCATTGTATTCGGTTAATTGCACCCACATAAATCTAGATCTAGATTAGATCATAGCGGTCAATGACGCGCTGCTACTGCTGGCAGAACGAGAGCCTGTTCCTCACTAACTTTGCAACAAACAGACTAAAACTCTTGGTATAAAACAAGATAATAAAACCAATCAAATAAATATCTTGTGATTCCTTACCTTTCAAATTGTCAGCTGGAGTTTGCAGTCGATCTTGAAACAATAACGATGTAAAAAAAAAAACGAAAGTGAAACTGCACAGGAAGAGTACGCCGTTTGCTGTTTATCAGGCTTAAACAATGGCGGCCGGACTTCCTGGGAAGCGTCGGTTTCCTTTCCTCCGACCAATGAGAGTCGGCGATCTAGTGTACTATATCTATGTGTCTAAGCGGTTAAAATGCCTGCTGGTTGCATTGCAGTTAACTGTTATGACAGGGGTGGAAAGGATGGACCCAAGCTGGTCAGATTCCCTCCCATCCGTGTAAACAAGGGAGAGGAAGTGAAAGAATTGACCAAACGTCTCCCATGTGCGTGAACACACGTGACATTGTTCACTGTAGTGAACTTTTTCTTAGCTCGCTGCCGATTGGTTCGCGACGCCTGAAGTGCTCACAGTGCAAATCAGCTCACGAATCAAAATCAATGCTGCCATCGCCATGGTGAAGCGTGGGTCTTGACAGCTAAAATGGCCGATATCCGCAATGAGCCTATACTCTTTGGTACAGATCTGCCTTCGCGCTCCTTACGGGGATTGCTAAGGTGGACTTGGCGTAGCGCACAAATGGTCGCTAGTCACCGCGAAAACCCGGTGGTATCTGTAAGCCTTTTCTTTAACAAAATAAATACACAAGATCATTGTCTATGTAGAAAATATCAGTCTCGATATGATAAAGAGATAGCAGAGTGTGTTTTGAGAGAATAAAACCAGCAGGCAAAAATTATCGTTCACTTGCACTTTAAACAAATTTAAGCACGTACTTACGGTATCAAGAGAAGGGAGTAGAAGCACCACAGAAATTTTTCATTTGCCGGATTTACCATGGACCATATGGTGCAAAACTGCAAATTAATGGTGCAGTAGAACCAGGGTCCACAAATAGGGACCCCACAATAAATGAAAAAATCATGTTTGCCGGCGTATAGGACTCGCTTTTTTTTTTTTGGCTGAAAGAAACGTGCACTAAGTACTGTTTCCAACGAGAAGTGGTTTCAAATTACATGTATGAAACAAAAAGTATATTTGTTTATACTTTGAAAAAATTGTAAAGTATATGGGGGTCATCAAAATCTTTTAAGTTCTTAGAGCCTCTAAAGGCCTTAATACGGCCCTGGCTCGCATCCATCGTCAATCCATACCCACAATTTTAAAACAATAACAACAACAGCAACAACAACAAACACATTATCCTGCCGAAGATACACGGATTAACGGACAAAAACTGAATATAACAAGAAAAACACAATGAAAGAAATATATTGGCTGAAAGAAACGTGCACTAAGTACTGTTTCCAACGAGAAGTGGTTTCAAATTACATGTATGAAACAAAAAGACAGCAGCAGCATCAATAATATTATAATGCTTCTTCATTAGTTCTCTAATATTCTTTCAATATTTAGTAGACACAAGTTTCATCTATCTTAATGATTATAATCTGTAATATATTTATACTACACGCATTAGGAGGAAATAATGTTACAACTCACAACATAATATACAATACAAGTCGGATTTTTACAGAATACAGTTTGCTGAATCAAATTGTGAATGAGCATACTTACTTGCATAAATTAGTAGCCAATGAATAGTAGCCCCAAAACAACAACAACAAAACACACACTCTCTCTCTTACTTCTCTGCATGTCGTCTGCATTCCTCATCCTACATAACTACTTGACTGTTTCGTTATTGGTGCAAAATAGAGATCAAAATATAATAGTGGAAACTTTTGAAAGCAGAGAGATGGGGGGGGGGGGAGAGACAGACACACACACACACGCACGCGCACGCACTCACGCACGCGCGCGCACATACACGCGCACACACACACACACACACACATACACACATACCCACATACACATATATATATATATACAGAGAGAGAAGGAGGGATGGAGGACAGGAGCACTTGTTTATCCCGGGCAATGTCGTGTACTACATCTAGTGTAATATGTAAAAACCATAAGCGGTGACATTTATCTTTCGTGATTTTATTACCAGTACGAAAATAAACATCAGCGGGTTGTCTAAGCATATTTACCTGCTATAATTTACAGTACAGCATACATGTACATGAATTATGTTCTCCATAGCATGGCAGTTTGACAGTGAGGGCGGCCACATCGATTACGGCATGGCTTGGGGATCAAATTTCTTTTTTATTTCTGTCCTTGTTCTATTCTTCTCTCGTTCTCTCTCCTCCTTCTCTTTCTGTCCGTCTACCTTTCTGACTTTCTCCCCCTCTCCCTTACCTTTTTCCAAGATTGTCAAGAGCAAGGTCAGTCGGGATATGGGGAAGATAGCCCTTCGACTGTTCAAGAGGCCAACTCACACTCGCACAGGCATACCATAATTACTCAAATAACACAAGTTATATATTTAGTCAGGCCTGTGGGGCCTTATTATTACAATATGACAATTCTGACTGCATAATACATAATAGTAATCATATAGCATCCGGGGTATAACTCCAATTAACTAACTAGCACTTTTCTAATTATAACTCGCAACCACACATATAAATTCAAGCAAATATGTTATACATCTGAACTTGCAGCCGTTATGGCCTTCTACTTATACAGCACAATTCCTTACTAGTATTCATGTCGAACTACTCGACATGGATATTTAACAATTCCTCACATTCCTTGCTACTCTATTATTATTAATCACAACACTATATAGCTACTGCCTTCATCCACTACACTCGGGTAAAGGTTCCTTAGATGTCTACACGATCAATCCTGTCGAACGAGATCTCCGGACTCGGGGAGTTAGTCCTTATAGCTGACAGTGGATTTCTTCTCTGTCAGGGTAGCCCTGTCTTCACTGGCTAATCGCTGGACCTTACCATTCTGCGCGCGCGAATCCAAATGACGCGGTTCGTACCCTTGGCCCGGTACGACAAGGCGTTGAACAGCTAGTTCTTTACGTTAGCTCTTTTGTCTTCGGCTGTTGTCTATGTTTCGTCTCCTACTTCAGACTCAGGAGAATGAGCCGAGGGCGCCTCACTGTGCAATGCCTACAGCCGTCTCTAAATAAAATATGGCGGATCAACCCTTTTATAGCAGAAATAACCCCGTGGAGCTTCCCTCCCTAAACGCGTGCTCCATGAGTTCACTTCTCCGTGCATTCCTAGCACAACCTACCGCCTCAGGGCGTGACTCCACTAATCCCAAAAATACCACTTTTTAACCTAAGGGTCCGATCACATCAAATACTACTCACTGGATCTCGGCCCGTGAACTCCCACACACCGTGAGCTCTATTGCCCAAACACAGAATTCTGCTCGTGACAAAGATAATAGACAAAGACGGATTTATTTGAAGGAAATCAAAATGTGACGAAAAACGACAACGACAATAACAACTATGCCGAATTCATAAAGTGCAAAGTTGAATTATTTTTTTTCCTCTGGAAAAGCAAAAACTTAGAGAAAAAGAGAGACACAGAGAGAGACAGACAGGCAGACGGACAAACAGATAGACAGACAGACAGACGGACAGACAGACAGAGGGACATAGAGAGACCGAGGCTGGTAGAGACAAGTGGGGGGGAGGGGGGATGTGTAGACCGGGACAAATCTGCTTCGTTCTCTCTCTCCCCCCCCTCCCCCCAACGTTCTCTATCTTCCTCCCTCCTAAGCTCTCTCACTCTCTCTCTCTCTCTTTCCTTCTGTGTCTCTATGCCCTCCCTTCCCCGTATTGCCATCTCCCTCTGTTCCTCCCCCTTCCCCCCTCCCCCTTTCCTCCTCTTGTACTATTAGGTTTATTGTTGTCGCCGTCACCATTCTCCTGCAATAAAACATAGTCGCCGCCCCCGGAACATTGTTGTATGTCAAAATCACAACTTTTCAGGAGCAGTAAAAAACTGTTTTATTTCGGTTGTGGACGTCGTACAGACACACTATTTATATCATTTTTTAATTATTTTTTTTTTGTAATTTCATGCTCCATATGACAACCACGTTGTATTTACAATATTTTATTCCAATTCTGAGGTATTTGACTTACAGTAATATGATTTTTCATTTCGTCCGTTAACACTATTGTAAGTCGTCATACAATCAAGCAGAGCTTCTTGATAGCTCTTGTAAGCCGACATACAACAGTTTTCTGGACGAAAAGTACAAAGAGCAAAATATGTAGGGCTATAAAAATTTAAAGGCACAATGTTTTATGTACCTAATCTAATTTTTCAAGCAGTAGATTTATAAATCTAAACCAGGTTTGATTAATGTTCAATAAACTTGAATAAAACGATAACGCAAAAATAAAAATGAACGGTAATAAAAAGATCAGACATAACTTAAACAAATTTATTAGCTAATAAACAATAAATAAACAATTCAAATCCTGCTTGAATGGTCCTCAAAGTTTTAACAGATCGTTCAAAAATGTTTACGTGGATCTTAGTTATTCACTTGTTAACAGTCATCCATTACAATGAAAAGTAAAAAATAAGAAATAAAAACTAACTGAACTTTATAACAAGTTAACTTGATTTAAAATAAGGTAAAATTCGATGTTTTCTGTCACAAGTATTCGTCATCACCAGAACTGCTTGCTTTTTTGCCGCGCTCCACCTCACTGGGCGACAGGCTGAAATGGAAAGGGTAGTAAGCGGGTGGAATGATTCCTGTATTGCACAGCTCTGTCAAACCCTTCACCTTCTTGTCATCAATTGGTAAGGGCTGTTTGTAAGCCAGTTTCAAAGGAGATAGTACTTTAACTTCAAAATCGATAGAACACCTAGCCTTCGCGCCCTTATCTAATTTTGGGTCGCTGAATTCAAATCTGTGCTCATGCTCAAAATAACATTTGATGAAAAAAAGAGGTATTTGAAATTTTTGCTTCAAGCCTGTGCTATTTTTACACGCCATGGGCCTGGCGGTTTGGGGTATGTGAGAAAAACAATCCCTTCCTGTGGCTACACGGCTGAGTGTCGTTGAAAGTTTACTGCAGCGGTAAAAGTGAAAAGTCGGACGACGGGCGAGAGAAAATGACTCGTCCGTTGTCGGTAGGTTGGTCTGAATCCGATCATAATAATTATGATTTAGAGAAATTTTGTACCGTTGTCGCTTGGCCGTTATTGCACGGCCGTTGTCGGCAGTTTGGTGTGATCGAACAGTTAGTCGTAGTGAGAACAGCGTCTGGGGTGGCTCAGCAGTTCTATCCTGACATGGCAGTTCCTCCCGCAGGTATTGCAGTCGAACCCCGAATGCAGACCTGACTCCTGAGCATGCTGCCTCTGTTCTCATTTCTTGGGTAGTCTCTTGCCTTCCAGCTGTCTGTTGCGTTTGTCCTCGCCAGTGTGGCACCCTTTGCGGTCGTCTGCAACCTGTTCCCAGCTATTTGGGTCAACACCGAGGAGCTTTCTGTCGCACTCACATACGTCTTTGAATCCTGGTGCTGGTCGGCCCGCTGGTAAGTGTCCCGCGGCCAGACCACCGTAAATAACTTCTTTTGGAATGCCGCCGTCCTTCATCCTGTAAACATGTCCAAGTCACCGCAGCCGGGGCTGACACAAGACAGAGGAGGAGATGTATACTCAGGGAACCAGAGTTCTCCAGCACAGCGACATCAGTGACCTTGTCTTTGCATTTCATGCCGAGGATTCGTCGAAGGCAGCAAATGTGGAAGCTTTCCAGTTGGTTGTCCTGCCTGGCATAAGTCCATCACGATTCACTGCCATACAGAGGTATACAGAGTCCTATACAGAATTACACGTATGCTTGCCTGCTCAATTCTTGCGTGGATAGAATCCGTCTTGTCTCTCTCACTTACTCTCGCCTAAGAATGCGTGTTGCTCAAGATTTGTCGTTTGAGCAGTATACCATAGCACAGAAGTGAAGTTCCCATTTCTGTTCTGTCCACGGCATGAATCGGACATAAGATCCGCTTTTTTCTTGCCCTTTTTTTCCCCAAAGGGTCCGCGCGCACTATCCCGTTTCGCCTGCTGCACGGCGTGCAAACGCAGATTTTTGCTTGCTTGGCAAAGAGTTGACCGTGCTGCTTGCCACGCGAAAGATTGGTTGCATTGAACGGTTAATTTTAACATAGTGCGCACGGGCCCTAAGCTAACTAAGTATTGTAAATGCGGGACTCTATGTCATTTGGCCCCCCTTTTGGAAAAAGTTTCATTCCACATGTTTCATTCCACCCTGTTGTGGGTTCATAATCAGATAATGCTTAGGTGATAGTCATTGAGCCTTCTCTTGTAACAAAAACTGCCTCCGCCAGTCTTTGGTACTTGCAGTACCTCCTCTAAACTGAAAGTGGCCAGAGCAACCATTGGGTCAACGTTCACAACTTTTTTTTTTAAGGGCTCAGATTGAAATGCGGTTTGCAATGTATTCATTTTGTGCATGACTCAGTGATTGCTAATAAATAGATACGTATATCTGAAGTATAACTATATACCTAAGCGAACACATAAGAATGATCTTCATAATTAGATATGGAGTAGTGGAGTTCAAGGAGAATAATCAGAAAGATGATGAATAAGTATGTATAATTGTGACATAAGATTACGTTGATAAACAAGTGCATAACGATATATAGCTGTCCATAAGGACTGTCCTCTGAAGTCTTTTATATATCCCAGAACTGCCAACTATTGAATTCTGTGTTGTCGGCTGTTCTCGAACCTTTCGGGTCTTCTCATTATCAGCTGACAAGTTTTACAGTTCAGTGTTTAAGCAGCTGATTTAATGAGAATTTAAAAAAAAAATGACATAAACAATATAAACCAAGGCTATTAACAATAAACTAAATAGATAAGTAGATAATTAGATAGATAAATAACTAGATAGATAAATACATGGTAAGGTAAAGAATTAATTTAAAAAATTATATAGAGGAGGAACAACGTTCACTTTTTCTTGTAATTGGTCTCGGCATGTGCATACTTGACTTGCGCTACGCACATGCTTCTTGTTGGCTTGAATCATCTCTTGTGATTTTATGGCGAATTTGTTGCATATTGAACACACTTCCCGCACATCTTTTTTTTTTCAGGGGGTGGGGGGGGGGGGCAGGGGGTCCCTGAAACCCTAAATTGAAATTGTGGTAAAGCACTTTTTTGTATCCTGTCAAACTTGCCACATGTTCAGCCCCCTCGTCCTCCCGTTTGTTTACATGTGCATTTCTTGGATGCTTCGACCGAGTTCAGGGTATTTTCCCTTCGTTGTCCGCCTGCAGTAGCGCGATGATACAGTAGGGAACTTGAAATATGGTCCCTAATTTCATCCCTTTTGTCACCCAGGTGCATGCTATCGAGTATCAAGTGTTCCTTTGTTATCCTTTTCAACCACTCCAAATTCATTCTTGTCCATCATAGAAGTGTCCGCCAGTGCGCCTGAAATGTCCAACGTGTCTAGATAGAACCTTTCGCATCTATTGCGCTCTTCATTAGAAGCCGGGAAATTGTATTGGCGGGAAAACTGTTTTCGAGTTTTTCCATCTGTCTACTTACATTTCGGTTCTGTTTCACACACTTTACCAGTAATAAAATCCCACCTTCTTTCACTGCTTTCTGAGCTCCAGAATGATTCTAATAAAGCCTGCCTTTGTTCTTCGTTGACTTTCTTATGGCATTATCTTTTGCAGGTATTACTGCTGTCGCGTCCGGCGTTCCGTTGTGGCACAAGTTTTCCTCTGGAACTTGTACATTCCATTCCTTTCTTGTATTGCTCTTTCTTGTGCTCCTTTTTGGCTTTTTCCTCCTGTCCGTTTTCTACTTTTGGATTTTGCGTCTTGGGCAAGGAGGTCAGGATCTTCACCTTGGGGATTGGGTTCTGCAGTTTGGGGATTGAGTTCTGCAGCTTGGAAATTGGGTTCTACAGTTTGGGGATTAGATATTGCAGCTTGGGGATTAGGTTTTGCAGCTTGGGGATTAGATATTGCAGCTTGGGGATTAGGTTCTGCAGTTTGGGGATTAGATATTGCAGCTTGGGGATTAGGTTCTGCAGTTTGGGGATTAGATATTGCAGCTTGGAGATTAGGTTTTGCAGTTTGGGGATTAGATATTGCAGCTTGGGGATTAGGTTTGCAGCTTGGGGAGTTAAATTCAGATGCAGGAAAACAGAAAGGGACAGGAAACAGGCCAAATAACCTGTTGTGTAGTGAGAGATTAGGTCACGATGTCGTAGGAGGACACGATAGCTACACTAGGGCTATTTTTAGAATGCTTCAAAGCGTCCGGGAAAACTGTGGTATGTCGACTTACAACTAGCTGTCGTGCTGCGCTGACTGTTGCATGTCGACTTGCGTTATTCTTTGTGGCGATTTTTTGTTGCCAAAACATAATCGACTGAAAAAAACAACAGCCGGTGATTCGGACTGCGGTATGTTTTGTAAAATGACAAGCGAGTATCGGAGATAGAAATACACAATACCACTTCCGTTAGTCAAGATACAAGATTGACTCAAGGTACCAGTATTGTTTCATGTTGCCCCCTGCTTAACACGGGGAGGTGTATAACAGTTAAGGTAATTTGCAGCATGTTATGAATAGGAACAGTTAGGTGATATGAACTGCCTCCTTTTAAAAAACCAAACGGCTACAATAGTTAAGAAAAAAAAAACAACTACATGTGATCCGTCGAACACTGAATACTAAAGTTTAATAACGTATGATGGAATGAATATTATCTTAGAAAGGCACAAGAGGAACACACACCTATGCAAATGAATAGCCACACGAGGGACATACACATGCTGAACATTCACCACCATTCACTCACATGACTCTTATATTTATATTCATTCGCACATAAAATTCCCCAACCGGCTTAACCCTCGAGCTGGCCCGAGACCTATCTAGTGCGTTCGGCAGACCTTCAAATCATCCAATCACACAAAAAAAACATGTCATCGGGTGGCACCATCTCAAGGCAAACCTTGCGTAAACAAATCGGATATTATGGAACGTTGTGGAATGTATCGAAAATATCAAAGCAGGGCAGGCCTAGGTCAGCACGCCGCGAGACATCAAAGAAAAAAAAATCCTTACGGAAAGGGATGAGGAAGGCGAGCCTAGCGCTGGTAAACAACGGGGGGGGGGGGGGCGAGGAAGGTGTAGATAAGATGGGCTGAGCTCGGCTATCGACACCACGAATAGCAGCAGGAGGGGAGAGAGAGGGTGGCCTACAGACGCTACAAAGTGGAAGTAGGATTTTTGTCAGGATAAAATGGAGGTTTTAGGAGGTTCCGCTAAAAATATAAAATGATATTTATTTGATAAAAATTAAATCATATCATGGATATTTATAAATTCACTGGCATTATTCTGTAAGCAATTTGTTTCAAAACTCATCTCGTGCCGACTTAATTGTACCTGACAGAACGAATACCGAAGGACGAAAGGGGAATGATCTAGAAAGTCTGTATAATCTACTTTCTTCTTTCATGTCCATTTTGCATTTCTTTCTGGGAGGGCAACTGCAGCTAATTGAATGTTTATCAGATTCAGTCTTGTTCCTTATCCCGGGTACATTCTTTTTCTTTTTCGGCGAGGGGGTGGGGGGGGGGGGAGTTTTGATAAGTTTGAGTTTGGAGAAAGCCTATCGACAAGATTACCGACATAATGTGCTAGAATGATAGGACAAAAGAGAAATCTACCAGAAGCACCCACCATTACCCGATCTTGAGAGCAAATGAACCGAACGGAAAGTTCTTTAAAGAGAATAAGAAAACACTTCTTGAGTATCTACCACACCGAAGAAAAAATAAACTAGGTCAAACGGTTTATTATTAACAACAACAACAACACACGTACACACAGGTTAAACAGACAGACAAACTGATGAACAGACAGGCTGATCGACACCTTTTGGCTATTCCTGGTGTGAAATTACCCCCTACCACTTTTACCAAGTTTTAAAGTCAGCGGTTTGATCCTCTTCAAATAATATTGGTAAAACATAATAATAACAATATATATCTTCTGAGGTGCCCAACTTTTCCCGGGATAGAATGAATTTTAGGTTTTCAATTACTAAAACGGAAAGGGGAAACTGGGAATGTCATCACTTCCATCATGCATTCTCTCCCCTAGCGACGTCAACGATTCATTCGTGTATCAGCAAAATGTTCAGGGTGTTTGTCACTGGTGCCATTGATCTTTAACAGCACAATTATTTTTACCAGAAAATTCACCATTGCCAATTATGTTCACTTCTAAATTGTAGGGGAATCTATGCTCCATACTTAAGTTAGACACGGGTATACATGTAGATGTATATTCTGGATGTCTCACTGACTTTGAGCAGTGCTTATACTAGATCTCAGAGTGTGGCTTGTTCATCTTGTCCTTCATAAAATATCTCTACTTCCTAGCGTTCTGTCCGATAGATGGAATCTGGAACATTTTTTATCTTTCATTTTCGTTTTCCATACCACATGCATTATCCTTTTCATCATTTTAAAAATACTCAGTTAGAGAGACAGAAGGGGGGAATAGAGAGACAGAAAAGAAAAGCAAAATCAAATAGCAAAAAAACTGAAGTGAGTAGGGAGCATCAGACAGAGAGAAGGAAAAGGAAGGAAATAATTTCAGACAGAGAGAAGGAAAAGGAAGGAAATAATTTCAGACAGAGAGAAGGAAAAGGAAGGAAATAATTTCAGACAGAGAGAAGGAAAAGGAAGGAAATAATTTCAGACAAGCAGAAAAATTAAACTAAAAAGGAACATGAAACTGAGAGAGGGAGAGTGAGATAGAGAGAAAGGCAGAGAGAGGGAGACACAGAGAGACCCACAGAGAGAGAGAGAGAGAGAGAGAGAGAGAAAGGGAGGAGAGGGATACAGGGAGAAACACAGACAGAGAGAGAGACAGAGAGAGAGAGAGAAAGAGAGAGAAGAGAGAGAGAGAGAGAGAGAGAGAGAGAGAGAGAGAGAGAGAGAGAGAGAGAGAGAGAATTTATGAATAAATTTATATTGATGTTGAACTTTCACGGCCAATAGCGTTAAAGACCTGTGGTTTCTCAGGGTCATCGTCTTTGACCCTGGCAGGCGGCAATTGAGAACAACTTTTAACTGGCCTTAAATTTTTTATCATACTCTGGGCCGATCCAGCTTGATAATAGAATGAATATAATGGAATGTCTCTTTATTAACTGGCCAACTGTATAGCTCGGCCGTTAGACTACATGCAGATTTACCGAAATGAGCCTTAATGTCATGTATCTGTTCATCATTAAGTTGTGAACGTTGAGTCACTATATATAAGAAGCTGGTAAGGTCTGAAGCTGTGAATATATTTATGACAACACGACTACATCGTGATATGAGCCTATTAAAATAATACCCCCAAGCAGATTTCAGGAAAGAAAGTTGGAAAGGTGAAGAAGTGATATTATTAATCAACTTTCTAATTTCTAATCAAAGTCTAATACTAATTTTTTATAGTTTTTTTTATCCCCCGTGTAGTTTCCTTTCCTGCTTCATTACTCTTGTCTTGTCACCCTGAATATTTCTACACTTTTTCATAAGCTTAGATAGATACCCTCTCTGGTCCGATGTCTCTGAGAACTTCATAACTTTTAACTTTATACTAATTCATTCACTTTAAATATTAAATCAATCGATTTCACCCTTTGTGATACTCTTGGTACAGCCTCTACTCCGTCTCATGTCCCCGGACGTGAAACGATGAAAATATCAGGGTTTACTTCAGGCCACTATTGAATCTGTGTTACCCAAAATGTGAGTTGGCACTCGATACTCGCCCTGTCAGTCTAGCAGACGATAAATGCAGCGGAATCCTTTGGCTTTGTATTTAACGAGCGATTGCACCGTATTGTTGTACTATGTCTTGGATACCACCACATTCACTGGTGTTGGCACGGCGAAGGAAATGCACATGAATTCAATCAAGCCACAGAAAATATTTCATTCTTTCATCAAGTGACAGTATAAGAACTATATCTTCTCCAAAGCAATCATAATAGAAATGTATACAAACTCCTAAACGAGAAATATTTTTACTTCTCTAATTACTTAAAATCTGTAGAGAAAACAACTAATTCTGACAAAGTGACATATCACGTGACAAAGAGAGAAAAACATGCCTATTACTGTAATCCCCTTTTCATCATCATGATTAAGAAAAAAAAAGAAGACCATTATTATTGCTTTTAGAAATGAAAATTTCTATTGTAACAATCTCCAATTTAGACATGGCTATTGATGGAAATGTAAGGGTGTCCTCACTTTGATCAGAAATTGTATTGGAAAACAATGGTGAGAAATCCACAGCTAAAAACTTGTGAAGTGGCACTGCAAGGGAAATTTTCCATTCTGTGGGAGCAAGAAAACAAACATTTGATCAGTTGTCATTGAAATGAATTTATTTCATTGCTTTGTTTCCCGTTACATTAATTTATCAAACTGAAGGAATACATGTACTGCTCTCAAGCCTTTGATCTAACACGTCAGAGTAAATCTGAGATTTCCATGTCTGGGTGGATACTTAGATAGACTCAACGGGTTCAAAAAGAATTTTGAGGACTACATTTACGAACAAGCTCTCATATTTCCATCTCCGAATGAATTCTTTGATAAAATAGAATTTTTACATGCATTATAATTATATATGTGTGAATAAATTCTTACATTTCCATGTGCGAATGAATACTTAATACATACTGGTCCGAAAGAATTCTTAGGTCTGACGAATAAATTCTGTGATTTCCACGCCCGGGTGTATTCTTTGATAGAATCTGCAAGCCGAAAAGAATTTTATATGCATATTATATGTAAGAATAAATTCATACATTTCCATGTCTGAATGAATTCTCTGACAGAATATGGCGGTCCAAAAGAATATTTAGATCTACACGTTCGTATAAAGTTTTAGATTTCCATGTATGAGTGAATTCTTCTACATTTATACAGGTCAGAAAGAATTTTTAGATTTGCATACGTGGGAATACATTCTTAGATTTTCATGACCAAATGAATTTACAGGTCCGAAAGAATTCTTCGATATAATTTACATGTCTGAAAGAATCTTCTATACAATTTATATGTCTCTTAGAATTCTTAGATGCATTTATATACTAGTAAACTCTTGGATTTCCACGTCTGAGTAAATTCTTCGGTAGAATCTATTAGACTGAAAGATTTTTTAATCTGCATGTACGAAAAGATGCTTAGACTTCCATGACCAAGTAAATTCCTGTTGTAGGTCCAAAAGAATTCTTACTCTCACTAAATGATTTGGTATTCGTTCGAAAAGTAAAAATCAGTTTTTGGCTCACCTCTAGTCTGACACTCATCTGTCTTGTAGTAGAAGAGATGAATGATCAAGAAGAATGCTCTCTGCATCTTCCTTTTCAAGTCATACCATTTGCCATCATCCAACATGGGATCAATTTCATTTACAAGGCCAGTTGTACTCTTTGAGATTACCACCAGAGAGTATAGATTTAGAGAGAGAGGGGAAACTAGCGCGTGAATTCCGTGACAACAGTGGGCAGGAGAGCGTGATCGAGATAGAGTAGGTAAACAAAGCCACGTGTTGTAGGCTAAACCTATTTTCTGAAACCAATCAGCTGGTACAGGAAGTCACGTGACGTGAGAAAGATGGCTAAGTATACGTAAGACTGATCGAAGATCCGCTTGAATTGCACGACTTCTCTATCGTCAACATTATCGGTTTTTGCGATCTGTTGAACGTTTAACACAAATGTGATAATAACTATAATCATGAACCGAGGAAAGGCAGACTGCTGTTCGGTGATCGTTTTGTATTATATAAAATTCCAAGCCAACGACAACCAAGCCCAAGGCTTCACAGTCTCCAGTCGAGTGAAGGCAGAGATGAAGAAGAGGGAGGCATATGACGTGACCGTATGGATTGACAACAACACTGTCACCTCACCTGTCACCTGTCGGCTTCATCGTCATCGATGTTAGCTGCTACAGTGGATGTCACGACAAAATCTCCTCCACCCAATCCTGTCCTTAGCTTTCCTAGTTAGTTCACTTATTTCCAGCTGGCTGACTTTCTTGATGTTATCGTGATATGTAATGGGTGGTCTTCCTTGTTTTCTCTTTGTTTCTGTCTTTCCTTGAAGGATTGATATCATAAGGGCCGTGCTTTTGTTTCGGGCCGCGTGGCCGATGTATGCAAGTCTTCTTTTATTTATTTCAGGTGTTATTCTTCTGGTGGTGCCAAGCTGTTCTAAGATGCTTGTCACGAGCAGAGTTAGGGTCTTGGGGATGTTACGACTGCACGAGAGGCAGCTAACTCACACTCGGACACAACCACACAAGAAAAGTATTAAATAACTAGAGCGTATATATGTCAGGCCGGTCAGGCCATAGTTTACATAAATATTAATAACAAAACAAAAGACAATAGGGGTATATATTCAAACCAAAAAAACTCTAATTAATAACTTAACCAATGATATTCATGTAACTAGGGAGGTACTGCAATCAATAGCAAATAGGTATATTATACGAAACTAGATATCAATTTAAAGTGACAGTTGAGTCGCCACTGGCCAGTCGCCAGGCAAACTCTCCACAAATCATACGGGCTTGAATGTTAGGAGAGCCCAGTACGTTCAAAGCCTACAGAAGCACTCTTCGGCTTGTAGGTAATTTAAGCAGTTGCCAAAAGACTATATTTTATGCACAATCACTATTCAATTCATCAACAATGTGCTATATTATTCCAATCATACTATGGCAATAGATCTATGATACAGGACACTCGTGGTCGAGTGCCAGCTGGGGTTTCCTTAGTCTTCCTATGAGGCTGTAGTTCTCTCTCTATCTCCGATCTCTATTATGCTTGAACAAATAAGATATATTACCATTGGTCACGCCTACTGGTAGGCGCGAACATCAATATAGCGCAGCGTGGGCTTTCAAAGGTCAGCCCACTCAGACCTTTCTTTCTAGAGCTCAGTCAGTCCGTTAGCAAGGACTTCTTGTCTTCAAAGCACACAGTTCAGGTACTGGTCAACCGGAGATACTTCACGACACGATGCTTCTGCTCGTCTGTATTCACCAAATCTGAACGTTACACGATGTTTTATACTATCTGGCTACCCAGCGTGCTAGTCCGCTGGCCCAATTAGTTCAGCTATCTCATAGGTCGAAACCTCCCACCATTTTAATTGTAGTAATACGTCTGCACTATTCTACCAGCCAGTTAACGTGCAAAAACTTGTCTAGTCATACTTAACAATGTCAACTATCCCCACCTTGTTTCACCCCTACTCCATTACTTATTAATCACGAACATTAAAACCGACAAGCGTGTCTCTAACAGTTTAACTTTACATTTATTTACTCACCAACTATAATTCGCGAGGGCCGTTCAAGGCCACCAGCCAATTTCTCATGGCCCTGGTAAAACAACAACAACTCACTCTCTGCGTGAGTTTTAACAACATCGGAATCATGACAATGCTTGTATTTGTTCTCCTTTCTGTCCAACTTATTCTGAGTAGCCTTCTGTAAAGCCACATTTCAGCTGCCTCCAATCTTGTTATGTCTGCCTTTTTGAGTGTCCAGGCTTCACAACCATATAGTAGGACTGGCCAGATCAAGCACTTAAGTATGTTCACTTTGAGGTCCGTTGGTGTGCCTCTATCCTTCCAAATGTTGTTTAGTTGAAACATTTTGTGTTTTGCCATTCCTATCCTTGTTTTTATGTCCTTTGAGTAAACCTAAACTAGCTTTGGATCTAAGTAGGCTACACTATTTTTGTAAACTGTGTCACAGTTATGAATAACGGCATCCTGCAGAACACATGTGCATGTGGCTAGTCTAAATTAATGACATTACATAGATCTAGATCTAGATTCTAGATGATATAATATATATATGTAGATCTAGATCTACATGCACAGGCACAACATCAAGATCGATATGTAAGTAGGCCATTGCTACTGACTGCTACTGATTTTAAATAATAAGTGAAACTGTATGTGGCAGGCTATAGATTTCAACCATCACTTTGTAAAATATAACCCAGACTGATGATGATGGAGTTTGGCTCATTCGATTTAGAAAATGAAAGTTTTGAGGTTCTGGCCTGTCTGTAGACAGTGTTAGACTACTCAAGGCTACTGTCTGCGCCCACTGTAGGGCTGTAACTACTGCAAGTGTAAGCTGATACTAACAGGATGCAATGTACAAATTGTTGAGATTTAGAGTTGGTTGTGCATTTTATTTTTATTGGAGATATAAGTGTGTCATATTAAAATAATTTCTGGGGAGGAGCTTTTGGCTTTGAGTTTGAAATCAACCAGTTTTATGTCTTGTTGAATGGTGTAATTCTCTGTAAAAGCTTCCTATTACATGTACTATGAAGTTAAGGGCGAGGCACCTGAAATATTCCCTGCAATTCATGTAATCACACTCTGTGCTGGAAGCTCTCTATGCATTCTCCTATTAAAAATATCGTCATCAACTTCAGATGTTGTTTCTGATCCACAGTTTGAGGCAGAGGACAGAATGAAATGTTTGATTAAAAGCATATTTGTTCACTGATTTACATGTTCATGTATAATTGTGGTTTTGTGATTAAGTAGCAAAGTAAATTTATAGATTAAAATCAATATGATATACTTAATATTAGATGTGCAACAGGGATGACCCAATTTTAGAGATAGTTTACAAAAGAATAATTTTTTGTTCTTGGCTGCAGGACTAAAAATACCTTATAATTTTGGTAATACATGTAGTAGCAATGAGGTGTGTACAACGTCAGTCAGGTGCTTGTGTAGTTGGTCTCCAGACAACACATACATGTACATGACCTTGGTTTTCTGTTAAGTGTGTTACTGTTTGGAACTAGTGTAGAAGATCAGTTGATACAATTTTAAAGGATATTTTCATAGCTCCAATATCTAAAGTTTATCAGCCAGAATGTTTTATATCCAAAATTCATGGTAAAAGATCATTGATACTTATGATAGCCAGCGGACAATCCATGAGAGTGGTACACAGTGCCTGTCCTTCATAAATTAATGAAAAAAATTCATACCACATTCGTGATCTATGGGATTATTGTAAATTATCTGAAATGTCATTTTGGCTACAGATTTCAAACTAGTTTTTCCATTCTGGCTGTTCAGCTGTGATTTCTTTCTCTCATGTAATAACCTATTTCTTTCAATATTGTTTTTAACAGGTCACTAATGCAGAGTGCAAATGCCCGGGTGGGAAGCAACCGGCCTGCTGCAAGCATGTCTTTGGTTTACTGGTAGACTTATAAGACTACAGCAGGCTGCAGCTATACAAAGCCCCTACTGAAAAGCTGCAACAGTGGCCTCAGCCCAAACCCACCCCCGTGCCGATAATGAAAGTGAAAGACGTGTACACAGAATCTGAGCCATCATTTGACTGTACTGTGAACACCATGGACTGTATGGGGAGTCGTCTCCATCCCTTGCAGTAGACGAAATATTTTACAGCAGCACATCAACACTCCCAGTCCCAGCCGAAGATGAAGGGGCTGTTGCAGGCAGCACAGTTGAGTCCCTGTCCCTGGATGCTATCCTGTATTACCAGAAACACATTAAAATGAGTCTCGCTGAAATACAGGCCCTTGAATTTTCAACAATGCCTCCCAGTGGCATGCCGAAAGGCTGAAAAGGTTGACAGCATCGACTTTACATCGTGTGGTCTACAGGCAAGGGGACTTTTTGAAGTTGGCACAGGAGCTTTCAAAACCAGGATGAGACTTAAGTGGCACTAAGCCTATTCAGTTTGGGCGCTTAAATGAGCCTTCCATTAAGAATGTTTTGCGGTTCAAGTTCAGGAACCATACATTTAGGAGCACAGGTCTTATTGTCAGTCAGACACATCCGTATATTTATATATGCTGCCTCTCCTGATGGCTATCTCCATAATATAATGATGATACCCCATGATTGTAGAGATCAAATGTGTTTACAATAAAAATCTTGATGTTGATTTAAGGAAGCTGTGTGAGGAGAGGAAAGATTTCCGTCTGTCATACATTGCAGACTCTGATGTTTTCAAACTCAAGAAATACCATAGATATTATTTACAAATTCAGGGTCAGCTTTTTGTGCTAATGTGTCAAAATGTTTGTTTTGATGCATCATCAGCTGAAGCCTTTGCACATGGAAATAGTAATGTTTGATTATGAGGGCTGGAAACCAATCCTTGGGAAGCTGAAGCAATTTTATTTCAATTATTTCCCTCCACAGTTTGTTTGAAGAAGGAAAGAATTGGTGTCTGACTGTCGATGAGACCAGTATTATTATATAAATTAAAACTACCAGTTCAGCTGTGTTTGTTTTTTTCTCACCTTAATTAAATGTCAGTTCTCATCTTCAACTGATTACTTGGATTGAGTTAAGTATATTGTATGATAAAATTGATATGATTTCTAATCTATGAACATGATTGCTTTGGAGAATGTGGTATAATTATATGAATATGCCTCTTAATGCATTATTGATTGGGTGATTTGAGTGCATTCTGGGAAAATGTGTCCTCTTGATATCTGTAATGATTTAGAAGGTATTGTCTGGTGGCCACAGAAATAATATGACATGAACATGAATATGAAATGAACAAAATTGTTTATTTTGCAGCAATGACTAATTCAGCTGAAAAATGAACAGGGAATAGTAAGAAACAATAAATTATAATATCAATGGTCATACATTCAGAATAGAAAGAGAAAGCATATGTGTAAATTTATGAAAATAATTTGCTCATACAGTTCGAAAGTTCCCTTGAGTCAGAAATTTGATTTTGATATTTTAGTTTGCCAAGTTTACTTGTTTAAATTGTAATTTTATTTATTCTTTCTTAAAAACTGACTTGTATTCATTCTGTAACTCATTTTTTTCTCATTTTGCCCATTTATGTTTCACCCTTTTTTTTTTTACACACTTTTCTCTTTCATCAAGCTCAAATTGTTGTTTACTTGACAAAAAGAATGCAGTTTATAATCTTATACCCCTTTTTTCAAACTCTGATCCAAGCACTGTGAATCCTCTGTCAGCTACTGCTAACACCAAATCACCAGCTTCCAGCTTGTCCATTAAACCACATTTCAGAGTTAGTTCCTTGTCACTTACACTGCCATTCCAAAGGTCAGATATAAAATTCACAGCACCACAAGGTGCAGTGCCAATGAGAGACTTGTAGGTATTATGGTTTTTATAGTTACTTTAGCTTGTTTGCTGAAGTTCAGGTTTTGATGGTTTCTGTACAAAAAATTTTGTACAGTCGATGATAAGACAAGATGGATAAAACATTTTAAAATGCAGGGGCACGAAAGACTGTATGGTGTGCTTTGAAGGCCAGATTGAGACTGCTTTGCCTTTGTGATAAATTGCATGAATGCAGTCATTCAAATTATTGGAGATTGTGGTTATACTAACAATAGTAACATCAAATAACAGAGCAAGCATACTTTCACTCAAACCTTGTCTCAGTCTTAAAAAGGTCATGAAGAAAACATTCATTGGTGTGAGTGCAGCATTTTTCCTATTTATTAGATAAGACAGTTTGTAAAGTGAAAAAAGAAAACATGGTTTGAACAGTAGATGAAGTGAAACCGGTGACTCGCTTCATTTGTTCTGGTGGCAGAGTCTTAAAGGTGAAACGCTTGGGCTGTTCTACTTTTTGTTCCAACATGCCATTGGCATTTTCAAGCTGAGTGCACCTGACCTGTAGCTCCTCTTGTTCTGAATAATAGATTATCAATATCATGATATGTGAGATCCTGTGTAGTAAATTTGGCTTCAGAAGTTCGCTTTCTCTTTTCACCATCTTGAGGCTTGTCTTTTTCACGAGGAGCATGTCTGAAATGAAAGATGATTGTAAATTCAAGTTTTGTTTTCTACTTTCTTGTTTATTCTCATTCATGTAGTTTTGAGAAAGGTACAAATATAATGTTGTATTTAGGCAAAGGCCTAACATGACCACTAAAAGGGCTTTTATTTTAGTTATGACTTGAGTGTTTTCTCTGTCTGATGAATATTGATGTCTTTCTTTACTTGAAAAATACTCCAGATCTGCCAATTAAATGAAATGATTGAAATCCAGATATCAGTTTAGCAGGCAGCTTGAGAGCAACAAGACAAAAACAATGTAACCTTTCTTTGTTTGTTAGATAGATGCACTTCTCTATGTATAACAAGATGTTTTTACTGCACTGTAAAGTGTTTGGGTAATGTTGTTCGATTAATTTCTGTAAGACAATTTATTGCTTTGTAAACTTTTATCATGACCACTATCGGAACCACTAAAACCAAACTGAGCCAGCCAATCAATCACATCATTATAATGAAGTATTTTGTAAACCATGTCATGTTGACTATGTGTGTGCTTGTTAAATCATAATTTATGCCTGTAATGAATACTTGAAACAGAAAATTAAATTTTCATTTGATATTGCCTCTAGTCTTGTGCATTAGGAGTTTTTAAATGTTGTTTCTTTTTTCATTTGTTTTTTTTTGGGGGGGGGGGGGGGTTGTGATTATGCTTAAGAATTGCAAACAAAATTTATTCAATACACTCTAATCCTTAAATGATTAAACTTTAAAAGCTTTGACCACTAGATTAACTTCCACCAATCCAACCCATTTTCCTCAAAGTGGAGTAGAACAAAATACTTGGAAGAAAACACAGAAGGAAGAAGGGGGGGGGGGGGAGTGCTGGTGAACCCAAATCTTTCCATGAGGTGCGAAGATTAGATCTAGGGACAAGGACATAGGGTACAAATTAAATATACAATATAAATCATGCAGAGGTTTGATATTGGCTTGTTCAGCACCGATCTAGGCCTGCTCCCAAATGAAAACCTCACTTTCTCTTCTTTTGAGTCTGAGTACAATGAGGAGCCTTGTTCTAGATCTAGATATAGATCTATAACTTCTGTCAAGTATGACAATCTTCCGTAGGGGGGCGGGGGTGCACAAAATGCATTGAAAATAACAATACATTAAATCTTCCACCCAGCTTGACTAAGGATGAGAAGACATGTCATTGTATCTGATTAGAGGCAAATTAGCTCCTCTAATACACTGTAGTAACATCAGTACTAGAAGTCTAAATCTGGTATCAGAAAAGACCCGGTAAACTGATCTCCTTGAATGTAGGCTTGATATCAAAGAGCATGGTCTAACTGATTAGAATAGATCATTTGTAAGCAAGATCCAAAAGCACAGCCGTATCTGACTAGAATAATCATTTTAGTAGAGGGTAGGCTTGGATCAGAATGCATTAGACGACCACCAGATCTTGAAACTTATAGTGGCCTAGACTTACGATCGAAGACGAAAATCACAGGCCTAAGCCTCTGAGACCAAAACTAGATCTAGATCTAGATCTAGATTCTAGCTTGTGTCTCTGTCTCTAGTGATTGTATCACTACTCTTTTTTTAATTAGACTAAGGGCTCAATGGGTTTATTAGTCGTAGTAATTGTTGTGTTCAGCCGATTATATTATTCGATTACTACCGATTATTATGGGAGTCGATTAAAGTACGAAACGAAAAGGAGGGAAGAAAGAAACAGTCCTAGAGTAAGCATCATGGCAGCGAGGGTCGTCCTGTGTTAATAAAATAAACAAACAAACCAGCAAAGCACAGGATACAGTCTTATGTTGATTTAATTCGTGTTGACTGTTATTGAATTCAATTCGAGTGTTCTTCAGGCAATGACAAGAACACAACAATGGCGACGAGGGCAAATTCTAAAAGTGGATTGCACCCGTTTAGCATTGAAGACCCCAGCACTCTTGGACCAAGGTGGGAAAAATGGTTGTTCGCATTCAATCTCTATGCGGATGGCAAAGGACTGATTGTCGAAGAGACCGATGCAGGTAACAGTAGCACAGCTACACCTAGATCTACAGCACAAGCTAAAATCGAAAAACAACGTAGGGCTCTTCTGCTTCACGAAGCTGGCCCAGACGTACAAGACATCGTTCTTACTTTGTCACCGAACGCCACTGCTCCAACGTCACTCAAGGACACCGTGGACATGCTCAATAGCCATTTTACACCAAAAACAAATGTGCCTTATCAAAGAAATGTGTTTCGGGAGGCAAAACAAGAAGTTCATGAGACAGTTTTGCAGTTTACAACCCGTCTACGAGAATTAAGTAAACACTGTGCATTCGCAGACAGAGATGATCAAATCCGCGATCAGATCGTTCAAAAGTGTAGGTCAGATAGACTACGAAGAAAATTACTAGAAAAAGGCACAGACCTTACCCTTCAGTCAACATTAACAATGGCAGAACAGTTCGAGTCACTCGATTCACAAACAAAAGCAATGTCACTCAGCGACAGCATCAGAGCCGTCAGGCCCAGGCAAGGCCAAGGGTCTAGACCTAGATTTAATAGCGGCATCCACCACAAGGAGAAAAAGTTCCATACTAGTAGTGCAAAGGCAGATGCAACATGCTATCGTTGTGGTAAAACAGGACATTTTGCCAAGGACGTAACTTGTCCCGCAAATGGTAAAACATGCAGTAAATGTGGGGGACGCAATCATTTTGCAATCTGTTGTAAAACCAAAAACCTTCACTCACTGAGGCAGCCCACAAACCCAAATAAGAAAAAGGAAAAGGTTAGCTATGTCACAGAAGAAGAACTAGAAACACCAGATGATTACGCTTTCGCTTGTGAAATTGAAGGTTCAGACACTGTCCCTATCAAAGTTGGTGGAGTGAAGACTCAGGTGTTGATAGATTCAGGCTCATCAGTGAACATTATCAGCCAAGAAACTTGGGAAGAATTGAAAGCCAATAAAATAAAGTGTGAATCAAAGAAAGGTGGAACTGAAGTGTACGCATACGGACAAAGCAAACCTCTGAACATTGTAGGTTCTTTCTCTTGTGAAGTACAAGCAGGAGATCACAAGGCAAACTGTAGTTTTAGGGTGATGACAGGAACAGGTATTTCTTTACTTGGCAGGAAGTCAGCTGAAGAATTAGGACTTCTGGCCATAGGCGTCAACGTAGTTGATGGAAAGAAAATATTTCAGAAAAGTGAGGGGAGAGAAACTGTTAGATTTTTAGTGCACAAAGAGTACCCAGATCTCTTTGAAGGTGTCGTAAAGCTTAAAAATGTTACGGTTTCACTGAAGACCAAAGAGAATGTTACACCAGTTGCCCAGACAACGAGAAAACTGCCATACAGTCAGAGACGGAAGGTGGAAAGTGAACTACAAAGAATGCAAGAATGTGACATCATTGAAAAAGTGTCAGGGCCAAATCCATGGGTTAGTCCCATTGTAGTCATTCCAAAAGCCAATAACGAAGTCAGGATATGCCTTGATATGAGAAGAGTCAATCTAGCAATCGAAAGGGAACGGCACCCTATTCCAACGATAGACGAGGTACTTTTAGAAATGTGTGAAAGTACCATCTTCTCAAAACTTGATCTGAAGTGGGGTTATCACCAACTTGAGTTGGGTGAAGAGTCGAGGAAACTCACAACTTTTGTTACCCATGCCGGACTTTTCAGGTACAAAAGACTAGTGTTTGGTGTTAGTGCGGCTTCAGAAATTTACCAAAATGAAATTAGGAAAGTGTTGCAAGGAATTGATGGTGTTCCGAACATTTCAGATGACATTGTCGTGCACGGAAAAACTCAACAGGAACATGACGAAAGGCTCAAAGCTACGCTTGATAGGCTGAGAGAAGTTGGCCCAACTCTGAACAAGGACAAATGTCAATTTGGAGTAAGTGAAATTGTATTCATGGGACACAAAATATCAGGCAATGGAATTTGTGTCACTGAAGAAAAGGTAGAAGCAGTGAAAATTGCCAAAGAACCGCAGAACGCATCAGAAGTTAGAAGTTTCTTGGGATTGGTTCAATTCTGTTCGAGATTTATCCCAAACCTGTCAACTACTGCTGAACCACTTAGAAAGTTGACACGGCAAAATGAGAAATTCCGCTTTGGACCAGAACAGAAAGAAGCATTTGAAAAACTCAAATCTTCACTGTGTAACGCCAACACACTGGCATTGTACAGGCCGTTTGCGAAAGAAACCAAAGTCATCGCAGACGCAGGCCCATTCGCTCTTGGAGGAATTTTAGTGCAGACACAGGATGACGGACAAGAAAAGGTGGTCATGCACGCCAGTCGAAGCTTGACTCCAGTGGAGAGGAGATATTCGCAAACTGAAAAGGAAGCCTTAGCGCTCGTGCGGGCGTGTGAAAAATTTCATGCCTACGTCTATGGCATTGAGTTCAAGCTAGTCACAGACCATAAAGCGCTCATGGTTATCTATGGACCAAAAAGCCGACCGTCAGCTCGCATCGAATGATGGGTTCTTCGAATGCAACAGTATTCGTTCGAAGTCCAGTATGTGAAAGGAACAGACAACATCGCAGACTGTCTGTCACGCCTGACAGCCCATCGCCAGGACTCCAATCAAGACCTCACAGACGAAGTACGTTTCATTGCAGAAAATGCGGTGCCAAGGGCAATGACGCCCCAAGAAATAGAGGCAGAATCAAAGATTGATGAGGAATTACAAGAGATAAGACAATGCATTGAAAGCAACAAATGGGAGAAATGCAAATTTAAGCAATACCTTCCCCTGTCATATGAACTTTGTTCCTATGGATACTTAGTTTTGAGAGGCACAAGGATAGTGATTCCTCAAAAACTTAGACAAAAGGTGATAGCGTTGGCACATGAGGGACATTTTGGCATTGTTAAGACCAAGCAGAATCTCAGAAGTAAGGTGTGGTGGCCAGGTCTTGAGAAAGATGTGGACAAGTTCATCCGAACGTGTCATCAATGTCAAATTGTGGGGAAACCAGATCCACCACAGCCTATCAACCCAACCCCACTGACAAATGGTCCGTGGCAACATGTGGCCATGGACTTTCTGGGACCGATTGACAAACTTTATGTGATGGTTGTCACAGACTACTTTAGCAGGTACATTGAAGTTGCATATGTACCCTCCACATCAGCAACATGTGTCATTCGCAGTCTCCAGGAGATCTGTGCCAGATTTGGTTATCCACTGACCCTGACAAGCGATAACGGGCCTCAGTTTTCCTCCAGAGAATTTGCAGATTTTCTTGACAGTCACGGAATAAAACACCATGCTGTGTCACCCAAACACCCCCAAGCTAACGGAGAAGTGGAAGTACAAAACCGAGGTTTGGAGAAAAGAATAAGAATTGCAAAGGAAGAGAACAATGAATGGAAAGAAGCAATTCTAGTGTACCTATTACAGTACCGGTCAACGCCACACAGCACAACAGGCTTCACGCCAGCTAAGCTCATGTTCAATCGAGAGCTTAGAGGTAAGCTGCCAACGCTACCAGAACATGTTCTTAATCAAGAACTGAGGGATAAAGATTCCGAAAACAAGACCAAAAGCAAGGTGTACACCGACAGTAGGCGAAATGCCAAAGAATCTTTCATACATGTTGGAAACAAGATTCTGGTGAAACGCGACAACCCATCAAAAACTCAGACTCCGTTTCGTCCAGATCCATTTACAGTAATTGATACTGCTGGACCGAAACTCACCATTTTGTCACATGATGGTATGAAATATCAAAGACATAGAAACAATGTAAAACTGTATCATCAAGAGGAAGGTGAAAATCAAGAAAAGGTACCAGAGTATGTCACCTCGGGTACTGTGAACAAAGAACAAAATCAAGACGCAAGTGATGTCAACACCGGTATGGACCCAACAGTCACCGTGGAACCTATCACCCCAGCAACGACTTCAGCACCGGAGGAGCCAAAACCTCCAGAGTCCTCAGCTCAGTCCAGACCGAAGAGACAGCGAGAGAAGCCCAAATGGACAAATGATTTTGTGTTATATTAGTTATTCATGTTAGGGATGTATGTTGTTTTACCCTTCTGCCTAGGGAGACATTGTCCATCCATTTTTTTTTTATTAACGTTACGATTCGAGCGTAGGAATTTAATTTTAATTCAAGTTTGATGTTCAAGAGTAACACTTTTTTTTCTTCTCCAGAAATGGAATTTGTACATCTTCAGTTCTTTTTAAAACTAAATGTTAAGAGTAACATTTTTTTTTTCCTATCAATTCAATTTGTACATCCTGTTTTTTTTAAATGTTGAGACGTAAAGAATGACATTGAGTTAAAAGTTAAAGTTACTTGTTAATCTACTTCTGCTGGTAGATTCCCAATCAAAAAAAAAAAAAAAAGAGAAAGTGTTGTTGTGTTCAACCGATTATATTATTCGATTACTACCGATTATTATGGGAGTCGATTAAAGTACGAAACTAAAAGGAGGGAAGAAAGAAACAGTCCTAGAGTAAGCATCATGGCAGCGAGGGTCGTCCTGTGTTAACAAAATAAACAAACAAACCAGCAAAGCACAGGATACAGTCTTATGTTGATTTAATTCGTGTTGACTGTTATTGAATTCAATTCGAGTGTTCTTCAGGCAATGACAAGAACACAACAGTAATGATCACTGATCTCATGTAAACAAATACCACCTTATCAGCGTCAACACAGTCATGTCTGTCAGGCACGGAGGCAGTCGCAGTGTCTCAGTTGACAATTTCACAAAAATAGATCAAATAAATAGTTGTAAAAAACAATATCCCTTACCTTTCTGGGTCTGACGGGAAATGAAAAAAATGCGAGGTCTGGTCTTTTGTGCTTTGAATTCTGGCAGCCAAAAGCAGAGCACCATCTGCAATGTGTGTTCTTTGGATCCGCCATGTTTCCAATCGTTTACCGCCTCTATTTTCGGTTGCTAGCGCATACGTCGATCACGCGTAAAAGCGAAGCTTTCCCCTCTCTCTAAATCTATACTCTCTGGTGAAACTGTAGAATATGGGACGCTTTCTAGACCAAAAATAGAGTACGGTGGGTTCATAGGTTTATCCCAGATAATGCCGGGAACTTCATCTAGTTATAAAAAAAAATAGTGGTGGGAGTAATTCATTGTGGTGCAATTTTGACCCTTTTTTGCTCAACGCCAGAGCCTAAATGACAGTTTCAGCAATTATAAAGTTAATTTTCTTAAGTGTCAACGAATCCAGTCCAATCGCTTTTGTGTGGACCGATTATGTTGATTCAAGTTTCAGGAATTTTTAAATTAAAAGACGCAAGAAAGTAAAATACAATGATCTTTTTTTTTTGGCTCCCAGTAGTAAGCTCATTGCACCGGAAACGATGTATTATTACGTGTTCAGTTCTGTGCGGGCAATTTCCCTACCTGAAATGAGTGCGCTATAGTGTGCATGAAATCTGTAGTAAGACTAGAATAACTATGGGAAGCTTTGTAGGCCAAAAAGAGAGAGAGAAAGAGAGGGAACGGTGGGTTCACAGGTTTATCCCGGGTAATGCCGGGAACATCATCTAGTTGTATTAAATGAAAATGCCCTAAATCATATCTAGCAGAAAAACTCCATAAAACTCATTTTCAAGTTCAACATTTACCTGTGACAGGCAGGACGGGAATGCTCAAAACTAGATACTGAGATCTATGCCTTCTCCTTTTTCAATTCAAACCACTGTCCAAAATCCACTCTGACATCATTTACATAATTTAGATCTAGGCCAGTGGCATCTTCAGCACTCTGAGATTAAAAAAGGAAAAAGAAACATTTATCACAGCACCGACAATTACCCTTGAAATTAGTTGAAAATGCCTGTAATAATGTAGCACTATAATAATAAATTAAAACTAGATCTAGATCTCTACAGTTGTACTGTGATTTCATCAAGTCATTCATTTTTGTTTTGTTTTTAATACAATGAAATTGGTATACAGTTCAAAAACTGTAAGAACGGATCCACCTAGGTCACGGCTGAGACCACCTATCAGGCAATGATTTATTTATATGAAATTCAGGGGCTTGTGAAAATCTAAGTCGCCTACTCGTCATGACAGTGCACACAATTCATACTCCTTTACACTAAGTTACCGTACACTGTAAAAAACTTCGAAGAGATATATTAGGTCCTTTGAGACAGTCGTAAATACAGGGCACTTTACAATATTTGACAAAAATGGCAGAACAATCATGTTTCTACCGACATAAAATACATAATTTTTGCATAAAAATCCTACTTTCTGGCACATGCTATTTGGAAAACGATCAGATTAGGTGTCTATTCATACTACCTTGTCAATGCCTGATTTCGATAACGAATAGTTTTTACTTACCTTTACACTAATTCTGGCTTTAGTCCTGTGCACTTGATGCCCCGACACTTAAGTCATGTCTGGAGAGGCACCACACAATGTTTTTCCGCATCTTCATGAAATAATTATACAGGAACATCGTCTTCTGCAAGCTAAGTAGTCTCAAAGACTGCATTCGACGGTATTTTGACCCATGCGCATAAAATGATGAGATCGCCACGTACCTTAAATCCCGTTCCCTATAGAATACTTAGCTCCACCGTCTGGGCGTAAGTCGACCCGAGATTTAAAGAAGTATGGCAATAAGTGGATGGATCGCCTGCACTGTCGATGAAACGTGAGCAGACTCAAGGGTGGCGGCGATATTATTAGGCTTCGTTTCAGCTATAGGCTATTTCAACCCTATCGAAACATTTCCATTCAATCTTGCCGCTAATCTTATTGAACTAATCATATATATATAGATCTCAACATCGGTGTGCTTCTCACAGCTTATTAAACCAATACATAATAAGTATATTATACTTGTAGTAAATACATGTAATATGTTTTTTCACGTGGTCAAATTGAGGAGCAATATTTTGCAGTTATCACAAAACATCTTCTGGTTAAAAAAAAAAAAAAGAAGACCGCAAATTTTGTGATATCAAAATAATGAAGCAAATCAATGAGGTGATTTTTTAAAAAACATCTGGACAGCAGCAGCAGCAGCAACAACAACAACAACATCAATAACAACAACAGCAATGACAAAAACAATAACAAAAACAAAACTAATCCGTTATCTGAACATTATGTGTCCCTTTATCTTGTCCTCTGTCTCAAGCCACTGGCGCTAGACGCTCAGTTCGCGAAATTGTCCATCTGGATGACTCCTAACACATCTGATATCTGTCAGAGATAGCCACATCTTATACCGGTACACAGTGTCGCCGTCCAGCAGAATAATAAACTGGTCTTTTGTTATTAATACGTAGACATCAAACGTTTTACCAACGGAAATTGGGTACTTATACTTTGTTTGGTTCCTCCATTTCCCATTGAAAAACCTCGCAAGTATGACCATGTTCTGATGACCACCATGATTTCTTCGAAAATCTATGTGAAGTGCAATATTATCATTGACAGCTTCAAAATCCACGTTAAACCTTGGCTTGTTCAACATCGTGGCTCTGAAGTGGACCTGTAAAAGGTAAGCATGTCAGCAGGTTTAGGCCAAGGGTCAAAATTACTTCACAACAATCATGAAAAAAAAGAAAAAAAAAGAATTAGTGAAACGAAACGAGAAAAACAAATAAATAGCAACCTCATTGAGATATAAAATGAAACTGTTTGAAGGCACATAAGAATATGTATTATGTTCTCCTAATTGTTTTCAATTTGTTTTTGGTCACCAACACAATACTGGGCTACTTGCAGGAAAATACTCATCATTATAAAACACCTATTTGAAATCCTTAATTAGCAAAGTTACCATGGTTAAAATGTGAACAGTTTGCACTTTGAATTGACGGAGATATTCAGAACTATAGAAGAAATGAACTCACCGTGGCTCCAGGAAGAAGGTACCTAATATTCAGGCATTTAACTTGCCCCACCGGCACATCACTGAAAATGTTATGTTGGACCAAATAAAATGATCGAGCACCAGTTTCCAAACTGGTTACCGACTTTCCATTGCACGTGCTGCACTTCTTCGAGTTTTTTAAGTACTGGAAAGCCAAGCAGCCCTCTCGAGCACTGAAACACGCTGAACGACAACCATCGAAGCTCAGGTGGGGCATATCCACTTCAATACAGCCAACTATACTTGCTGGAAATTCAGAAGTCGGGAATTCCTGCGTGCCTTTGACAAGCAGGAATATTGCAGATGTTGTATAAAATAGCGCCGATACAAATTGTCCTTTCATAATCTCCTGTTGTGTGAAGTTTGGACTCTTGCTAAATGGTGGTTCCTTGCCCGCTGAGCAAATTGATTTTTTTCTTTTGTCTTTCTGTCTTCACTTTTTCTGACATTCAGAAAGTATGTGAAACTGCTTATAAATACATGTACATAGGATACTTGGCCTCCGCCCACTGGGTGGAAGACGACGCATAATTGAAAGAAGTATGACAATAACTGGATAGCCCGCCCTGCCTGTGAAACGTGACAGACTCATGGGGGGGCGGCTGCGGCCATAGTTTTGCCAAGTGCTCGCGAGGCGACACAGAGGATGTGCTTAACTTTGTGGCCACTGAGCGAAACCAGGCCTAATGGCATGGCCGCTGGCACCCATGTGCGTCATCTTTCATCATCAGCGGCCGCGAGCTGGTTACTGTACTCCATCTATGGCGACTATTAAGATCTCATATCAATTCTCATTCACTCTCCTATAGTGCGTATCACTGTGTGAGGGACTTGTATAGACTAACAGCTTGGCGATCTTCATATTATTTTGCTCTTTCTTTTTGTTGAAAGTTTTATTGTTATAAGATCTCCTAGTTGGCCCACTGAACCGAGGAATACACGGATGTGATTTCTAAAGCTACACCAATGTGTAAGCTGAGGCGCAAAAGGAAATTTCCTGTCAAACGTTTTAATCCACTCGACGAAAACACCCCTCTATTTTTTTTTGTGTGGGTCAAAATGTCGGAACTCTTCTTGTGTTAACTCAGATGTGACTCAAAATTATAATCATTAACGTCGATGGTATTGTTATCACCAACACCAATGGTATTATCACTACCACCAGACCCACCATCGTCATCATCATCGACACCGATGATTATAATCGTCGCGTTTACCGCCACCATTGTCATCATCATCATCAACATCAACACCAGTGGTATCGATAGCCGAAGAGAGAAAAACAGTAAGTCGTGTTCACTGTTTAGCTATATTTCCGACTATGGTTTTTGTTAGTCGATGAAGTGAAAATTCGCCAAAGAGTCGCCTTTTCAGGGGATGTTCTCAATGGCATGTCAAAAAATGACCCAGACTCCAAGGCAAGCTCTATGTTATGTGTCATGATGAAATGTTTGCATGGTGGACCTAGTGTTATGGTATCTGTTACCCCTGTTCACAACCTAACAGCTGCCTACCAATTCACTGTTGTCAAGAAAGCTGCTGCTGTTGTTGAGAAGACAGGTGGGATTGTTTTAGGGTCCATGACTGACAATCATAAAATCAATCAGCAATACTGCAAATTATTCACTAGAAGAACTGACTTTGAGACTGTACGTCCTTTGAATGATCAGCGAGCTTGGTATTTGTTGTACGATTCAGTTTACTTGCTGAAGTGTTTATTGTCAAGAGAAGTAAAAGACTTCATCCAAGAAGTTTCAAGGGGTTGTTTGACTGTCCCACATGTGTGCACATATGAGTTCGTAAGGACTGGTTTGTGCTTTGTGAAGAAATCCAAACATAAAGCATGCTGCCGTCAAAGACTTGTCAACATTCTTCTCACCATGAACACCTACTATGGTTTTGGATTATTTTCTAAACATCTGCTGCGACGCCTGGCAAAATAAATGTTCTTCTGCATGGGATTCATAATTTGGAAAAGGACCATCACAGAAATTCAGCTCTGTACCAGACCTCCATCAAGAAGGCACGACTCGCTGACTAATTTGGGCTGCAACATGGTGAGTTATTTTTCGTTTCTGTACATACAGAGGAACCATTGCTATAAGACTACAGAAATGGTCCTGATTCATGGAATGGGCTACAATTAAGGTGGTTAAAAAAACATACAGTAGTCCTTGATAACAAATTAAACCTTATCATTTTTAAGGGAATTTGCTAGATAGACTTTTACTACCGTACCTCCTAATGCTGCAGCTTTCTGTGTATTTTAATTTTTACCAATCATTAATATTACTTTATTATGCTTTTTTATCATTGAAATACATGTTTCTGTATACTGAGTATGTAAGAGGTGGGTGGTTTAGTTGTGGGTTTGCATTTTTTCACGATATCTGTCATTAAGCGATTCGCCTCCGCTAGCAGAGTCAGGAAATCAGCCGTGCTCGTCCTTTCATATAGTAGTCCTTGCTAATTATATATAATATAAAGATCTGATCACCGGTGTGCTTCTACATCTACCTAAACCAGTACATGTAGTAAATACACGTAATATGTTTTGCATGTGGTCAAATTGAGTAACGTTTTTCCGTAATCACAAAACATCTTCTGGTTGAAAAAAAATAGAAGAGCACAAATTTCGTGACATCAAATGAATGAAGCAAATCAATCAGTTGATTTTTTTTTTTTTAACATATGAAAGCAGCAGCAGCGGCAACAACAACAACAATAAGAACATCAAAACTAATCCGTTATCTGAATACTATGTGTCCCTTTATCTTGTCCTCTGTCTCAAGCCACTGGCGCTAGACACTCAGTTCGTGAAACCGTCCATCTGGATGACTCCTAACACATCTGATATCTGTCACAGGTAGCCACATCTTGAGCCGGTACACAGTGTTGCCGTCTAGCAGAATAACAAACTGTTCTTTTGTTACTAATACGTAGACATCAAACGTTTGACCGGCGGAAACTGGGTACTTATTGACTTGGTGTGTTATCCATGTTCCTTTGGAAAACCTCGCAATTACCACCTTTTTCTTATATTCAAAATAATGTCTTCGAAAATCTATGTGAAGTGCAATATTACCATTGACAGCTTCAAAATTCACATAAAATCTTTGCTTGTTCAACATCGTGGCTCTGAAGTGGACCTGTAAAAGGCAAGCATGTCAGAAGATTTGGGCCAATGGTCAAAATTACTTCATAATAATCATGAAAAAGAAAAAGAATGATTGAAACGAAACGAGAAAAAGAAATAGTAACACTGTTGAGATTTAACATGAAACTGTTTGAAGGCACATAAGAATATGTATTACGTTCTCCTAACTGCTTTCAATTTTTTTTGGCCATGCTTATTCGCAGACGTCTGCGAATAAGATCAGAAGATTATAAAAAATTGTGACAGGATTTTAAAATATTTTTTACAAATTTGTTTGGTTGAATTATTATTATAAGCCAATTTTATCGGGTGTGAAATCACAGAGAAAGTCAGACAGAGCAAATAAAAATGAATTAAACTTCCATGGAAACAAAAAAAAAAGTAATAAAACAAAACATGACTGTCGCGATGTGGGTTAGATGGGGAGAATTCGACTGACACTCTTTCGAGGTCCGCTCCCACAATCGACGAACACACAAAAAAAAAATACTTGCACTCTAAAAACTAAATAAATCAATTGCTTTGATTTTTAGCAGAACTGTAGGGCAGTTTAATTACAGGAATTAATGTAACAAATATAATTATAAATATCAATTCAAAGGCAACTGAATCTAACTAATGAAACTACAGCTTTCTATAAAGACTAACTTATTCACTCTAACTACTTGCAGGTCATATGAGTTATATGCCAAATAGAATCCGCGCACGTGGCGACGGATATAACAGTTTAAATTCTATTAATTCAATGAGACATGTTATGATATGGACATTTCCTCTAGACACGCCATGGAGAATGCTTGTACAACCATGCGTTGTCTGGCGGTAGCTCTGAAACTGTCTTCAAAAGTAAGTAGAACGGTTCACTTTCGTCATTACAAATTATTATGAACTCTCACCATTAGGCCCTCACTGGGAGTGAGAGCGCTGGATGTAAACGCTGTGGGTTCATATCAAACCAAGTAGCTTAGGCTCTGGAGCTTTAAATCACGGCGCTCCTCACAATATGGACTGCTCAACTGCATCTCTATGTCTCTCATCTGGCTGAGGACTATCGCCGTCCACCTCGTAAATGGATTGTCTACATGTGGCCTCTATCTAAGCTCTGCACGGGTTTAAATACTAAAGCTATGTCTCGACCTTCCGTCCAGATTCATACATTTGATTGGTGCAGTCGCTTCAGCTCAGCCTGCAATATTAATTTATGCTTGTCATGGCCTTGCGCCAAAATCAAGGTCAATTTTACGGTCTAGACAAAATTTAAAATGCGAAACATTAACTACTAAAATCTTCAAACCCCGTGCTTTCTACTCTTATGCACGAATTTCCGAACGCCAACTAAGCGTCTAAATAAACTACCTTTACTCGCCCCTTATCTATGTTAATCAAAATCACGGGGTCGAGAACTGCTCTGTCATTCCTAGCTATACATTTATTCTGTCTCGCCCCTCCTTCTCTCCATCCATCAGAAAAAAGGTGTTTCAAAACAAACTGTTCACGAGAACAGCTCAAGGACAAATTACGCTGGTTATAATCAACAAGATCGTAAAAATTAACTCACTGACGTCGTGACCTAGCACGGCATTTATGATCCTAATGTGATCATGACAATGACAAATAGATCCAGGTTGCCGTGGAGAGAGATGAGCTCTTCAGTTCACACTGACTAAAAGAAATCATTTGCATGTTTAAAATTTGATTTACATTTATATTTCTGTCCTGTTCAGTGAACAGGAATAAATAAAATGAACAGGAATCAAGTAACCTGGAGCACACTAGCAACATTGATCAATTTCCCCACGACATCACTTTTGCAATATCCTTATTTAAAAAAAAATTGTTTTTCTCCTAAAAATGAGCAACGCTAGATTAAAAAAAAAAAAAAACAAGACGGACCGGACACAAAGTCCACGACTGATAACCGCAGATGCTACCCATTGCGCTATCGCAGACTGCAGAATACAAGAGAACATTTCCATAGTAGACATCACAAAATCAAGAAACCCCCCACCTGGGAATGAGATCAGAATCTTATTCGCAGACTTACAGGAAATTACTCATCATTATTAAACACCTATTCCAAACCCTTAACCAGCAAAGTAACCTGGGGCAAAATGTGAACATTGAGCGCTTTAATTAACGGAGATATTCAGAACTATAGACGAAATGAACTCACCGTGGCTCCAGGAAGAAGGTACCTAATATTCAGGCATTTAACTTGCCCCACCGGCACATCACTGAAAATTCTATGTTGGACCAAATAAAATGATCGAGCACCAGTTTCCAAATTGGTTACCGACTTTCCATTGCACGTGCTGCACTTCTTCGAGTTTTTTAAGTACTGGAAAGCCAAGCAGCCCTCTCGAGCACTGAAACACGCTGAACGACAACCACCGAAGCTCAGGTGGGGCATATCCATTTCAATACAGCCAACTATACTTGCTGGAAATTCAGAAGTCGGGAATTCCTGCGTGCCTTTGACAAGCAGGAATATTGCAGATGCTGTATAAAACAGCGCCGATACAAATTGTCCTTTCATAATCTCCTGTTGTATGAAGTTTGGACTCTTGCTAAATGGTGGTTCCTTGCCCGCTGAGCAAATTGATTTTTTTCTTTTGTCTTTCTGTCTTCACTTTTTCTGACATTCAGAAAGTATGTGAAACTGCTTATAAATACCTGTACATAGGATATTTGGCTCCGCCCACTGGGTGGAAGACGACGCATGATTGAAAGAAGTATGACAATAACTGGATAGCCCGCCCTGCCTGTGAAACGTGACAAACTCATGGGCGGCGGCGGCTATGGTTTTGCCCAGTGCTCGCGAAGCGAGACAGAGGGTGTGCCTAGTTGTGGCCACTGAACAAAACCAGGCCTAATGGCATGGCCGCTGGCACCCTAACGTTCCTCACTTTTCATCATCAGCAGCCGCGATCTGGTTATTGTACTGCGCCATTGGCGATTAAACGAAGTGCTTATTCGCAGACGTCTGCGAATAAGATCCCGATCTGCAGTCGTCTGCGAACAACATCCAGACTTTATTCGCAGATTCTTGATTTTGTGATGTCTACTATGGAAACGTTCTCCCGTATTCCGCAGTCTGCGATGGTGCAATGGCTAGCATCTGTGGTTATCAGTTGGAGTGTGTAGGTCCTCGCCGTCTTGGGTTCAATCCCAAGCCGGAGCATGTTTTTTGTTTTTAAACCTAGGATTGATCATTTTTAGGAATTTTTTTTTTTTTAAAGGATTTTGCAAAATTGGTGTCGTGGAGAAATTGATCAATGTTACTAATGTGATCCGGCAGATTACTTTGTTATTCCTGTTCATTTTATTTATTCCTGTTCACTGAACGGGACAGAAATAAAATTGTAAATCAAATTTTAAACGTGCACATGATTTCTTTTAGTCAGCGTGAACTGAAGAGCTCATCTCTCTCCACGGCAACCTGGATTTACTTGTCATGTTTTGTTTTATAACTTTTTTTTTTGTTTCCATGGAAGTTTAATTCATTTTTATTTGCTCTGTCTGACTTTCTCTGTGATTTCACACCCGACAAATTCAACTAAAAAAAATTAGTAAAAAATATTTGAAAGTCGTAGACACAATTTTATACTCTGGAGCAAAATAACGATGATCAGTGGGGGAGAACGCAGAAAAATGTGACAAAAAAAAAAAAAGAAAATCAGACCTTGCGGAGCCTCGACACCCCCCCCCCCCCGGGGGCCCCGGCAGGCGAGTTTACTTCTGCTTGGTTTTTGGAATAGAAAAAAGGAAGGAAGCGCATATCCGTACAACGCACACAATTCGATGATGTAGAACACACACCGGAATACTATATTACTGACCTTGTTAATTTGTATAGTTTTTAAAAATATTAATCGGCTTAGTAGCAAAACAATCCGACTTCTGCTCGGAGATTGCGTGATCTGCGCTAATAATAATATACTTGAGTCACTTCGAGCTTCCATTTTGGCAGACGGATGTGCTTTGGTGCGGCTAACGAAGGAAGAACTCGCAGATAAGTAACCTATTTCGCTTCGAATCTATACATTTCCTGTTGAAATCTTTTATTGTTCGTTTTTTTTTTTCACTTGAAAAAGGGGAAAGCCGAAAATTTGTGTATTTTCTGTCTTCTCTTTAGTTTGCTTTGTATCGTTTGGGTTTTATTTCTCACGCAGGGCTTCGCAACAAACAACCTTTTCTTTTTGCCCAATTTCAAGGGTCAAAATTACTTCACAACAATCATGAAAAAATACTTTGTGAAACGAAATAAGAAAAATAAATAGCAACACTATTGAGATATAAAATGAAACTGTATGAAAGCACATAAGATTATGCATTACGTTCTCCTAACTGCTTTCAGTATTTTTTTTTTCTCCTCCTTACCTACCTATGCACTGCCTTAATCAACCCTTTAATGTTTTTTTTTTCTAAATAAATCTGATATGGAAGGTTTAAAGTGATAGTACCCGGCTATGTGGGACTGACACCAAGTTTGCGCATAGGAATGATATCTGTAACAGTTGAAGTAATTTGCAGCACGTTATGGATGGGAATAGTCAGATTGTATAAACTACTTCCCTTTAAAACGAAACTGTTACAACTGTTATTAATAAAACACGGGATCTGTCGAACGGTGAGTGCTAGAGTTTATTTTATTTATGAAGAAAATGAATGATATCTATAACGTTACCTGTGCCTGGTAGGAAGGCACAAGAGGAGCACATGAATACTGCACATGCGAGGAACATAAATTATGAATACTGCACACCTGAGGAACATAATATGAATACTGCACACTCGCATGGCTCTTATATTTATACTACTTCTGATAGAAAATTCCCGAACCGACCTGACCACCTACCTGACTCGATCCTGACAATGATCCAGTAAATGCGGTAGACTCACAAATCATCCAATCAAGCAACAACACGTCATCGAGAGACATCATCTCAAAGCCAATTTTGCGTAAATAACTTTCTCCGGAACATTATAGAATGTACTACATGTACTATCGTCGATGCATGTAGACCTGTGTAAGCACATTGCCAGTGCCACCTCCTTAGCTGAAATCTTTCTCCCTGGGCTCGGGCCTTTTAATTTTCCCCAATTCAAATACTTTTCTTTTTTCAGTTGCACCTAGCATGTGTGCACAGCCCATGCCTAACTTAGATCTACCTTCGGCTCTTTACGTGCGTTGTTACAGTGTATATGACGTAGGGCACAAATCGTCGTCACGAACCACAAGTCATCGTGAAAACCCGGTGGTATTTGGAAACTTTAAAAAAACAACAAACTAACAGAAAATCATTGTCTGTGTAGCAGGCTCGATGTGATAAATAGGTGTCAGAGAGTGTTTTTAGCAAATAAAACCAGCAATCATAATTTATCGTTCACATGCTCTTTTACAACCTTGCAGCTCGGCTCATTAACCTCTCAGCAATGTGAAAATCGGTAATAACTGTCCAGGTGATCAGCGGTGGCTTGATGGCGGAGAAACATGAAACGACGTCAGTGTCACACCTGGTCCGGGCTACAAGGGGGGGGGGGTAAAAATCAGGTTAAGAAGATTCCCTACTTTTTAAGTTCATTATATTTTAGATCTAGTTGAGAGCAATAGATAGTGGCTGGCTTCTTGATAATGTCGTTTTCTGCCGTTCCAGACATTCTTTACATTTTGCTTTACGTCCATCGAGAACACTTTTTTTTTTTCTTTAGAAAATAGAGCGGTTTTTGAACGAAACAGTTTAGTAGTACAAGTTTTAGCAGTTCTGTCCTCCATTTTAATAGATTAGCAGTATCATTTACATACTTTTCTGGGCCGCTGACGAAGGAAGGTGAGCTAGAAAAGGATAAAAGTAGTAGGCGCAATTATTGACATTTACAGTAAATGTGGGTGTTAATGATACAATAAAATGTTTATGACGGAAGTGAAAATAATACAAGTACTAGTATATGGAACACGGCGTTAACGCCCACAATAACCGAGGCATTAAACGTTTTTTTTTTAGCCCCATTATAGTATGAGTGGCTGAGACTCCCGGCGATGCCTTGGATACAAATGCTTCCATCTTCCAGGTCTACCCGTGTACCCCTCTCCTTCCTTATCCCTCCTCCTCTTTCCCCTCGCTTTCTCTCTCTCTCTTTCTCTCCCCCCCCCCCTCTCTCTCCCTCTGTCTCTCAAGTCAAATGCAGCCTTTCATGCGCATTAGTGTGCTACGCACCCTGTTCCTGTTAGGGAAAAGACCACCGAATTAAACGCCCTTGACAGGCAGCTCGAAGAGGATACCAAGAGAGGACGAAACATATCGAAAAAATATGTTTTTTGAAAAAGTGACTCCCTAGTAGAGGTAATTATCTCACATTATGATCTGAATACCAGCCACAACCTGTATGAATAGCATTGGTAAATTAATTATTCGTGAAATGTAGACTCCCAGCAATATATATCTCCCTTTCCTTCCTCCCCCGTCTTTCTCTCCCGTCTCTCTCTTTCTCTCTCTCTCTCTCTCTCTTTCTCTCTCTCTCTCTCTCTTTCTCTCACTCCCTCTCTCTCCTTCTTTTTCCCCACTCAAAAGCATCTCCCATACTGGTGGGATATCCAGACTTTTTCTATTAGGGAAAACTGCACCCAATTGAACACTCTTGAAAGGCAGTCTTGTAAAAACTATAAAAACCGAAAGTGGACAGTACGAGAGGACAAAATAAATCGAAGATAAGAAAGTTTGTTTGGTTTTTCTTTCCTTTTGAAAACTAAACGTCTTCATATTGGTAATTGTCGATGACCACGTTATTATCTGATTATTCACTTGTAACTCGAATAAAAATTTTGAAGCTCGTCCTTTTAGTGGTTTAGTCCAGTAACTGGTGCCAGGCATCAACAAGTCCTGGAATCTGTCCCCTGAGGTTTTTGCGGTAGGAAAATTTGGCAAAATTTGGTCAAATTCAAGCTTGGTAGCTCATAATAATAAAATTACAAAAAGAGCGATTCAAAATCGTTGAACAGATCTAGTCCCGGCAGGAACCAGAAATTTCAAGGGCTTGCCCTGTTGGACTGGCTTTAAATTAGTACTGAGCGATATCTTTCATAAAAACATCGATGGTGACACCGATATTTTCCGAACAAATTATTGAAATCAACTAAAATATTAAAACCTTTTCTGGATAGGGACCACGATGACAAAGGACATGTAGGCTAATTATGAGACCTTACTGATATCGATTTGTATCATAATTATGTATTTATTTTTATTTATTTACTAGATGGGGTAGACGGTGTTGCCCGAGAAAGACCTGCTTCCTCCTTCTTCCCTCCCACGCTCTCTCTCTCACTCTCGCTTTCCCTGCCTCTATGCCCTCTGTGATGTTTCCACTTTCTCTCACTAACTTTCTTCTGACACCAGCCGTGATGGGCACGGCACAAACACACTAAATAATCGACTATCTCTCTTCTATAAGTTATAACAAACGATATCTGTATTGCTTACATATATACAATAATTATTAATTCATTCAATAATAACAGGAACACAGGTCATACAATTTCATGTGAATTTCGATGGAATGAAGTTGATGCAAATCAGTACATGCTAATTAAATGGCTTCGTAATATTCAATTTCTAGCACATTTTATAAAACACATGGGAACATTCAGCATAAGGAAACCTCTCCTTTAGGGGTGTATGGCGCTATCTGGGCACTGGTTCTTCCTCTCTACCCTGGCTTGACTGCGCAGTTAGATCAACAGGTATCGGCAGGTACCAATAGGTCGGGAAGCCAAGAAGCCACGATGTCGTTAATCAAAGTACAAGAAGTTGAGAAGCCAAGAAGGTGTTGTTCTTCCTCCTCTGTAGAAAAACAATCGCAAAGTCCTAATCTACTGCTGGAAGGCATGACTTCCATACTTACTCCATGACGGATATTCATCACTAACACTTTTAACCGCTGACACTGTTATAAGTCAGGCTGCAGCTCCCATACTCCATAGGCTCCCATATAGGCAATAGAATAAACGATCAATACAGTTTTAATGATATTTACACGTTCCCCACGAAGAATAACGCTCTCTCTAACGGACCCCATCCTATAAGGTTTCGTAACATATATATAACGGCGTTTCCGTGACTCTCTCAGAGGCAGTAGTTATACCAAAGTAAACCCACTAGATTTAGGTTCTACAATCATGAACATTAAGTAAAATACACATACATCGTACAATTAACTTACCACTCAGCAGCAGCCCAAATGCCGACAAGATACCAAAGATACCACGCTCTGACAAAGGATGTTTGCGGGTTCCCTGACCTTCCCCACTCACAAGACTAGTACAAAGTTACAGTCGCGGTTGTGGTCTCCTCTTCGGCACGAAGCTGGTGAGTGCTCTCAGCGGTCTGAAGTTGGAAGGAGCGTTCGGGGATTTATACCCAGTCAGGTAGCGTCCCAAGACGCTCACCGAGTGTACATTAGTTATCCTAATAGCCACCCCCGTCGACTCCACGTCAAATACTGTTGAAACAGCTCTACCCCCCAAGCAATTCCCAGGTGATCTGATCGACAAGTACGGCGGTCAAGTAAACACTACCCTTTTCGGGTGTCAAAGCGCTTCAGTTGCATCGGCTACTTTCCCCCTCTGGCCTACAATAACTCTGTCTCCCCGCCGTTAGCTATCTTCCCACGCTAGCCATACCTTGCCTGTCTGTCGCCCTGTTACAATCGCCCCCACTTAAGTCGATTTTCCCTGGCAAAATCGGCTAATAAAATTATTAATCTACCGGTAATCTAGATAGAGTGTCGGCCCATAGAGCGTCTCGCCCCCTGATGTTGCTGACTCGAAAGTTATATGGTTGCAGCGCCAGGTTCCATCTAGTTACCCTCGCGTTCTTCTGGTCTTTAGTTCGCATCCAAGTTAGAGGTCGGTGGTCCGTCTCTAACACGAAGTTTCTCCCATACAGATACGCCTGCAACTTACTAACGGCGAAAACTATGGCCAGGCATTCCTTTTCAATTGTTGAGTAGTTCTTCTCCGCAGGTTTCAACTTTCTGCTAACATATACAACTGGATACTTCGTACCCTCGTCTTCTTGAAGTAGGCAGCCACTCACTCCAAGGTTAGATGCGTCTGTCTGGAGAATCAGTTCCTTGTTCCAGTCTGGCATCCGTAGTATCGGCTCGGAACTCAAACAAATTTTTAGGGCATTGAACGCGTTCTCCTGCGCGTGTCCCCACGCGAACTTTGTGCCCTGGGACTTCTTTGTGAGGTCTGACAACGGCGCCGAGATTGCACTGTAATTTGGTACAAACTTCCGATAGTACCCCGTTAGCCCCAGGAAACTCCTCACTTGTGTCTTGGTCGTCGGTCGGTCACAGTCGACAATGGCTCGCACCTTACTCTCCTGCGGTCTTACAGTCCCCTGTCCCAGCTTATGGCCTAAGTACTCGACTTCTGTCATCCCTATTAGCGTCTTGGTAGGTCTAGCTTTTAAATTTGCCCGTCTCAGTCGCTCGAAGACATTCCGACAACGTTCCAAGTGGTCAGGCCAATTTGCACTGTGTATAAGACAGTCGTCTACAAATGCATCTACCCCTTCGCCAGCATCTTTTAATACTTTCCTCATGAGCCTGTTAAATGTGGCGGGGGATCCCTTCAACCCGAACGGCATGACCCTGTACTGGTATAGCCCAAACGGTGTGGCGAACGCCGTCAGGTGTTTATCTTCCTCGGCCATCGGAACTTGACAAAAGCCCTTTGTCAAGTCCAGCTTGGTGAAATATTTTGCCTCCGCTAGATTGGAAATAATGGCTTCTACCTCAGGCATCGGTTCGGCGTCATCGGCAGTCACAACATTTAGCCGCCTGTAGTCGTTGCAGAAACGGTGTTGACCATCGGGCTTCTTAACTAATACAATTGGACTATTGTACGGGGACTCGGACGGTTCGATGATTCTGGCCGCAAGCATCTTGCCTACCTCAGCATTGACAGCTTCTCTAGTTGAGTACGGTAGTTGGTAGGGTCTTACCTTCACCGGTTTTTGATCTAGCAATGGGATTTTGTGCTCGATCAGGTCAGTGAGCCCCGGTACATCGGTAAATATATCTTTGTATTCTTCCATGAGCTCTTGCATCTGTTCTCTCTGATCCTGATCTAGCGTGTCCCCTAACTGTACATCCCTGTAGGTTTCGGTCTGTTCTAGCTTAGGCATGACTGTCTCCAGAGGCATCGAAGTCGCTTCCTCTCCTTCATCGGTCTCGTCAATTATAGCTGCAGCTATTGTCTCTGTGTTTTCCTGTTCGTCTTCCCTCTCAATATACTTCTTCAGCATATTCGCGTGATACAGTCGTCTCTTCCCCTTGACGTTCACCATGTAGTTCACTGACCCTCTCTGCTCTTCTACTTTGTAAGGCCCTTTCCAAGTCATCTGTAGTTTCGATCCGTCACTTGGGAGAAGTATGAGGACGGAATCGCCCACTTGGAATTTCCTCTGTTTGGCCCCCCTATCGTAGTATTTCTTCTGCCTGTGTTTTTCGACGCTGCTGTTTTCGGCTACGACTTTCATGGCATCCTCCAATCGTTCCCTCATATCTACCACGTATTCGTACGATGACCTCGTTTCTGACTCCGCTTCCCCAGTCCACAGATTCTTCAGTATTGCAAGTGGTCCTCTCACAGGGTGACCGAACACTAGTTCAAACGGCGAAAAACCTGTACTGGCCTGTGGGGTTTCGCGATACGCGAACAGCAGTGGACACAACATTCTGTCCCAGTCCTTGGGTCTGTCATGAGCTACTCGGCGAAGCATATTCTTCAGCACTCCGTTAAATCTTTCACACAGACCATTGGCCATCGCGTGGTAGGGCGAGCAGAATATCTGTTTCGTTTTGAGAAGTGCACTGACCTCTCTCATCAGCTCACCGGTAAACTGTGATCCCCTATCTGAAACTATTTCCTTTGGTATGCCTAACCGAGAAAATATTTCCATTAACGCTTCACTGACCTGCTCAGCTGATATCCCCCTTAAGGCTACGGCATCCGGGAAACGCGTGGCATAATCTACTAGCGTCAAAATATAACGCGATCTCCCATGTTCCGTACGCGGAAGTGGACCAACCAAATCTATGGCGACGCGCGAAAAGGGCGTGTCGATCAGGGGTGTCGGCACTAGGGGTACCTTTGTCACCCTACCTTTATTGGATGTCCTTTGACACGCGTCACACGATCGACAGAAACGACCTACGTCCGCACCTATCCCAGGCCAAAAGAACGACTGCATTATTCTGTCCTGTGTGCGCGAAATTCCTAAGTGTCCCCCGAACACTCCTTCGTGAGCTATCTTCATCAGCTCACTTCGGTACTGCTTAGGTACCAACAACTGCTCCACATCAGCACGTCCAGCCCCGGCCTTCTTTACCCGATAGTAAATTCCCTTACTCTCCTTTATGTGAGTACCTACCTCAGCCGATTGCTCCAACGTGGCTCTCTCCCTTAAAACTCTCAAAGTTTCGTCCTCTCTCTGGGCCCGGGCTATCTCACCTGGTGTGAGTTCCCCTATCTTGGCCCCTACCCTTACCTCCTCCGTTGAGTTGCCCTTGGCCTCCTCATTATCTGTGGTCTGACTCACTTTCGCACTCGCATTCTCACACTCATGCTCTTCCTTGTCAATCTCCACCTTGCGAGATCGCGTGAGTACCACACTTATCTTCTCAAGAGACGCCCCCTTTATGTTTCCTATAATCAAATCGGCCACTGGGTCTTCCACTACTAGCGCTTTGAGAAGCCCAGTATAAAATGGGGTTTCTACCCACATTTCCGCGACAGGAGCAGACCTTCTCGTCCCGTCCATCAGGACATAACTCCTGTTCTTCCCAGTTAAGCTGTTAGGAGGCAGTTTGTCCCTTTTTATAATCGCACACGTGCATCCCGTGTCACGAAGGATAGTAATCTCTTTATCCCCTATCCTCCCCTTCTCCAAAAATGGAGCGGATAAATCATTCTCCGGAACATCGTCTTCGGGCTCATGTTCTGTCGAACCTTCTAACTCAATACTCTTACCTTCCGTCTCCCAAGAAATGAAGGTCTGTGGCCCAACACTCTGCTCAGCCCCTGGTTGAGTATTCGCCCTGCCCGATGACTCCCACTGACTGTCATCGGCTTCCTCATCGCTGGTTAGTACGGCTGCGGTCGTCTCTTTCTGTCTCTTCCTACAGAATCTCGCAATATGGAGAAGTGACCCACACACAAAACAACCACGCCCACTCTCACGCTGGGACTTACCTCGGTTGTCCTCGACAGTGGCAGCAGCACCCTTCTTCGTCCTGCCCTGGTCACACTGCCTACTCAGGTGATTGGGAGAGCCACAGTTGAAGCATACCGGTTTACTCACTCCTAAACCCTTACTTCTGCTCTCCTCAACCTTCTTACCTGACTTCTGCTGTTGCTCCAGCCCTCGCTTCGACTGATGAGCCTCACTATACAAGTCCGCCATCTCAACTAACTCATGCACGGACTTGGGGTCCCTCTCTTTCAAATATATGGAAAGATTACAGTCGACAATCTTCAACATCTGCTCCCTGACTAACAGATCCGTAATCCCTTCCATAGTTCTCTCTGCCTCTGAGAGGTCTACCCACCTCTCAAAATATCTCTGCAATTTCACGGACAGCTGCGTATAAGTTTCGTCCTTATCTAGACGACTCTCCCTAAACTTACGCCTATAACCCTCTGCCGTGAGATGATACTTCTTGAACAACACCTTCTTTACCTTCTCGTAATCCCTACTGTCTTCATCGCTGAGACCGGAATAAACATCTAACGCCCTGCCAGTTAACAATGCCCCTAACATGTCTGCCCAGGTGTCTTCTTCCCAATCATTTGCCTGCGCGAGTCTTTCAAATCTTTTCAAATACGAGTCGAGATCCTCGCGCGAGTCATCAAAAATGGCAATTTTGGGTACCTTCGGGGCAGCAGATTTTCCATTCCCTTTACCATTGTGACACCCGTTTTTGGCTAGTTCCCGTTCGTATTCCATTCTCTCCCTTTCAAATTGTCTTTCCTTCTCCTTTTCTTCTCGTTCGCGCTCCTTTTCTTCTCGTTCGATAGCCCTTTGTTCTCGGTTTTGGGCTTTCTCTTCGTCCCACCTAATTTTGAATTCCTCATCACTAATGCCTTCTTGTCTGGCAAGCTTCAGTGCGCCCAGATAGTCCATCAGCAATTGACCTGTAAACAAAGCTAACAATAAAGCGTGGATCGTAACTGTGAAGTTAACAACAATATTCCTGCAATAGCAAACAACAATTTTCTCTGTGACAAAAGATAAAATTGAACAGTCAATGCACAGGTAAAATCAGAGCATGTCGCAGGCACTAAATGTCAATCTCTCTCACTCGCCTCAGGGCAGATGACCTGTCCACACAATCACACAATAGCCCCTTGACACGACCCAGATCAAAATTAAATGTTATTTACTAGCAGGATCCCACTTCTGACACCATTGTGATGTTTCCACTTTCTCTCACTAACTTTCTTCTGACACCAGCCGTGATGGGCACGGCACAAACACACTAAATAATCGACTATCTCTCTTCTATAAGTTATAACAAACGATATCTGTATTGCTTACATATATACAATAATTATTAATTCATTCAATAATAATAGGAACACAGGTCATACAATTTCATGTGAATTTCGATGGAATGAAGTTGATACAAATCAGTACATGCTAATTAAATGGCTTCGTAATATTCAATTTCTAGCACATTTTATAAAACACATGGGAACATTCAGCATAAGGAAACCTCTCCTTTAGGGGTGTATGGCGCTATCTGGGCACTGGTTCTTCCTCTCTACCCTGGCTTGACTGCGCAGTTAGATCAACAGGTATCGGCAGGTACCAATAGGTCGGGAAGCCAAGAAGCCACGATGTCGTTAATCAAAGTACAAGAAGTTGAGAAGCCAAGAAGGTGTTGTTCTTCCTCCTCTGTAGAAAAACAATCGCAAAGTCCTAATCTACTGCTGGAAGGCATGACTTCCATACTTACTCCATGACGGATATTCATCACTAACACTTTTAACCGCTGACACTGTTATAAGTCAGGCTGCAGCTCCCATACTCCATAGGCTCCCATATAGGCAATAGAATAAACGATCAATACAGTTTTAATGATATTTACACGTTCCCCACGAAGAATAACGCTCTCTCTAACGGACCCCATCCTATAAGGTTTCGTAACATATATATAACGGCGTTTCCGTGACTCTCTCAGAGGCAGTAGTTATACCAAAGTAAACCCACTAGATTTAGGTTCTACAATCATGAACATTAAGTAAAATACACATACATCGTACAATTAACTTACCACTCAGCAGCAGCCCAAATGCCGACAAGATACCAAAGATACCACGCTCTGACAAAGGATGTTTGCGGGTTCCCTGACCTTCCCCACTCACAAGACTAGTACAAAGTTACAGTCGCGGTTGTGGTCTCCTCTTCGGCACGAAGCTGGTGAGTGCTCTCAGCGGTCTGAAGTTGGAAGGAGCGTTCGGGGATTTATACCCAGTCAGGTAGCGTCCCAAGACGCTCACCGAGTGTACATTAGTTATCCTAATAGCCACCCCCGTCGACTCCACGTCAAATACTGTTGAAACAGCTCTACCCCCCAAGCAATTCCCAGGTGATCTGATCGACAAGTACGGCGGTCAAGTAAACACTACCCTTTTCGGGTGTCAAAGCGCTTCAGTTGCATCGGCTACTTTCCCCCTCTGGCCTACAATAACTCTGTCTCCCCGCCGTTAGCTATCTTCCCACGCTAGCCATACCTTGCCTGTCTGTCGCCCTGTTACACCCTCCCCTCCTCTCCTCCCCGAGCTGCCTTCTCTTCCTTTCTCTCTCCACTGTCTCTATTCCTTACCTCGCCTGCCTGTCCTTCCCCTCCCGTTTTTCCTCCCCCACTCTCTCTCTCTTCTCCCCTCCCCCCCCCCCCACTCACCCCCACCTTTTTCTATAATACCTTCTACTTAACCAGATTATATTACTGGGGCATGGCCATGAGCCTTTGGTGTTGTTGCTGCCACCGTTATCCTGCCAGAAAACATGTTCATTGCACGAATAACACGTGCTTGAATTAGTTGTTGTCCCCGTCACCATTATGCTACCAGGAAAACGTTTTTATTGTGACATTAATGCCCACCTTTATTGTAGTCATCATGGTTATGCAATATCAGGACCTGTCAACTGATTATAATCCTATCGAGGACAGCATGGTAAACTGTCGTAATTCGACTTTAGAAAAAAATTTAATTGAGATGTATTGGCATGTTTGTAGCTCTCGACAAACCGCAGAGGTTGAATTATAAAATTTAGGGTTGGATATTTTATAACTTTTTTTTCTTTAAATGGCGTAACTATTAATCCGATAAAGAGTTATTCAATTATTTGCTTCCCCTGAAAAATTTATTAAAACCGAGTTGCGGCCTCCCATTTGCATTTTCATTTCACATTTATTTTCAGACTGTTAAAATTACCAAAATATTTCAGTAGGGTTGGCGGCAGTGTGATAAATAACTCAATTTGGTCATTAAACACCTCGTAAACCAACAAAGGAAGTCGATATCGGACATTTATCATTATCTAGGATATAAATCCGTCAATTCTCTCAGCAGCGCCATACGTTTGCATGCGGTGAAGCGGACTTTGTTGTACCAAGCAGTTAGGCCTAAATAATACGAAAGGGCGAACAAAAAATTATCTGGAAAGTCTCTATTATTTGCTGCCTTGTTTCATGTCCATTTTGCATTCTTTCATAGGAGGGGAACTGCAGCAAATTGAATGTTTATCAGATGCAGTCTGGTTGTTTGTCCCGAGTGCATTAGTGCACAATGCACATTTTTCCTGGGAGGGGACGTTTTGAGAAGTTTGGAGTTCGGAGAAAACAGGTCGACCATAATTATAATGATCATATTGTGTTAGAAATGCAGGAAAGAAGGAAAACCTACCAGAAGCGCCCACCAACCACTCGCTCTTGAGACAGAAAATGCACTAAACAGAAAGTTCTCGAAAGAGAATAATTAAAAAAAACAAAAAACACTCAAACATCTCCCCCCCCCCCCCCCCCATAAAAAAAAAGAAAAAGAAAATAGGCCAAATGCTTTACAATTCAACGACAACCAAACACACACATACAATGGTTTTAAAAAAACAGGGCAATTAGATAAACAGACAGGTTGACCAACACCTATTCCTGGAGCTGAATTACCCACCTAAATAATACGACCCCACTCCTCTGTTTAATGACCCCACTCCTCTGTTTAATGACCCCACTCCTCTGTTTAATGACCCCACTCCTCTGTTTAATGACCCCACTCCTCTGTTTAATGACCCCACTCCTCTGTACCAAGTCTTAGTCTGCTAAACATTTATTTTATTTTATTACATTCTCTGAAGTACCCAGTTTTTCCGGGGATAAATCTGTTCAGTAGTTCAGACGTAAGCGATTATTTAAAGCGGTGGTTCTCAACGCGGGCGATTTTAAGTCTCAGGGGGGCGAAAACGACAAAAGGGCGACGCGAGGGGGGGGGGGGCGAAAAGGACGAAAGGGGGCGATGCGGGGGGGGGGGGGGGGATCGAAAACTTGAGGGGGCGAATGAATATTTTCCTAACTAGAGATGTGCAGCTTTGCACAATATCTTGACTATAATTTTTCGCTTTCTTTCCAGTATAAAACCATATTATTTGTGCCCACTGTTAGAAAAAAATCCTGTCAAGTACATGCTGTTCAATATTTTTGAATGTCCAGTAAATTACTGGTAGATCTAAATGATAGCAGGTGAAAGATTACTTTAGAGAGAAGGCCATACTGATGATCAACATAATTTCACTTGCAACAGATGGAGCACCCATCAATGATGGAATGGCATGAAAGCTTCATAGACTTCACGAAAATAGAGGTTCCTGACCTTCTTGCCATCTGTATAGAGAAGAAGAACAATTTAAGCTACTTCTTCTCTATACAGAGGTGCGCTGTTTGTCGGTGAGTAAGTGCCGTCAATGCCTTTTGGAGCTCTTTAGATCGGTGTTGAAGTTCATTTTTTCTTTCTTTTTTTTTTTTTAGCAACGGGACTAGGCATGCCAGCCTAGAGAAAGAACGCAGAAGCTGCCTGTATGTTAAAAATGTTTGCCAAGATTAATGAAGTGAACTTGAACGGCAACAAGACCAATCTAGTTAAGGCAAAATAATGCCATCTCATCTTTCTCCGTCAAGCTGCAGTTGTGGAAAAACGGGGATGTCGTTCGCTTCACTCAACTCGGCAAAGTCATGCACAGGTGATTTCTAGACCTGAGAGATCAGCATGTGTCCCTGAGAGGGTTGTGAGCCCTAAAGGATACGATGCACCTATGACGACCAAGCATTTGGCACACGAATTGCTAGATTTCCACCGCTGCATCGAAGGTCAAGTTATCTTTAAAGAAGAAGCTACTAAGTTTTCTGGATGAAACATCAGAACATCTATTCTCCCCTCCGAAAGGACCTTCCTTCTCCCTCTGGTGCTCCCCCCTCCCCCACGATTTTCTATTTTGTAGGAAAAGGAACGAGTGCAGCGCAGAGAAGCAGGCTAGATGTGTGTGAGGGATGATCTGCGTTTGCTTTTCACGAACACCGACATTACATAGCTGACTGGAAAATCACCGACCTAACAGTACGCGAACATGAGTTTTATGAACAGGAACAGACAATTGTTGATGCATTTGAAGAAGGGTATTTAGTATTTTTGTTTATATCAGTAAGTAAAGTATCATTAAAAAAGCTTTGAAAACCTTAACAGTGCAACTTTGGTTGCATACATGTTAGAGTGAGGTAAAGTGGGCGGGGGGCAATGAAAGAAAATTTGGGGCTCAAGGGGGCGAGTGCCTAAATAAAGTTGAGAACCACTGATGTTAAAAGATCTGCTTCACCTTGCCAGTTCCTTTAGGTTCTATCATATACTTAATAAAATTTGTTTGTTTCTAAATAAGTCTTACCGCATTCCCTTGAGGATCCAGCCTATTATTCGAGGCGGGGCTTGTCATGAAATCGCCGGGTAATTTCAATATATTATTGTTAAGTTGTATGTACATTTTTGCCTTTTCGAGTAAATGAGGATTGAAATTGGGTCGGCAAGAGCGCCAAAACGCATATATCATCACTTCACAAACACATTTATCTCGAACAGTTTTTAACCTGTCGGAAGGACACTTAGATTATACATGTATTATAAAATTAGGAGACCGAGAACCACTTTCACGACAAAATGACAAAATCGGCAAAATGTCGCATACAACAATATGGCAAATACCGAAATATCATAAAAACCACAAATATGGCAAATACCGGTACCTCTCGAGATAGCAGGGTATCTAAAATCGATTTTACTTTTATTATTTCATGTTGGACATAACATTTTGTACTGAGGTTCAGTCTAGTCTCCAATGTTTAAATCCATTTACCCAGTTTGCTTTATTACTCCTCCACCTCACCCCACCACTCCCAGATCCAGTCGTCCATGTGAGCGCTTACTGTAGATAAGATAGTTATTGAAGACTGATATTTCAATTGACAATAATTGACAAAAAAAATGACTTGGCGTGATTAAAACAAAAAAACAAAAAAAAGTCGAAATTATCCATATTTGACCCAAAGATCGATATGTTAACCATATAAAAAAATATCGATTATTTATAGATATCGATTTGTCCATCACTACTTACAATTCACATTCACAGTGACACGGACGCGGGATGCCGAGAGCAGCGAGCCCTTTTAGGCTGCAACCATATTAACGCCCGACACGGACGGTCAGACCAGACCCGCCGTTTTCCGTCGGGTGCGGCCGACCATATTAACACCGGAGTTTGGCGGTCAGACACCGCCGTCTTGCAAATATGGTGAATTTCATCATTTGATTCCGCAGTTGTTGGAAGATAGTGAAAAATTCAAACAATACTATCGCATGAAACACAGCAGTTTCAATGAACGAAGGAAACGTCGAATTTCAAACGGCCTATTTCACCAGCTGAGCGACTGACTGTTACCTTAAGGTGAGCTAACATGTGACTATTGCCATCATCATCATCATCATCATCATCATCATAATCATCATCATCATCATCACCACCACTATGATCACCATCGTACTACTAATACCACCACCAGAATCACCCCGTACAAGAACCACCACCACCATCATCACCACCAGCACGACCACCAGCACCACGAAAATATTAACAGTGCAATTTTTTTCAACTTTAATTCTCAAAAATGAAAAATGAAATTATTAATCAAAATTCAGCGATTGTTCAAAACTAAAGTCATAATGATTGTCAGCTAATGAAATGAACGAAACAGAATTATTCGAAACGAATAATGGAATAATCTCAATGGTCACTAGCAAAAAGTAAATGAAAAGGAATGATTTATGTGGCAGTCACTTTGATACAATGTATTCAGTGGTTCATTTCTTGTGGCCAGTGACCCTGAGAGGTGTCGTAGGTGGTGTAATAGTCACTGGCGACTTGTTCACAGGGTCCTGGTCCTGGGCTTGTAAATGTTATTGGCCTGGCATTTTCACCTCTCCTTAAATATTTAATGAGAAGGCTTTGCACCTCTGTGCGGAACTCCATTTTTTCTAGGTGACCCAGCCGGTGGATCGATGGCAACAAGCTGCGTGCCCATAGTTCTTCTTCATCTTCTGGTTCACGAAGTGTTTTCAGAAGTTCCTCGTCCCCCTCTGATGACCCAGTGTTTACAGCTTTCCTCTTTCGATTTCTTTTGAGGGGCAGCGCTGGTGGTGGAGTTGGACATTCGGACCTTGTTGATGGAGATGGAGTTTGTGGTTGTGAGGGCTGTGATTGTGAGGAGTCATCGATGACGGCAGCAGTCTCGGGAAGATTTCCAGAGGTTTCCCTTGGCTCGTAGAAAGTCACTAGAAATGACATTGCGTCATACAGATGCCATTTCTTTTTGTTTGAAGGTGCCTGGCCCGACTTGAAGGTTGTCATTTCTCTGAGCTTTTTCAGGAAGTAGTCCCGGAGGTGGCCCCATCTGTTCTTGCACGTATTCACTGAAAAAAAATTGAAAATTTTGCAGACGTTAACTCATGATTCGTTTTCCATTTATGTTTAGTAATGCATGTTTTCTTTTATTTTCAGATTCCTGGCAACTGGTGATTCCTTCCGATCTTTAGCCTTTCGTTTTCGAATGGGATTCGAGACTGTTCGGGTTATTGTAAAGGAAACGATAGATATTATATGGAGGAAACTGCAGGAACAGGAAATGCCTGTTCCATGTGAAGAATTATGGAAACAAGCAGCTGATGGATTTGCTGATCGGTGGCAATTTCCACTACGCATTGGGGCCATCGACGGCAAGCATTGCCAACTGAAAGCCCCCTTTCACTCGGGATCTCAGTACTTCAACTACAAGGGACACCATTCGATAGTGCTGATGGCTGTGTCTGATTCCGAATCAAAGTTTATTATAATTGATGTGGGTGCATACGGGAGCGCCAGCGATGGAGGGATATTTCAAGCCTCTACCTTTTACACACTCTTACAAACAAACATATTGAATCTCCCTATGCCAACACATATCCCCAATACTGAAATAGAACTCCCATTTGTGTTCGTAGGCGACGAGGCGTTCCCCCTCATGAAAAATTTAATGAGACCATTCCCACGGAGGGATCTTACAGACGAAAAACGCATATTCAATTACAGATTATCCCGAGCACGGAAACAAATTGAGTGTGCATTCGGTGTGATGGCAAGTATGTGGAGAATTTTGCGAAAGCCGATGGAAGTCCAAGAAGAGTTTGCAACAAACATTGTCAAGGCTGCATGTATTTTGCACAATTTTATTCTAAATCGAGAGCCTGAGCGGATGAGAGAAGCGGACATTCTCAATGATGACACACCCCCCATGGACACTACAGCGCGACCTACCGGAAGACCAGCAGGTGACGGAATAGCTGTCAGGAATTCTTTTATGGAGTATTTTATGACACCCTCGGGTAGCTTGCAATGGCAAAACAATGTTCTGCTTTAAATTTCTGTCAGTATGGATAAACACTGTGGCTAATTACCTGTAAAGTGAGCCAATTTATTACCCACATTCATACTTATTACAACAGAGCTGATGACGATATAACTGATTATTGAGATAGCATACTGTTTATTTTTTCGTGACCATGGATCATAATGTGCTATCTGCAATTTGGGACAACAATGAGTTAGATCACGAGGTAAAATGTTTTCCAATGATATATAATAGAGTGGGTGCAATAGCAAGACATTACTTTTCCCCAAAATTTCAGTTACAACATTGTTGTTCTAAGGTCACGTTTTGTAACTGATGTAAAATGTCCATGTAGAATACTGTAGATTCTATGTATGGTGTATTGAAGTATGGAAGTATCTTTGCAAATGTTATTCTTTGAAATAGTAGACAATAAAGATTATTACATTGATATCACTGTTATTATTATTATTAGTAGTAGTATTATCATCATCATCAGCAGCAGCAGCATCACTATCATCATCAAAATCAGCATCATTATCATCATCATCATTATCAGCATCATCATATCATAATCAACACAACAACCACCACCTCCAACACCAACACCTTTATTAGATTTTATTTTCGCTTACTATTGGCACGAATGACAACAAAGAAAGTAAAATACTAACCGTCAGACTGCATTTCTAGTGCAATAGTTTTCCACTGTTTCAGTATATAATCTCGGTTGTGATGTAACTTGTCCCGTTTGTCAAAAATAGGTGATCGCCCTTGAACTAAAAGAATGAGTTTTTCGTCATCCATCTTCTTTTCTTCTTTCTTCTTCCTCGAGGCGATCTGTTTGAGTGTTCCAATTCCAAGAACTGCTGTGTATAGAATTCCAAGATATCTGTGTAGTGTCATCGAGGCGGGAAAGGGGACACAACTATGCAGAGAAAAAATTATCATTAGAATTACCTCCCATCTCGCCCGCCGGACCGTCTTCGATAGAACATGTTTTATCGGAGACGGTCTGACCGGGGACGACACAAGACGTCGGGCGTCAGTATGGTAGCCCAACCCGTTTTCTGTTACCTTCCGTTACTAAAGAGCCGGTGCGCATTCTTTTGTGCCCGAAGACGGTCTGGTCTGACCGTCCGTGCCGGGCGTTAATATGGTTGCAGCCTAATTAGATTGCCGCCCGCCCTGCTTGTGTAACGTGGCAGACTCATGGGCGGCGGCAGCGGCCATATTGTTAGGCTTGTGTTGCCCAGACCTCGCGAGGCAAGACAGAAGGTTTGCCCAGTTCCGGCCGCCGAGCGAAACAAGGCCTAACAACATGAGCATGAGTCATTTAGACTTTGAATAAGGATGATGGTTTTGGGTTATTTCGTTGTTTAACCGTCGTTTTTAAAGATGATTTTATTATGATCCTTTCATAGATGCTATGTATGCACATTATCACGAAAGTATTTTTAAAATGTTGGTCTCTACTAATTCACGACTTTAATTATTTGGACTTGCTTCGAAATAAGAGGAGAGTACTGTATACCCCGCACATTCATTTTCAGAAACGAGACCTCTTTCGTACACAACAGCTATACGGCCTTTCTGAAAACAATGTAGAATGTAGCACTGTTATGACGTTTATGTCCGACAAGATATCAGAACATCCATTTTTTTTTTACATCAAGAACAGGGAAAGGAATACATAGCATACTGACGGTTGCAGGTTCTGGAACAATACTTCATGTGAGAAACGTCAGATCAGATACAATATAATATCTTATCGGTAGTTTGGTGCATTTTCTGGAACCGGTCGCGACATCATCTCTCACGTTTTGAGAATTGTCAGTTTGTTTCAAGAAGGTTATGTGGCCATGTGTTTTGAAAATAACAATATACTCACATGTATCTAACCACTATGGTATAAGGAAAGGAATTTATGCTAATTGAGCTGATCTGGCATTATAGAAACTAGCAGGGGAGAAAGAGAGAGTGAGAAGAAGAGTGCGAGACAGAGAGAGAGAGAGAGAGAGAGAGAGAAAGAAAGAGAGGGGGAGAGCGAGAAAGGAAGAAAGAGAGAGAGAAAGTGAGAAAGGAGAGAAAGGGAAGGAGGGAGAGAGAAGGAGGGCGAAAGTGAAAGGAAAGAGAGAGAGAGAGATCGAGAAAGGAGAGAAAGTGAGAGAGAGAAAGAGAGAAAGAGAGAAAGGGAGAGAAAGCGAGAGAGAGAGAGGGAAAGTGAGAGAGAGATAGAGAGGTAGAGAAAGCGAGAGAGAGAGAGGGAAAGTGAGAGAGAGAGAGAGGGGAAAGAGAACGTGAGAGGGAGAGAGAGAGATATAGGGAAGGAGAGCGAGAGAGAAGGAGAGTGAAAGAGAGAGAGAGACAGGAAAAGGAACGAGAGAGACAGAGGGAGGGAAAGAGGGCGGGAAGAATAGGGAGAGGAAGAGAGGGGGAGACGAAAGGAGGAGTGGGGTTACCTTAGCTAGAATAAAATGATGCATGACATTATTGTAAATAACAGTATACAACAAATCATTCTCTCGTACAAAAGTTGTTCAATATCTCCTGACCTTTAGTAAAGGCTTTACCAAACTCAGCCGTCACACATGAACATATCGCACCTCGTAGATTTACGAATTACCAACGAGATTCATCTGTATTTCCATGCTCTGTGGCTCATCGATCTGGCTTCATAAAATCGTTAAGCACAGCACAGCGAGCACCGTTTGTAATAATTAAATAATCTGACTTTTTGTAGAACAACTGCACGAACGAACAACGAATCTAGGGGAAAGTACTCGCACTGGAAAAGATAATAGAAAAGAAAGCAAAATGTCTGACTTACCGACTGGTTGGGAAAAACGAACAAGCCGTTCCACTGGTGAGAATAAAAACTGTATGACATATTTTGTGGATTTGTTGTTTGTTTTTTTTGGCTGGAGTTCTCAGTTGTACTGATGGTATTAAATAAACAAAGGGCGTTTTCGAATTTTTCATTGCCCGGCAAGTTCGCGTCCACACCTAGAATCTATCTCTAAGCGTAAGACTGAGAGCCTGGCCCTATACTAGATATCTAGATACTACTACTAGAATCTAGATTTCTAGATCTAGTATAGAATAATAGATCTAGAGTGAAGATCATCCTCCTCAGCTAGATCTAGACCCTAGCCTCAGTCCAGTGCTGTGGATATAAAGATATTATAGATCTACTTTTGATTTTAAATTCCAAAGAGAAATTTGGAAAGGTGTGCCATATCACGTAGGCTGCACAGATTTAGTCAATCAACTGTTTCACATTCAGGTTCTAGAGTTCAGAATGTTAGTTCTCTGAGCCACACTTAAGTCTAATCTATGAATACATCCATTTTAAATTAATCTAGCACTAGTAATAATAATAATAATAAATGGCATTTATATAGCGCTTAACCCTGTTCCACAGGCTCTAAGCGCTTTACAGAACTTATTTACTACTTTACAAACGCATTCACTCCCACATTCTAATTGTACATAATATGCACACAATCTCATGTCAACCACAGAGCAGAATGGAGCTGCCTGCGAGGCGCTAAACACACTGCACTGCTTCTTTCCCTCTCGCTGTCTCACTCACTCTCTCTCTCTATCTCGGAGCAAATTGTAACGAAGCCTGTTAGGCGCAGATCACAACTCACAACAGTTCACAACTCACAGCAGTTCACAACTCACATCAGCTCACAACTCACAACTCAAATAATATTTGAAAATTTATTAATAACAATATAATTATATTTTAATAATGAATAATAATAAATTTTTGTTGTTGCTGGTGGGGGAGGGGGGATGATATGGATAAATCTTAATCTATTAATTTCAATTTCAATTTTGCCCGGGCAGCGGCCTTTCGGCCTGCTCTTTACGATTTCCAACTGCCAAGGTATCTTTAACGCGCGCAACGTGCACACGGGCCCTCCGAATTTTTCGTCCTTATCCGAGAAGACTAGGTACTCGATCCTACCCCCCAATAGGACCAGGGACTTGAAAATATGAGAAAAATCCAATTTCCAACATGCCTGCACTGCCCGGGTTTAGAACCCGGGACCCTTGGCATGAGAGGCGAGCACCTTGCCTCTAGACCACCTTGCAGACCACCTTGCAGTAGCAGACTAACTCACGAGTGGGGCTTAGTTGCTTTGCATCCTCCCATGCACAGACAAAAATTGCAGCATAACGAATGGAACAAATGGAACTTCTCCCCTAAGTTTGCTTTAAAGTAAATTACACTACAGTGGCCCACGCAATACAAAAAACAGTTTACACTGACAACAAAGAGATCTTCAGATTGCTGGAACTCAGAAGATCTAAATCAATAAACTACATTGTTCATTACAGAAATACAAGGACCATTCCATTCCTTTTTATATTCTGGGTCAGATGTGTGGCGTTTTGGCCCTGAAGAATTGAGAATCTATTTCTTCATTTTAGAATTTCTAAGGGCTCTAACTAAAACCAGTCCTGTGTTGGAAGTATCTACTGTCTGTCTGGTGATGTCTCCCTAAGTCTTATAAGATGTTTTGCACAGCATGGAACTGGAAGTATTGTAGGTCCATAGAACTAGGAGAGCTAGATTTAGAGATTTGTTAGTTGTTACACAGTTTCATTGTAAAGCGCTTTGCCTCTGGGTCCTTTCTGTGGAGACAGGTGCTGTATAATATTAAATATTAATGTAAATACTGCATAAATTTATATTGAATTCATCTTTTATCTATAGAAATTTTTAATAGACTGAAGACTCAGCATAACACTTTAACAGCCCACATGTACTATGATGTAGCCATACATGTAGCCTACCTTTTGCTCAAGGCTACATATGAAGAAGACAGTATTTTATATTGGTAGAGCATTTATTTTAAATAATTTCAAATTAGGTCTTGAATTTAAAAGTCATTACGTGTCAGTCAGGCTGAGTTAAATTTCTGTTTTTTTTTATATTATAATAAAAATATTGGGATTGTTTTGATTTGGTGGCCATGTGTGACAGCAGCCAGTGAGCCTTCGCCATACAATCATTTGGAAAATGGAAAGCTTTCTGTTAGTTCTGATATGAAATTTAAAGGCCTGCAAAATATAAATCTCCATGACAAGTGATAAATTGTGAAAAATATGATAATATAATACAAAACACAAACTTTATGAAATGACGTTTGACTTTGGCAGTGACAACCTCTCTCACTGATGAGTCACTGATCAGTAACAAGTGCCAGATTGATTAACGCTCACCCTGTGTGCGACAGCTTAAAGCCCGCTGTCTGGTCAGTGACCTTACTATACTCACGGAGAATCTTATCTGGGTCACTGACCCTTGCTGATGTACGATGATCACGCTACCACTGTCCACATGGTTCAGTTTGTATTTGATCGGTATGAAAACATTCGCTGCTATGCCTTATCAAGCTTTGATAATGAATTAACCAGCAAAACCTTTGTCTGTCAGACTCTAACCAATGATCTGACTTATGATACCAAACTGACAGCGGTAGTTTCGTGAGAACGAAGCATGATAAATGGCCATGCCCCCTCCCCAAGCCGTAAACAAATGGTTTCATCCTGATTGACACATACTAATAAACCAATATGGGCATTTGGAGCAAAGATCATTTCAGACCTTGTTGCTGATTGGTTCTTAGATACACACAACTCTAGATGGTGGTCAGCTTGTGAGAAAATGAGAGATAATATTGCAAATTTGTTGAGCAACAGTTCGCATGTCGATGTTACATCTTTTGATAGTGTGGGGAGAACCTTTGAAAGCTTCTAAGTCTTTGTGATTCCGACCAGTGGTTCAGTGGTTAACATGTCCTTGTCACAATGCCTTTAATTTAGAAGAGATACAGTGAGCAATAAGACTGGTAGTTATGTCTCTAAGAGGTCAGTGACCTGATGTGTGAAAATACGGCTTGCGCGCTGCGCGGTCAGCTTGACCATGCCGTATTTGTTAAATTAATACGCCTGTGCAGAGTGAATGCCTGGAAAGTCGATGCGGTAATGGTACATCCATCGCAGGGTGAGGGTTAATGTGTCAAAGGGTTCATATGAGTGTTCATCATGATAGCCGTAATTTATAAATTCGTTGTAAGTGAAAAATTGAATACAAAATTTATAAAATTTTATAAAGTGTGATTTTTTCACTGCACAGTGCAAAATCTGAAAATGGAACTACCTCTGTTGCGTTGTTGCATAGTGATTTTTGTAGTGTATGATTTGAGTGTTTTCTTTTGCAGGCAAAGATTACTACATGAACATCTACACAAAGGAAAGTCAGTGGGATATTCCAACTGAACCCGCAGAGCAAAAATCTGACAAAGTTACCTGTTCACACCTTCTGGTCAAGCATAAGGACTCAAGACGTCCCCAGAACTGGAAGGGAGAGCAGATTACTCGCACCAAAGAGGAAGCACTGGAGCTGTTACAGAGTAAGAATGTGTCACGTTATGGCAGTTCTATGCGGCCCCCCAGCATATTGCGAAAAGGAGTGCTGAGTGCCATGAACAGACCCACACTATCATGATTGGCATTTTTTTTTGCATGGAATTGATGAAACTATAAAGTGGTGCACATCAAATTGTTTAGATCTGTGGAGTTTCAATAAAATATGACAGTCCGTGAAGTTATAAGAATATGAACCAGGATTTGCAATGTCACACACGGGTTTATGGAACAGTATTATAGACACATAGCTGCCAGCCAGGACGTAAAATACATATTTAGTATGTTTTTTGGGTTCCGGTACGTTAATACGTTTTTGTGGTGAAAAGTACGTTTTTGAAGAATTTCCCCATTTATACGGAGAAAACACATAGACTCTAGAGGAGAAAACAAAACCGTAACTTTTGTATCTAGGCCTACCGCTAATAGCGCTGGACCTAGCGATTCAATGGGTGCAACCGTAAACGCAGCTCTAACCTACTGTGTCCTGCCGTACTGCGTATGCCCGAGCTCGTGATAACTTTTGTATCCCCACCACGGCCCCACTCAACCAAGCAACAGTAATGTTGCATAATAAATTACCACAGCATACACCTTCGCCCGTGTCTGCACGCTTCTGCCGTCCATCGAGCTCGAGTACGTAAGCACGTCGTTCACGCGTATTGTATCGTAAACGATGGTGGTCAGCGAGTAAGAACAGTGGACGCATTTTGTGAAGAGGTTTCATTTTATTTCGCTGTTACGTCTTTTTTTGGTTTTTTTTTTTTCAGTTTTACATAGCTTACAATCATCTTTGGCGGTGGTAACTCCCGGTAGATCTAAGTTGCCCGTCTTTTAGAATCTTGAACCTAATTGGCGATCACGGATAAACTAGGCCTAGGCTCAGGCGTACGGGTGTTTCAGTGACGTAAGAAATCGAAATCTAGAGCCCGTGAGCTGGTAAAACAATAGAAAAAGTTCTAGAACTAGAACAATATGGACATGGCTTGTGAAGTGGCTTCAGTTCCACAGGGATGTAAATCTTCCGAGAATCCTCGGAAATCCGAGAATTTCTTTCTGGTTCCGATTTCCGAGAGAATCGGACTCCCGGTTTTTTTTTAAAAAAATGAATAGACGAGAGCGAAATTCTGTTCCGAGCGTTTATTCATTTCCATAGCTACCGCTAATAGCGCCGGACTTAGCGATTCAATGGGTGCAATCGTAAACGCGGCAGCTCTACCCTACCGTGTTCTGCCGTGCTGCGTATGCCCGTACTCACGATAACTTTCGTACCCCCGCCACGGCCCCGCTCAACTAGCCATTAGTAATGTTGCATAATAAGTTGTCACGGCATACAGTGATACAACTTCGCCGGTTTGCCCGTGTCCGCGCGCTTCGGCCGTTCATACGAGCTCGAATGCGTAAGCACGTGTAGGGGTACAAACATAGAGGCCACCGAATTCTGTCACCGAGCCACTAGGCGCTTTAGGTGAGAAGAATTGCACTATATAATTTCAACAACTGCACACAGAGCCCACCTAGATTCAGTCCGTTTATGTAGTGCAATTCTTCTCACCTAAAGCGCCTAGTGGCTCAGTGGCCGAATTCGGTGGCCTTTGTGTGGCGACCCCAAGTCACACATTATTGATTTTTATTGTATCGTAAACGATGGCGGTCATTGAGTAAGAACAGTGGACACATTTTTGTGAAGGTGTTTCATTTTATTTCGCTGTCATGTTGTTGTTTTTTTTCAATTTTACATAGCTTACAATCATCTTTGGCGGTGGTAACTCCCGGTAGATCTAGATCTAGGTCGGCAGAATTTTAGAATCTTCGAACGTAATTGACGATCACGGATTATAACTAGATCTAGGCCTAGGCAAAGGCGTACACGTGTTTCAGCGACGTTAGAAAGATTTATGTTCCATAGCATAATTATTTCGTTTCATACGATTGTGGTTGTTTCGTCATGTTTCCGAGCATGTTCATAGGGTTTTAAAGGAGGCGCACATTTCCATGTTTTTAATCATTTTTGTGAAATCCGACGAGACTCTAGTCATAGGCCAAGTCTACTGTCTGTGGTCTGGCCTAGTGAAGATTCGCACGTCATTTCAACTTTCAAATCTTGTCAGTCTCGTGCCTTGGAACAACCGATTTTATTACACATACGCTTCTTCAAATTCCTGTATTTCTCAAAGAATGATTTAGATCTATATTGTTTTTAATTTTTTGACTCTATAAAGATATAGAAATATTGAATGTGGTGGCTGATCTTTGCTTTAAAAATTAATAAAGGTCTACTCTAGCTCTAAATCTTCTATAACCGGTCTGTTTTGAAAAGTTCATTAAGTGACAGAATGTTGTGATCAAGGAGCAAGTGCTGGCTTGTGATATGCAGAATAGATCTATATTGGTCTAGAAATCTTGATCTTTTTGTAGATTATGTAGATATTATGTAGATCTATACTTTGACAGTGAGATCATGGACTTAACCCTCACCCTGCGCGGGGCGGCAATAGTCTGTATTAACTTGCAAGCGCTCACGCCGCACGGGCGGCAAAAGTCGCCCAGGTCAAGCTGACCGCGCCACGCGCAAGCAGTATTTTCACGTGTCGGGTCACTGACCTTTTTGAGACGTAACCACCGTGTTATTGTTCACTGTATCTCTTCTAAATCAAACGCATTGTGACATGGACATGTTAACCAGTGAACCACTGGTCGGAATCACAAAGACTAAGCTTTCAAAGGCTCTCCCCACACTTTCAAAAGATGTAACATCGACATGCGAACTGTTGCTCAACAAATTTGCAATATTATCTCATTTTCTCACAAGCTGACCACCATCTGGAGTTGTCTGTATCTAAGAGCAAATCAGAAACAAGCTCTGAAATAATCTTTGCCCCAAATGCCCACATTGGTTTATTATTATGTGTCAATCAGGATGAAACCATTTGTGTAGGGCTTGGGAGGGCGTGGCTCGTTATCATGCTTCGTTCTCACGAAAACTACAGCTGTCAGTTTGGAATCATAAGTCAGATCATTGGTTAGAGACTGACAGACTAAGGTTTTGCTGGTTAATTCATTATCAAGCGTGATAAGGCATAGCAGCAAATGTTTTCGTACCGATCAATAAAAACCGAACCACGTGGACAGCGTATGTGGACATCGTTTAGCGGCACGGGTCAGTGACCCCAGATAAGATTCTCCTGGAGTAAGGTCACTGACCGGGCAGTGGGCTTTACGGGTAGCGCGCAGGGTATGGCTTAATAATCAAAGCCCAAAAAAGGTATGTTACTTTAAATATTTGATGTAAAACTGTAAAGTTAAGTTTATTAGGTTGTTATGTGTTATGTTTTCCATCATAGTTCTTTAGAGTTGGACAAATAGCCTGCGTGCCGCAGTGTCAGAACTTGTTTCAAAGAGCACCGCGTTGGTTTCAGAGAATTTTTCAGGAGGCCATTTACATCCCTGTCTAGATCTATTACATCTGTCATCTTTTATACCTAACATGATTTGCGATAATGGATAGATTTATTTTATTTTTAATCGGAAATCTTTTCTATCCAACTCATGAGTCATGAAGCCGTGAGTAGACATTTAGTGCAAAATATTCAAAGGAATCTCCTTTTGCATTATCATCAAACTTGTCCAATAAATGCATGGTGAGTCATAAGTCACGTTGTCGTGACTTCGAATTTCACCAGTTTCACAAGTCACATGGAGGCAAGCCTGACGTTGTTCAATACTGCCAGAACAAGTTAGTATGAAAGAGTTACAATTCTGAGGACAGCTCATATCCTAATAGTCAGTCATTTCTTTAGAAACAGAAACAGTGGTGATAACAACACATGTATTAGCATTTAAAGCAAAATGTTTGTTTTCTACTTCTTAACCCTCACCCTGCGAGGGGCGGCAATTGTCGGTATTTACTCGCAAGCGCTCACGCCGCACAGGCGGCAAAAGTCGCCCAGGTCAAGCTGACCGCGCCACGCGCAAGCCATATTTTCACGCATCAGGTCACTAACCTTTTTGAGACATAACCAACGTGTTATTGTTCACTGCATCTCTTCTAAATCAAACGCATTGTGACATGGACATGTTAACCAGTGAACCACTGGTCGGAATCACAAAGACTAAGCTTTCAAAGGCTCTCCCCACACTTTCAAAAGATGTAACATCGACATGCGAACTGTTGCTCAACAAATTTGCAATATTATCTCATTTTCTCACAAGCTGACCACCATCTGGAGTTGTCTGTATCTAAGAACCAATCAGAAACAAGCTCTGAAATAATCTTTGCCCCAAATGCCCACATTGGTTTATTATTATGTGTCAATCAGGATGAAACTATTTATGTAGGGCTTGGGAGGGCGTGGCTAGTTATCATGCTTTGTTCTCACGAAAACTACAGCTGGTTAATTCATTGTCAAGTGTGATAGGGCATAGCAGCGAATGTTTTCATACCGATCAATAAAAACCGAACCACGTGGACAGCGTTTGTGGTCATCGCATAGCAGCACGGGTCAGTGACCCCAGATAAGATTCTCCGTGAGTAAGGTCACTGGGTGACCGTGCAGCGGGCTTTACGGGTACCGCGCGGGGTATGGGTTAAAATCTTATGCTGTATTACATTAGGCCTATGCAAAGAGAATAATATTCCTTAATGTGACAAAGTGAGGAAATGATGATTTTTCATGGTTTGGAGGAGGGGGGTGGGGGGGGGGGGTTGTCGATGTCTGGTCCGATGTCAGGGGTCTGTTTTTAGGTTTTTGAAAGTTGGCAGCTATGTAGACATCCATATTCCTTTTTTTTATGATGCGTGGAATGCAGATTTGTGGTTGGATGAAAATGAAATTTGGCAACCAATCTGAAAAAAGATTGATATTCACTGCTCCCTTTTCAAAATGTCAGAATATTTATTTTGGACAAAGCTGCACATGAAGGTTGAAGTCCGGTGTTGCTAGGTTGTTCACGCCTTGATGGCGCTGTGCATTATTACTGTGTGTTGTCTCAAACACGAGTTATTGCTTGCCAGAGTTGTGAAAATACCAAAACTCAATTGGCAGAGATGGCCTTAGCTTGAGGAGAGCCCAGTTATTGCTAGCCAGACTTGCCCATCCCAGAATCACATGGGGAAGTGGTGACGTCATGCAGGTCATTTTGTTGGTGCATTTCATTAGCTGACAATTTTATGAATGAGCAAGGCACTTAAAATAGAAAGTCGGCCTATTTACGCGGGATTCTTCGTTTTTCACGTTTACTGCTTTTGTCATGTTTTTTCTTATGCTTTTGTTTTTTCCAAGTAATTGTGAGTATGGTCATTCATGAGTGATCAGCCCTCTGGGTGGCTTCCATACAGCAATAGAATAATACAGATATTAGATGATGGGTCAGGAAGAAGATATGTAGTGCAGGCTGTTGAGTTCAAGTATTGCTGGTAGTAGCAGTCAGTGTAGCAGTAGTAGTAAGGTTTAGAGTTGCATTAAACTTGAGAAGAAAGCTCAGAAGAGATGTTTTTAAGATAAGATAAGAATCGTTTTATTATCCCATAAGGGAAATTCTTTTTCACAGAGCATTTAACAGCACATACATGGTACATATATCTCATGCATCATTATACTATACAGTGCAGTCCTAATATATCGACATCAGTGGGACCGTCTGACTTGCGACTAGTAAAGAGAAAGTCGAAATAGCAGATTAGTGATGGAAGAGAGAAAAAAAAAGGGGGCGGGTGGTAGGTCAAACATCACCATTATGGGAAGTGTCCAATAAATAACGCAATTATGTCCCTTTTTCTTCTAATTATCGGAATATTGTAACCCACTCCTCGAATGTCATCATTGTGTGGAGCAGTTATGTGGCAAAGATTTGCCGATATTGGTGAAATGCTGTAGCTATCAAATGCCCAGCGCTTTACTATTTTTTTTTAACCTCGACCTGATCTGATTGTTTCTTCAGAAGAAGTGATGATACCGAGACACACACAATACGGCAGTTAACCAAGAGGTCCAGGTCAAGGCTTAGTATCAACGGCACACGAATGTTTTGTGAGGAAAAAAAAAATTACTCAGTCTGTAGTACTCTCTACTTTTACTGCCCTACGCTTATGTGCATGGCACTCCACACTCGCGTTGCGGAAGCCAAGGGTCATCCTCTGTGTCCAAACACCCCCTCTCCTACCCCTCCCTGCCAGCACCGCAAAAAGAAATAAAGATGTCTTATATAAGGGCAGTTGCGTGGGCATTTTCGGTAGCACAGTAGTACTAGTAGATCTAATGCACTTGTTTTGCCACGAATGGAGAAATGTGTCGATATAAGAGGAAAGAATGGAATAGAACGTCGAGATACAGGGAAATATTTAGTAGCATTAAAGAAGGAACAGGTTGGGACTTAAAAATTGTGTCGAGTTACCCAGAATGTCGACAAACGCCATGTCGAGATAAGTATATCGGACTGTATAAACAAACTCAATAAGTCAATAACAGGCATACATGAAGTGACATGGTAGAAAACCTTAATGAAATGTGGCACACCCTAGTTAAAATGGCTTGCTGTAGGCAAAAACGATTTTCTGTATCTTTCCCTGTTTGTTTTCATGTGTATTATTCTGTTGCTCTTGGATGATCTAGAAACTTGATCAAACAGGGAACGGTGGCTGTCAATTAGGATGGACATAAATTTCTTCACACAAGCATTTGAGTATAGAGGGTTAAAACTGAAAAACGTTGTGTCTGTCATGTTGCATACTTTCCTGATGATTACTTTTCGTACTTCCTTTGCCACCTCAAATACCCTTTGGTGTCAGTTTTCATTTCAAGATGGTGAATAAAATCACTGTTATATGTTACTTAATGTGAATTACATGTACAGATTACCTCTTGCCGTGATGAAAAGACATTTTCGATGAAAGAAACTGATTTGCCACATCAAAATACCTGGTGAACATCAATAGAGATTTCTGTCAGATGAAGCGTACATTTTTATTGTTAATTAAATACATTGCAGATTAACCAAATTAAATAGGCAAATTCTCTCATCTTGTACAAAAATTTGACCGCAGAAACACATTTAGTACCCAGAAGTACTCTTGAATGCCAGTTTTCATGTCAACAGGTGAACAGAAAATTTGTGTCAATATTGGAAAGAAAATCTTGATTTTCTACCATTTGCCGGTACACTATATACATTTACTCAGCTAAATTCTCGTTTTCACAGAGAACTTTGACACTGAAATTACCATAAAATTTTTGTTTATCGACTGATCCACCAAATTTGATGCACAAGAGCTATGGAGTTAATGCGTACGTTTGAAACAGATGAGGGATGTTTGCTATTTAAGAAAAAAAGAGATACCAGTTCAGCATTGGCTTACCATCCAAGGTAAGGATGAAAAATGTTGAATTTTATAATAAGGGGCGATACATAGAGTATGACCGGTATAATGTTTGATTTTGATGATTTTTGTGGAAAACCCTTCCCTGCATGGACACTTTTGACACGTTTGATTTCAGACTTTAAGAGGCATTGTTTGGCACCCCCTCCCCACACCCCCTCCACCCACCCCTTTTCAGAGCCTACATACTTTGTGGATGGTTCCTGATCCAATGTGCTTAAAAAAAACCCCCACTAATTCAGACACTTGCTCTTTAGACCATTTGATTCTTTCCTGGACATTAGTTTTCAAAAGAAAATGTTTCCTCAGAAGACATGTTTGTCACAGTAAGAGAACTGTCTCTTTCATGGGGTCTTTGGGGATGGTGTATAGGTAAACAGCCTCAGGACTTAAATTGCTAGGAATATCCAAAAGAGACCAAGGAATATTTGCAGTTACAACAGGACGTGTATTAGTTTACAACTATACATTCATTCAGAGCAGGCATGGGCAACATTTTATAGTAAGGGCTCGACCTTAGACCTGAAAACTGTACAGGTACAGTGGGCCGGATACTCTCGTTTCATATTAAAGCTTTTAAAACTATAAATCATCATCATGTCATTTGTTTGAATAAGTTGACATTTAAAGAAAAATAATTTACATGTTTGTTTTGGGGTGGCGGTGGGTATGTATATTATATGTGTTACATTTATTTATTTTTTTTAATGATTCAGTGACCAGTGTGTTAAGTAATTTTTAATGAATCCAAAATTGCTTGGTGGGCTGTATCTGGCCCAGCAGGGGCCAATGTTTGCCCCTGTCTGAAGAAACAGCTAATGTGTGTTATGTTTTTCACTTGATTGTAATTGATTGGATTGTTTTCATGGTATTGTTAAAATCAAATTTCAGTAAAAAAAAAATACTACATGTATACTTTTGTATAGATATAGGGACTTGAAGAGTAGGCATTCAGCCACTACTTCTAACTGAACATAGTGTGATGTATTGCTGATTCATAATTTTTTTTGTTCTCAGGCTACAGAAATAAGATTGTTAATGATGAAGCAAGTTTCGCAGAACTAGCTGAAAAATACTCAGATTGCAGCTCCGCAAGGAAAGGAGGTGACTTGGGGCCATTCGGACCTGGACAAATGCAGAAGCCATTTGAAGATGCATCTTTTAAGCTTGAGGTCTGTTCCCCTCGATCTTGTCTTTCAGGAAAGCATTTGGTATATTTTACAGGCCCATACATGTTCCTGTACTCACTGACTACTTATGCTATGACAGGTGTAGTAAAAATCATTGCTGTGGGAACCTATTTGTATCAGGCCCCTGGGGTTCCAGCTTCATAATTATTTTTTTTTACTACGTTAATACCCGATCAGTTGCCATCATGTGGAAAGTTGCGAAGTCATAATAAAACGAATAGGAAGCGAGCTCTGATAATTTTATGACAACTAGTCATAGTGGCAATAGTGACTGTAAATATCAGTTATAGTGTTTAGCAACTCCTTTGATAAAGTCAGTGCCGAAAGGGACTCATGATGTAAGTTTTTTAAAAGATTGGGATATTGTTTATCAAGTTGCAAAGTTGTTCTCTAGATTTCATTTGTTAATCAAGAAAGGTGCATTGATTTCTCAAAAATACCCTTGGCTGGTCCACAGGGGATTACACTAGGAAAACTGGTGGTGGTTAATGGGTTAACCCAGTTAATGTTTGGTGAGCTTGTCAAGAAAGTCAGTTTATATTTAAATTTTATATCAGGTTGCCTTGGCAAAATACTACATTGACCAAGCCAGGTGTTTGGTGCGATTGGCAAGAATCACAGTCTTGGTCTCTTGTTTTTAGATAAACACCATTCTGCTGCAGGCAAAGATTGGAAAACTTAGCTGAATTTGTCAAGTCATGAAATCATAGTAACTGCTCACTCATAGCTCTAACATCTACACATAGAGCAAAGGAGGAAGAAAAAATCAGCATTCAACATTGTCAAGTTCATAATGCAATTATGAACCAGTTGAGATCTTCAGAAGCCAAGGATCAGGTGTAAAGTCAAATCTATAATATAATATATATATACACACACACATGTGAGATGGTTTTTAGTCCTGCACAGTGACACAGGTGTAAAGTCCAAACTGATACTACATCTGAGGTGGTTTTTAGTCCTGACAGGTGTAAAGTCAAAACGGTATACTACATCTGAGATGGTTTTTAGTCCTGACAGGTGTAAAGTCAAAACGGTATACTACATCTGAGATGGTTTTTAGTCCTGACAGGTGTAAAGTCAAAACGGTGTACTACATCTGAGATGGTTTTTAGTCCTGACAGGTGTAAAGTCAAAACTGCATACTACATCTGAGATGGTTTTCAGTTCTGTGCAAGGACATAAAAGTGGCCTGCCATTTGTCTGAGACAATCAGTATGTTCCAGCAATGTTTACTCGTAGAGAAATGCTGTTTTCTGTTATTTCCTGGTTTGCAGTGCATATTATTTAATCTAATCTTGTAAAAGATTGATAGACCTTTTCATATTATATTTCCTCTCTTACAGGTTGGAGAAATGAGTGAGCCCATATCCACTGATTCTGGTGTCCACATAATCCTAAGAACAGCATAAGCAGCAACAGCTATGAAACAAGATTTAACTATTATCATTTTTATTATTATTTTTTTTGTATCATTTAAGTGGTGGGTCCGAGAAGGCTGTATAATATGTGGAGTCACCATTGACCCAGTTTGCAGTAGTTGCTTGCTTTGATATGGCTCTTGGCCAGAACAGTATAACTCCAGTAGAAGACATGTGTTTAGAAAATCAAGTTTTTGTGTTTGGTATATAGTCATTCTGGTTTCCAAAAATTAAGGCCATATGGAAAAATTAAACATATGGAACAAACCTTTCATTGACAAGAATTGTGTTGTTCCAGTGATGTTAGCCATTCCAGCCTCCAAAAGTTTTAACCATATGGAAGAACAAAATAATTAGAACATACTGTTCATTGACAAGAAACTTGTTATTCCACGCAAACAAAAATTGCACATACTTTAGGTTGCATAAATATTAAGTTTTCTGTGAAGGAATATTTGCTGTGCAAGCATAAACTTATTAGGATCAGTTTATCACTGATTTTATAATGTTCATTTGTTGTATGTGAACTAATTTTTTATATCCTGTTGAACACCTCAACTGGTGAAATTTGAACAGATAAAATTTGAACAGGTGAATTTGTTTTTTTATTCTTTGATGTTATGAGCACAGAAACTATTTACATCTGTTTCATCTCACCTGAATTTCGGGAGCATGGGTTGATTTAACAGAAAAATAGATTTATTCACAGAAAGTTGATTATTACTACTAGTACTATTACTACTAGCATTTGTGAGTGTGCATGGGAAAATCCGGCATAAGTCGGCAACATAACATTTTGAGATCTGTCCATATAATAAAAGACAAGACATTTCTGATAAATTGAAGTCAGTGACCCCCCTAAAACAAGATTTTGAGAAAACGGCATTTAATCCTATAAGTGGCAATAGCTAATTGACCAAGTAATATTGGGGTGACTGCTGTTAGGAGACCATAGTCTAATAACTAAGCAGTTATAGAGATCATATTGAGTGGTGTTCACTGCTCGTCTACAGTTTACCTTGTAACATGCCACGGTCCCCTAAACAACAGCCAAGTTGGAAGTTTGTGTCGGACCCATATTTTCACTTCAAAGCCGTTTTTCTCAAAATCAGCTCTGCCGACTTATGCCGGGTTTTCCCATACACACTCACATTTGTTATTGATACAAAATTAATGTAGGATTGTTGAAGAACATTTACGTTGGTTAATAACTTTGTCCCCTAAAAGCTACAGGTTTTTTCTTCAGTAATGAAGTTACTGCATTTGAATTGTGTTTGATAAGTTTGCATTCGGTTTATCAAGTGATGCATTCTGCCAATAATAGGAAAAGAGTGGAATATAATGAGAGACTTTAAATATCGATTCCCTTTTTACATGAAATCACAATATTAAAGGTGTAATTTAGTGTCAGTTAATGAAAATAAATATCCAAATCCTTCCTTTCCCCCCTCCCCCCCCCCCCCCCCCCTCCTTTTTTTATTATTACCACATACATATGCATACTTGTATGTAGTATCTCATCTGATGTTTTTAAAAATTTTTTTGCATGGAAATATTCATCCTGGTCAATGTGTAGTGATATCCAATAGATTCAAAACTTTATTGGTATTTATGAAGTGGTTGTTTTGTGCTGTAGACTTCAGCATATAAGAAAATCTGTCAAAATGTCCATATTTTGTTTTTGTGTTATGTTTAAATATAGATTATAGCAACTGTTTCAGGCTTTTTCATATATGTGACCAGATCAAGATTCCTTGTCTTCTCCCCTATTAGTTTGAAGAAGAGGATTGTATAGACCTGAAAAACAATTATTTTTGTCCTTTTAGCTATCATAACACAGTCAGTAAGTGTTTGACGTTGGATGATGTGTTTCACTTTAAAGAACTATGACATTGCAGAATTGTTCACTATTTTCCATAAGCTAAATTGTATTTTTCACTGTTTTGGACACACCGTTTCATTCAGCCAAGGACACATTTGACTATTTTAGCCAAAGATACACATGGCTGGTCAGGATTAGAACATTACAACCAATTCATTGAATCCAGCTGCAGTGCAAGCAAATTTGTCAGCCTGTTTTCTGAAATTTTGCAATCAGCGTGTCCATATTTTGAGGATGGCATGGTGAACTGTTGTAACTCAACTTGTCTTGAAAGATTGAGATATTTGATGTGCTTGTAGCACATGACAACCCGCAGATTGTGTTCAAAGTTGGGGCTGAAATTCTGAAAACTAGGAGCTAAAAAACGTTTTTCGTATACATATATCATAACTATTAAGTTTGTTTAAGAAAGTTGCACAGTTTTTGGTTCCTGAAAAATTAGTAAAATTTGGATATGTCATTGTGAAGAAATAACAGTTCAGAGCATTGTGTTTTGATCATCTTTATTGAAATGCAGAAAATTTGAATTGTTGTTTAATATCTTTTAATGTGCTTTTGTTGTATGCTCTGTTGTAACTTTAATTTTTCTGTTAGATAAAAAAAAAAAACCATCATAGCTGCTCTTATATATGTTTATGTGTGAACAGAGATTTCCAGATTAGCCCAGCGGTTTCATTTTAGGATGTAAAGTAAGAGTTGGTGTGGGACAGTTATTAATTTTAATTCACAAATCAAATTGTTGGACACTTGGTAAGTTCATACATCTGAATGCTTTCTGGTGTACTGAAGTCAGAGATGCCAAGTGCGGGACCCCCCCCCCCCACCCCCCCCCCCCGCATTTAAAGCCTCTGTCTCGCCATCCCGGCCTCAGAGTAATTTGGGCAAAATAGTAATAATGAATTGTTTTTGAACCATCCCATCAATCCCACTTTTTAACAACGAGACTCCTGACTCTTTCGTGGAAAGAATTATATTTGGCTTACTTTCACACTTTCGCAATGTGGCTTGGCACGCACTTTGCTACTTCCACTAATGTGCTGAACAGATGCTTTGCTTTGTGAGACAGACGATTTGTTGAGCATTTTATCCAAGCCATCATCATGTCTAAAAGACCCAGTAATTCAACGGAGCCTGCATATGTGGCCCCTCAAAATCTTGGTTTGCCCCTCAAAATCATGATTCTTGTCCCTCATTTTGATTTCTTCGGGTTGGCATCTCTGACTGAAGATATTATTTTTCTGATTGCACTTGTGCTTAACTGCAAATGTGTATATCATCACCATTCACTAAAACTGTAGTAATCGCTTTTGGCTACTTTTTCAAGAGAATCAAAAAATTGTTTATTTTACCACAACTAATCTAGTTATGATAAATTTTTGAAAGTTTGCTATTTTGTTATTTTTCGGGTGAGGAGCATATAACCAAAATCATTGATGTGGCTTTGAATGTAGTCGAAGAGGGAACGGTGATGATATTGTCTGCTAGCTGTGTTTGTATTCAGTACAGGATGTGAATGAGAGCTTTAAATGGAAATCAGTTATGTTTTGAAATGCTCTGCTTTTTAACAAACTTTAGTGTATTACTAATATTATTTCCTCCCTCATATCGTTGTAATATGAGGCAAAATATATGGTGATCACCCAGAGAGGAATGACATGGTTAAGGTATCAACATTTTTATTTCTATCCACACTCTTTCCTTTGTTGTAAGAAAAAAGAAGAAAACAAGATGGATTTGACATCAGCATGGCAGAGTCTCCAAGACCAGAGAAAAATTTCTAGCAACGATTATGGCACAAAAATTTTATTGAAACTTGATTTAGAAACATTTTTTGACTGGTATGACTTTCCATCACAAAATCAGGGCCATTGGTTTCATGACATTCTATTTCCTTCTTTAGTTAGGTTTCTTGCTGCACACCCCCCCCCCCCCCCCCCCTTTCATTTTTTTGTCTGGTATGTTACCTGTCAAACAGACAGACCAAGTGTGGACTATACACCGTTTGTGTTTGACATTTAGGATGCTTGTAACTGAATTTTTGTCATATTTGTCTTCCTCAAGATCTGTTTTTATATTACCTGCATATCCCAAATCAAAACTTTCTTTGCAAACATGTCATTATTTCTTTAAATGCCTTATCCCCCTTCGTTGCTGAAGCAGGGCTTGCCTGTAGATTATGAAAATATCAAACACTGTCAGTACACAGTGTCTCATCGCGCAGGGCAGCATTGAGAATTGCAACAGAGATTGTGGGGTTACTGCAGCTTCTACTTGATTCATGAATTGTACATGTATTTGATATATTCAAACTGTTGTGTGGTGCTTTTTCCTCTCCGCAGATTTTAACTTTTTCCATTTCATATGGCAAAGAGTGTGCCAGGTGATGGTAGTTTTTGTTAAGGGGCCATGCATAAACACTTGTAGGGACATGTGGTCTAGAGGCAAGGTGCTCACCTCTCATGCTGAAGGTACCGGGTTTGAATCATGGTCGGCGCAGGCATATTGGAATTTTGAGATTTTTCTCATATTTTTCTGTCTCTGATTGTAAGCTAGGTAGGATCGAGCACCTAGTCTTCTTGGATAAGGTGAAAAACTCATAGAGCCTGTGTGCACGTTGTGTACGTTAAAGATACATGTACCTTGGCAGTTGGAAGTCGAGAAAAGCAGGCCGAAGAGGCCTCTGCCCGGACAAAATTAAATAAAAACTTATCCCTGCCACCCCCCAAAAAATTCCCCGCCGACTGGCACTGCACTGTGGTGATGGTATGTCTGCTGCAGTTGTAACAGGGCTGCAATGACACTAAGGTAAATTGCCCAAATAGGATTAAAGAAATATACCAGTTACACTTGTCATGCACTTTGCCTCAACACTGCCTCACTATTTGTACACTGTACAAGTGTATGGCCATTACAACATTGAATATTGATGACATTTTGCAAGAACTGTTGGACTGTTTCATTAAAGACATGATTTGTATACAATCTAACAACTTAATTTGCTGAAAATGTTTGAACGCTCCCTAGTCCCCGGAGCCCCTCCCCCAATTCCTTTTGGCATGCTGGAAGCAGTCCTTCTCTTGGAGTATTCATACTTTATGGATGGCCCTCTAAATTCTAACTGCACATTTATATGTGTGTACACATCACTGTGAAATAACTGAAAAGCTTTGGTTTTTTTTTCTATTTTGCTCATATTGTATTACAATACATGTAAGTTTGTCAAAAACATTTTAACTTTAAATCCACTAAATCCAGTGTTCCAGCAATACATGCATGTGTGGTCAGCTAAGAGGAAATTTTCTTTAAGTAGGATCCTCTGATTGCTTTCAGAGTAAGACTAGGGAAACTTTCATGTTAACTCTCCAAAAGTGGTCGAGGTATTGTAATCTTGTAATTTTGATATTGGGAGTTGGCATTAAGTTGTAAACTCCAACAGAATACATTTCCAGAAAGTTCATTTCATTAGCTGTAGTAGCGAATTTGCAAAATTAGCTAATTTCATTGGCTGAGAGCATTAGAAGCATTAAAAAGGCAGGCAACATTTGCAAACATGTTTCACGATAATTCATAATTCTTTAGCACTTGGAGTTTATATTACAGAATGAAGCCCTATACAAATGCTATTGATTATTGTCACTACCAGTAGATTATTTCTTTATAAATCATTTTGCCAGTTTGCTCATAATAAAGTCAGCTTTGCATTGGATTTTTTCTTTCCCATTCATGATGCTTTATTGTATAGAAAAGTCTGGCAGGGACCATAATTGTGAAATATGAGAACTTTGCAGATGCAACAGTTTTATACAGAACTTTCCCCATTATAATATTTTTGTTTGTGATGTTTTAACTGATCAAGCTCTGAGAATCAAAGCTACAATAAGATACCTAAAATGTCTACAAAACCATGAAAGATGCAAAGTAGCCGTTATCATGCACTCACTCAAGCTCATTTAGGGGAAATTCTGAAGATTAATCTTATGCATCTTTTACCAGCAACTGCTTCAAGAGTACAAGATTTACATTATTTGGAATATTTCCCCTGCAACAGGATGATGAAAATTAAGTTTGTGGAAGAATGGTTATTAAACTGAATACTAAATTTCTATCTGGGTCTGAAAGATGGTTGTACAAATTGTGCAGTGTTTCACTTCAGTGATAGAGAAGATAGGGACCATTGTTTTAAGTATCATTTGTACATGTATATATGTGTCTTTTTCTCTTGCTCATAACAAATTTCAAGTGACTGTTTAACAAAGTTTCGTCTTTATGTATTGTGTATGATATAAAGTAAAGTTTAAAACAGCTACATATACTTTAGTTCATCACTTTTTCTTTTGTGTCAGCTGTATAATGTAGCCATGCCACTGTGACCTGTTTAATCCCTTTTTTATGTAGACGGACCTACTTCTTTTAGTTTAGAACTGAATCAGACATATTCCTGCCTGTTTCAACAGTTTTATTTCCATTAATCTTCCGATACATTTTATCACGTTTGCATATAGTTTTCATATACAGTACATGTATATGTATTTAAAAAATGTGTATGTATGCAATGATAACGGACCCTCAGTGAATAAATTTTCAGCCGTTTTCTACTTTTTTTAAAAAGTAACATTGAAACGTGATCTAATTTTGTTAAAGATTTGTCAACATTCAAAAAAGTGTTCTAAATCTTTCAGAGAGGGCATTTCAAAGTCGCCAGGACTAGGGTTTAACGAGTTTGTGAAGAAATGAAAACCTGCCTAGGCTGGACTCAAGTATGTGAAGATCTTCTAATCGTTGTCTGTATTCGCTGTTTTGTTTCTCAGTATGTTTCTGATGTTGCAACGTTTAACATCTAGAGCAGTGATGCTCAAATGTGAAATACTTGTAAATTGTATGTATCAGGTAAAATTTAAACTCCAAATTTCACCTTTGCCATAAATCGTGGGTCTAATGGACCCAGGAGCAATTAAAAACGTTTGTAATGATTTTATTTCTGGGAATTTTTACCTGAAATTACAGGTATTTTGCAATGATGTCATTATCCACCTTTCCATTGTTTTAAAATTGTCAAATATGCATGTGCGTGCTCACCAAGGCACGTGTATTTTTATTATTCCTACCAGTACACCCTAGGGTCTCGCAGACTCCATATTTGTAAAGAGAGTTTTATTGTCATACCCTTAGTCGTACATCATGGGGTCTCAGCTACACCACGCTCCTAAAGATGAAATGGAGGAATTTTAGTCGGAGGAGGGACTTCAGACTGGCGGGGAAGAATTATTATAAAAAACCACAGAAAAACTGGGGTCGCAGCGAAGTCAAAAACTGGGAACAAGAAAAAGCTGTATATAGCAAAGCCGCGAGTAAGAAATAATAACCAAACGATACAATAAAACGCAAAAAATCGTATTGGTATTATTTCTTACGCGAGGCTTGGCTACATACAACTTTTTCTTTTTGCCAGTTTTTGGCCTTGGAGGGAAGAATGCACTCTCTATACTGTGTATAATGAAAATCAAACGATCCATGATCCATTGAAAGAAAGATTTCTTGTTTCATTTGACTGTGTCTTTTAATTAACGTAGTAAAGAAATTTAGTTTAATAAAATCATAAATTGTTTCAATAATTACCACCGTACATGCATGATGGTTGAAATTTATTAGAAGGCAAAATTAAAAATGGGGAAGGGATTGAGAAAATGTGATTATAAGGAGAGAGATGTGACCCGGGATTCGTGAGAACCACTGAGATGGAATAAGGAGCGAAACACAAAACCATTATACATAAAATAATATATTAGGCCCTATTAAAAAAAACAAACAAAACAAGCATACAAAAAAAAAAAAAGGAAACAAACGTCCATTCCATAACAAAAGGGGATAGGAAATCTATGGAAAGTTGATTTATTTGATAAACGTCCACAAAATAAACTGTAGAGATATACATTACACTGACTTGATAGTCTTTACAGAAATGTGTCAGAAAACAGAAGGAACGGCAGGTGATGGACATGATGAAATAATGGAACACTTTATTATTTGTTGACTACAGTAACCTTCCATACACATAACATGTACATGCGCTTGTATCATCATTTCGTCACTCCAATTTACACGTTCTTCTGCCACTTTTCGCAAAAACCGAGTTCATGTTATAAATGTTATAAATGTTGACATCTAGCATACCTCCTATTCATTTAAAGTCAATAAGTCCACATGTAGACGATAACACACACTATTGTTGTACAGTTTTGTTATTCCTATAGGCGCTCTAACTTTGAAGCCAAAATTCTCAAGAATGGAGTCGAGGGATATAGAACATTAACTGTATAGTCCGGGGTGACGATTTGGTACCCGGCGAAACCCGTATAAAGATAATGCGTCTAAGAGACAAGGGAAAAAAACCCAACTATTTACAAAGTTAAATACATGTACATTCATACATGTAGACTAGTATTTGTAGTAATGCTCATCAACTTTTACAAGATTTTGTATCACCAGAGACACAGGATACCGAGACAAATCAATTCGCCAAATTCCTTCCGTCCACTGGCGCCCATATCATCAATGTCAACAATGCAACAATTCGCACCACACCCTTTCATAATTGAACGAAAAAGAACAGTACTCACTGTATTTATACGCGTGCAATTGTGGACATATAGTGAGAGAAGGAATGGTCCGTCTCGGTATTCTGTTTCGTGTGTCACAGAGTGTCTGCTATTTGACCCAGTTCACAAAATAATAATAATGATGTACGTCTCATGATGAAAGGTTATACAGAACTGTGCCGAATGCGCGTTTTCCCTACATTTTGAACTCACAATTTCCACGTTTTGTTTAATTTCAAGCAATTTTGCAACCTCACGATTACCACGATTACCCCCCTCCCCTTCCTCCCCCTCCACACAGATCCTCAGGACTGTAGTTCAATCTATTCTTGGCACACAGATGATGCCAGTGTGCCATTTTAATCTCAGGGCTATGGCACATTGGCCGTATTTGTAAGCGTGACAGCGTCAAGTGATGGCGCATGAACGAACGGAATCATTGAATTTGGTAGAGCCTGTCGTCACATCCGAGACACAGGATACCGTGATGAATCTAATCTATCCTTCATATTCCGCCCGTCGACTTGCGCGCGTATCATCGATGTCAACAACGCAACAATTCGCACCACACCCCTTCATAATTGAACCAAAAAGACTAGATCTAGTACCACAGAGCTCTGTCAGTAGTACTCGCCATGTTTATACACGAGCAAGTTATGGACATTATAGTGAAAGAAGGCATAGTCCGTCTCGGAATTCTGTGTCTCGGGTCACACTATTTGCTGACACGAGCTAGCGCCATTGGGTTCAGTGATCAGTTCGCGCTTTTATGCGACTAGCGTGCCATAGGCTAGCTCTGGTGTACATCTGAGAACGTACATAATGCATGATTTGAAAATGCATGTACTAAAAAACTGTTCCAGGAAAAAGTTTAACGTGTCGTTGGAATATGCTGGATTTTCATAAACTTTACCTTAGATTAAAACCACCACCAAACATGCTCTCAAATGTATTTTTGCAAAACTGGAAAACTATGTTTCCAAAGCTATTTAATCCACAGATTTCACACTTTAAGTACTCCCATCGTACAGTAAATCTGCTGGCTGTCAAAGGCTACACACAAGCATGCCAAATATCTCAATTTAACCTAATCCCATCCCCCAAAATAAAAGTAGAGTTACGATATTTTTCCATGCAGCCCTCTTTCTGAATGTATACTGTGCCCACCCCCACCCCAACCCCCAATGCCAAGTACTTTTCTCTTTCCCTCCTCCCACCCCAAATCTTTTTCTTTTACACAAGTCATATGCGACACTATTTTACCGGGGGGGGGGGGGGGAGGATGAAGGACGTCAAAATGATCAGTGAATGAAGAAGGCGAGTGAATGAAGAGGAAACAGTGTCATTGTTAATGATGAACAACTTGCAGTGAAGACCATACTAAAAACAAAGATGGTTTTAAATCATTCGATCATTTTCTTCTTAGTTGTTGTTCGGGGACAGTGGCATTGCTAAAGAGTGGTTTTCAGTATTTTCAGAATTCAGAAGGCAGTATTTTCTCTGATCGCCTTTGGAATTACACCGCGGTCCCCTAACAATAACCTTCTTTGTTATATTTCAGGGCTAGCCCAACCGCGGTTCACGATTCTCATGCGGCTTTTTGACTTTCAATAATTATGCGGCTCTCATGGAAATAATTTACGTTGGTTGAGATTTTTTTTTAATGAAAACATTAAAATTTGGTATAATTTGGTGTACTTTGTGATTACTGAAACTGATACAAATTAACAGTGTAAAAAACTGCAAACATTAGTAAAGATTGTTGCAAACACGAATTTCTTAACTCTTTGTGTGCCTATAGCCGATGGATCGATTCTCCCGCTGGTCACGTCTGTACCAATCACCGATGTATCGGTGCACAAGAATGCTAGGCTATTTTGTTTCGGGAAGAAAGACAGTCGGCTTTCTATTCATAATGTTGCTGTAGTTAGACTTCATTCTTCTCTCCCACTATTTTCTTCCTGTGTTGGCAAATGTGGAAACATTCATGGCACACAAAGAGTTAAGATTTATACACATTTTTTGTAATCAAATGAATAATATATGTAAATTTTGTTGATGTCTTGTGGCACTTGAACATCTGAAGTTCATGGTTTGTGGCTCTTACAGTATGCAAGTGTGGCCACCCCGGTTATATTTCAATGTTCACAGACAGTCTTGATTTGTTTATTGTACTGATTTTTACATTCACAAACACCAGTACATAAGATATAATACTCATATAATAGACCAATTCAACGCATGCACACCACACACACAAAATGTAAAATACCGGTACAGTCAAACACTTTACACATCTACGCTGTAGTTCCACACTTGTACGCATTCTCACACTTACTCACTCATTCATCCGCCCGAGTCTGTAATTGCAATCGCCCTCACATGTAGCACAGCTCCCTCATTAATTTTACTAAACCTCTGCCACACCTGACAGTCGCGCAGAAAAGCTAACTAAACAAACTTAAGTGGCAACAATGTACATGTACGTGTTCAAGGTGGCTTGTAGCGCTCACCCGAGGCACGGTGCCCTTGAAATGTTAATCCCAAGAACAGATTCCTTGCCTTCCTTGCATTGGTTCCTTCCTCCCCCTTTTCCCCCTCTCTCTCTCCATTTCTCTCCCCGTCTCCCTCTACCATCTCTCTCTCTTCCATTCTTCCCCCTCTCTCCATTCTTTCTCTCTCTCGCCCTCTCTCCTACTGTTAATGTCTCCTACCTCTCTCTCTCTCGACCTTACCCCCTCTCTCTCCACGTTTCACTCGCACTCCTCTCTCTTTCATTTCTCTTCCCTCTCTCTCTTTTGTTCTTAATTTCGATCACTCTTTATCTACTCTTTTCATTTATTTTTGTGTACGGCGATTCCTTCCACACTTATCCCCCCCCCGCCCCCCCCCTCCCCCCAAAGAAAAGAAAAAATAGTCTACACTCGAGAATTAAGTTTTCAGTGCTTCCCTGACTACCAATTACACCCTCTTATTCTTTCCCACGAGGTAATCTCGCTCTTTCGTTCTATTGCATTTATTCTTTTTTCCGCCCTTTCCATCCATGTCTTTCTCCCTCCACTTTGAGGGGAAAAAAAAACAAGCAGACAGGAAAAAAAAAACTTGACCACGTTAACTTGTTCTTCGGTTCTGTCGTACTGATTCTCCCCTACCCTCCTCTCTTCTCTTTCTTATCTTACAGTCATTCTTTCCATCCACGCCTCCCTCCAAGCATTCTGAACATGAAAAAGAAAAGATTTAAAAAAAAAAAAGTATCCATTTCACCCCACGAATGGAATTTGTTTGTTTTTTGTTTTGTTTTGACATGTAGAAGCCGTGGCAAGAATGCAGGAAATGGTTTTTTAAAAAAAGTGTGGCTGATAAGAAAATCTCCCTCCTATTCCCGTCTGTCCATCCATCCTCCCACCTAGGCTTGCTCCAAGATCACCGCTAAGGAAGAATCAAAGACAGACCGGATGCTGGGAGTGTCTGTGGCATTTGTGATGTGGACAGCCAAACGGTCAGGATTCTTGCTGATACAGGACTCAAACTTTCGCTGGATAAACTGGCAGGCTTCAGAGAATTCGTTCTTGCCTGTAGGAATAGAATAAAGTGGGAAAACATGGTTCAATGTGAAATAATGTTGTATTGTCTCAGTTACTGGCAGACTTCGGAGAATCCGTTCTTGCCTGCAGGAATAGAATAAAGTGGGAAAAATGGTTCAGTGTGAAACATTGTTGTTCTGGCTAACTGGCAGGCTTCATAGAATTCGTTCTTGCCTGTAAGAATAACGTGATATGACCTGTCATAACTATAACACCAGTTTGACATTGATAGAATGCAGAAACTCATTATTGCCTGTAGAACTGAAGTGGGAATACCTTTGAGGATTTATGAAATAAATGTTGCATTTTCTGCTTGCCAGTTCTCAAGGGACTCGTTATCAGACCTGTAGGAAGCAATTGATATGACTTACATGGGAAAGGCAGGTTTAGAGATAGGTTTCGGATTACGCATAGAGTTAGAGTAAGGAGTAGATAACGTTCAGAGAACTTCTTATTGTTTGTGGAAATAACATAATATAATATGTCAACACTACAAGACAAAGGCTTTACACTGACAGGTCGCAGTATCCGCGAACTTGCACCCAGAAATAAAGTGCTTAGAAAAAACAGTTCTCTGTGGAATAGCGGTGTATTTTCTTACTCATTCTGGAAATTCGTTCTGGCCTAAAGAAGTCAAGTAATAATGACAGATGCAAGCGCTGTGTGACAATAACATAATTATGTCCAGCTTCTGGCACTGACGGGCGTAAAATAATTTTAAGAATTCGTTCTTGATCGTAGAAATAAATAATACAAATGTACAAGCCGTCACACACACACACACACACACACACACACACACACACACACACACACACACACACACACACACACATACACACACACACACACAGAGGCACACTCACGCACACACATCACACACGCGAAAGAGAGAAGACAAAGAGAGAGGGGGGGGTGGAAGAGAGAGAGAGAGAGATGTTGGGAGAGAAAAGAAAACAGGGAGACAACCGGACAAACAGACAGACAGATAGATAGATAGATAGATAGATAGATAGATAGATAGATAGATAGATAGATAGACAGATAGATAGATAAATAAATAAGATAGATAGATAGATAGATAGATAGATAGATAGATAGATAGATAGATAGATAGATAGATGGATAGATAGATAGATAGATAGATAGATAGATAGATAGATAGATAGATAGATAGATAGATAGATAGATAGATAGATAGATAGATAGATAGATAGATAGATAGATAGATAGATAGATAGATAGATAGATAGATTTGTTCAAAATACAAATCATACTTCAAATGTGAGCTTAAAGACAGGTCTATGTGAATTCATCCTTGGCTGCATCGTCATTGGAAGGACAAAACAAAACAATAAAAATATCTATAAAAGCAATCATGCGTGAATATGATATTTTCTCATCGTCTGTTATCACAATGAGAATTCAAACATACGTTCATGCGCTGAAAAAACTGATAAGCTTAAAAAAAAAATATGACGTTCATACGCTTGGAGAGAATTGATGTGAAAGGATGCCAACGACTCACTTGATAAAGTTAATATGATATAATAATAATAAGGATTATGATAATAATATAATAATGATGATGATAATAATATAAAAATAATACCAATAAGACAATAATAATAATAACAACAGTAATAACAATGTTTTTTAGCTACATATTCATCCTCAACCAGTTCCAATGGACAAGGCCTTTTCTGTAGACATATAAGCGATCATTAATAAAATACTGCTCGCAGTTAAGCCGGGACTTTATTCATCATTCTGGATAAAATGGACTCGAATATCCCAGCTGAAATGTGGCTGAAAAAAGGTTCATCCTGAATATAAAGACAGACGAAATGGAAATGAAACTAAATATTGCTTGAATGAATTCTAAGCGTAGACGTCCTACGAAAATCACCAGTACAAAAGTATGACATTGTAATCATCATTAACACTATCCACTGTATATTATTATTTCAGCACTTGCCGATAGTTGCACCAGGTCGCAACCTTTGTTCTTGTTTGTTCCAACTCCACTTTTTGCACAACTGAGAAATTTCACGTTAAACGTTTGCGGTTTTACTATTATGATAGAGAGTTTGAATAAATCCAAACTGTGAAACAGTCTGGTAGTGCCATAACGCATTTTAAAATCATGTGACAAAGTGTGCATTTGTTATTACCTCTTCTACTTGTACATACTAAAACATCTATAGTTTTTCAGAAAAAGGAGATAGAATAAGCAAGAAGTAAGGTAGCCAGTTACTACTTAAACTACTAAAAGTAAACAGATAGGCTACAATTGATACTCGGATCATGACACGATCATTGATAATTGAAGCGCGTGTTTCCAAAACTGGGTAAGTCAAATTTTGCATCGGTCATGACCCCTTTCATATAGTCATTCTAAATTAATGTAAGTCGCTGTGTAAATGTTCAGTTAACACTTGCTATGTCACATCTCTATATCGGGACAAAAACGGAACGTAGCGAGTGTTAACTGAACCGCGTCTTACACTAATTTTGAATGACTGTATTATATCTGAAAGGTGCCATAACTGGTGCAAAATTGGACTTACCCAGTTTTGGTAAAACTCTCTCCAATTACAGATAGTAAGGGGTCACTTTCCTAAAAGTAAAAGACATGTACCTCGATTCATTTCCTCCATGCACGTTGTGTTTCAGTTTTTGACTACCTTTTAAGAGTATTTTATTCGATGCAGTTCTCCCAAACAGAAACCGCCTGCATAGTGCACCGTTGCGCACTAGAGACTGCCTGACACACGTTTATTTTGTTTGAGGATGTTAATGTGGCCGTGTCTTTTATTAAATTGTGACGTCTTCATCAAGCCACACAAGTGTAAATAACAAATCGGTAGATCTGTCTTTGTAGAGACTGTAGAGAGAGAGAGAGAGAGAGAGAGAGAGAGAAAACAGAGAGAGAGACAGACAGACAGACAGAGTCAGAGAGAGAACAGGAAAAGGGGGAGAGAAAGGGAGAGAGAGAGAGAGAGAGAGACAGAGAGAGTGGGAGGGAAGGGATATGCAGGTAAGAGAGAAAGAAAAGGGAGTGAGAGAGACAGAAGAGAAAGAGTGAGAAAGACACAGGGAGAGAAAGCGGAGAAGATGGAGGAGGGCGGGGGGGGGGAGGGGGGGAAGGAGGGTGGCGAGTAGGTTTGTCCCTGGCAACGCCGGGTGCTTCAGCAGGTATGGTTACAATCCACTCTACAAAACTCTTTAGGGGATGAGACGAGAACAGCTTACTGCCATGTCTTAAAGTTTCTCTGTTATCAGTACGCTGTATAGATAAATTCTCAGGGGAACGAAATTGATCTGATGCTGATTTACAGCATTTGCCTCTTATAGCAGATCAGAATAACCTTTCCAGATTGAGAAGACACTGAACCCCAACTCTCGAAATCCCGCGTCAAATGGATGTCGGTTTGGGCAGCTCGTCAATATATCAAACTTGATTGGTCTAGACACAGGCATGAAGATATCTCCCTGAGCAGGGAAGAGGGTGGGTGCTTGCAAGGGTGGGGGCGGGCAAGGAGGAGTTCCATTTGGGTCAGTCAATAGGGGTATTACAAACACGTGGTTTTAGGAGCGTCCGTGTGCGGGGGTTCGCAGGGGGGCATTGCCCCTCTCCCCCCCCCCCCCAAGCGAGTTAGTCCTCCAGGTGGATGTTTTTATGTAAATCTGCAGCTCGGTGATTAACATGAACACACAGAATATGACATGGATGCCATACTAAAGTTGTATAACTGATATTCTACTTGGCTAGACAGTCGAGTTTGTGGTTAAATTCTTATTTCAATGTGTGTGTATGTGTGTGTGTGTGTGTGTGTGTCTGTATGTGTGTGCACAGTAAATATTCCTCTTAAAACTACATCGCTTATTGATCATGGGAGCCTTCTCAGAGGTGAAAAGAAATAGTAAAAAAAGAGAGACCAGAACAAAATAATAGTGACGTACAAAAACAGTGAGAAACACGCGTGAAGTGGGACTCTTTAATGTCCACTTAAACCATATATAGGCGATCCACGGCTCTGAGAGATTGACTGAACACTTTACACACCATTCATTTGAGCTGTTAAAAATAAAAAATAACACAAACGCCTGCTCTTCCTCCTCACCCCAAACAAAAACCTAAAAAACAACAACAACAAAAACACTAAAACTAGAGATATGTTTCTTTGAACAATCAACATTAAATTAAGGCAGTGGCTACGGTTACGGCAGCCGGTGAATACAACTCACCATTTTTCTTTGTTCGGCTTTACTCCCGTTCGTACAGCAGGGCTTTCTTTCTTTGTTTTTTTCTATTGGGATATGAGGGTAATCTGCCGTAAACGTAGCCACTAAACTTAGAAAGGCATTACTATGAGGTGCGAATATCTGGACATCTGCGTTCTCATATGTTCCAAATGCCCTCCTTATACTATAATAGGAAAGATAACCCATGCCTGACATAAACCATTGTCTTGCCCCAGGACCGGTGCAAGAACGTCTCCATTTCTACCAGTAAGTCCAGATTTTCACTTAAGACAGCCTCTCCTGATCAGATCTAGAATTCCTGACCAGCTGGGAACCCTGGCCCATACAGGCAAGAGATAACACTGTCTCTACCAAACACTGGGTAGCCTAGCCAGCCCCCGGGGACAAGGCAAGTATTCGGCCCCCTGACCCGTCGACCATTTTGCACTCCCTGAGTCCCTTCCACCGGTTCAATATCAAACACCTCAAACACGTGTATTGTATTTTAAGAAAATACTGGTGTAATTAAAGTAAAATGCCAGTAATAATAGTAATGCTGGTAACAGTATACTCAAATTTATTTACGAGGCCCGTTATTTTCTAAAATTAATTATTACTACTTTATTTTTTTTCTTTTGAAAAATTGCTCTCGGGGCAGCCGTCCCGCTCACACAATGCCACAGCTACCAAAGCCCTTCCTTTTTTTTTGAATATCCTGGAAAGAAAAATGTCGGTCAGTATTCTATTGAAACAATAACATTTCTTGTTTTGTGTCATTTTCTTCCTGTTTTCAATACTAAAGTTTCGGTTTAGGCTTATCTCATTACTCCACCAACCTTTGTATTCGGGAAAAGCGACGCTGAGAGGAACTTTCTTCAGTTTCTGTTGAAAAATGTCCTTCTTGTTCAGGAATAAGATGATGGGAGTTCTGGGGAATCCCTCGTAGGCACAGACTGTGTGGAACACTCGCATGGCGTCGTGGATTTCCGTCTGGAATAGTGCATAATAGTGATGTTTGTACAGCACTAGAGTGACATTATTATAGCATTCGGTCTTTTCGTGTGTACAGAAACGGAAACGGCAACAGAAACGGCATTAATCCGTCAAGCAGTAAAAATTTCGAGTGTTTCCACGTGTAGCGGATATACGGCAAATGGCTACTCGTTCTTTCTCTACTGGCTGGATTTTTGCTGATTCCAGTGCAGTTTCCGTTTCCTACTGATGAAAACACAGCTCAGCACATGGAATTTGTTTCAAGAGAGAGAGAGAGAGAGAGAGAGAAGAGAGAGAGAGAGAGACAAGAAATAGAGAGAAAGAGAGAGAGAGAGAGAAAAAGAGAGAGAGAAAAAGAGAGAGAGAGAGAAAGAGAGAGAGAGAGAGAGAGAGAAAGAGAGAGAGAGAAAGAGAGAGAGAGAGAGAGAGAGAGCGAGAGAGAGAGAGAAAGAGAGAGAGAGAGAGAGAGAGAGAGAGAGAGAGAGAGAGAGAGAGAAGAGAGAGAGAGAGAGAGAGAGAGAGAGAGAGAGAGAGAGAGAGAGAGAGAGAAAGAGAGAGAGAGAGAGAGAGAGAGAGAGAGAGAGAGAGAGAGAGAGAGAGAGAGAGAGAGAGAGAAAGAGAGAGAGAGAGAGAGAGAGAAAGAGAGAGAGAGAGAGAGAGAGAGAGAGAGAGAGAGAGAGAGAGAGAGAGAGAGAATGATAACTCGTTCTAGACAACATTCACATCAACACATATTTTACAGTATCTAAACTGGGAATCGGAGTTTTTTGCTGTTGTTTTTTTTATTCTTTCTTTTTGTTGTGTTGTTGTTGTTTTTTTTAGTCAGCGTCCTTCACATTAACATAAAAAACACAAAAACAAAACAAAACAAAACAAAAAAAGAGAAGATCTTACAGTTGACATCATCCACTTTCATGCTATGCTTTTCATCATTAATATTATCAGCATCAACCACTCGCATCATCAACATTATCATTTATCACCTAATCACCATCACACTACCATTGGTCAAACTTCGCGTATTATCATGAAAATAGAAATATACTGTAAACCTATTTTAACAGCAGTGCACCATAAATTTATTTATTTATTTATGTACTCATTTTTTTGCTTCGTTCTTGCTTTCTGCTCTTTTTTTCTTTTTTCTCTCCTTTCTTTCTTTACTTATTTACGTTTTTTCTATTTATTTATTTATTTATTTATTTGTTTATTTATTTATTCATTTATTTATTGATTGATCTATCTTAAGCAACAGTCTCAGTTGATGAAATCAGGGATTTCCTTGTCGCAACAGGCATAAATTCAGTTCTTAGTTTCCCCTCAGCAATCTCCAACTAGAAGTACTCAAAAACAGATATTTAGTGACTAACAACTGATGCTTGACTTGATTTAGAAAACGCTGGTATTTTAAATTGATAAGGGACGGGGTTTGTATGCCTGTTTGTGTGTGTGCGTGTGTGTGCGTGAAAGAAGCGGGTGGGACCTTCACGCGTGATTCCAATGCACATGCCAAATCTGAAGTTTCACTTCACATTCCACAGGTGCACTGCAGCAACAATTCTATGCTAAACTATGTGATGATGGAATATGTCAGCTTTGTAAAAGCTAAGCTCATTCATGACTCGGTGGTCTAAGCCAGCTTCGTAAAAGCTAAGTCCAGTTAATAACATCAATTATTCTAATTGATGTTAACTGTTATATGCCTAATAGTACATTAACAGCAATAATTTTATCAATAATGACAATAATGTCACACTTTCATACAATAATGACTTTGATACTAATAATACTGGCAATAATAACAACATTTTAATAAAAAAGTAGTATTAATTAATGATAGTGATGACATTTTGCCCGGGCCTAATACGGAAAACTTTGACCAATGCTATCTTGTTGGAGATCTTTTTTTTTTGGAGAGCCTAGATGAACAAGTTTCTACAGAAGTAATTTTTTAGCAAGAGAGGTCTCTGACAAATACATCTCTCATCCACCAGAATATATTAATAATTGGGAAAAGAATGAAAATCGGAGTTCCTTACCCATACAAAATAGAACTTTTCTGAAGGAAAAATACTCATAAATGTTACTGTTTATCCGAATCACATTAGTAATACCAGAACCCTTGTAGAAGACCATTAATTTAATAGAATATATACAAATTTTGAAAGTAATTGCCCATTACGCCTTTACAGTGTCTTTACCTGTTCGTCATGATCTCGACTTTTGACGTCATAAGAACTCAGGGCAACGGTAAACAATATGGCTGACACATTCTCAAAGTTCTGTAACCATTTCTTTTTAATCGTGCAATGGCCATCTACGTCGCAGAGTCTGAAAATAGATGTAGAACAAAGAAGGTAAACATTAAACATGAACATAAACTTAAAATGACACAAGACTTGAATGTTTGTGTGTGTGTGTGTGTGTGTGTGTGCGTGTGTGTGTGTGTGTGTGTGTGAAAGAAGCGGGTGGGACCTTCAGGTGTGATTCCACTGCACATGCCAAATCTGAAGTGGCACGTCGCATCCCACAGGTGCACTGCAGCAACAATTCTATGCTAAACTGTGTTATGAATGTGTCAACTTTGTAAAAGCTAAGTTCATGCATGAATAGGCGGATTAAGCCAGCTTCGTAAAAGCTACGTTCAGTCAGAACAATATTTTAATTGATATTAATTGTAATATGGCTAATATTAATATTAATAGCGTTACGTTTATCAGTAACGACAATCGTAATAATTTCATATATTATTATTTCATGCACATGTTATTTCATGTGATCACAGTCGAGTAGGCGCACACATTTTCCTGCCACCACGGAAAGTAGACAGTTCGGCTTGAAGTTACAGTGATTTTCGAAGAGCCATCAAACTCCACTTAATAGTTTTGGAGACACTTGGTTTTGAAAGCTGGAGAGAAAATTATTATTTTAAAATGCAGGCTAAGGGAAAAGACATGATTAGACTTTTATTCCCTTGAAAAGTTGGGAGGTCCGATGCACAGTCATAAAGATATCCCCGTCTCCAATAACAAGATGTATTCTATCATTTCAGTTCATTTATTTTTTCAAGATAAGAGATGATAGATAAAAAGGACTTTATTATCTCCATGATGGAAATTCACTTTCATAAAGCCTTTAAGAGCACAAAGTTTTACATGGTAGACACTTTTAACGCATTAATACATAAACATTAAAACAGGCTTACGAGTATTACATATTAAAGTAACATTGGGTGGAACCTTAGTTAACTTGGCACACATCTAACTATAATGTCTTGTTGAAGCGAACTGGGGTGGGCAAAAACGATCGTCAGTATCTTTGTCAGTTGATGAAGGTATCTCACCCCCAGGTATAGATTTTAAAGTGTTAAAAAATTGGAAGAACGCTTTTGTAAAGTTGAACAACAAACCTTACAAGCAATTTTCAAGAAACGTGCTGATATGCAGATAGACTAAAGCAGTACATTCCTTTGTGTGTCAATGTCGAGAAATGTCTACTCGACAAGCAGTACTGGAAACAGGCACCGAAAAACAACGAGCTGTAAACAGATAGGGAAGTTTGGAGAGATAGAGGGGGAACAGAGAGAGGGAGAGAGTGAGGAGAGACAGACAGACAGACGGAGGGAGAGAGAGACAGAGAGATAGAGAACGTGAAAGAGAGTGAGAGAAGGGGAAAGAGAGAAGGGGGAGAAAGAGAAACAGAGATCGTGAATGAGAGTGAGAGTGAGAGAGAGAGAGAGAGAGAGAGAGATACGCCCACACCCATACAGCGCCAAAAGTCTCGTGCTGAAAGGAACCGCTCGTGATAGGGTATCTAGGTGTCACTGAATAATTTCCTTGAATGAATCACTAGCATGAAGCGTTATCTGATGCAGTTACTGGAAAAACCGAGAGGAGGATCGAAAGGGGAATCACATTTCGAAACAGATGACTGTTAACCCTTCGGTGCCTGGACAAAGACTGCCATATCAAAACTTCTGAAACCTACAAAACTGGGTCAGTATGGTCGACCACATGCAAAAACTAGACACTTTTTTGCCACAAAAATTTAATTGCTGAGAGTAAAGAAAGTTGAGCGAGCTGAGTTAGAAATGAAGCACGTCCACATGATGCCGGACGTATTGTATGGGGGGTATCTAAGACTATGGACAGATTTAACAAAGTGATATAGTTTAGCCTAGGGACACACATACGATTTTGCTGTGTTGCTATTGCGTCTCAGTCGCGTCGCGTTTTTAAAAAAAATCATGGCCAATGAATGGAGAAGCACACAAGTGTAACATTGACGTGTTACTGTTGCATCGCAGTCAGGTCAGGTATTTTGAAATCGTGGCCAATGAATGGAGATGCACACACATGCGACACTGAGGCTCATGACAGAGTCAACGGGCGCATGGAACTAAGACACGACGGCAACGATATAGTAAATGGTAAGTGTGCGCTTAACTCGAGGAGACTCTGGTAGATGCTCCCTCCAACCATCCAGCTACAAATCTTACTAAAAAAAAAAAAAGCAACTTTCACCATCATTTAAGATTTGACCTAACATGTGACTCTCAAAATCAAATCACAGTATCCCAGTGTCTAAGATATTGTTAAATGTAAGTATCTCGGCCTCAGATACACATGATATACAGTGCGTTACTTGTCTCTATAGAACTACAGTGTCTGGCCATACACAGGCATATCTGTTTTGTGACGGAAAAAGAGCGTACGTGCCAGAAAAAAAAAACAACTACAACAGATTTTTTAAAGAAGTCTCAAAGGATGCTTTATGTTCAGTTTCTATTTGTGATGAGCAAATTTGTACAAAATTAAAACCTAGATAGAAGGACGGAGTATATTTTGCTCTTTAAAAAGTGAAATACACCTATATTGGCGTGCACAGCCTTTTTCAGACACACGGTAGAAATGTTGGTCTACAGCATCATTGTCAGAACAACAAGATGATGATGATGCAAGTAGAGTAGGCCAATCTGGCAGACCGGGAAATACGGACCTGAAAACGAACAGACAAAAATGCGGACGAAAATGGGAAGTGAGAAAATTGAAGGAAAAGGCTGTTTGTGTGTGTGTGTGTGTGTGTGTGTGTGTGTGTGTGCTTATTTGTGTGTGTTAGGAAGCTAATTAAAATCGGTTATCAGTAGGCAGCCTGGAGCAAAGATAAACTGTGCCAAATTTAAACTAAAGGAAAGTTAAAATCCCTTCCTACTCCTCCCCAGTTAACGTAACATTGGCCTTGGGCAGGACAGACCATGCATTATGACCATTTAAAGATAATTACAGGCCACAAATGATTCACCAAATCATTTATAGAACATTTTTAAATCCCTCCTTTGATCAATTGTAGCCACTCTAGTCGGACTAGGTCGACTGAGCAGTGGCGTAGCTAGAGTGGGTCAGATGGGGCTCGAGACAAGGGCATAGAATTTGAGCAAGGTAATCTTGTCCATAAATTTCAGCCACAAATAACACAGTTATGTAAGGGGGTGCCGTTCTTCTTCTTCTCTTTTTCTTCCCCTCATTATTATTATTTTATTATTATAAGGCAAACATTCGCAAACCAATCTTGCAGTTTTTGAACTAAGTAATTGCCTTTGTCATCTCATCCCATTCTGTACCGCAACCACTCGATTCTGGCTCAGCATTCCGCAACATGTAATACAGAACAGAGACATAAAATAGAGGAGGGGGCAGTGCCAAACAGATTGGAGAAAAATTGCTGGAATATACTCACGGTACAGTTTGTTTAGTAAACGCAAGATTTCCAGCGTCAAAGGCAGGAAATGGCGTTCATTCATTTCATAAAAAAAAAAAAAAAAAAATAATGTGAAAGATTTCTCAAAATATGAAATTTAGAAATGAATATTTTCCCCAAAATTGCAATAGAAATGAAACGTTTAGAAATGTTAATGGACAGCACGATATTTTCCGTTTGACATGTATCCTGCCATTCAGCCGTGGTGCTCGACAGAAAATGGGGTATTTGCAGCATTGACATTACTCGCCGACCGGAGCAAGATAGGTCTTGTAAACTATTTGTACCAAGCCCAACAGTATTATAATTATATGTATGTGGATCCTTGCCACATTAATTACAGCACTTGGATTCGATGCAAAGACTAATAGAACTTATTGTGGCACATATCTGTAATTCCGCGCAGATTGCACAGATGCGGTAAAGTTGATTTTCGACCAGCAGTGTGAACAGAGGTGTGAAGAACGAAATTCTAATCATATAATTATTTCATTTTTGCTCGGCGAAAATGAATATCTCTTTTTTGCGACTAAAACAAACAACAACGAACTGGTAAATAAATAAAATTAGATACTGAAGTTTGTGCAAAATGGAAGTGGCCAGGTAAATTAGGGTCAAGAACTTGAGGCAGTACACAAAGTTTCATCATTTTTGGTCACGCTGCCACAAAATTTCAGGTGCTAACAGTACGTTAACTTTCTAGCTCCACTGTAGTATGATGACTTGCCTAGGCACGCCCCTGCCAATGAATAACGGAGGCGTTTGGCTCACGTGTTTAAAGGTGGGCTAATATGTGGATGGAAACCGGCAAAATCCAGTACTTGATTCATCCTCACCGTGCAGTTTGATGTGTCACAGGATATTCAGAAGACTATAATTATAGCAGATCTCAGAAATTAAACAGAGGTACCGGTGCAGCGAATCCTGAAGAGCGCTAGTGTGTTCTCACAGACGCTGCTGATCCAGTAAGTATTATTTTACAGACTTCTGAATCCCGTATTTCTTTTATTTCTCTTATTTGGGGATAAAAGTGCAGCTGGAAATTTCATCATTTTTTGACCACTTGTATAAAATACAAGAGGTGTCTCAAAAATGACTATTCAGATGAACTGTCTAGTGTTGTTTGCAACTTTGTTGCACAGCGTTGTCATCAGTGTCCATCCGGGGTGATTTTTTTTTCGTGCTCACTTTACCAAATTCAGGAGCGGGGCAGCAGCACATCATCGGGTAAGGGATTTCTCGTCCTATCGAACACAGCCATGGGTGCTACAATCTCTGGACTCTGCACCCTAACACTAACCCTAACCCTAACCCTAAAATGACTCTGAACGTCCCCGACAATCCCTGGGTTATGTTGGAGCCGTTGCTGCCATGCTCCTGAGTTTGGTAAAGTGAGTACGAAAAAAAATCACGCGTCCGTCCGTCCCAGAATGACCCTCAGTTTGAGCATATACCATGACTCAAATAATCACAGAATTGTCCTCTTTAATTTGCGGTATAAATCTTGGATGTATCTCAGTTGATAATCTGTTAATAAATATTCAAAGTGTGTACACATTTTTCTTTGTATGTACGAGAGCACAGATAAAGGTGGTTTTGCGGCAGTGTAAATACGGGGAGGTTTATTCAGTAGACGCACAGCTTTGAGCCTCAAACAGGCGAATGGGGTTTATCCATTTTGTGACACGTAAATGGGGAGAGTACGCAAAATGTAGAATATGTACATGGATATTTTTTCCCAATATTATTTGGTTCGAAGTTTCAGAGGAGCAAACATTAAAAATATTACTTGAATGCACTTTTTTTCATGCGTGAGGAAACAGTTCCCCATGAACCGACAACTTTGAACTCCTACAGTTCTTCACAGATTTTCTGTTGGAACGGTAAGGTGTAGGGTTAGGGATGATATTAGGTTTAGAGTCAGGGTCAAAAACAAGGTAAGGGATAGGTTTAAGACTAGAGATAGGGTGGTCTTGATTGGATGGTTAGGATGTACAGAACTATTTCCAGTCGTGATTTTCTTCAGAAAATTGGGAATTTCCCTCATCTTTATTACAGTTGTATAGTATGATTTTGTGTAACTTTCAGTTCCAATCAGCGTAAACCAAGATGCAGTGGTGGATTGCTCTCATCACATTCTTGCTGGCCATACTCCAGATTGGAGGGTTTGGACTTCAGAGATCTCAACCATCTTCTGTTAGACATACTAAAACCTGGCCTTTCTTGACCTTTGTGGAACATCTGGAACCAGAACAACACGTCAAACCACGTTCTATCACAGAACACGATTCCGTTCAATGCATACTAGCAAATGAAAGCGCCAACTGTTCCAGCCGAAGTCTCCATGAAGTACCAACCAACTTACCAAAATATATGACGCATCTGGATCTCCATAACAATTCTCTCAGTTCCATTTCAGATTCTGCCTTTGGTGTATATCCCAATTTGATACACCTCGATTTATCCCAAAACGAAATAACTGCTCTCTACAGTAATTCATTCAATCATCTTTCCAAACTGTTGTATCTTGATCTACACCATAATAGCTTACATATGAACCATGATACTTTTCCGCCAGACGCATTTTGCCCACTCTTGTCGCTAAAACAACTAACATTGCATGGAAACAACCCAAATTATACCAACATCGAGCTGAGATATCCCCATGAAGCCTTGTCATGTTTGACCAACCTGCAGAATCTCACTATGGACGGGCTACCATTGACTGATGACCGATCATTTGGTGAGGGATTTAAAAATATGACCAAATTGACATGGCTCAAACTAGTGGGGCTGAAAGAGGGATATTGCAGCTTAAGAGCTCTATACAATGACACATTTCAACATTTTGCTAATTTAGAGTATCTGAATATGTCAGATTGCTCTATCCATGGAAACCGCGTAGATTATGAAGCATTTCTGCCCTTAAAAAACCTGATACAGCTCGATCTAAGTTTCAACGAAGGTATTCGAGTGCAGAATTTAAATAGAATCTTCTACGGGCTCCAGGACACAACAAGTCTGAGCGATCTCTTTCTGCGACAGATCACCAGCAGCCACGCCGTCGGCGCCTGTTTGAACCTGAAATATTTTCCCAGATACTTGAAAAATCTCTATGCTGAAAAAAACGCCCTAGAAGCTCTGGACAAACATGTTCGTGGAGTGTTGACCTGGAGCATCGAACGTTTAAACCTGCGAGGTAACAGTTTTGTATTCGGTGCCTATTTACAAGAATTGCAGTTCATGAAATCTCTGAAATACTTAGACATAGGAGGCAGTTTGACCATTTCCTCTCTCCCAAAGAAATATCCCATAAAACCAACATTAGACATGGCAACCGATGCTCTCAGTGATGACGAGCTTTCCTGCACGACATATTTTGACGATCACACTGACTTTATTCTTACTCTACCACCAAATCTAACCTACCTAGGAATGGATAATGCTAGACTCTCTTTCATTTTGTCAGAACTACAAGTCAATGAAACAAACGTACTCAGAATCCTCAATGCTAGTGGTAACTATTTTCCTAAGCTGACAGGACCCATCACTGGCCTTCGTCAGTTAAAACATCTCGATATTTCGTCCAATTCAATCCGATTTATAAATGACAGTTTCTTTGATAACCTGGCATCTCTGGAAGAACTTTATCTTGGTGTGAATCAGCTCGGAGACTTTATCCAGAGCCATAGAAACATCAGTATATTTTCTCCTTTGATAAACCTAAAAGTCCTGGATCTTTCATTTAATGAATTGCACAGTCTCCCTGGTACAATCTTTGATTCGTTGATTAATTTGACCACTCTCCTTTTGAATAATAACCCCCTACAGTCTTTTGTCGTAAACCTCATTCAGATGAACCAACTCACCATGTTAAATTTGGCTACCACTCATGTGCCAGCGCTCCCACCAGCAATACAAACTCATATCGATAAACTTTCCGCTCTTGGCGTGAATATTACTGTCAACATGACCGGGACAGAGATTACATGCAACTGCGACTATCTCCCTTTCTTGCGATGGATGACAAACTCTGAAGCATTTAACAGATCTTTCCGGGACTACGTGTGCCGTGTCCCTCACCTACAGGTTTCCTGGCACGTGATTGATTACTTCAGCGAGACCCTGATGATTCTGAACAAAAAGTGCACCACACACGCAGCTCTTCTTTCACTTGTTGGATTCGGTACATCGTCTCTGACAATCTTCATTCTTTGTGTCATCTTGTATCGTTATCGCTGGAACCTGAGATACATGTACTATGGTGCTTACCTACAGTTCAGGGGAAAGTCCAATGGGCAGAGAAATTCTTTTGAATACGATGTTTTTATTTGTTACGCCGAAGATGATTGGCGATTTGTGGAGAAAACCCTGGACCAAGAACTCGCTGGGCGTGGCCTGAAAGTTTTCCTGCATCGTCGGGATTTCTTGGCTGGGGAATTTGTGACGACCAACATCGTGAAGGCAGTGTGTTCCAGTCGCAAGACAGTTGTGGTTCTAACTCGAGCCTTGATGAGGAGTCATTGGTGTCTCTATGAGATTGAAATGGCAAAGATGGAGGGTCTTTACACCGGCCGGCAAGTGCTGATCTTCCTTATCATGGAGAAGATTTCCAGGGGAAAACTGGGCCGCGATTTGTTGTACAATTTGAACAACAACACTTATCAAGAGTATCCAACTGAATTCCAGGTGCGTAAACCAGGTCATATGAAACTCTGGTGGGACAAACTAGCTCGTGACATCAACAATTGACTGTTCAGTCTTTGCAATTCACGAATGTGCGTTTTGTAGACCTTTGTATGTTTGTAATTGTTTCCATTTTTTACTAATACTCCTATCTTACATCTTGCATTTTGTTACACCAACCGTAATACGTGGGCTTATGTTTGCACAGAACTTTACTTTTCAGTCTGTATGAACGTATTACATTACTTATCGGTTAAATCAGTCGCATTCGTGGGCTTACGTTTGCATTGAACGTAACTTTTATGCTTTTCTTAAGCTAATTCTCGACTACATCAATTGCATTCCGCGGGCTTGCGTTTGCATTTAGCACAACCATTCCGTTCTTCCTAAGCTAATCATCGATTGCACCAACTGTATTCCATGGGCTTGGGTTTGTTTTCAACGTATGTTTTCTTTTCTTTATCTGTTTTATGAGGTTATTATCATGCTTCGAAGCTGATGTTTGCTGTTAACAAAATGGTAATGATCGTATGATAATCTTATTGCTTGGACTTGTGTTAGCATGCTATTCTCTGATTGTTCTCACTAATCTCGCACTTTAAAATAAAACAAAGATTTTGTACATTCCAAACCTGTGATTGGGTCAAAGGAACATCAACTATCTAATTCTTTGCCACAGCTCAATGGTTTATTTTTTTCCCCTGGCCATAGAATCTGCCCCCAGAATTCTTAACAAGAACACAAAGAGAGACAGTGGACTGTCTGTTTATAGTGCTGGGGATCTTTTTGCATTTTGCATTTCTGAACAGATAATGCCTGCCAATCATAACAATATTTTGAAACCATGAAGAATGGAGATCAAAATTAAATAACCAAACGAAGCGGGTAAAAGTTTCAGCAGTATCAAGAAGAGGACAAAATTTGTGAGTGAGCACGCACATGACTTCCTTAAACGCCGGACAGTCTGCGTCAGAAAATAGAAAATTATAGAAAATGATAAAAAGAATTTTAAAATGAAACTGAAAGAATTTCTGATGTTGGGATGATTTTATGTGACGGCGTCTTGAAAACAGTCGTCAGTCAGACGAGTATAAAACTGAAGGTTTATGATGCATTTGTTATTGTCCATGGCGCTGGGAAAAAATGCACTGAAATGAAATAACTTTTGTTTGTTTATTTATTGATGTAATAAATGTAGTACAAAACCACTGTTTGTCGTGTGTATTTTTGCTTACCCCACAGTGTGTGAATATATGTGCTTTCGTGAGGGGTGATGCTGAAAATTCATATACCCAACACCGTTACCACACCTAAACAATATATATACACATGTCAGTATCACTGAAACTATCAATGTCCTTTCGCGCAAATGGATTCAGAATGTAGTATTTGCCTTGGCGCGAAATATTTCGTCTCGCAGTCATTTCGGTACCGGCTACAAGGATTTTCAGCTTAAGTGTGACTCAGTGCTCTGATCTGCCTTTGTTTCATATAAGATTATTTTAATTTATGCCCTTTGTCTGAAATATTTCTAAGTCCAGAAGTCAAGATGATTTTTCAATGGTGGAAAACACCTGTTTTTAAGGGCTGTTGTTAATGAACCGTTCCATTTTACATAGTAAGCTATACATCCATCCATCTATCTATCCACCCATCCATCCATCCACCCATCCATCTATCTATCCATCCATCCATCTATCCATCCACCCATCTATCCATCCATCCATCCATCCATCCATCCATCCATCCATCTATCCACCCATCCATCCATCCATCCATCTATCCATCCATCCATGCATCCATCTATCCATCCACCCATCCATCCATCTATCCATCCATTTATCCATCATCCATCCACCCACCCTTTCCCCATCCACCCATCTACCTGTCCATCCTATCAATTTCTGATTTTCTGCCCGAATGTCTGTTACGTATTTCTGTGTGTCTGAGAACGTTGTAGTTTTCTACATGTACCTCCATCTCTTCAACATAATCTTGATCATCTCACGTACTGGCGCGTCAACAGTTTCTAATTTTACGGAAGAAGGGTTTCAAAGTTTTGGTCACTTTTGTTATTCTCGAAAGTGGCAAAAACGTTTCTTCTTATAACTTCAACACTATCAAAGATATCGATATGTCACTTTGTGAGAATATAACTCCCACCATGAGCAATGATAGTAGGCCTAAACCATCAAAATCATTGATACACCAGGGAGTAACATGTGTGACGCTATGTCAAAGTTTTACCTGATTTCAAATCCCTTGAAGTGAAAGAGAATCTCACTCAGCCCAGTGGTTTTTTGCCGTATTCTCAGTATGTCGTAGTCTGAGGGGGCGTACGTGTCCGACAGAGTCTTGTCCAGAGACCGGAATAAACTGTTGGCAGAAGAAACAATGAAGAAAACAATTTAAAAAAAGAAGAACAAGAACAGCTGCAACGGCACAAGAACAGAACAAAATAGGCAAATCAGTTGGCTCAAAAACAGCTTTTGTTCATTAAGAATTGTTCTTTCACAGACAGAAACGTGGACACTTGAAACGTTTCAAAGCTATAGTCTGACTGGAGTGTTTTTTTTTTTTTTGGCTTAATCATGAAGTTTCAGGGGCCAGGACCTCAGGTTCTCTGAGAAGCAACGCCCCTGAAACTCTGGTTCTAGTACATTACTGTTATTCATCCATCCATCCATCCGTCTATCTATCCATCCATCTCCCCTTCCATCCATCCGCCCACCCGCCCATTCATTCATCCATCCATGCATTTATACATTATACATGCATCCATCTATTTGTCCATCCGTCCAAATCCATCCATCCATCCATCCATCCATCCATCGAGACAGGAAAGAGAAGAAAACATTAACCATAGACAATGTGTCTGGATTATGATTGCGCTGAAAGTTACTCTGCTATTATTCCGTCACCTGAACTACAAAATACCATTAGCACTTGATACCAAGCTCCACATCCTTATGACGCATTGCTAAATAAAGCTCACAGACCCACAAGGACTAGATCTATCTCATACAAACAACAAGATTAACAAAATAAGGACATCCAAATGTGTGCAGACAAAGAATGCCTGGTTCTTCTAGTGCAAGGATTCCAAACCTGACGTAAAGTTACCATTGGGACAAATTTCCCCTACCCAGATGGCAAACGTGTTGATTCTGGATTTGTACCTACCTTAACCTTTGATATAATTTTTAAAAAGAGAGAGAGAAAAGAAAAACAATCGGCAATTGCGAAGAAAATTTGAAGTAGGCATATTTTGTGAAAAAATACTGTTTTTTTTTCTGTTTACCATTTTGGACTTAACGATCTGTATTTTATACTTGTTGAGTTTGACTTTGAGTTTGGAGAATGCACATCGACAAGGCAACGGTCACATTGCGCTAGGAAGAAGCAAAACGAAAGATAGGAGATAACATAATGATAGGGCAGAAGTAGAAGAGAAAAACTAAACACAGAACAAGTTATCCTTATGCAACAATGATTACATCTCTATCTCTGGTAACATTTATTTAATGGATTAATCTGTTCTATAATAGCCCACACCTTGTATGTTCCAGTCAAATCGCTATTTTGCGATCTTAATCCTTGTTACATGTAGTTCCAACTCCGCGGTTTGCACAGCTGAGAAATTCTACGTTAAACGTTTGCAGCTTCAGTATCATGACAAGGAGAAACCGTGAAATAGCTTAGTAAATGCCACCGTACATTTTAAACAGGTGCCAAAGTGTTCATTTGTTATACCTTTTCTACACACTAAAAGATTCTTTTTTTTTTTTTTCAGAAAATGGAGATAGAACAAAGTACAAAGAACTAAGTCGCAATATTTCGGTACATTGAAGAAAACATTTTTGGGGGGAAGTTCATTTTCGAGAGAGCTATCAGTCTTCTAAAGCAGAACCAGCGAAAGCGACACAGACAATACAGTCTGGTCTCAAGGAGGGCTTCGCATCGTCTAAAATCCTCTTACACAGAACACTTTCAATGTCGGCCTCACACATCTCCGCACCATATTTGAATGGGATCTAAATCTTCCTTTCCCGGCCTGGAAGAAATGACAGTTATCTGCTCTTGTCCCGGCTGAGACCACCGGCTTACTCTTGATAATAGCAATACTACAATTCTATTTATGGTCAAGACTGTTGCTGTTTGTTTGTGTTAGTACTATTATTATGAAAATCCTGTTCTAAATGAATATCAACTTCTCATGACTAACAAATCACAGAAAGAAGAGAGGACAAAAAGAAACGTCAACGGTAAAAGAAAAAAACAACAATTATACCGGCTCCCTTTATTTACACAGAAAAACATAATGCCCCACGTAAGTTTGAAAAGTCCATCTTCTTAATTAAAAAAACCACGGATTTCATCCTATCTATTACATTATGATTATTATCAAAACAATAAACAGTGGTTTGGGCAGTGAGTAGCGTTTTAGTGTGATGCTTAATAATTAGGTGGCGATCCACGAATCTGGGGCTGACGCCAGCCTTGGTCTGGCTTACCCCTAAGAGGGTTCGTGAATTCAGGGGTCATCCTTAAGCTGGGTTCTCATGTGTACGGAAACGGAAACGGCAAAAATCCATCATATAGCAAAAAGAAAGAGTGTTTTCATGTGTACGGAAACGGCGTGCGGAAACATTCTTACTATTTCACTACTTGAAGGTTTTTGACCGTTCCGTTTCCGTAACATAAGAACACAGCTTTAGAGTACGTACACACGATGTTTCCGATTTCTGCTCTGCCCCTCCTCCTTCCCCATGTACATTTTTCCCACGTTGGACATCAACTTGCCCTTTTCAGCATGCACGAGCGTACAGCCAATAGAATGGTTTGTAAATGAGTTGTAATAAGGTTTAGTTTGGGGGTTGGGAGGGGGGAGGGGGCGGGTGGGGTGGGGGTTCCTGGAAGTGATTTTGGAAATGGCTGCAGATAAAACATTTGATCTGTAACCGTCAAGTTCACCACGGTCACATTACTGAGTTACACACGGGGGCCATCAATTGAATACGTTTGCTGCAGACAGCAATGCAAATTCCACTCTTTTGAAGGAATGGACATTCTTCTCCGATCTCCGGATAATACAGAATTATTGTCTTGGTGCACCTTTTTGTTTCTTAAATACGGAGTTTGCCGTGGGAAAAAATCCAAAAATAAGGGATCTTTCCAAAAATAAGGGATCTTTCCAAAAATAAGAGATCTTTCCAAAAATAAGGGATCTTTCCAAAAATAAAGAATCTTTCCAAAAATAAGGGATCTTTCTACGTGAAGTTGTATTCATAAATGAAAACATAAAAAAAATTACGCCAAGATCCTATTCCAGGACCGCCCCCATCCCCAAGCGGCATTTCGTGTGGATTGTTCCAGTCTGTCATTAGAAACGTATTTGATTTTTGTGTAATCCAAACATTTACTTCGTTTTTTTGTCCACCTGTTTGAGTTCAGTCTCAGTATTCAAAAGCTTACTTAGCCAGCCAACAAGCTGATGGAAATGCGACGTATAGGATAGATGTCAAGTTTGCTCATAGGAATGACATCGCTCCTGGGCAGATCGTCTGGTTACAACATCGCGCCAACTTCGGTTTGATGTAGAGAAACTGCACCTAAACCATCCTACCAACCCCCACGGAAATCCTATGCAAATCTACATCGGATTGACGTAGGCATGCTGACTGGGTACTCTCTCCAGAAATCTCCCTAGCCCATGTACGCCTTTAATACCCACATTCCCCCTTCTTCGAGGGTACGCGCTGTATGGACGGGCCCCGAGTGTAACCCAGTGATCTGAGCTGCCCTGAGACAGTTATAAGAGGACCGAGGAGAGAGCGCAGATGTGCCCTGTGGAATTACTTGGTCACTAGTATTATGCACGGTCGAATTTTCCGGAAACATCGAGACAAAGTGTCTTCGGACCCAATGACTTAAGGATGGACAGGGATCGATGTGACAGTAAATCGATCACTCCAGGAGCCGGGCACGATCTTCATCCGACCAAGTTTTTATCTGATACACTTGCCAGAATAAGGCAAGCAGTGGCATACTGGAGGAATGCGAGAACGAGATTGATGGGGAAAGTTCATTAAGAAAGGGGGAAGAGAATGAGCTCATGAGCTGAGATCAAGTTTAATATCGTAATAATTATGCGTTCTGCATTATGATGAAATATTATGAGAGTGTAATCGTACATAATTACATAAAAGTAAGGTTTTATAAGAGCAGTGTATTAAGCATATTTCAAGGATATAAATCAGAACTTCATTTTTGCAGATGTGATGACAAAAGTACTGGTGTAGATTACACAGATATATCAAGTCAGTAGGCTATGATACACTTAGCAGGGAAATGTTGAGGTATTGTGGACAGCGTCGGGTGACAAGTCAGGTACTGGCGAATTGCAAGATAATACAACGATCAATTAATCCAGAATCATGTTATGGATTAGTGTTGGCAAATCACTGAAATGAATTTTAGAGACTGCTTCCCTGTTCTAGTGAGAAGGAACGTTACATACGTATGTAATGTAACGGGAGGGATGGCAGGGGGTTATAAACGTTAACTTGAAGTGCAGTCCTCATTTTTAAAATACTTTTTACATAATAATAATAATAATAATGTATAGCATTTATATAGCGCATATCCATTTAAAATGCTCTATGCGCTTTACAGAAACAACAAACCACAGAGCAGAATGGAGCTGCCCGCGAAGCGCTCAACACACTGCCCTGCTTCTTTCTCTCTCCCTGTCTCGCTCACTCTCTCTCTCTATCTCAGAGCAAATTGTAACGCAGCCTGTTAGGCGCAGTTCACAACTCACAACGGTTCACAGCAGTTCACACAACACACAACTCAAATAATATTTGAATATTTATTAATAACAATATATATTTAATAATGAATAATAAATTTTGTTGTTGCTGGTGGGGGGATGATATGGATAAATTTTAATCTATTAATTTCAATTTTCAATTTTGCCCGGGCAGCGGCCTTTCGGCCTGCTCTTTACGATTTCCAACTGCCAAGGTATCTTTAACGTGCGCAACGTGCACCCGGGCCCTCCGAATTTTTTCGTCCTTATCCGAGAAGACTAGGTACCCGATCCTACCCTCCCAATAGGACCAGGGACTTGAAAATATGAGAAAATCCAATTTCCAACATGCCTGCACTGCCCGGGTTAGAACCCGGGACCCTTGGCATGAGAGGCGAGCACATTGCCTCTAGACCACCTTGTCCCCTGTAACTATTCCAACAACAGTACCCTCTTCTTAATCAGTAGAAAAATGAACTCCTCTTCCGGAATAAATGAGTTGTAACCTACAGTTGTGCGAATACATTCCTGAGGTTTCATGACAAGGCCCAGCGATATAACAGCTCAGCCTTTTAGTTTGGTTTTCTTCCTTCAGTAAGCGAGATATTTCCACTGGGACAATCGTATCCCCATTTTGTTCAATCTTACATCCACCACACACACAATACAGTGGTCATCATTGTCAGTGTTTGAGCGTTTTCATCAAATACCACGTCTTTATCCCTTCATTTCAGGATTTTACTCGAAGGACAGGCACCAGAGTTTTGCCTTGCAGTGAATTTGCAAACATGAGTAAAATGTTTATAGTAAAGGTTAGAACTCTTCCGTGCCGAGAGAAAACAAAACAAAACAAAAATTCTAGCGCCTTTGGCGCTGCAGAGATAAGTTACTGTCCCTTGGTGATAGACGAATTCAGTGAAAACGCGTCCGACTAAAATCAATTATCCCCCTTTGTGTCTGTCTGTCTTGCTAATTTATCGTGTGCGAAGGATTTCATCTGTCTTCCAGTTACGTCCCTTCTCCTCTTCAGTCTGATCGCACCGCCGTGTGAAGTAATAACTCTGTTTTCCCGAGCGTCAACGCTGAACTATTTCGACATACTTTTTATTAATTATTCAGTTCCTCTAGGACGGACTTCCTCCATATTTAGTGTGCAATTTAAATTCAGTCTGTTATGACTGCAACGTATTTTTTCTGCACAGTTCCATCAATGCATTTCTGTTTTCTTTCAGAAAGCTCGGTTACAAACGGTAACTGGTAACTTGCGCAAATTTGTTAAGTTTCACTGTATGGCACCTGGACTGTTTAATTTGGTAAATCGGTTATTAAAGGGGAAATCATTTAAAAGGCAGGGTTTGCCCCTCTGATAATCGCATCGAAGAAAAATATGATTAACCTCAAATTAAAGAACCAAGGACGAAAGTTTTAACTGGGCACAAAAAACACACACACAAAAAAAAATCTGAAAACTTAACAGTTTAATTTCATTCGTCACAGTCAAAAGGCGAAAATGACTAAGGTGAAGTGGAGGAATCATTTAATAAGACAATAATAATAATTATTATGCTTTTCCCCTGATCACACTTCAAACAGATGAGACGTAGTTTTCCTCCACTTTTTTAGTGCTGACTTTTTTCAAGAAAAACGCCATGGGCCATTTGCGATAGATCTGAATACTTCACGAGCTTAGTTCTTGCTTGTCCCAACTCCAGTCCCAACTCCAGACCCAACTCCACTTTTGCACAACTGAGAAAACTCGACGTTAAACCGTTCAGTATTTTGATATGGAATTAAAATAAAAATTGAACTTTGAAGCAGCTTGATAGGTGCCATAATTCATTTTATACAAGTGTCAAAGAGTGCATTTGTTACACCTCTCCTACTTAGTAAAAGTTCTCTAGTTTTACAGAAAACGGAGATAGACGAAACAAGAACTGAGATCGTTTTTTACTTGAAAAACCGACTACTGGTTTTTGAATGTGTTCTTTTGATTTATTATCAAGCTTACTATACTAGCCAGCACTCGCATGAAAATCTTGCAGTCTTTGAACCAACTGACTGGTCAGCCCAATAAAAATTGCCATTTCAAAACAAACAACAAAAAAAGAAGAAAAGATGGGGAGGCGTGTTTTCCTGTGCGCTTTCAGTGAAATTTGCAGCACTGGGCACAGAAATTATTTTATCTTGTGAACACCATGCACGATTCCCTTAGTATTTAGCTTCATACACAGCTAATGATGCACAGTAAGTAAGATAAACAACAACATGAATTTCACCAACAAAAACAAAAAATGCCAGATATCTATTCAGATAAAAAGTAAAAAAGTGTTAGAATAAATGTTGTCAGAAATCACATTTTTTTTGTAAAATACTGCCCTTCAGCCATTATACTGGACGCTGGCGTCCTAATTTCATCTCGTATATGGTAAGTTTTCTGTGGTTTTTATAATATCTCGTATATGGTATATTGTTTATAGTTATTTCCATAATTTCAAAGAGAAAAGAAAATACCCAAATACAGTGAAATCTAAATGACTGGTTTTCTGTTTCATAACAACACTTTAATATCTATAGCACATCGGACTGAGTTTCCGTCCACACAGATAATTCTACCTGTCCGATTAAAAACTTGGAAACATCAGTTAATACATTTTTTATTAAACCTGATGGCTTGGATTAATTTTTTTCTCTTACAACGCCTAACGACAAAGGGGACAAAATACTTCTTTTTCTCCCTTTTCCTGTCTTAGGTTGCTTCCCCCTTTTTTCTGTTCACTTCCGGTGCACAGTGGCCAATTTCCATTTACTAGATCGATATTCAATTTTATTCAGTGTCCCACACTACCAGTGCTTCTACCTCTTCAAAGGATGGAATCTAATCTTCACAGCTTTTTTGGGGGAGCTCAAAATAGAAAAGAAAAAAAAAAACAAACAAAAAACCCCCAAAAAAGCCAAGGAGTGGGCGGGGGAGAGACAAAGGGCAGATTGATGCAGATGTAACGTGTGAAACTGACAATGTAACACTACTGTGCTCCTTCTTCCCGGGATGGTGTAATCGCCAGATGTCACTCAGGTTTAAGTCATTTATGCAACTTCTTAGATCTTCGATATTCTGGTCACTGTGGGCGGGGCCTGAAATGATGCCTAATTTATTGCTCCAAACTATATTGAGTTCCCCCATAATTATGACATTATCCATTGCACCTCCGATCTGTTCCTTTATAGTTTTTTTTTTTTTTTTGTCCCATGCTCGTTCCTATTCTAGACGCTTCATTGTTAGTTCTCACCTAGTATTGTGCAAAGCCTTACAATACAATATGATATAATAATGGCCTATTGTGTAAGCTAGCAGAAGATGATTAGTTGGTTATCTGGTTTTTCCTTATGCTTTGCTTTCCTTGTGTTGGAGTTATGCTTATCCTCCTTGGCTCCCTTACGGAGTCCCAAGGCGAGCAACCCAAATGCCCAAGTTCCTTTATAGTATTGTTTAAATCTCTCAGAAATGTCCCTTTTCATCATTTATACAGGGCGCATATACTACTTCTGCCAATGATTATGTTTAACACTAATCATGTAAAACGTAGCCCTAACAATGTAGTTTGTAACGATAACACCTTTGCTTAAATAATACTAACACAGTAAAAATGTAGCCTGTAGTATGTTGTTGTATTTAGCATTAACAGTGTCACATTTAACATTAACATTGTATTTTGTAATATTAACAACGTCACATGTAACACCAACACAGCAACATGTAGTATGTGGCATAAACATTGTAATATGTAACATTGGCAATGTAATTTGTAACATTAGCAACGTTACAAGTAACGCTAACATAGAAATATATGGTCCGTAGTGTTACCAATGCACCATTTAACATTCACAATGAATTTGTAGCATTAACAAGTTTACACGTAACACTAACACAGTAACAAGTAGTATGTGGCATTAACAATGTAACACAACACGAACATTGTAACATGTAACAATTGCAAAATAGCAATTAACAGTAACCATGTGATATGTAACATTCACAAAGTAGCTTCTCGTACCTGTACTGAAAATGCTCACAAACCACTAAAGATGTGCCTGTAACATAGCAGTAAAAGCCACGGTCTGATGTATGTTTTGTCCCTAGCAATGCTGGGCTATAACAGTGGTTCTCAACCTCTTTCAGGCTATCGCTCCCTTAGGCTCCAAATTTTCTTTCATCGCCCCCTTCCCTGCCCCCCCCCCCCACACACACACACTCCCCATCCCCACCCCCAAATCCCTACTCAACCGCACCATATACATTTCACAAGAAGACAGACCACATCCAAATATGACGTTAAGTTTTTCAAAGCATTGTTAATGACAACAGGCATGCAAGTTATTCATTAGAAAACAGAACATTCTCTATGAAATGCGCTAAAAAAGACAACAAACAACAAGCTTTTCTGTACGTAAAACCCATCTGGGAGACCTGTTGAACAAGCCAGTGGCTGTCCCGTACTTGCCCCACCCCACAATAATTTTCTATTCATGGTTTGCCGCCCCCCCCCCCAAATTCTTTTCATCCCATTGTCATCCCTTTCTTCGTTTAACACATGGCGTAATCCTGGGGGCCTCGTGAGCTGAGGGGTCATCCATAAACTACGTACACACGGGTTTTCCCGATTTCCTGCCCTTCCCTTCAACGTTTCTTATGTACACTTTTCGCAAGTTCGGGGTCAACCGACCCTTTCCTGTGAGAGCGTACAGCCAACAGAGTGGTGAGTTGTAGTGAGCGTTGGTTAGGGAGGGGAGGGGGGCTGTTTCTTGGAAGTGACTTTTGGTCCCCGGAGCGATATCGCCCAGGTTGAGAACCACTGGACTATAATGTTGTATGGGTAACCTTTCTGCAGCCAAACGGCGCAGGCCCTATGTGGCTCTGAACACCTGCCTGCACCTGGCTATGAATAATAACCGTGCGAGGAAGAATATGAAAATAAACGGCTTGACGTATCGTACTGAAAAGAGGCCTGCAAAAAGCTGTCATAACTCTTAAAATACTAATTGATTAAGAAAATTTAAGAATCGATAATTACACAGTTAAGTAAAAGCAAATGCGCTGAAAGAATAGTGGATTCAGTTTGGATTTTTTTTTTCAAAATTAATGATTCACCTCAACTTGATTCATTGGTTTATGAATTTATCAGACAATATGGTGCACATTTGGAGTCCTCATTTCGCTAACTTAGAATCCCCCCCCCCCACCCCCCCCGAGCGCGCTCTCCCTCTTTCTCTTTCTGTCTGTCTGTCTTTCTGTGTTCTTCGCAAAGTGAGTTACCGTATAAAACACAACTGTCATTACGACCTTAGCTAATGAAAAATATCTATATCTTAATATTCTCGGCGACTGAACTATTGACTGTACCTATCTATCCTTCTGTGTAGCTCCGTTGAGTGAACTACGGAATGCATTTGTGCTACACAGACTGAAAATAATACTTATAATAATAAAGACTAGGATTGCTACCCCAGTAATGACTTGATACCCAGAAATTGAAGATTGGCACTAGAATCGAATGGGACCAGACAAAATGACCATTTGGGGGGGGGGGTGCACATGGAAGTAGAGAGCACTAGATCCTGACCAGACCTCACAAAATGACTTTTTTCTGGGAGGGGGGGGGCAGGGGGTGGGAGTGGACGTCGAATTGGTTGGGGGTGGGAGGGTAAATGGAAATGGCAAGCACTAGAACCTGAGTACATCATACAAAGGGACCACATTTTCTAGGTCGGGGTGGGTGGGGATGGTGATGGGGCGCTTACTGTAGGTGGGGAAAGGTGGTATATTGGTGGGGGGGGGGCAAGGCAATGACAAACTGAGAACTCCTGGAATGCTCCGCTTATCTCAGCCACTGCAATGAGACTGGCTATGAGTAGAGTGGACACTGTTTCATGTGACATGGGAACATAGAGCCAGTTTTCAGAGATTGCCTTTCACAGGCAACTCTTCTTCATTGTCACAAGGAAACGAATAACGCTCCACCCACTAAAACAGATACACAATATATTGAACATTTTTTACTTTTTAACTCTTCCTTAATCCAGTAAATGCCAAAAAGGGTACCGTGCAATATAAACTTTAGTATGTCAGCTGCGAACTTGTTTGATATACTCAGGGATTTTCAGATATTTGAATAGTTTAGCTTTAAAGATTCTGAATAACCTCATGGGGTTGACCTCATTAATGAAATCCAAAAATAAGGACTATGAAAATCACAGCCGTCTAGCTTTGGCTTCAGAAGGGTTAAAACGGCGGATAAAATAATTAAACTTTGCGAAGTGAACACGCCATCTAAATATCAATACCGACAATAGTTGTTTTTTTTGACCAATTTTTTAAATCTAGTTTCAGGAAACAGTTTAAGACCATTTCCACATTTGTCATTTTCTAGGCGTGTATATTTGGGGTGGGGAGGGGGGGGGTGCGGGGGATGTTTGAGTGGTGAGGGGATCATTAAACATTCCTAAATGAACATATCGCCAACAATTAATACTGACCCTTGTTTTTTTTTGCCTTCTTTTTTTTTTTTGTGACCAACATATGGCCAGTTTCAGCAAACAGATTGTGGCCACTTCGCCAAAAAGATAAAGTTTGTTTTGGCCCCAAGCAATCTAACTCAAACCTTGCCGAAAACTTCACAATGAAGACAAAACTAATTTTGGCCACATGTCTCGGACAATCAGTTTCGTAAAAACGTTGTAATAACTGAAGGCCTCATACTTTCATTTTTCGTTCTTTCATCTTCCGTCCACTGTTCATTCCAAAGTTAAAGATGCCCCCCCCTTCTTCTCCCCGTAATCGCTCTCTCCAACTCCTCCCTCTCCTTTCTCTCCTCTCCTTCTTCTCCCCTTCTCCTCCCCGCCCCCCCCCCCCTCCCGTCTATCTCTTTCCACCACTCCTCTCTTTCTTTCTCTAATCTCTTTCTCCAGTTTTCCCCCTTCTCTGCCTCTTTCTCCCAATCCTTTCTTTTCCCTGTATCTTCCCCTCTCCCATGTCGTCCCTCTTTCTCTCTCTCTCTTTCTCCCTTGTCCCCCCCCCCCACACACACACCCCGCCCCCCACCCCTCCTGCTCACTGGTAAATCGTTCTTGACTCTTATTTTTTGCCCACTAGATTTTTGACCTCACACTCCAGACCATTTCCCGTCTTTTTTACCGCCTTCCTCAGAATCATCTCTAGTTTCCCTTCTTAATTATTTTCCCCCTTCTTTCACTGCTCAGGTTACATTAGCAATATTACCACAGGCGAGACTCTTTGATTTTTGGCTATTGTTTTTTCTTTTGGGAAACTTTCCCCCTTTATTCTCCCCTACATTTAGTTGCTGTTGAAGTGTTTACTGTTTTTATTACGTTTTCATAAATCTAGCAAAATGTCCTTTGATGATATTTCTTTACGTTATGAAGACTAGATTGTCTGGCCGGCTGATTTGTGTTTAAAAAAAATATGCATAGCTGGGTGATTTGTGTAAAAAAAAAAAAAATACACAGCAGGGTGATTAGTGTAAGAAATGCATGGCCGGGGGATCTGGGTAAAATAATTATGCATAACTGGGTGTTTTGTGTAAAATATGCATAGCTGGGTGTTTTGTGTAAAATATGCATAGCTGGGTGTTTTGTGTAAAATATGCATAGCTGGGTGTTTTGTGTAAAATATGCATAGCTGAGTGTTTTATGTAAAATATGCATAGCTGGGTGTTTTGTGTAAAATATGCATAGCTGGGTGTTTTGTGTAAAATATGCATAGCTGGGTGTTTTGTGTAAAATATGCATAGCTGGGTGTTTTGTGTAAAATATGCATAGCTGGGTGTTTTGTGTAAAATATGCATAGCTGGGTATTTTGTGTAAAATATGCATAGCTGGGTGTTTTGGGTAAATTTTGCATAACTGGGTGTTTTATGTAAAATATGCATAGCTGGGTGTTTTGGGTAAATTTTGCATAGCTGGGTGTTTTGTGTAACATATGCACAGCAGGGTGATTAGTGTAAAAAAAATATACACAGCAGGGTAATTTTTGTAAGAAATGCATGGCCGGGGGATCTGTGTAAAATAAGTATGCATAGCTGGATGATTTGTGTTAAATATGCATAGCTGGGTGATTTGTGTAAAATATACATAGCTGGGTGATTTGTGTAATATATGCGTAGCTGGATGATTTGTGTTAAATGTGCATAGCTGGGTGATTTGTGTACAATATGCATAGCCAGGTGATCTCTGTCAAGTATACATAGCAGAGCAATTTGTGTAAAATATGCATAGCCATATGCATTACTGTCAACGTAAACAACTAACAAACAATAACTGAAGGCAGCGTCTGTGAACTGGAACATTATTGCCAACGTAAATAAGAACAACAACAACAACAGCAAGCAGACTTACAAAATCACACGGTAAACAACAGCAACAACAAACAAAATAACAAAAGCAGCATCTACAGACGGCAACATTGTCAATTACATACTCAACAGCAGCAACAAGGAAAATGATAACCAAAGCAATAATCTGTATACGGCGAGATCATCACGATCTTAAACAACAACAATGACAACTTTATAAACATCATCATCATCATTATAATCATCAACAACTACAACAACGTCATCATGATCATCATCGTCGTCATCATCATCATCATCATGCTCATCATCATCATCATCATCAACATCAACAACAACAATAACAACTTTACAAACATCATCATCATAATCATCACAACAACAACAACAATGTTATCATGATCATCATCGTCGTCATCATCATCTTCATCATCATCATCATCATCATCATCGTCATCATCAACATCAACAACAACAACAATAACAAAACCCTATTCTCAGGTGAGTACACCATATCCGTATCATAGCCACAACAGAACACCTCAAGTGTTCCCATCCTTCAACGATACAGACATCGACAACCTGAACACTTGTCTTAAATGGTCTACGTTCCACTCTATTGCCGAATTACCCTGCCAGATGTCATGTCCAGTTTTGTCTTGGCAAGTGCCAGAGGTATAATTACTACTTGATGTAACCAGTGATGATGTTTTCACGAGATCGGTGTTATTCAAGATGTCTCTCTTGAGAGCAATGAACGCCACTGGCAGAATTCTATTGGGCAAGGGCGCTTTCGCCTTTACATATACAGTAAATGGTTAGAATCTCTGGTCCCATAGACCAAAAGCCATCCCAGACCGTATCCCTACGGCAATCCGACGCAGATTTATAGAGAATATCCGTAAGGTTAGTAGAGGTACCATAAGGGCGGATTTCCTTCACAAAAACGACGGCAACGTGACGTCGTAACCAGCGGATGATATCAGGACGATATCATTATTGTGAGCACACTTATTATATTCTGCGTAGTCAGCTTTAACGCAGACTTGCCGGCTGGAATTTCAACAGTCATTATGTAAGTACACAAACAAAGAAACATAATCTGTAATGCCAAAACTGAATAACATGGTTCAGACAAAGACAGACCGTTCTATTCACTAATTTCGACGCAGACACTGAGATGGACATGCAAACCGGTCCACAAACACACGGACGGAGAAAATAGCAATTGGTATGTTTCAGACACTGCAGCCAAAATTGCGATATTGAACTCAAGGTTACTCCGCTCCCAGTGCACGGCGACCAAGCATGCTCACTTGCAACGTTGTTTTTTTTTAAGCACGGCGAAGGAGTAGGCACATTGGCAAAGACTAGCTGTGATCCAAAAACAAGAATCGAAACTCTCAGGAGAAAGAAACATATAGTTTTAGAACTTCCGGCAAAAGACGAGATAGAATTCAAAACTTCGAGGGAGCACACATTCTGTGACGTCAAATGAAACAAAACCAAAACATCCACTAACGTTTCCACTGCGAATTACTCCGCCGTGCACTGATACTGTAAACCAGTACCGCTGATACTGTACCACTATTAACAGATTCACCCGCTGGACAAAAGGAGTCAGATTTCTCTAACACTACAATGACTCACTAATGGTTGAGTTGACAGGTTTCCACGTCCATGTGCGAGTCCATGAAGTCCCTCATGACCTTCTGTGACGTCAGCAAAGCTAAAGAGTGGCGCATGTCGACTACAGCCTTGTGAGAATCGGGCGATTTCAATCTCTCTTTGATACTACTGGCTGTATGCTGGAAAGTAATCGTACAGTTAATAAAATTACATTTCATTTGATTTCAATCTTTCTTGGATAATACCGGCTTTATGCCAGAAAGAACGGTTCGGTTAATAAAATCACAGTTTCGGGCGATTTCATCTCTTTTTGACACAAGTGGCTGTATGCTGGAAGGTAATCGTATAATTAGTATTGCCAATAAAATTATAGCAATGAGTATGGAACTGACAATGCCACGGATGATGATTCTGAGAAAAAAAATTGAGCATTTGGAATGGTTATGAGTAAGTCTGATGACTGTTAAGGCATCAGTTTTTCTGTAGCAGATTGGTTATGAGTAAGTTTGATGACTATTAAGGCATCTGTAGCAGATTGTATCAGAGCCTACGTAACTCTCGTTCCCCTGCACACAAAGGTGTAGACGACTTGCATTGTATGCTTTGCTTTACAAAATATTCTAAAAAATCACTTACGCAATTGTGTTGAGAGGGTGACGTCTAATGGCCTAGGAAACATAATGATATGATTTTTAAACAAGTTTTTTTCTTTTTTAGGTTGGATTGAAAGTTATTTCTCTCCCCTTTTCTGTTGGAAATCTTAAAAAAAAAAAAACAACTTTTGCTTACCCTGAGTTCTTCAGTGCCAAACTGAGCGCCTTGAGCTTGCATCGCTTCCAAAATTCCCAGTATTGCAGATGCGACGTTTTGTCGTACAACTTCTCGATATAAAGCTTTTTCTTTGTCTGCAAAACCTTTCTCGTGAATGATTCTGAGGAGAGAGTTGGCACCAATCACTTAAAGGTCAAGCGGGAAAGTATTAAGATTAAAAAGATAAACCACTTGTAAAAATCATGATCGATACCACTTGTCCTTGGAGCCGTCCATGAAATACATGCTGGGAGGTGTGAGGGGATGTGGCGACCTTACTTCTTGTTGGTTCCAACTCCGCTGTTTGCACAACTGAGAAATTGGACGTTAAATGTCATGATAAGGAGTTTAGAATAAATCGGAACTGTGAAACAGCTTGATAAGTGCCACAGCGCATTTAAAAAAAAAAAAGGTCAAATTATGCATTTGTTGTATCTCATCTACATACTAAACGATCTTCAGTTTTTCAGAGAATGGAAATAGAACAAACAAAAACTTGGATCATGATGTGTGCCCCCGAGCGTACGGAAAAACCTACTTGGGGCTATGAGAATCATAGTACGTCATGTACTCTCTTTAGTTGCGGTCACAAAGCTTTTGTTTTTACGTAAAGTGAAAAGAACAAGAAAGTGAGTTATTGGCTTATACAAAAAACAACAACTGAAACGTGTTTTTTTTATGGCTATTATTATAGGTACATTTTGCGCTAGGGACGCGTACGTACACGTACCTGTCCCTAATCCCGTCCTTATCCTCAAATCTAAATGTTAACGGATCCCTAACCCTGCCCCTTACCCTTTCAATAAAAAAAATAAAAAAACAGGAACAAAACAAAAAGAAAATCTGAAAGAATAATTAATTAAGGCTGTTGCTAGGAATATTTCGGGAGGAGCTTTCTAATTCTGGAGTCACAAAGGGCTTTAAAATGCGGACCCCTAGCACAAATTGGACGACGCGCATACTTGTTACATTCGTTTTTTTTTTTTTTTTATAAAGCAGACAAATTAATAGTCCATGCAAAGTGACACTTGGAGTTGTAAGACATCAAGATCCTATCATAAAATATACAGGCTCGTGCGGGTGGGAGTTGAAGAGTTGGGGGATGGTGGTTGAAACCAAGCATATGAAAAGAGGTGGGGTGGGGGAGCGGTTATCAGGAGCACCAAAATTAAGCGTACGTATTTCATGGATCATCCCCTACCCCCTTTTCAACCCTTCCGTCTGAAGCTCTTTCCCCGCACACGAAGCCTTTCCCGTGCATGAGTAGGGGGGTGGGGGTGAGAGAAAGAATACAACTGTGTAAGGACAGCCAGATCTGGGATCCTGTACTGAAAGACCAATCACCACGGCTGTGGTGGCAACCTTTCTTACAGTATTTGGAAAAGTGACAGTACCGACCACCCAGAAAAATGTGAAAAGATTTTGTCGATTTTTTGCCGGCCCGTTCCTTCACACTTTCCCCCTCGTGTATGCTTTTCATGGACTATTTGACTATTTGATTTAGAAACATCGCCTGTAGGACTGTATGATTATATTATAATCCCATAACAATTACTTCGTTGAAAAGCACTTTTTCTTTCTTCAATTCATGACCAAACTTCAACAGTCTACCTAAGGTCCCTACAACCCCTCCCCACCTCCCCTACGTACACTCTCTCGCACTGTAGTCACCCCCCCCCACCCCCCATCCCCCTTCTTCCCCGTCCTACCATTATTCGCTTTACGACAGGCCTGTACTCAGACTTCAGTCCCTTTGCAAGACAGAGAAACAAAACCGGGAATAAACTATTACCAGACAGCGCTGGTGGGATTCACAATCTGGTACTCCCGCCCCCACCCCCCACCCCCCACCCCTGCCTGCGTTTCTCAAAGTACGGATCTCCAAGCTGTCGGCAGTGGGGCACGCCCGTGTTGTAGTTTAGGATTATCTAAACCAAAAATGTTCTTGGTTTAATCATTATTTTTTATTTTTAGAATTATTATTGAAACCATAGACTTGTTGAATGTGCGTTTCAATTTAAATTAATACACTGATTACAACTTAAAAGAAGTTATTAAAAATTTTTTAAAATAATGATAATGATAAAAATAAATAAATAAAACAAACATAACTCCAGAAAATCTTGTGGTATAGCAGCAAGGCTTGGAAAGAACTTACATCGTGAAAAAAAAATATGCAACAAAGCTCCGTGTCACGAACAAAGAAAAAAGAAAAAAGGAAAATGAAGCAACTATAAAATAAATACCAAAAAGATTTCAATATTTTTACTTTTCATGTAAATGCTTCCATTTTTAACCCTTTTGGAATTTATTGTATACGTTTTAGTGTTGTTGTTCTTATTTGTTTGTTTGTTTGTATCTGACGCGGAAATTTTGCTACATAAATTTTTTTTGTTTGTTTTATTTTGGCCACGTTTCGAAGGCGCTAGTGGTAAGAAAGTCCTCAGGTGGAGCGAGACAGATGACGATCTTCAGAGGAAGAGTGGATCCTTTCATTAGATGTTTCGCCCTTTAACTTCCTGACATCTTCTAGAACGCCGGTGTGGGCAGTGAGTAGTAGCATTTTACCGTGGTGCATAATAATTGGGTGGCGAGCCATCAATCTGGGGCCTACGCCAGCACTGGCCTGGCTTACCACTAAATTTGAAATCCCTCCCCTGATAGCCAAGCCCGTCCCGTCTGAGAATCATTGGTCTAGACTAGTATTCCTCAGGGTGGGATGTGGTGGGGCCTGGGACTTAATGGGATGTAAGGATTTTTCACAGAAATCTTAATTTCATAATGTGTGATGATTTAAGGTTAGAACTGACGAAACTGGCCCCTCGCATCAAACAAATCTGCAGCCAGCGACAAGGGCAAAGCTCCCACTGAAGTTAGAAACAAGTGTGTCATGATTCGGATGTTGTTAGATCTCACGCAGAGCGTGAGTGGTTTTTTTACCAGGGCCATGAGAAATTGGCTGGTGGCCTTGAACGGTCCTCGCGAATTATAGTTGGTGAGTAAATAAATGTAAAGTTAAACTGTTAGATTCACGCTTGTCGGTTTTAATGTTCGTGATTAATAAGTAATGGAGTAGGGGTGAAACAAGGTGTGGATAGTTGACATTGTTAAGTGTGACTAGACAGGTTTTTGCACGTTAACTGGCTGGTAGAATAGTGCAGATGTATTACTACAATTAAAATGGTGGGAGGTTTCGGCCAATGAGATTGCTGAACTAATTGGGCCAGCGGACTAGCACTGCTGGGTAGTTGGATAGTATAAAACATCGTGTAACGTTCAGATTCATTGAATACAGACGAGCAGAAGCATCGTGTCGTGAAGTATCTCCGGTTGGCCAGTACCTGAACTGTGTGGTCTGAAGACTAGAAGTCCTTGCTAATCGGACTGACTGAGCTCTAGAAAGAAAGGTCTGAGTGGGCTGACCTTTAAAAGCCCACGCTGCGCTCTTTTGATGTTCGCGCCTACCAGTAGGCGTGACCAACGGTAACATATCTTATTTGTCTAAGCATAATAGAAGTTCAGAGATAGAGAGAGAACCACAGCCTCATAGGAAGTCTAAGGAAACCCCAGCTGGCACTCGACGAACGAATGGCCCGTATTATAGATCTATCTCCATAGTATGATTGAAGTAATATAGCACATTGTTGATGAATTGAATAGTGATTGTGCATATATATATTTATATATATAGTCTTTTGCAACTGCTTAATTACCTACAAGCCGAAGTGTGCTTCTGTAGGCTTTGAACGTACTGGGCTCTCCTAACATTCAAGCCCATATGATTTAGGGAGAGTTTGCCTGGCGACTGGCCAGTGGCGACTCAACTGTCACTTTAGATTGATATCTAGTTTCGTATAATATACCCATTTGCCATTGATTGCAGTACATCCAATAAGGAACCATAGTTACATGAATATCATAGATTAAGTTAGTAATTAGAATTTATTGCTTTGAATATACCTCTATTGTCTTTTGTTTTGTTTATTAATATTTAAATAATAAGATGGCCTGACGGGCCTGACATATATAGATCCTCTAGTTATTTAATACTTTTCTTGTGTGGTTGTGTCCGAGTGTGAGTTAGCTGCCTCTCGTGCAGTCATAACATCCCCAAGACTCTAACTCTGCTCGTGACAAAGTGAATAAAACATTAAATAAAATTATGATTAAAACTGTTTTTGGGTGTATACATCCTGAACATTTTTTAACTCTTTGTATGCCAAGAATTTTTTCACGTTTGCCGATACAGGAAAAAAATAGTGGAGGAGATGAATAAAGACTTAACTACAGCAATATCCATTAAAAGAAAGTCGACTTTCTTTCTTCCCGGAACAACATAGCCTAGTATTCTTGTGCATCGATACATCAGTGATTGGCACAGACGTAACTAGCCGAAGAATCGATATATCGATGATTGGCACAGACGTAACTAGTCGAAGAATCGATATATCGGTGATTGGCACAGACGTAACTAGCCGAAGAACCGATACATCGGTGATTGGCACAGACGTAACTAGCCGAAGAACCGATACACCGGTGATTGGCACAGACGTAACTAGCCGAAGAACCGATATACCGGTGATTGGCCCACAAAGAGATAAAATCCTTTTGTATGTTCTATAATATTAACTTTAACCTATCATGGTGGGGGGATACACTGTCTTTTTCTTTTGGAAAATTGAAATGGGACGTGAGATAAAAAAAAAAAGGTTGAGAACCGCTGGTCTAGGCCAACACACTTTGGAACCTGGCATGGCAAGAGATAACGCACAACACTTGTGAAGTTACATCATGCACAATAAGCCAACAGTTTGTTTCCCTAGGGGCCTGGAATCAACTCAGATGACATCATTATTTTGATAACTTATAGACAGAGCTTAAAAATGTCCTCTGGAAATGTCATAGCATGAAGATGACGTCACTGACATCTGAGGTTTAGATTTTAGCGCAGCCACACCCAAAGTGATATCAAGAGCATGTACGAGGGGACAAGTTGCAGAGTCGTACATGATGGTGAGCTTACTGACAGCTTTGATATCAAGACTGGTGTTAGGCAGGGTTGTTTGCTGTCCCCATTTCTGTTTATCCTGGTGATTGATTGGCTTATGAAAGAAACCACCAGTGGAGGAAGAAATGGCATACAATGGACCCCATGGACACAGCTGGACGATCTAGATTTTGCAGATGACTTGGCACTATTGTCGCACACACACGACCAGATGCAAGCAAAGACTACAGCTCTAAACAAAATTTCAGAATCTATTGGATTGAGGATACATCCCGCGAAGTCGAAGGTCCTAAAAATTGTTGCACCCCTAAGCGAACAAGTCACAGTAGGAGATCAACCACTGGAAGATGTAGAGTCCTTCTGCTATCTTGGTAGTATCATCGACAATAAGGGAGGAACAGAGGCAGAAGTCAAAGCACGAATTGGAAAGGCACAGGCAGCTTTCACATCCTTAAGCAAGATTTGGAGAACCAAGGATATATCTCTAAAAACAAAGCTGAGGATATTCAACTCGAACGTGAAGTCAGTCCTGTTGTATGGATGTGAGACTTGGAATGCGTCCCAGGCCTGCATAAAGAGAATCCAAGTTTTCATCAACAGATGTTTGAGGAAGCTACTTAAGATCAGATGGACAGACAAGGTCAGCAATGAAATTGTATGGAAAAGAACAAGACAGAACCCAGTCAGAGAGGAAATTGGTAGGAGGCGATGGAGATGGATCGGCCACACTCTCAGGAGGCCAGGAAACAGCATCACGAAGAAGGTATTGGACTGGAATCCCCAGGGCAAGAGATCAAGAGGAAGGCCGCGCGGAACGTGGAGAAGAGCCAGAGAAAATGATGTGCAACGAAGCGGAAAGACTTGGAATAATGTAAAGAGGCTGGCCCATGATAGAGAGAGATGGAAGGTGTTTGTTGGTGGCCTATACCCTGATCCAGGGTGAGAAAGGCAATGATGATGACCCAAAGTGAAAACAAAAAAATTACAAAAACAACCAAATTGCCTAAAAGAAACGCACCAACTCACGATTCACCTTCCGTCGTTTAATTAATACTTAATTTAGTTATTTTCTCTTTAGTGTGTTACTGGGATTAAATTTTAACGCCAATTAAAGGGGTCCTCTTGTCCTCTTAAAGTTCTCTTACACGAATCCTCTTGAACTTTTTAGTGTGTTACTAGAACTGGCTGAATGTTGAACGCCAGTGTATTTCTTAAAACCGACCTCTTGGATGGAAGTGCATTTCCTTCTTGTTCAGAGTGCCTGGGGCAGCCCAGCGCATTTAAAAAGAAGAAAAAATGAGGAGGTGGAGACAACAGAGAAAGAGAAAGAGAAGAAAGGCGAAAACCTTACCAATGTACTCATTTTTCTTTATGTTGAAATTATAAAAGAAGAATAACAAACAAACAAAAAAAAAAACCAGAAAAAAATACAACAACAAACTCAACCAAACTTTGATATCTGAGCACTTTAAAAAGAAAAAAAAGTCACGAAACGAAATAATACGTAGAAAAGAGAAGCACATAGTGTTACTTAAACCTCCATATCTGTAGAGTTACGTGTCTTTAACCAACTCATAACCGACAATCTCCGATTAGTGAGAAAGCTCTGCAGGTGAACCAAAAAAAAAAAAAAAGTCACCGTCCTCCGAATCTGTAAAACACGACCATGTGCTCAAACAAGATAACTCTTCGTTCATTTTCAGAAAGAGAAAAAAAAAAAAAAAGGCCGTGTATTATATAATTTCTAACGTATTCATTCAAAATAATCTTGGTAGGCATAGGCCAGACGGTGTCCACCTGCGTTCGTTCTGTATAAATAAAGTCCGATGTTTTATTTTGTGTGTTTGTTTTCTCGGCTTGTTAATTTTCTTTTTTCAGTACGTGTTTGGGCGGGCTGGATATGATGCCGTTTTACGGAAAAACACCGTAACGCAACAAAATCAGAATTTATAAAAGGCGCAAAGAAAAAAAAAAGCATTTAGGAGTTGCTGTCTACCTTAGCCTTTGTTCAATTTTCATTTTGTGATAACAAAAAGAAACTATTAGTCGTTCAAGATTATAACTCAGATAGAAGGATACAGCACATTTTATTTTCATTCGATAAAATTGTTAAAAAGTGAATTTGACCTAGATTGGCGTATACAGTCTTTTTGTGTAGAATGTTGCAGAGTCTAATCCGAGACACAGGATACGGAGACGAATCAATTTGTCATATTCCGTCCGTCCACTTTCGCGCGTATCATCGATGTCAACAATGTAGCAGTTCGCACCACACCCCTTCATAATTGAACGAAAAAGAGTAGTACTCACCGTATTTATACGCGCGCAATTTGTGGACAATAAAATTATAGTGGGAGAATGAATGGTACGTCTCGGTATTCTGTGTCTCGGGTCTAATTACAAAGCCAAATAGAGAAAATACTACGTTGTGGACAGTGTTCAGCTCTATAGCTCTCTATGTATAACACTATGTCTCCCTAACAACACGCTTTTCTGTAACACGACGATAGACAAGCTATGATTTTCTTTCTCGGTAAAAAGTGGGAAGTAACTTTAGGCACGCTCTATACTAGCCGCTTTTGGTCGGCCAGCTAATTGGATGATGCCGTCATGACATCGGGCTTCAATAACACCTCACTCGCCAACCAACTGGTTGGGGCTCACAGGAACCCAATGTAGTGACGTCATCACCTAACTCACTGACCGATCAAAATCGCTTGGTGCGTGACTAAGTAAAGACTGGTACTCCAGTGACATTCTGGCGTCTACGGTTAGCTAGCTACAAGGTGATATATTATCTTTCTCCAACCTCCACACACGACCAGTACTGAAGTCCACAATACTACAGTTCTCCATCTAGAGGGTGAAAACGCCATCGATCAAGTACCAGGCTCGATTGTGGAGTTGTTGTTGTTTTTTTTACCCCGTCCCCCCATCGTCTGTGTATGCTTCTCATATTCACCCCCTCCTCCTTCTACCTTTCGCCGCACCCCCCCCCCTTGTTGCAGGTTATGGCCATTAAAATGGCGGATTTCTGTGATAACACCCCAGTGTTGTAAAACTGTAATATGGCGTCTTCCACTAACTATTTGACTGTTCCAACCTATATTTCAGTTATTATTTCCTTGTATAATCCTACAGCTAATTTAGCTGAAATAACTGAAACCAAACCAAACTTTTCTAATCTATAACCATAATTGAAAAAAACGTACATACACTTCCCAGACACCCCTGACCCCACTTTCTCCAAGTATGCATTCCCTGCGCTGGAGGAACCCGCCCCGTGTGTCGTACGTTTGTATGGGTGCGCCATTCCTCCAAACTCTAGAGACTTCTATTACTGCAGTCACACACATACATACACACACACTATTATTATCGTTTTCTTGTGTGAGGTTTTTCCATTGTCTACAACTGGATGTGTTTTCACATGGGTGATTGGTGGATGCTTCTGGAAGGGAATCGCCCTGTCCTAGCCTTCTATTACATTCTGCCTATCGTCTTGCTTGTCCCCAGCACAATCTGATCATTGTCGTGTGGACGTGCTATCTCCAAACTCAAAACTCAAAACTCAAATTCAAATCTGGTATCTAACTCTAAAATCTCCAGTATTCCACATTTGAAACAAATTACTTTGTATCTAATGACCAGCTTAGAACACATTGTAATTTATCAAATTTAATGTTGTAACTCTGACAAGTTTTTTCCCATCCTCGTTAATTAATTTGACTATTTCAAATAAGTAGTATACTGTAGAAGTTTTCCATATTATGGTGGACAATGTCTGAACATCAGAGGCGTCACCGCGCTTTTGATGTCATGGAGAAATTGCCATTAACAGCTGCAGCGGATGTATCTATTGTCTTGTCTATTGTTATAATCTCTTTGGATGACACGGTGCCATTGTTTGTGTTACAAGTCGTCGTTGTGATAAGTTTTATTTACAAGAAACGTATTGTAGGTAAGAGCACAATTTTAATTAATAATGATGCTTGAAATGGTGAACCAGCGATGAAAAGAGAAAAGAAATCTGTAACATCTGAAATGATAAAATGATTGAAAGAAAGATTAAGAAAATAACCATTTGATAATTCGCCATCTCATTTCTTGTTTGTTCCAACTCCACTTTTTGCACAGCTGAGAAATTCGATGTTAAAAATTGCGGTTTTAGTATTATGATAAGAAGTCAGAATAAATCGAAATTGTGAAACAATTTGACAAGTGCCGACAATGCAGTTTAAACCAGTGTCAAGGTGTGCTTTTGTTACACCTCTTCTACATACTAACAGATCTCCAGTTTTTAAGATAATGGAGATAGAACAAACAAGAACTAAAGTAGCGAATTTTAAACTAGCAATTTTAAGGACAAAAATGTTTAGAAATAAATGAAAAAAAAAAGACAACAACACAAAAACTCAACCAAACTGGTAACTGAGAACAGAGAACAAGCAATGAACACTCCACAGTTCATAAAAAATAAAAGCAAACAAAACGTGTTTATATTCCTGAAAAACAAAAAAGAAACAGTTACAAAGTTTGACAATACAAAATAAAGACGTTCATGAAAAAATGAAATGCAAAGAAAGAAATTTTACATGACAACTTGACCTGGCAAACTCAGAACAGAGAGTTCATCTGTCGCAAACATACTTGCCACAAAAGACAGGTCACGTCGCGAAGCAATATTTAAGCCGAACATCCTCAACATCACAACAAAAATCATTTAAGTAACAAAATAAGAGCAACGCAAAAATAACAAGATCGAAAGCGCAACTAATCTAAAGACAGATGAACAGAAAAAACAGGTAAATTAAAATACACAAAAAAAACAAAAAAAAACATAAAATTGCGCTGTGATGAGGACAGTCCTAAGAAAGTAAACACGGGAAAATGAGCTGAATGAAAAGTGGAAAATGTTGGAAATGAAAACTGTGATAACGGCAGGTAAAAAAAAGAAGAACATAATGGGAGTGATTGATCAAGAGCGAGAGACAGAGAGAGAGAGAGAGAGAGAGAGAGAGAGAGAGAGAGAGAGAGAGAGAGAGACAGACAGACAGACAGACAGGAGGGGAGAGAGAGAGAGAAGGCAATGGAAAACGTCCATGTTTTGTGTCTAATTTGGCGATGGGCGGTGAGCGCGTGTATCCAGCTTCAGTAGGTTTTGGCTGTTTCTCACTTATCAACACATTCACCCATATATCAGCCGAAAAAATTAATTTACTACCAAGTGTCAGAGGGGACATAGCAATGAGTTCAAGGCCTAGGAAGTTGATCCTAGTGGTAAAATATACATCGCGAGTAGTAAAATGAGAGGTTTCAACAGGGGTAGTAAAATACGTGATTTTCATCATGACTGGTAAAATACGAGGCTACTTCACGAATGAAAATTACAAAGGCAATCTACTACTGGTAAAATACGGGGCCTCACCACCAGATGCATAAAGAGCGGTTACACTGCGAGGTTACAATACAAGGTTACATCATAATTATGCAACACACTGCCAGATTACATCACGACCTGTAAATCACGTGGTTACATTACGGGTGGCAAAATACAAGGTTACATCACATGCTACAAAATACCAGGTAATATCACGAGTGGTCAACCACGAGGTTACTTTACGATTGATAAGATACGAGGTTACACCACCCATGGCAAAATACGAGGTAATATCAGGAGTGGTCAACCACGAGGTTACTTTAAGAATGAAACGTACAAGGTTACATCACATTTGGCTAAATACGAGGTAACATCAGGAGGTTACTTTACAATTGGTAAGATACAAGTTTACATCAATACAACGATGCATTTGGAGTGGCAAAAAATAAACACAAACACACGATGTTACACAATACCGGCGAAAAATACGAAACTACATCACCAGTGGCGAAGTATAAGTGCAAATCACTGGTGAATAAAACAGAAGGGGTGGGGCATGCAAGTATTTGTGACAAAACGAAGAATGGCACCATTAGGTTGAAAAACACGAGGCCACAAGTGGTAAAATAAAAGGTCAAATAACTACAAGTGGTAACTGCTGAGGTCACTTTGCTAGTGGTAAAACATAGGCTCAGAGGTAATAAAAACAGAGGGTCATGTCACGAGTGGTAAAATCTGGAGTTATATCACTCGTTGTAAAATATTTTATGTGATTGCCTTAGTTATGGTGAAAAAGGGGGTCACATGTCTAGCAGTATAAAATGAGATGAGATGATTAGTGGTAAAGCATCGAATTACATCAGATGTATTAAATATATTATGTATTATAAATATTACATATTACGTAAGGTCATACCACAAGTTATAAAGTATGAAATCACGGGGGCAGTAAGTAAGCGTGAGATCACATTTCTATGGCTTATAGATAAACATAAAGACTGACCTGACTTGCTTGGCTAATGTACTTTTTCCAGCTCCACTCAAACCTGGATTGGATGAGAATAAAATATAGGTCAATGATTTGATAACAATGACAGAAGTTTGCAAAACTGTACACAGAGAAAGCACAGATACTATTTATCTCGCTGGCCTTTCGAGAAACCACATAAGTGCAAAATATAGAATATTACAGGAAAAGAGGAATTTTTTACTTGAAATATAATCCATATCTTAAATATAATTTTTAATTATGGAAATTCACATGTAAAATATTATATTCCCGTTAATCGATAGAGGAAATAAGATTCCTTCAAGAACTTCATAGAGTTCTTGGTAAAGAAATGTTGCCATGTGCAGTTGTATGAGTGCACTTGTGCTTTTTTATGGAAGGATCAACAGTCTGTTCTATTCATAATGACGTGATGAGAGCCAACAATGGACACAAAGAAACACTGACATATGACAAGAACGGACAGCAAACATGTCTGAATTCACAAAATGACTGACTGATTGACTGTCTACCTGCATGACGGACTGACTGAATCACTCACTCACTCACCCACTCACTCACTCACTTACTTACTCACTCACTCACTCACTCACCCACCCAAACACCCGCTCACTCACTCATACACTCACTCACTCACACTCACTGTTAATACAATCGAGGGTACGGAGTTTCCGTGCCATGTCTCCTAACATAACAATAGAGTGGCTGAGTTCAGGAGAATTTGTATGTATTGGGCTTATCTGCACATTCAGCAAAGTGTGAAAGGCAAGACAGTCCAAAATTAGTTTTCACACGAAGACACCCTAGAGGTGCGCGGAGTAAAATGTTCTCGTGGACACAGAAGAACATACCAGGGATAGAGGTGACACCACTAAGTCTTGTTGTCAGAAATACCGGGGAACAACAACGGTAAAAAATGCAACGACAGCAACAACCTCGGTCCCCGCCCGTACCCCCCCTCCCCCCCCCCGCCCCTAAGAAAAACAAGGATAGTACCAACCATAGAAGGATTATTTGGCTCGTTTGCCACAGAGTATATCCAATTGGTTTTGAGTTCGAGTTTAAGTTTGGGTTTAACGGCACCTAGAGAGGACTTGCCAAGACATTCCTGCAGGGCACAGTGCAAGGAGGGAGAAGGAGAGGCAGACAGAGGAAGAGGTGGGAGACAAATATTCCAGAATGGACGGGCTTGAGGTTGAGCGATACAATCAGGAGGTCAGAAAACCGAAAGGATTGGAGGATGTTGGTTGCCAGATCACCTGTGGCGCCCCAGACGGTCCACAAGACTACGGGAGAGAGAGAGAGAGAGGGGGGGGGGAGAGAGAGAGAGAGAGAGAGAGAGAGAGAGAGAGAGAGAGAGAGAGAGAGAGAGAGAGAGAGAGAGAGAGAGAGTGTGTGTGTGTGTGTGTGAGAGGACAACGGCCACTTGGCACCTTTTACGGTTTTTTCCTGACCTTACTTTGGGTTATTTTTCAGCGCAGTCCCTGGCATGTCCTTTGGATAACAGGAACCCACAGGTCCATTCGACCATCGTAAACTACATTAATATTATAAGTGAATTTAAGGTAAAAAGATGTTGTAATGTGGATAAGATATCTCGATTTCAGTTCTTGTTTTTTCCAACTATACTTTTTGCGCAACTGGAAAACTGGACTTAATGTTTGCGGCTTTAGTATTATCATAAGGAGTCAGAATAAATCTGAACTGTGAAACAACTTGACAAGTGCTACAATGCATTTTAAACAAGTGCCAAAGTGTGTATTTGTTATGTCTTCTTCATATTAAAAGAGGTAAAAGCAGAAGTAATTTTAGTTATCTAATATCGTTTAGAAAGGATTTATATTATGTAGTTTTGCTGGTGTTTTCCCCAAGTACACATCATCACCGCCTCCGTCCTCTGTAGTAATTCAAAACTTCGAAAAATGTATTGTTCTATGTGTTCTATATGTTTTAATATACATTCAAAGCCACATCGAATTATCTTTTTTCTAGACTCCTATGCCGAAAAGTAACCCAATAGCAAACTTTCAAAAAGTCACCATCACTAGATCCGTTGGGCTAAAATAAAACAGTTTTTTTGCTATTTCTCCTTAAAAGTACTCAAAACCAGTTACTACAGTTTTAGGGGGCGGTGACGTCATTATCTTTTCCCATATTCCCCATAAATCCTACTTGAGATTGTCAGAAGAGAAAGATAATGCCCTAACAGAGCACAGATCTAAAAGATATAGGGTTTCCCTTTGGAATTTGACGTTTTGAAATTCAGCGTCTGAATATGTATGAGAAGTTCTCTGTAATCCCTCCTATGAATGTGTTAAAGATCTTTTGCAGGGCTGCAATATGCAGACAGCGCCGCTGCCGGAACTATCGCTACAAACTCAGCAGAGGATTAAATACAAAGGACGTGATTTGTGAACTCTTTTCATGCCATGTCATCAGTTTACAGTTTATCAGGGGCAGAATGTTTCCTGGTCACCTAACAAATACGGGAACAATAACAAAAACTGCATATTCAATAAACAATTCTTTTTGTTGGTTAATACAAGAACTGTAATTAGATTTAAATACTAATAGTCATTATCTGTTGCCAGGAAAGCTGAGCGATTATTTAACTATGGTATTTTGCCAATGAAATGGTTATAGTGGTCAGCTGGCCAAAAGCATCTCAATGATATACTCTGGGGATAAGGTAGGGTTATATTGCACTGAGTCAAGCCAGTTTTGTCTCAGTTTTGTGTGAAATATGGAGCAGGAAGTTAAACGGGGTCCCGCACACTTACCAGTGAAACTAGTCTGTCTCACTACTTAACGCAGAAAAGAAGTTCAGATCTGAGTCAACACAGACACAAAACAGACCTCACTCAGTGCACTGATCACCAGCCTTACTGTGCATAGAAATCCAATCTGGCCAAACAGTAAAGATTAATCATCCATGTTGCTTTTGCTATCTGACTAACTAACAGAGGATCAATGCCGGCTTAGTGAATGACCAAGAAACATCCCATTTTTCTGTGCACGGAATATCTCCTAGTCATCTTAGTGTGTCCAGTAAGCCGATGGTCGGGCATGCTATACCAAAGTATGATATCTCATCTCTGTGACATCGTGCATGCGAATAGGTTTGGAAAGACTAAAGTGTTACCGAGTGTTGATTGGTTTGTTTCAATTCATCACCCCAAACTGTGATATTACCCGTAATGCCTTGCACGACATCCGCGCCCTCATCCCAATTTCACATGGCACACTTTTCTTTTTCTTGGCACGGTGGCTGAGCATGCGCACTGGCAATAATGATTTTTGGCACGGTGGCTGAGCATGAACACTCGCAAACATTTGTTTTTAGCCTGCCAGTTGAGCATTCGCGCTTTTGAGAGAAAGTAATATAATATGTGACCTCTGTGAGGTCACGTGTAACAAACCAACAGGACAATGCCTTCTCTCTGTCAGCGGATCCAGCAACAACACTGAAGGGACAGACTTTATTTTTCTACTAGGAAAAAATTAATCTACCGCAATATCATTGCAAAGTTTGGTTTATCGTCTGACGCCAGGACCAATCACACGCCTGTTAGTATTTAATTGTATACGCCTATTGTTAAGGGACCGTGGATAATTACCAAGCCGGAAAGAGAAAAAACAGAATTGTGTTCACTGCTCATCTAGAGCTTTCTATGTAAAATACCAAATTCCCCTACCAACAGTCTTGTATAAATTATCTCAAGAATCTTGGGTTGGATCTTTGCACAAAAATACTTTTTACAGGCTTATGTTTAATGGAACAAGTTGACGTTGTGTACGCGTAGCAGAGCTTGTTTATTGAACACTAAACAGGACTTAATTGAAAACTGTTTTCAGAAAATGGAACGAACTTCTTTTTGGAATAAATTGCATGACTGTAGGTACTCGTTTCGTGAGACTAAAAGCTAACCTAAGCAGTTCAGGGGCACGCTGCAAAGTAATAGGTGAGTACGGTGGTAAGAAACTCCTCGGGTGGAGGTAGGCAGATGACGATCCTCAGAGGAAGAGTGGATTCTTTCGTTAGATGTTTCGGCCTTTAAGTTCCTGACATCATCTAGAACCCCGGCCACATGGAGTTCATGACTCTCGATGTTCATCACCCACGTTGTTTTTCTTTTTCGTCGCCAGGCTCTTCTTCGGGTTTGAACCGGCACCGCTGGTTTCTGTTTTTTGTGCAGGTGTCGTATCCCTTTTGCCAGTACTGCCACTGCTTATATGGTATAATTTTAGGCTTTATGAATTTAGTGTTCATTTCGTTTACACCAAATCCAGCAAGAAGCGTTTTTCCGCTGTTGTTGCTATTTCCTTAAGGGCACTTTTAATTTTCCTGCCACCTAGATTGAATTTCTTCAGAAGAGAGTACATCGTTGAACCAACAAATCCCCTCGCTCCTACTTCCACGGCGAATATACTTGACTTCAATCCTGCATTCCTTGGATCCCTCAGGAGATCCTGGTATTTGACCTCTTTGTATTCATGCTGCTCCTCCATGTTTGTTTCATACGGAACCGTTAGCTCGATTAGGACGTATGTCTGAGCTTCCTTTGAGTTGAGTACTAGGTCTGGTCTCATACCGGAGGTCCTTACCAGCTCGGGATAATCGTTCCATCTTTCCAAGTCTGCTGCCATTTTCCAGTCATTGGCTTCGTCCAGTAACCCGCGTGCAGGGGAAGGACAAAGTATGTTGGTGAGGGTATTGCTGGATGCCTGGATTAATGTCTTTGTTCTGGGTTTGTGTCAGACTTCTTCTCTATCTTTTCAACTTCTGATGCAATGGTCGTTGCCAGAATTTCAAGGACACGATTGTGTCCTCAGGTGTATCTCCCATAAGCTAATGCCACCTTGCACCCAGACAGAATGTGTTGCAATGTCTGTTTCCCACCACATAGCGGACATTCATCGCTGGTCTCTTTGCTCCAATGAGCGAGGTTTGCCTTTGTGGGAAGGACATAATATGCAGCGCGAATACTGAAAGCCAGCTCCCTAGTTGCCATATGCCAGATGTCGTTCCACGAATATGCTCTTTGCAAAGCTCTCAAGGTTTGTCCACTGACCTTGCACTCCTTGTTGCACTGCTTTCCGAGGTCTTTTTTCGCCTTCTTCGCATCTGACATGTTGAAGCACCATGTTTCACTTTTCTTTAGGTCCTTATGTAGATATGAATGCTTGCCTAGTCCTCTTCTGTGGGACTGAGTGGTTCCGATGATTTCTTTATTTGCAATTAGCGTTTTGCTGTTGCTGCTGCTTCTTTCAGTTTCCACTTCCGACCTGTTTTCACTTCAGGTTCTATATTTCTTACTGCTTCATCTTGTGAACCCTTGAACATTAGATGAAGGCGGGCCTTCTTTACTTTGTATTCCTCATTCAGGGATTTAAGTGGTAGTACTAGCCTTCTTTATTTGCATGCAAGTGCGACATCGGTTAAGCATGGAGGGAGTCCGAGCCATTTTCTTGTGTAGCGCTTTATCTTTGCCTCTAGCCCCTCCACAGTTGAGATTGGAATCTCATAGACTAGTAGTGGCCATAGAAGGTTGGGGATAAGCATGAACTGGAGAATCCATAGCTTGAACTTTCCTAGGAGGCCAAACCTGTCGATTTTCCTCAGATCTGCCAGCTGTGTTTGCACTTCATCTCTCCATTTTGTGTCCTTTAAAGAAGCATCGTACCATCGGCCGAGACTCTTCACCGGTTGCCCCGAGACTGTTGGTATCGTCTCGTCGCCTATCTGGAATTGTGTGGTGTCGACCACTTCCTTCTTATTAGGGAAAGGCTTCTAGACTTTCCTGGTTTGAAAGCCACCCTGCACCAGGAGACTAGTTCACCTAGTCTTTGAAGCATCCACCTTGCATCTTCTTGCAAGAGGGACGTTGTATCATCCATGAATGCTTTTGGTGGTGCCATTAGAAGCTCCTTCTGAGTATTGCTCACTGGCTTTTAGCAGTACTTGCATAGCCAACACGAAGAGAATCGAAGAAACTGTACAACCCGTCGCAATGCCTGTTTGCGGCTCTATCCACTCTGTGTTATACTCCTTTATTGCGAATCTCATTTTGAAGCTCTAGAAGAATTCCTTGAGGAAGTTTGTCGTGTGGTGTGGAACATGGTACATCCTTACTGCCAGCCATAGCAAGGAGTGAGGGACTGATTCATACGCCTTACCAAGCTGCAAGGTCTAGCCAGAAGATGCAGAGTATTCAGGAAGGAGTTTGGATTAATAAAACGAGGAGCCCATACAAACAAGAGCAATTTGCAAAACATACTGTTTTCACTCAAATTCACTAATAAAATTGATGTTGTTTACGATGGTCGAATGGAACTGTGGATTCCTATTATGCTCAGCGATGACGTTTTTCAGTTTGAGCCATAGCTTTTCCAGGTCTTAAACATTCCCAACTTTTCTTGTGTTTGGGTGTTTTTTTTTAGCAAACATTTCTTCCTCCGCTGTTTTCTATAATTACAATGGGTTCAAAAGAATTGAAAGATAAGATCTCCTGCTAGGGTTGGCTGGTACAGAAAATAATAGAGAAAGCTAGATAGATGACACCGAGTCCTCCCCGCCCACAAAGTTCCCAGTATTAACCTCAGGTTCACTCTGCGGGAAAATGAGATTTGTGTGAAATCAATAGCGCGGTTCTGCATTTACATTATAAGGATCAAACATGCCTGAAGATCAATAGATACAAGACTCACCCAGACGGGATCAAGATCTTAGTTTCAGAGTTCTGAGGAACGGCAGAGGATTCAGGCCAGGATTTTCTCGCTTCCATCAGTTTAATGAGCTTGTTCTGTCAGTCACTGCATGTACAGGACATGGGTGAAGTTTTTTAATTTTTTTAAAATTTCTTTTGCTTTTAATTAATTTTGTTTATATTCTTTTTAACACTGATCTTTGAAAGACGGAAAGTGATATGTGTCATGGTCTTTGTTACTTATTAGCCAAGCCATTGGTGGAACACTAAGGTAATTTTGATGTAAAATTGTTGTTTAGCTCTCTTTTCGTTATTGATACCAAAGACACTAGATACGAATAAGATGGGACAGCTTACACAGTTTTGCTTACACAGATTTTGTTCTGCCTCCTAGCGGCGAGTGTGCGGAAGTTGTAAGATAAACAATGGGGGAATTTACAAAGCGAATGCAGGTAAATATTGAGTTGTGTTCCCTGTTCAGTTATAATTCTAGGCCTTGACTGAAGTAACTTACTTTATAATTATAATTCCAATCGCTGTAGGAGGGGGGGGGGGGGGAGAGAACACAAAAGACAAAACACAGTGACAAAGGAGGAGAAGGATGACACAAATTCGTTTAACAAGATCGTTAGAATGACGGATATTATAATAAGTTATTGTTTTAGGCAGTCTATGATTCCTCCCTCTCTCAACAACACACACTTGAAACCATTGTCTTGGCGTTGCATAATGTAACCATGCAGGAAGTACATGGAAAAGTGCCCCCCCCCCCCACCCCCACCAATCCCACCCTCCGAAAAAAATCATTATTTCTTTCAGTGCTTTTTTTTAACACCTTCTGTATTCCCAGACAATTTTTTTGTCATCTGTAGACAATTTTTGCTGGAGTAAAGGTGAGACTGGAGTCTGGAAATGACACGTACTGACATGTATTTGCTATTTAGATAGATCTTATCTTTGTCTTCTTCTTCCTCTGCTTTCTTCTTGTTCTTTCCTTCTTTTTTCCTTCTTCTTCTCCTTCTTGTCTTTCTCCTTCTTTCTTTTCTTCCTCATCCTCTTCGTCTTGTTCCTTCTTCTTTTCCTTTTTCTTTCCTTCTTCTTCGCCTTCTTTCCCCTTTTGCTCCCTCTTTCCATTCCCTTTCCTTCTTCCTCTTCATGTTATTTTTTCTTTTCTTCTTTCTTCTACATTTTCTCTCTTCCTCGTTCTCTCCTCTCTGACTCTCTCTCTCTCTCTCTCTCGTTTATTCCTCTCTGTCCCTCTCTTGTTCTCCCTCTCTCTCTCTCTCTCTCATCTCCCCTATAGTTAAGGCAATGCCTACCCGAAGATCACATCGTGACTAACCCGAACGACTCACAGCCTGCAGAACCTTTTTTTTTTTTTGGCCTTTCACCAGAACTCACTGGAATCGCGAAGAACTAGCGTCAAAATAGAGAAACACGATAATTATACCAAGTGCACCATATGCACAACACCTGTAACACCCCCAAGATTTCTCCACCCCCAGCTTTCCGTACATTTTCTGGTTCACTAACGGGCGTAAACAATTTTTTTTTTTATATGAGTACGCACCCAAGCGCAGCTGTACTCCTGTGTACCAGCTGCTTTTGCGCGCCGTCAAGAAGGTGTACTTCAGTAGGCCTATGTACATTAATAACCATCCTCCTGCGTTACCTGAGTGTACCGGACTTGTAGTGTACAGCAGTAAATCACAGACTAAGTCTTGTGGCTTGGTGGTCTAAAAAGTCAACAGCAATCATACACTCGCCAAGCTAATTAAAACGAAAAAAAAAAAACAACATGTTTCTGTACCAAAACCTAATTTGTGATTAACTCTATCAGTCCTAAAATTTTCGTTTCTCTACGATTCGCAACAATGAAGGAACTAGCCGAGAACGCCCTCCATGTTCATCCCTCTATGCCAGTGATTCTCAGTCTTTTTCAGGCAACCGCCGCCGTAGTCTCCAAAGTTTCTTTCCCTTGTTCTCCCTTTCACCCCCCCCCCCACTCCCCCAAATTTCCATACACAAACCCAATGGATACCCTTTCAGACAAACTACATATGAATTATGATGTTAATTTTTGTCAAAGCATTGTTAACGACAATAGGCGTATTGATTATTCATCATAAAGCAGAAACATTCTTCATCAAATGCACAAAAATACGCCTTTTCTGTTCACAAAACCCATCTACACGTGTTGATGAATGTGTCAGTGACTTCCATAGACATGCCCCAAAACAGTTCTCATTCATGTTTTCGCCCCCCTCCCCTCCCCTCCCCCTTTTCATTGTTTTAACCCCCTTGTCACCATTTTCTTGGTTTTCGCCCACCTGGAAATCAAACTCGCCCTCTCCCCGGGGAGGAGGGAGGGGAGCGAGCGATATCACCCACGTTGAGAACCAATGCTCTGTGCGGTGGACGTATAATATCGTCTCTACTCTTTACTCAAATACACACGCGTCTGTCTAATAGCTTTGACCTTTCATGATCTTCCAATGCGCCAATACATTCCAGCAATAATAAGCTAAACATTTGACAACATCAGAGAAATATTTCAATTTGGTAAATAGTTTTCTCAAAACTAGGAAAATAAGAGATAGTTCATCACCTTGGAAAATGTCCATAATAATAATACTATTGGCTCTTACTAGTTCTTTTGAGTCATCAATTTAATGGTTCACATTTGCGACACCTTATATAATGCATTGATTAAGTAATGACCGGCAATTCAAGGAACAGGGGCAGTTATGATGGACGGTAATAAAATTGCAACAAAGGGGCAAATAATAAAAAAAAAAGATGGGGGTGGGTGGGCCGGGGTGGGGGGGGGGGGGGGTGTTAGCATGAACTAGGGCTCCTCCTTAAAATACGTCGGCTTGATTTTGACGCCCTTTTGAAGTCTGAGTGTTGAGTGGTTCAGAAGCCTTTTGCAACGAAAAATCTCAAGTCCACAAATATAATATACTAGCTGAGTTCCCGGCCCTGCCCGGGATAAATCGATTTATTACTTTCAGTTCTGGGTGATTATTATGGACCTGCTTCATTTTGCCTGTTCCTTTAGCTTTATTATATTTTTGTTTGTTTGTTTGTTTTTAGATACGTTTTACTGCTCTCCCTTTGCGCGTTGACGTCCTGCGCGTCCCGTCAGCATCCGTCAAATGGCTATGATTTGCGCACGAGTTAGTTTGTTTGTTAGTGAACACATCGCAAGAAGTGATAACGTCATATTGTGTTAATGGAAAAGAAATATTATAATATTTTCCTAGGCATATTGAAAACACAAACCTGTACTTTTGGCCCTGCAACGTCAATCTCCCAATTCCAGATCCTTTCTTTTTCCTGGTCTAGGCACATTGAGAACACACATACAAAGTTTCATACTTGACAGTCTTAGAACTCAGTCTCATCATTCAAACCAGTCCTAACCGGAAGTTGTTTTGTGAGTGTGATACAGTCTATACGGGAACCAATCTTAGTTACATTAATTTGCCGAAAAAATAGACCGAACGCCAATGTGTCGCAACATAGAAACTAATACAAACATTCTGCGAGTTATTAATTATTTTTTTATTTTCTGTGCCGGGGACACGACGACAGTCTATACTAAGCGTTGTATAAAATATGAGGGCCACCGAATCAGCATTAACAGAGGAGTAGCGAAAGGCGCGCTGCAATTGTCGTAAGGTTTCACTTTTTTTTATATAGATAGATATAGATATAGATAATGATCAAAATAGCATGCAAATTACTCTCGGAAGGCGGGGGTAAACACCTGTTAAAGTCTCTGACCACAGAGTAATAAAGGCGGGGGAGCGGTAAGGCAACACATACACACAAGCGCACACACACATACACACACTAACACAGACACACATACACAAAACAGGACAAGGGAAGAGACTGATTAAATTTCAAAGTCAAAATAGAACCTTACAGCCCAGAATCCGCGCTACGTTAACATTAGAATGAACACCATTCCATTCTCTAGAGAGGGAATACTTTTATAATGTTTCTTATCTCCACTCCTACCACTACGATTTTTTTCCCCTTCTCTACTTACAAACAAACGGCTTCTATATTAACCTGATTACTTGATTAAAAACAATCACATTAAGAAAACTTACGCAACAACAAATATAAGAATTATCATAAAACTAGATGAGCTACCGGGCATTGCCCAGAAGAAACAAACATGCAAATATGCAGATGTTACATAGCAAATAAACATTGTTATTTTTTAAAAATACATGCTTGAAGTAAACAACTTTTAATTGTAGCCATCATCTTCCTTATCTCAATTGCCACCTTCCTGCCAAATTTAAGGCCTGAAGAGTGTATAGTTTGGTCAGTTAGTCATGCCAAAGGTTACAAGTTACTGAAATATATAATAGATTCTGCTAAAACCCTCTCAATGTTTAGCATAACAATTCACGACCTTAGTTCTATTTGTTCTATTTCCATTTTCTGAAGAAAAAAAAATGGAAGAGGTATAGCAAAATAATGTACACTTTGACACTTGTTTAAAATGCATCATGGCACTTATCAAGCTGTTTCACAGTTCCGATTTATTCTAACCCCTTATCATAATACTAAAGCCTCATATATGTTTGACGACGAATTTCTCAGTTATGCAAAACGTGGATCTGGAACAAACAGAACTAAGGTCGCAAATTGTCCACATAGTGAATTGATTAAAGAGAAGAAGAAAAAAAATTACGACACAAATCATCCTCCAGTCCGGAAGGACCATTGTAGCCATGCAATATTCCTTTCAGCCAATCCTTATTAACTAATTAAAATTATTATCCTTTTCACCAGCTATTTGGCGTAACAGAGGCCATCAGTGACAATCAAATGATTGTTTTTTTGTTTTTTTTCCATTTTCCCCCCGGTTTTCTGGTTGCTTCTCTTGCGAAGCATAAATTGTTTCCCTTCTCTCTCTCTCGCTTTCTTTCCATATCTGTCTATCATCTATCTATCTATCTATCTATCTATCTATCTATCTATCTATCTATCTATCTATCTATCTATCTATCTATCTATCTATCTATCTATCTATCTATCTATCTATCTATCTATCTATCTATCTATCTATCTGACGATGCCTCTTTGATCGACACGCTCAAGACGAGGTAAATCCCTGTGGGTTCTTGAGAGCTTAGAACGACATCGACCAGGGAAATAAAACATTTCTTGCGTTAACACCAGTTAACGTATTTACTTTAGTTTACGCATTGATTATGCATACGGCCACAGGTCTTTAGCAGAAAGAAGATGAATTGTCTGACCCCAGTGTCAATGGCCAACTAGGACAATTCCATTAGTAGTGGACGCCACAAGACTGAGGAGGAGTTTTTTTTTTTTTTAATGTTATCTTCGCTCTTGCTTTACTACGTTCTTCGTCGAACCCTTGTGTTTCCTTACTCACTCACTCACTCACTCACTCACTCACTCACTCACTCACCCACTCACTCACTCACTCACTCACTCACTCACTCACTCACTCACTCACTCACTCACTCACTCACTCACTCACTCACTCATTCATTCACTCACTCACTCACTCACTCACTCACTCACTCCCTCACTCACTCACTCACTCATTCACTCACTCACACTCCGCCACTCATTCATCCATTTACTCATTCACTCATCCACTCACTCACTCATTCACTCACTCACTCCTCATTCACTCACTCACTCACTCATCCACTCACTCACTCACTCAACTCACTCACTCATTCACTCACTCACTCCTCATTCACTCACTCACTCACTCATCCACTCACTCACTCACTCACTCACTCACTAATAGAATGAAGACATATTCTGCTATAGAGCTTGATTACTCTCACATTTCTCTTCCCAGCAATAGACACTAGTGCACACACATACAAACACTCTGGTCAGCACATCTTCTTTAGAGGCCACAATGACGCCCCATTCACCAGATGTCCATTACTGGTGGTCTGTTCAGTATTCCGGCCACTGACCTCTGTCTCATTAAGGGGAGAACACTTGGTTACTTTCATTTTCTTTCTTTGTTCCTTCCTGTGTTCTTTCTTTTCTTTTCTTTCATTCTCTTCTCTAGTTTCCTCTCTTCTTTTCTTATAAAGAAAACATCTTTTTTTTTGTTCTTAACGAACATAAGATAATTATTTCTTTCAGCCGTCTAGTTGTCTGTTGAGCTATTTGTTCTAGATCGCATGGAATGCTTCTCCTCTCTCTCTCTCTCTCTCTCTCTCTCTCTCTCTCTCTCTCTCTCTCTCTCTCTCTCTCTCTCTCGCCCCCTCGGCCTCCCCATGTCCTCCCTCTCAAACTCTCTCTTTCTCTATCCCTATTCACCCGCTCTCTTTGTCTCTCGACTTGTCTCCTGATTCCCCCATCCTATTCTTTTTCTTCCCTTCCCTACCTTTCTCCCCCTCTCTCGCCCGGTCTCTCTCTCTAGATTTTTCTCTCTCTCTCTCCTTCTTTCTCTCTCTCTCCACCCTTTCTTTTTGCCTTTCGTTCGCTCTCCCCCCCCCCTCTCCCCTCTCTCAAGCTTTCTTTCCTTTTCCCTTCCTCCTCTTTCACTCTCTCACTCTCTTTCTCTCTCTCTTTCTCTCTCTCTCACATTTCTCCTCTACCTCCCACCCCATACAATTACCAATCCACCCGGCCGTCCGAACAAAAACCAATTTCGATGTGCGATTCAATCTTTTTGGAGTTGTCTCCCCTGGGAGCGGTTCCCCCTTTGTTTGTGCATGACAGTGAAGGACTGGCGATTCTTCAACTTGAAACTCTCGCAATGTTAACTTTGGCGATAATAGTGGCTTGCCAGATAAGCCTGAATTTAGCATTCAAAGCAGGCCAGGAGAAACTTCTTGAACGCCAAACAGGCAAATGGAGACGCGTTTTTTTTGTTGTTTTTTTTAAAGGATCCTTCTGACACCACGTACATAATCTCAGAGGTGACGGTGGAACTATCAAACATAAATAAATAAATAAATAAATAAATAAACAATAAATCAAAGAGATAAAATGCTTGTTTGTCATGAATTTTTATCTTTGATTAAAAACTTTGTGAGTCAGTAAAAAAAAATTCCATTTGGCCTTTCATTTCTCAAATCAGCCATTTACAATAGAAAATGTAGATAGATAGATAGATAGATAGATAGACAGACAGACAGACAGACAGACAGACAGACAGACAGACAGACAGACAGACAGACAGACAGACAGACAGATAGATAGATAGATACATACATACATAAATACATACATATATAACCTGCATGAAGTTCAGATCTCCAATTTACAATCTCGACCTTAAAAATGTAAGGTCTATGTTTGATGGATGAAGAAATTGGATACCAAATCCGACAGTACGCGAGAGAAACTTTGCTACATACCTCCAATAATGTGAGAGCCGCTAGGGTGACTGAATGGGTACAGATTGCAGGATAAAGCAATAACGGCGTAAGTGCATAAGGCCGAAGTACTGCCGAGTGGTTTTGCTACGATAAGAAATTTGCAGCGAAGAGAGGCTCTAGAACGCGAGCATGCATGAGTGGTATTCAATACTCTTGAGGAGTAAACTGAGGTTCTAAAGATCACAGCTTTGCTAGCGAGTGGTTCTGGAATATGAAGAGTAGAGGGACAGTTACGTGGGAGAGAAAGGCGTACACACACAGACAGACAGACAATCAGATCGAGAGAAGGAGAGAGAGAGAAGAAAGAAAGAAAGGAAAGAGAGAGACAGGAAGAGGTGTAGATAGATAGACCGACAGAGAGACAGAGAGACAGAGAAAGGGGTGAGAGACAGAGAGAGAAAGAGAGCTAGAAAGAGAGGGAGAGAGAATGAGAGAAAGAGGGAGAATGAGACAGACAGGGAGACAGACAGAAAGAAAGAAAGAAAGAAAAAAAGAGCGCTACAGACAGAAGGAAGGGATATATAATATATAGACAGACAGCGACAGTGCTATACAATGAACAGAAATGCAAAGACAGCACCAACAGGAATGAGTATTGGATGAAGGTTTGTTCAGGTGTCGTAAAAAGAAAAAGCTCCGCTAAAGGAAATGTCTGCCTGTCAATGGTTTGTATGTAACTATATGAAAATAATGTCAACATTATAGATTTTGGCAAATTAAAAAGTTAAAACAAAGGGGCGAAACAAAATACTCTTATTAATTATGAACGTGGAATCGTTGACTTGATCTCTGACAGATGAAATGAAAGATAAAGGGAGCTAGGACACGCTGACAGACAAAAAGGATGGATCAGTGATCAAACTGATAGATAGACAGACAAATAGGAATGCTGATAGATAGACAGATAGAGAAAAGGAACACCCGATAGAGACTCTCTAGAAAAGTAATGTTCAATTGAAGGGATTGAAAGGCTTCAGTTGGGATCCAGCTGGGGGGATAGTTATCCCCGTCCAATCCCCTTACCTCCAGCCTAATGACTGGCTGGCCCGCTGTGTGAGACGTGAGACAGCCATTAACTCTATCAATAGCTCATTATCGCTACTCTTCTTCTTGTTTTTTGTTACTGTTCTTCATCTGCTCCTTCATTTTCTCATTTACGGACATTGTTTGGTTTTTGTTTTTCTCTCTTTCATGATAATTTATTCTGCCGTCCCTCCTTCTACTCCTGACTGTTTCTGCACTTACTCCTCCTTCTACTCCCGACTGTTTCTGCACTTACTCCTCCTTCTACTCCCGACTGTTTCTGCACTTACTCCTCCTTCTACTCCCGACTGTTTCTGCACTTACTCCTCCTTCTACTCCTGACTGTTTCTGCACTTACTCCTCTTTCTACTCCTGACTGTTTCTGCACTTACTCCTCCTTCTACTCCTGACTGTTTCTGCACTTACTCCTCCTTCTACTCCTGACTGTTTCTGCACTTACTCCTCCTTCTACTCCTGACTGTTTCTGCACTTACTCCTCTTTCTACTCCTGACTGTTTCTGCACTTACTCCTCCTTCTACTCCTGACTGTTTCTGCACTTACTCCTCTTTCTACTCCTGACTGTTTCTGCACTTACTCCTCTTTCTACTCCTGACTGTTTCTGCACTTACTCCTCCTTCTACTCCTGACTGTTTCTGCACTTACTCCTCCTCTTTCATTTACTATGTTCTCTTTCTCCTGCTCTTTATCCTTTTATCTTCAGTCTTCTCCTTTTGAAGTTCTCTCTTACTTTTCACCTCCTTTTCACCCTTCTCTTGACTATCCATTATTCTTTTAGTTTGTCTGATTCTAATCAATCCTCTCTCAGCACTTTTTTGTTTATTACCTCATAATGGCATGTCGTATTCTTTCTTTCCTTCCCTGCTTATCTGCTTTTTCCATCTTTTTTGCTTTTTTTTCCCCTTTATTTTCTCCTAACATTTTCTCCATTTTCGTCGTCATTCCCCCCCCCCCCCCTCCCTCCAAATGTTCTCACAATGAGTAATGAAAGATGCATGCTATGCAAATATTGTATCGTATCAGATAATATCCACCGTGATAACTCCATGCCAATATCATCTCACGCGAACGGCATCTGACATGGTAATAACAATTATTAACCCGCACCAGGAAGAGGACTACAACAACAACCACAACAAGAACATCTACATGGTCAAAGACAGCCACAATAAAAGCCCATGTGCATGGTCCGCAGTTTTGATGCGTTTTACGCACATACGACGGATCGAAATTGCAGGCACAGAAGTCGTGCATAGTTTTAAAATATGAATCTTACTATTTCTTTGTGGGATTTCCATCGGAAATACAGAAGCACGGAGCATGGAAGTGAAGAATATGCACAATTTCTTCAAGACGCATGGGTGAAAGGGCCCCTTCCCACAGCACATAGTTTTCATGCGCTTTACGTACGTATTGCATACTGTAGGTACATAAGATGTCCGTCTTTTTAAAACACGCATTCTACTATTTCATTGTCAGCATTTCCATGTGCCACGAAAAACGTACGTAAGACTTACGTAATCAAAAAGGCATGCACAACACACATCATAGAAAGGGAAAGTACGGACGACTTCTGCATGAAAAGATTTCGGACCTGATACTGACGTGATACATCTGTACAAACTGCTCTTCATGGAAACAGGCCACATGTAAACCAATTCACACAAAGCATGGCAACAGAGGCTACATGAACGCCAACAACTACATTAACCAAGAAAACAACAACAGCTACACCACATGCAAACAGCAAAGGTCACGTGAAATGCAACAACCACAACAATAAGAAGGAAAACAAAGAACAGCTGCAAGTCAGACGTAAACACCACCTGCCTGACCATCTGTACTTCTCATTCTCTCTCTCTCTCTCTGTCTCTCTCTCTGTCTCTGTCTCCCCCTCTCTCTTCCTCTCTCTCTCTGCCTTTGTCTCTCTCTCTGTCTGTCTCTCTCCCCCTCTCTCTCCTCCTATCTATCTATCTATCTCTCTCTATATCTATCTATCTATCTATCTATCTATCTATCTATCTATCTATCTATCTATCTATCTATCTATCTATCTATCTATCTATCTATCTATCTATCTATCTATCTATCTATCTATCTATCTATCTATCTGTTGGTTTCTCTCTCCTCTCTCTCTCGCTCTCCCGCCCTCTCTCTCTCTCTTCTTAATCTTTTTCTTCTTTCCGTCTGTTTCTTTCTTTCGCTGTCCATCTGCCTGTCTCTTTCTCACACACACACGCTCTCTTTTTCTCATTCTCTCTGTTTATGTCTCTACCAGTCTGACTGAGACCTCTCTCTCTCTCTCTCACTTTCTGTATTTCTAGGTATGTATGTTTGTTTCTCTCTATCGCTCCTCTCTCTCTCTCTCTCTTTCTCTCTCTCTCTCTTTCTCTCTCTCTCTCTTTCTCTATCCCTTTCTGTGTATGTCTCTCTCTTTCACTCTCTCTCTATTTACCTCTCTCCTTCTCTCCCTCCCTCTCCGCCTCTGTCTGTCTGCCTGTCTCTCTCTCTCCCCCTCTCTAGCTATCTCTCTCTCTAACCCCTCCCCCCCCCCCTTCTCTACCCCAAGCGCACATGCGCCCTCCACGTCTATACTTAAACGGGAATAGACCCTCAAAAAACCATTTATTACTCCAGTGCCCTTTACTCTATACACCACAAAAACCACGAACAGTGACATTTTGTCCTGGACATGTAGCGCTAGTAACATCAGGCAGACAGGAGGTGAACAAAAACAAATGGCAGATGAAGTGAATTAAAAACATGCATCAAGCCCAGACATCGAGTTTTAGACCTGGCTGTCTCATTCTTTCATTCCTCTCTTTCTCTCCTCCTCTTCTTGTAATTTCTACTTACCGTTTTCATTGCCATCTCTTCTCCTGTTTTATTTGGTGGTCCTACCTCTTCTGTTCTGTGTCTCATCTTCTTCCTTTTCGGCCTCTTCTCCTTCCTTTTCTTCATTGTCTCTTCCCTGTTGTTCCTTTTTTGCTCTTTCCCCCGCCTCATTCCTTCTTTCTTCCTCCTTTTCTCCTTGCTCTTCTCCTTTTGTTCTTTCTCTTTCTTCGTTCCCCCCCCCTCTTTTCTTCTGATCATCTCATTCTCTTCCTTCTCCTTCTTTCTCTTCTTCCATTCTCTTTCTTCTCCTTCTTTCTCTTCTTCCATTCTCTTTCTTCTGTTCCGCCTTCCGCCAATCACGATCCCCTCTTTCCTCTGCTCCACTTTCTCCCTCATTCCATGTCTCATGCATTATCTTTATTTTTTTTTCTCTCCATAATTTCCATCTTTCTCTCAGTCTGAACGACTGTGCCTCTCACTATGTCTTGGTTTTTTCGGTATTTCCCCCGGTCAGATGCCTGGGATTTCAGACATATTTCCCCACCCTCTCCCAGCCCCCCCCCCCCTCTCCTTAACTACCATAATCGTCCTAACCCCTCCGATGAGAAAGATGTGGCGCCGAAGGATTTCGTAATTTGCACAACGGAAAAAAGCCAAATGCTCCTGCATCACCATCACTACCACCACCACCACTATCAAATATTCATCGTAATTTGCCCGAGCGTGTGCACACAACTTGCACACCAACACAATAGCCCTCGTATTTACCGACTGCACTATGTAAACATGTCTTTTCAAAGCTCAAGTAACAAAACTGTCCAAAA
>OZ007577.1:22222902-22257781 GCA_963931925.1 Onchidella celtica
CAGCATTGGTAATAGACGTTCAATAGGACTAAAGGACAAAGTAGAGACGAGGAAGTATAATTCTAGTTTACTCTTCATGAAATGCCAGTCAGCTAAAATCTACCTGCAAGCACATTTTGCTTGCTAAGAGTAGCATGCTGCCTGATACATCAGCTTGGGAGCATGACCCCTCTCACAAGTAGTCCACAAAATGAATACCCCTTCCCTTCAATCTCCTATTTTGTACTGATGGGGACTCTCAGCCAATTTGGGAGGGGGGGGGGGAGAGAGATATAATATTCTAGAGCGTCTAAAGATGTATCCCAACCAACGACTTATAAGGTAACCAGACCAACCTAACCAGTGGCACTTCCGGGGATGTCCTCGGCAACCTCAGGCCGCCAGTTTGTTTATTTGAAGTTCACTTGTTTACCTCAGAATACTAGGAGACAGTCTGTGGTGTTTTTTAACATCGTGAACTGGATGCACTCAATACTAGAAAGAACGTTAGCTAACCCTTTGGTAACGACACGTCAGGCCAAGCAGAATGCTGGAGTTTTTTTGTTGTTTTTTTTCATGTGTGTCGTGACAAAATGGTATTTGGTTGTTCGTTAGTCTGTGATTACGACTGATTCATAAAAAAAAAAAGGGGGGGGGGATAGGGGGGCGAGAGTTAAAATAGTTCTGAGCTTCATTTTTCATTATCAGAAGTCACAAAAATGTTTAAGCTTTCCAGCTCTTTGCGAAAAAATGAAAATGTGGCAAAGGTACTTGTGTAGTATTGAAGCTTCGCGAAATCTAAACACTAAGAAATTATACAGTAAATTTTAACTTAAAGAAAGGAGTTCATATGGCCTGGGCGTTTGGGTTATTCCATAAACCCATAAATTCTTTGCATATGGGAATTACACTCATGTATGTTGAAGTTTGGTTTTGTTTAACGGCAGAGAGAAAACGTACAGATTGATACCTGACAAATGTGACATGGATGCTGAGTGGCAGCACAAGTTTGTCTGATCAGTTGTGAAACATTTCAATCATGATTACACAACTGTTATTAGCCTAACCCGTATTAAACTAGTTGACATAAATTTGATGATTCACTAGCGTGTTCACTATTTATCACTGTCTTTGCCCATGAAACATTGCTTGTCCAGCAATCTCTTAAATTTTTACAAGTTTTCCACCTTATTTTTTTACCTTGATGATCCTCGGCGAGCGAAAGTTGAGTGTAGTTTCTAGTTTAGTGTGTAGTTGTTTGCTTGTGTTTGTAAAAGAGGGGATGTGTGAAAGATAATCGTTTTGCTATATTTTAAACTCGTCTTTTCATTCAATATAGACACCCATTACTCTCTTTTTGTCCATTGGTCTGCATTTTCCTCAGTGTTTTTTTTAAATGTTTCCATCGCTATGTCTGCCCACCAATCTCTCTATCCCCGAGTACGGCTCTCCAAGCACCTATCTGCCCGCCAGTCCAGTCTGTCCAATCACAATGTCTTCATCACCAGACCTGGAACTGGCCGATGGCCTGCTGTGATTTTCTCATTAACTCTCACTGTCTCTCCTCTTACAGACCTGAATTGACCAGCAGTCCTGGAAGCAAATTAATGTCCCCAACTTTATTGCTAGACAATTTCTTCCTTTCTTTCGCACTTTACGATGTTGTTCCTTTGTTTTCAGGGAAAATTTTCATCTTTCTTTATCACTTTGAGAATAAATACCGGGACAATTTCAAACAGGGCATTTAATCTGCGCTTTTTCTCTCAGTGACTCTTTCCAGTTTTCTCTCTATCTCCATAACGTAGTAATTTCGCACTGCTTGAATTCCCCATTAATCTTCAGGTTTTTATTTCGCTTTAAACGTTGCCCCTTTTTCAGTGTGGTCTCAAAATTCTCAAAACACTGAAAACATAAATTTTATCTCGATAGTGGTGTAAAGTAGACAAAGCCATTATGAAATAATCTAATAGTGGGTGGATGGAAATAGGACAATTAGGAAACGGTGGGAAAAAGAGTCATGTTGTGAACGAAGGCCTAATCAGCTTTTTTTTTTTCTTTCCCGTGGATTTAAAGATCTACTGATCCTCTCGGGCTATAGTAAACACACATTAGTTATTAAAGAAAAGACACATACACACATACCCTCACAAAAAGACTAATTTCCCATCCACCTCCCATTTCCATTTCCTCCCACCCACAACGCAGTCTTTCACTGGCTCGAGGTTCCACTGTGGGCACGGATCCCCGTTCAACAGCAATGCAAACAAATTAGGTGGGGCTAAACAAACACATGAGCCGGGCAAGAAACAAAATTAGACAATCATGAAAATGGTTCATCCTTCCCCACTAGAAGCCACACATGATACTGGCAGTCAGTAGCTAGCTGAAAACTGAGAAAGCTGAATGATAAGTATGGATGTACGGGAGAATAATTTTGAATGGGTTTCATATCGAATCTATCATAACATTATGGAGTAGGCCTATAACTAATGAGCTAAAGGGTTGCGAACTAATGCACCGGACTCAAGGAGGAATTCCTCTCCTCGTGCAACATCAGCTCTGTTACTTGAAGAAATGTTTAACGTTCTTGTATTCAGTTTTTGCACAAACTAGTTGGCCCGCTGACTTGTAGAATACACAGACAGATGTGATTTTTGAAGTTGAGTTTCGATCACAAATTTGTAAACTGAAGCGCAGAGCCAAATTTCCTGTCATAGTTTTTAATTCTGCGCGAAGAAAATGCATCTTTTTTCTCTGGCTCAAAATGTCGGGACACTTTCTTCGAAATCAACGGAAGTGTTAAAAATATAGCGAACTTCAGAACTTTGAAAAATATGCCCGCGTAAATCTTTACGTCTTTCTACATGTAGTATGATTTTCTGTAGAATTTAAGATTTAGCCTTTCACGCTTACATGGGAGGCCTTACTTCCTTTCTAATATGATGTCAGGAAGTCCAAGGCCGGTCATTTGAGCATTTACTGTAATGAAATATTTAAGTACATTTTCCCTTTGGTTCCGGAGTTTTGGGACACTGTACAATCATACAGGAGGCATGGATTATTAAAAAATGTAATACGTCACCAAAAAAGGAAAAATATTTAGAAAGAAAAAAAAGTTGTTAAAGTCGGTAGATAAATATTACAGGGATAAGAGAATGTTCAACAGGGAGAGAGGTTTAAGTGTGTAATACAACCCCCCCCCCCCAGCCTAAAGTGCACACACACACACAAAATAAAAACAAAACGCGATCACGGTAAAATGATCTAAGTCTAACATATACACAGAATAAAGAGACGTTGAACGGACATAAATCGTTTTAGAATGAAGAGCATATCGCTGGCTCCAACGTGAAACTGTACACGTGTATTTTGCAGAACTGCAAATTGCAACTCTTTTTTTTTTTTACCACTATTCCATGAACATAACGTCCTTCCTGGAGGAGATTTTTTCCCCACTGATTACAGGAATTCAATAAAGGTACATAATATTTCAAAGAACGCAGTTCATATACACACAGCTGGGTTGGTTGTCGTTTTTTTTTTATTCATCGTGTGTAATTGGACAGTCCCGTGTATGGTTCATGATTGGGCCAGTGATAGTATAGAGTACATAATAGACTATGCCATATGAAAGAACATTCCCCCCCCCCCCCACCAAGTCTGGGTGGTAGACAGTGCCTCCCCTTAGAAAGACACATTCTAACTCCCCTTCCATCAATTTTTGAGAAGTTTCATATATGCCCATAGCTTTTGATGATAAGACTTTCATTTTCTTTTAATTAATACTTATAAATTACACACCGAATCCCCTTGATGCTGTGACACACAAAGAAGAGGTCTGTAGAAGTGGTGTGTAATGTGTGACTTAGTTCAGCTAAAAAGTGGAGATAGAACTTTGTCATTTTGAAGGGACGGATGGGTAAAAAACCAATGGGCCGTGCACAGACGGGAAAACATGCTACTCACCCAGCATGAGTACACGGACTGTCCTAGCCTCTCTAATCCTCTCAGCCTCCAGACCGTCATCGATGGTCTTGGACCGTCTCCTGGCCTGTTCCATCTCGTGAGTACTTATTCCAACACCCATGATGGTCTCGTGCTACTAATGACAGTGCTGAAATAGTTTCCTGCGGTTACTTTGCTGTTGTGTTTGCTGTGAATTTTTGCGCCCTTTTTCAGGGCACCAGGAGTGTGTATATCAGAGACGAGAACTGAATTGTAAGAACGCAGATGAGTGACTGCCTTAGAGGCGCCTCAAGAAATCAGGTTGGACCTCTGGCGCCTCTGGCGAGATTCAAACCTCGAACTCCTCACACTCAAGCCAAACGAACTAACCACTTTGTCACGGTGCCGGTTCTCATGCAGCAGTCAAGGCTGTGATGACACACTTGCACAGGTTGCAACTTTTGTTACAAAGCACGACTATCACGCTCCTTGTTATGAAAGTGAAATATGCATATATCCATCTAATTGTACTGAATTAATGTAAGATTACTCCTGGAGTTTGGAGTACAGTTTTGTCAAACAAATCCCATATCCTGATTAGATAATCGCAAAATATCTCCAGAGCTTTGAGACTCAAAACAAACCCCTGGCCTTTAACTGTGAACGGGGAATGAGATATACTAATTTATAATTTGATTTTGAATCTTCTTTTCTCTGTTATTTGCTATCTCATGGAGCTTAACTGGGAATCTGTTGTTTTGCTATGAGCCACCTGAAAACCGCAGATGATATATGTTTTCCCCCAAGCTTTTAGCCAAATATAATGCTAATAAATTTCAGGTCCCAGCAGTTCCAGATTTGCTTGCCGTCACAACTATGTTGTAATATGTTTCTGAAAGCGAATTCCTGTGTTTTTTAAATCTTTTACTTCAGTACATTTCTATCAGTTGTAAGCTTTAGTTCTGCCACTGTTGATGTTTTCTTTTTTAAATATTACATTCAGATTACACTGACACTTCAAGTATCGGTATTGCCTTCGTGCAAATGAACAGTTTTAGTTTATTCTGTTTTTACTATAGTATATCTAAGAACCTTTTGTGACGGAATGATATCCAGACAAACTGTGCAACCTTCGAAGAAGTTCTCATGGGATCATATACACACCACTGTCAGAATTTTACTGTAGCGGAATATCTACCCAAATGCACAGCACCATTCAAATATTTCATAACGGAATATCACAGATGTTTATACTCCAGTTACTGTTTAATACTCCAGTGTGACAGATTATCCACGGCCACTTTCTCTCGTTGTATCCAATGGATGTGAAATTCTTGGGCAAAATATCCAGTTGAATTTGTAACTTAAATTCTCACTCACTTCTGGTGAACGTTTTCCTGGATGTGGATGGCCTGTTGTATTCAATTATGTTTGCCACATAAACCTGAATAAAATATTGGTACAATCACATTTAGATATTCCAGTGACAATACAAATCACCTACAGCCACTCTATCCAGAAGAAAATCTTGTCTCTAGGGCAGTGCCACAGGTAGTATGAACATCACAGATCGCCAGGTACAATATCACAGCTGATTCCCACTCTCGCGCCAGGCGTTCAGTTCCAGCCTTCGAAGGCAAAGTTCGTCAGCACCAGATTTTTACCCTGCAAATACAAGTAAAATGTCAAAATGTTGAATTACTTTCGGCGTTTTGAACCAGAGCATCTCCCAAGCTGATGGCGCTCTGCGTCAAATCTGTTTCGCGTCTGTTATAACGACTGAGACAGCCAGTTTCGATCTGGCCCATGCACGAGCTCTCGTTAAACTCCGTAGATCACATCTCATCGTACGACCGAGACAAAACAGATTTGACTCAGTGAGCCACCACCTTAGAACTGTTGAACTCAAGTTTCACGCCTTTACTTCTCTGATTCCACCCAAAACTACTGAAAAAGTAACATACACGTTCGCGTCAAGCTTATTTTTAGGTCTGTGAGTTGCGCACCTTCAATCGAGCTTGTTGTGGAAATACTCATCCCCATATTCTGAAATCAGTTTAATATCTCTTAGGTGCATATTTCTTACAGGACTGTCTGTTTGTTCTGGTGGGTGTTTGAAAACATTGCTTAATTTTTGTTACCTGGTTTGAATACAGGTGAAAATGTTCCTAATAATACATTTTTGTTCTATTTTCGCCCCCCAGTACAAAGGTGAACTCACCAAATTGTACCTAAGTGTCAAATTATAGAGCAACACCATGAATCGTTAACTTGTGATAACACAGGTACACACATAGCCCCCCCCCCCTCCCCGCGACAAGCAGTGATCATTAAATAACTATTTGCCTTTTTTGTCTGTTAAATTACTGGATGCAAATGGAGTGTCTAACAAAAACACAACAATCAGGTTCAAACTTCCGTGTTGAATGTCAGAAAAGACAGACTGAGCTTCCACTAACACGACCACATTTCTAAATAAGATTTAGCACTAAATCAGCTTTCTGAATTGTGCACTTAAGTTACTTTATCCATCGCGATTCTGCAGGCATTGCTTGAAATAGATCTTAATTCTGCAGACATTCCTTGAAATAGATTTTGATTCTGTCGACATGCCCTGAAATGGAAAGATTTCATGTATCCATTCTCCTTTTTGGGAAAACAGGGAAAGCGATTCCTAAATTAGTCTGACAAACTTGCCATCGATTATCAATTTCTTGAGGGGAAAACTTGAAACGAGCAGAAACAGGAAAGCTCAGAATGTAGGACGCAGTACACACGAGTCTATTCAGATTAATTTTATGCGCATTTACAAGATGGTGGTGTTTACAAATAGATCTGAGCAGCGAGTGGAGCTTTCTGAAGAGTGGGAACAATCATTGTACTGAGTGAGTGCAGGCAAGATGTTCGTCATTAAGAAAGAACAGCGATGGCGGTGCGCAGTTGTGGGTGAGAGAAATAAATACAGGACCAGTTTTCGAGAAGTAGACACATGCAGAATAATAACCCTCTAGCGTCCAAGCTACCATATTTGCAACACGTTCCATACCTTAGTATCTACTGTTTGTTGTTGCTTTTAAATAATTCAAAATTGACCAACGAAAACGTTTTCATGATTTATATAGTTACGTGGCATTTATTTGACTTTTTAAAAATAACTTTGCCTGTTTCAGAAGTTTTGGATAATACCGTCCATGTCTGGGCATTAGAGGGTTGGGTGGCGGGCCCGTCATGTAGTATGGACTTGGATGTCAATACATAAGCGGCAGACATTGTATTCACTCATTTTTCTTACGTCAAACCGAAAGATTTTTAAAGAATGTTGTATATTCATATTCATATCGAGTTAGGGATAAGGTTAGATCCTTGTTACATCCATCACATAAGCATAGATATTCAAAAGCAGATAAACTCTTAAAGCCTGAAGTTAGAATGGAGATTAGGATTATTGAGAGTAAGGTCTGTGGACAGGACTGGTCGGGCTGGATGTAGGATAAAGTGACAGACACAATACTTTTTTTTAATATAACACAGACAAGATACCACACTACTTCATAAAAACCATCCGATGGCTGGAGGATGCTTAGCTGATAAAATAGATTTCTCATACTCCCCATTTTGCTGGACTTTGTATGGAAAGCATAATTATAATAATATATTTATCGAAATTCCATTATGTAGCCTTTCTATCATGCTTTGAGTATTATAGCATGTAACATTGGAAGATGAAGCAGTAAACGTGACAAAAGATTTGGACTTTTACATCACAGAAATACTTCAGGGAGGATGCGGTGAGGGTGGGTGGGTGGGTTGGGGGGGGGGGGTTGCCTTTGCCAAAGCAGTCCGACTTCTTTCCCTTGCATTCGCTTAGTCCTTTGACCCCATACTCCCCATCCTCACCGAGTGGCTATGCTGGCGTGTGGAGAGAACGATTCTCCAGAAAATCAGATAGGATTCCAAGTATTCAAAGTAGTTGTCATGTCAAGATTGACCCCCCCCCCCCCAAGAAAAAAATGAAACAAAGAACACCTTTTGAGCCCCCCCCCCCCCCCCCCCCCAAGTGGATGAAAGCAGTGGCACCTGGCTTCAGCAGTTTCCCATCATAGCTACCTGTGTGCATTGTAACAGAACAATCTTCTAAACAGTTGGAGCTGATAGAGAATGTCATACAGAGAAACAGACGCAAACCTTGATATCTGGCTATGTCTGTAGCGCCGACAGGTAATAGATCAAATTTAAGCAGTCTCGCGTGCCGAAACGTCAGTGCTAGAGGTGTATCTCTGGGAAGTAATGAGGTGGGTGCAGTCTGATAAAATAATTAATACAGTATATTATCGAAATCGGAAGATGGATGTTAGCCACACATAATTTTATGTGTAAGTTTATCATCGGTTTCCATGATTCCATTGATGTAGGTGGGCGTGTGGCTGATGTGCCAATTCTGCATACTTACAGCACAGAAAAAAACTGCATTTTGTTTGTTGTTTGATCAATTGAGGTTTTGTTAACAGAGGATACTACTCGTACATTACTGGTCAGGAGCTACTTTCGGTTTCCTACACTTTTTTGCCTTTCTTTGTTCCTTTCTTCTAACGGCCTTCGTCATCTATTCAGAGCGTTTTGATGTATGGAGTTGTCTGTTGGGGAGGAAACATCTTACAAAAAGATAAAAATAAGATCAATAATTTAATTAAAAAAGCATCCAAAATTTGTATCTGTGATCTGCCATATTTTGATGAGCTGTACACTGGTGCTTGTATTAAAATAGCTAATATTATTATAAATGACCTCCAACATCCCCTGAACAAGGAATATATAAGATCTGTAAGAAGTTTAAGGCTGTTGTCAAAGAAAACTAAAACTGAGCGCTACTTTAAATCGTTTATTCCATCATCAACTAGGATGTTACAATAATGTCGTCATCTTGATCGTAATCTGTGCACAGTTGAATTATGTCCTGCGTGTCAGGTCAATGTGTTTTAGTTAGGGAAGCATATTGTGTGCACTGTTAATTTTGTTAATTTAGTTAATTTATCAGTGTGTGTGTATATATGTGTGTGTGTGCGCTATGTATCATACTTTCTGCTTCTGTAACTATATTGTTATGTATTCAATGATCAAAACAAATTTCCTTGTACAAGGACGAATAAAATTTATCTTATCTTATCTTATCTTATCTTATCTTATCTTTGTCTTCCGGCTGTGTCCTAGTGTCCACCAAAAGGTTGTTGAGCCATGAGAAGTGCTGTTTGTTTAGCCTCAAAAGGACTTGATTGGCTGGCACCAAATGAAACAGTGAGAGGCAGTGGAATGGACAAAGAATTTCTTAGATGGGTTGGGAGACAAGGGTGAAGTGGGGGCCAGGTGTGTATGAACATCGGAAACTTTAGGGCTGCATTTATAAAATATTGGCAAATCCCTCTAAGCAGCCGGACAGCATCGTCGTTGGTTCACTCATCTTGATGGTCAACAGATTCATTCACCCGTACAAAACATTCTGTAGCTCAAGTTCACAAAAGCACTACAATCTTATGGCACCCCCTTTTCAAAGAAAGAAGAAGGCTCTGTGAGGGATGACGTCATTGCTGGTATGAAACTTGTGTCTCATGTTCGACATTCGTCAATATCATTTCAATGATCGGCATCAATTTTGCGGGCCATGTTGATGAATGTGACCTTTTGACCTTTTGGCAGCCTCCGAAAATACGTTGAATTTTGCGCAAAAAATTGTTCAAAAAGCATTTATGAGATAAACAAGATGTAAAATGTGCAAAACCAAGCAGAAGAAGACGTAGTTCCCACCTTATCGATCCGTTTGTAACACTTATGGCGAATGATTATACAAGTTAATTCCTTACTGTCAGTTCATCAAGGAACGTCGAGAGATTGAATGTCGTATACGAAATACGTAGTTTTTTTCACTGTCTGTCTCTATGGTTCTGCAACTTTCCACCCCGAATTGGGTAATAAATGAGAATGAAACTTTTTACCTACATTAATTAGACGATCATTTTACAAGCGTTACGTCGTCCAAGTACAATTTTGCACTATCCCTACATCAGGGTGTTTTAGGAAAATCGCTTGTAAAACCGTGTAGTTGAACGTTACCAAGTGTTAAAACAACTTTTGTAACACGTTAAAATCTGTTCCTAGAGGGGAGATATAATTATGACTTTTGTAGGACTGATAGAATACACTTTATGTCCTATTATGGGCTTATCTAATTTGGTTGTAAAACATGGAGATAGACTAAAACAGTAGTGGGTTGATGGTTAAAGTTTGGTCACTGACTCAGCAGCGTAACGATTTTTCTTTTATTCTTTATTTGCATTCTTTCCTTCTCAGCTAATCAAACAAACATAACAAGAGCCACTCAAGAATGTGTATTGGTGAACTGGAATCATTATTTCGGTTAATTGGGAATGAGTTTATCCTGGAGAAAAGCGTCCAAGAATTTTGCATATAAACAAATGTGTAATTAGTTTCTAAGGATTTTTCATCTCAGGTCACTTTTCCGTGCATGTTTTTTTTTTTTTTCTGCGGCATGACTGTAGTTTCCGAAACATTCAACATTCGTAGCCAGCGTGTCTTCAGTTATCTCGTCTTGTCACACAGTTACACTGATAAAAATGGGAGATGGAAAATAGTAGCACTTAATGGAATGTTTTTTTTTTTTTTTTTAAATAAGTCACAATCCAATTGTTTACAAATATTTCAAAGATATTTCACCCACTAGAAAGTTATCAAGTTATAGCAATTGCTCATTTATCGAAACACTGCAGAAACAAGAAAAAACAAACAAAAAAAAGCGTGCGTGTACTGCACGTGTAACACATTCTATAAGGAACTTCCTTAGCTGTAGGTCTTCCAGTGCTTGGTCCACTTATCAGGCTCCGAGAGTTCTCAGGCTGGAATCCCCACTGGGCGTGGAGACGTAACCTAATTTCTGGCGGTATTTTTCAGGCACTTACGGGATGGTAGTATGAAAGAGAGAGATGAGGGAAGAAATAAGTCTTGCCTCTCTCATATCCCTCATCGTTCTGGAATGGGACATAATACCTCAAGTACCTCATACCTTAATAAAATGAAATGAATTTAACACACAAAATCAAATTTGTATTTCACCGTTGCCCCCAAGTTTGTTTGTTTGTGTTTTACTTTCTTACCCTTGAAACAGACAACGCAATCCACAGCAAGCTATGCCTATGCGCCCCCCCCCCCCAGAGAAGTAGACCCTATCACGCAGACACAGCCGCCTGAAGCCGTCTCCATCGCGCAGCTGCAGACGGCTTGGCCTACCTCAAGTACTCCTTATCCTGTCTGATTTGGGCCTTACCCTCATCCGCTGATCGTGTCAAAATCTTATTATCTTGCTTCTTTCACCATCAGAATCAGCCAAATTACGTGCATCCCAAGCAAGTGCTTTGTCCAGACCTGAGTAGTTTTGTGCGTGAGAAATGATCATTGTTAGAGGAGGCGACACAGTATGGTCGGGAAGAAAGGGCATCTTGATACAAAAAATAACAGAAAGAAAAAGCAGCGATGACATAGCGGACTTTAAACATATCAGGAGTGCCTTTTTATCCATTGTGGACTTTCCCCCTAGCTGTGGGGAGTTAAGAATCAATGTGAGTTTTTAGGCTTTTGCAAAGTCGATGTCGTGGGAAACTGATCATTATATATTTTGCTGCAGATTTCTTCCCTTGTTTTATACTCATTCATTGAACGTGACAGTTACTGTATATAGTTAATAATAATACCATTAGGCTGACGTAACCTCTGTATTGAAATGATGAAGTGGGACCTGTGGGCAGTATCGCAGTATTTCGGACACTGGCCATAAATTATCTATTGCTAGTATAATGTCTATACTCGTATGGTTGAATAGCCTCCTGCGCTTTGACTTATTTGGACTAAATAATGGATCTGAATGAATAAATCCAGTTACTGTTAATGACATTTACAGCAGAACGAAGGCATCTTGACTACCCAATGGGATTGAAGGACTGAATGAAAAATAAAAAGCGTAGCAGGCACTAATGAATCCGCCAACGCCGGGTCGCCCAGTGCAAATGCTACAGGATCTGCCCACCTCTAATCTACCTCTATGCCAAATTTATAGTAGTCTTCCTTCACTGTGAGTGACTCGTCACTGGCGAGTCAGAGGGGAAAGCTCATAGTTAAAAACGAAAGCAAAAGACAAGAAAAGAAAATAACTTAGCCTAGGAGCGCAACCAATCGATTTCGATCGGCCGAATAATTTGTTGGTGAAGTCTTGGCATTGAATTTGAATGAGACCTGGGCTCATCATCCAACTATTTGGCTCTGTTTTGAAACTCAACGTCATGACGTCAGCATCCAATCAGTTTGCTGATTAAAGTCGGCCAGTGTGCGCCGAGCCTTATGGTTTGAAATTCCCACGGCACCTCAGTACGTCACTGGCGGGTCAGCCAGCTACATGTATTGTGGGGAAAAAAAAAACGAAAAAAAAAACCCTTACAATTCGTCAGTCATAATGTGATTAGTCCATCCTCTGTCCGACAGCACTCTACAATATGTCCGAATGTATGGCTTAGGTTTATGAGATCAGTAATGAAAAAGCACTTTGATAAGTCCAATCTGCTATCCAGACAGGGATACAGAAACTACAGCTCTGTGATTACACCTGACAAATTAATACATTAGTTAACGCCCTGTACTTGTTATCCACTCTAGCTATTGTTTTCCTCCGTAGTTTTGACCACAGCCTAATGGACGAACAGTGTCACCTTGTTCTCTCTTATTTTCAGTAACTGGAGAGAGGATCTAAAAATAACAGTATAGCGTGATTCCCGAATTGGAATTGTATTGTTTGGGTAGCTAAAAATAGACGACATGGAGAAATCTCTCATGCGATACTCACTTTAATTTCAATGGCCGTAACTCGTAGTAGGGGAGGAAGGGTTAACGCTGGCCGTATGAAAAGCGTGCATGGGGAGTGGGGGAGGGAGAGAGAAGGAGGAGGAGGAGGAGGGAAAGAGAGGAAAAACAAAATAAATCCTTCACCACTGTTCAAGTAGCCCTGCAAAGAAATTACTGTCAACCATTAAACATTTCCCAGAATAAATAAAACAACCATGAAAAATGGAAGGGTAAATATGATCTTTATAAGAAACATGAAGGAATGTATAGAGACTGTTGTCTCCGGATTAAAAAAAAAAGTATCGATACAAAATATGGTAATGGACGTGTGAGCCAGATCTGAAAATACGAGTACAATAATGTCTCATACAATGAGCTGTGGGGGTAGACTTCGATACACTGATTTACTGCACTATCCGTATTTTACTAATTGGAAGAGAGAGAGAGAGAGAGAGAGAGAGAGAGAGAGAGAGAGAGAGAGAGAGAGAGAGCGGAGAAAGAGGAGAGCGAGAGGAGAGAGAAGAGTGTGAGAGAGAGAGAGAGAGAGAGCGGAGAAAGAGGAGAGCGAGAGGAAAGAGAAGAGTGAGAGAGCGGAGAAAGAGGAGAGCGAGAGGAGAGAGAAGAGTGAGAGAGAGGAGAGAGAAAGAGAACGGTGTGAAAGTGAGGACCTGCGCATATGTGTCCGTGTGTGTGCCTGCGTGTATGTGTGTGTGTGTGCATGTATGCGTGTTCGTATTTGTTTTCAGTTCTGAAACTCTACCACACCCAGCCAATATCAACGTCACTAACAAATTTATTATTGTTGTAGTTTTCCCTATGATTGGTTGTCATTAGAGGTGAATTTAAAGAAATGAGAAAAAGAAGCAAGTTATACATTAAGGTTTTTTTCACTGTTGAAAACTAAAATGCCACAAGGTCTTCAAGATCTTTTTTCTTCAGATTTGCAGCTATTAGAGTTGGAGTACAACGTACAAAAAAAAAAAATGTAAAAAAAAAAAAAAGTAGCGAATGTTCAAACGATGGTTTAATATTATTCTCAGAGAAAACGAAATGTTCAATTATAACTATAATGTGACCACGAACAATGGCCCAGACATGTCAGACATAGAGACCAGAAGAAGTTCGGATTGTGCTTGAACAAGGAAAGGAAATATTTCATGAAATTTGACTTGGATCATTTGTGCACTTCCCTGAAGATTTTCAACATTCTGTAAACATTTTGTTTCTGATTTTTTGGTGGAATCTCTCTTACGTTAGACACAGGTCTGTCTGTCTGTCTGTCTGTCTGTCTGTCTCTTTCTCTCTGTACCTCTATCTCCCCCCCCCCCACTCTCTTTCTCTCCTCCTCTCTATTTCTTCCTTTCTCTCTAGCTCTTCCCTCCCCTCAGTCTCTTTCTCTCTTCCTCTATTTCTCTCTGTCTCTGTCTCCCTCCCACCCTCTCTCCCACCCGCCTCTCTTTCTCTCTCTCTGTCCCTGTTTCTCTGCATCTTTTTCTCTCTCTTTCTCTCTGTAACTTTCTCTCCCCCTCTCACTTTTTCTCTTCTGCCCCCCCCCCCCCGGCCCTCGTTTTCTCTCTTTCACAGAGACGCTCTCATAGAAGCGTTCTGCGTCTCTACTTTCGGTCAGGTCGTCAGCGGTGAACTATCCAAAATTGCACTTACTACCCGCAGTAGCCGTTTCGTGGGGAAACAAGAAGCTTATTGTATCATGTCTGGAATCACAGAGTGCAGATTGTAGCACTGATTATGTTATCAACTCAGAAGTTCATTCATTTCTCCATTTCTCTCACGCTCTTTCCATAACTTTAAATGTTTGGAAAAACAATTTTGAGTAACATTCTGAAGAGGACACGGTGGTCTAGGGATAAGGTGCTCGCTTCTCATGCCGAAGGTACCGGGGTCGATCCCCGGTCGGTGCGGGCGTGTTGGATTTTTTTTTTTTCGGGGAAAACATTCTTGTCCCAGAGCCTATGGTAGATAGGATCGAGCATCTAGTCTTCTCGGATAAGGATGAAAAACTCGGAGGGTCCGTGTGCACGTTGAGCACGTTAAAGATACCTTGGCAGTTGAAAGTCGAGAAGGGCAGGCCGAACAAGGCCGCAGCGCGGGCAAAATTCTACAAAAGACAACAGCAAATCCACACCACAAAAAAACACATAGAAACAAGAACAAGAACAGGAAAAATACAGACACGAAAGGTGACATGTAAATGTCAAGGTCAGCGAACCTCCTAAAATAAAGATCTAAAACACAGCAACATTTTGAATGGTTCCAGAGACTTCCAAGTCCAACATTTAGCCGTTTGTGTTTTTTTTTAATTTGGCGTTTCCGTACACATGAAAACATACTTTCATTTTCACTGCTTGCTGGGTTTTGACGTCTTCGTTGCAGTTTCATGAAAACAGCTACTTTTTTTTTTTTTTCGAAAGTGAAGAAATTCATCCTGAACCCAGTTCTATCACGGGATGAGATAATATAACATTACAATACTAAAAAGAAGAAGAAATTGTTTGATTGATTGATTGATTGATTGTTTCATTGATTGATTGATTGACTGATGGAACCAGAATCCTGGCACTTAGGGCATCCCCATAAGTGCTCCTCTCCCTGCTCCAATATAGATTTGAGGGTTCTTCTACTAATTGTCCAAGTGGCCAGTTGGTTTCATATTTTGTCGGGTCCGCCCGGCCTTGTCGCACATTCTTCCCTCGCCCCCTTGGTGTCCCGCCTCCATCATTCTGGTTAGCCGGGGGTGGGGGTTGGGGGGGGGTGGGGAACGTCAATGTCTTCATCTGCTCGCAATCTTCACAAGAAGAAGAAAAGGTGTGATTTCTCTCCAGCGATACCCGCCGTCCATACCCCTTCTTCCCCACCCCCACCACCCGCAGTACAAGCGTGTACTATCAACAAGCCCCATTTCCTGATGAGTTTCAGCCAATAGAGGATGGATGCACTGCTGTCATTTTGCTTTTCTGTTGTGCAAACTTTAGCCAAAAAATCAGAATATTATGTCCGAGAACGAAAGCATTCATGATAATACTTAATACTGGTAAAACTCCGACGTAATAGCATGTTAGCGCTCAGTCTGACTTTTGAGTATGAATATTATTCTGGAGAAAGTTTGTCTACACCTTAACGGTCACATTGTGCAGGGGAGAATTAAGACAATAGACAGAATATAACAGAATGATAGGGCAGACCAAGGACTATTCGTAGTCTTATCCACAGACATGTTATGGAGTACCATCTTCCCTCATTCCATGTTAATTGCTATGGTAACAAAAATTCGGCAGGTAAATTGTGCACTAAAAATAATAACAATAATAATGGTAAAGATGATAATCATGATATAACGGAAACGGTAATTATTTATTGTGTAATGATAAGATAGAACTGATAACCATAAGTAAAACAAATAATTAGAATAAAAATAATAATAATAATACTGGGTGATATAAAATTAATTATAATACTTATGAACACTTTACTGCTCCACACTTCTGGTCAAACAAGATACCAGAAAGAGCATATTATTTTATTTTTGATAAAATAAGTAGTTTTTATCCGTGAGAGTTAAAATAATGAGGTTTTTGGAAAGTGAAAACTGAATCCCTGCTTTACTTTCTTTTTTGTTCTAGTTACCACCTCTACTGGTAGAGATGTTTTAATGTCTTTTCATCGATTGAAAGCTATCAAACTCCTATTATCAGAATCACTGTTATTTATTTGATATCACAATTGAAGGGGCTAGAGTGCGTAAGTGCCATTGGCACTTAGATTCCTCGTAATCATAATCTCCTCAATTTATTTAAGGGGATTAGAATTACAAAGGGTCCAAGCGTCAGTGACACATAGACCACTTCTAATTCTAAACCCCCCTCAATTTCACTGCCTGTGACAAATGGAAATCGTGCAGGGAAATAGAATGGGGGAAAACCATGAGCTTTAGGAATGTTTTCTGTTATCATTTTAGAGAAATATTTTCTCTTTTGGGCTTTCTTAAGGGACCGTCGTATTTTATACAGTCGGCTCTAGAGTAGCCGTGAACACAACTCAGTATTGTCTCTTTTCCACTTCGTAATCACACAGAGTCCCCTATCAACAGGCCTTTCATTTCAACCCACTGAACAATTTTCCTAGAATTCGACGTAAAACAACAACGACAACAAAAATTCAAACTCCTGAGAGAGCTATATATTATGGATGTTTCCGGCTGGAAGGAAAACGACAACAACAACAACAACTACAAACAACAGCAACAAAATCCACTGACGGTAATACAAAAGATTAATGCCCATCCAGTACCCTTTGAAATCTAATGCCAGAGTTCTTTGAGGAAAGATCAAACCGCAAATGTTCTTTAGTTGGGCAGACTTGATATCACGAGAATCGATTCCATGATCGCTGGAAATGATGGCAGAAAAAAACAACAAAACCAATCGGGTATTTTTCTTCATGAAACACGAGCTGCAAGTGTACGGAAGCCTTTGAATTTGAAACAAAACTAATGAGTATCAAAAGAAGTCATTATTTGGTAAAAAGAACATTTCTTTTTTTTTACGTTCGCCTTCTTAATTTGGAAATGCGAGACTTCCAGAGTTTAGTTGAACAGAGATTTGTGTTCATTGTAGAGGGCAGTGACCGAAAGTTTGGGTTGTGTTTTGTTTTCACTGATTATTTTTCAGGACGTGTTGTATTCTTGTCATTAATTGTCAACGACGAGATCTGCATGTACACCTAGTGTCTGTCTGCCTGCCTGCCTGCCTGCCTGCCTGTCTGCCTGTCTGTCTGTCTGTCTGTCTGTCTGTCTATCTATCTGTCTGTCCGTCTGACCGTCCGTCCGTCCGTCCTTCCGACTGTCTGTCTGTCTGATCGCCGTTCCTTCAAAACTGCTGTCTATCATTTTGTCTGTTCATCAGTCCCTCCGTCAGTCAGTGCGTTCGGCCGCATGTCCGTCCGTCTGTCTGTCTGTGGGTTTATGTATGTCTGTCTGATCGTCCGTCCTTCAGAACGTCTGTCCATCAACTTGTCTGTCCCTCAGTCGGTTCGACTGTCCGTTCGTCCGTCTGTTGCCTGTCTCCTCCCCCTCTCCTTCTCTCTCTCTCTCTCTGTTGCTCCCCCCCCCCCTTACCGGTATGACATAATTTTACTGTCACCTGATAGCATTTACGTATTCAAAATGTTTTTTAACGTCCTGCACCAGCACTGTTGCAATACTAAATCATCATTACTTCAGTGCTACTTTTGTTATGTGATTACTATAGAATAGAGTGTGTGGATCCAGTTTTGCATCAGACTCCACTTAATGGATTGTCTGCATTTTCTACACTAACGTGTGTGTGTGTGTGTGTTTAGGTCTTTATTCTAGGAGGTTCCGCTACTTTTGGCATTTACACCTCATTATTCTTGTTTGTATTTTTCTTCTTCTTCTTTCTGTGTGTGTTTGTGCTAGAGATTTTTGCTTTCAATTTTTGACTAGGCAGCGGCCTTGTTCGGCCCACAGACTAATAAAATACCCAGACTGGATGAGCCCATTGTGTGGCGACCAAAAACAGCGAAAGATCCGCCGACGCTTCAGCATAGCTACAATGCAGCGGTCGCTAAAAGTCCATACGGTCATCTTTTATAACAATAAAGAAGGCAGATGTAGACAATAAAATAAAAGGATAGGCAAGTGCATTATTAATACATGTACAACCAATCTTGACAAATAAAATGAAATTTCTACTGCAGATAGAACTAGAATCGGAATCACCCGAGCGGCTGCCGTGTCGGTTATACGGTCGTCCGTCGGGAAATTCCGTAAAAAACAACACAGCCCGAAGCTGGTGTTTCCAGTCTGGTTAATCTATTAGTCTGTGGTTCGACCTGCTCTTCTCTACTTTCAACTGCCAAGATATCTTTAATGCAGGCAACGTGCATGCGGGCCCTCTGAGTTGTTTTTTTACCGAAAAGACTATACCTCAGGTAAAAGAATCCCCCCCCCTCCATAAATAAATAAAAAATTCCAACGCCTGCAACAACAGGGGATCGAACTCGGTACCTTCGGCATGAAAGGCGATGACCTTACTTCTAGACCAACGTGTTGTACACTGACACTGTGGCTACTCCATGTTTCAGACACGCGCTGTTTCCTAAGAAATACATGACTCAGCGGGTCATACTTTACAGCAAAGAATTATGCAAAGAAGAAGAGGAGAGCCGGGCAAACCGAGAACCAGCAACCTGCAAGATGATGCCCTTCAGCAACCTGCAAGATGATGCCCTTCAGCAACCTGCAAGATGATGCCCTTCAGCAACCTGCAAGATGATGCCCTTCAGCAACCTGCAAGATGATGCCCTTCAGCAACCTGCAAGATGATGCCCTTCAGCAACCTGCAAGATGATGCCCTTCAGCAACCTGCAAGATGATGCCCTTCAGCAACCTGCAAGATGATGCCCTTCAGCAACCTGCAAGATGATGCCCTTCAGCAACCTGCAAGATGATGCCCTTCAGCAACCTGCAAGATGATGCCCTTCAGCAACCTGCAAGATGATGCCCTTCAGCAACCTGCAAGATGATGCCCTTCAGCAACCTGCAAGATGATGCCCTTCTAGTTTACGTTTGCCGTTTTCTTTTTCCCATTTTTCTCTTCGTCCTTCTGGAGCCCACACGAGGGCTGTTCTTATGGCCCTAAAAAGGGCTTTTTCGGATGGCACAATATTAAATGTAAAAATGTCAACCAGTGTTCTGTTAATTTTACTCTACTCTTGTTCTATCTTCCCTACTAGGCTCAAGGGTGCTTTTTCGTGCAAAGACCAGTTAAGACAGATTAACAGCGTCCAGACAGTCGTGGGAACGTCAGTACAGATAGAGAATGCCATTGTTTAGTCTGGCCACAGAGACATTTGTAATTCCCCTTGAGATCAATAAACTCCTGAAAACAGAAAGAATTCAACACTTTGTCGAATTCATCCACCGGTCTGAGACCGTCCATCTGAACACGGGCAGTAACCAAAATGAATTCATAAAACATTGGCGGATCTGACTATGCAAATTCTAATCCTCACAAAAATAAAGGACGATTCGAGAAGAAAATGACGGTTTAAGACACCCAGGAGTATCGTTTATCCGTCCTTGTGACTCAATAAAGAAGAATCGTCTCCCTCTGAATATAAAATGTCCTTTAGCTTTTTCCAGAACTAATCCCGGGGAATCACGAGAGATCGTTACAAAATCCGTCCGCACTGCACATCTACATAAGCCAGTTTCTTTTTGATGGAAATAACTATACATTTAGATTCTGTGTATTCACACAGGGCAAAATCGGAAGGCTGATTTATCAACATTATATATTTACAAATGCATAAAAAAATAAATACCTGTCGTTTTTCATAAAAGCCTTGACTCATTTATGTACATAATGTTTCTGGAACTGGTCTGTATAATAATATACAGGTCTTGGATATTCAGAGGGAAGACTTTTCTTCTTGTCAACCACATACTGTCTTTTAAACGCTTGCAGCAGATCCTGGTTTGTGCACACAATGGTTTGTGCGTTTGGCCGCGTTTGTTTTCTTGCCACCAGGCCAGAGTTTTCTGCTATTGTATGACAGTACACAATACAGCCTGCTACTGTCACCCCCACTGTCTTGTGGGTCATCTCGGGAGAGAGGAAGACTAGGGGAAGGTAACCCTGAATACAAATACCACACTGCCTTGTGTGTTGCTATGATAGCAAAGGCTATGGGAGTAAACCCAGACAGAAAATCAGGAGTGGAGACCCGAAGGTGGTTGTCAGAGAGAACTGCATCAAACTGGCTTCCAGCATCTCCTGCAGCCGGACTAGTTCCAAATGTATTGACCTGGTCTCTCCCTTGGGTTTAACTAGAATGGCAGAGAGAGGGGTGGTGCCTCTGGGCAAAGCACCATCTCTTAAAAATAGCCCAGGCAAGGCAGCAAAACGAGGAGGCGTTTGCTCGGGCTTGGCAAGCGTCTGTCTCTCCTCTATAAGCCCACCCATTTCCGATTTGGAGAGGACACTCCAGCCATCCGTTACGGATGGGCACAACACGGGAGGTGGCAGTTACCGGTGATAAGCTCAATCCATTTGGCGTACGGATGAGCGCCAGGGGTCCCCTCTGTCGGTGGGAGCGGCTTTTCAGCTGCATTGATCAACTACCGCCCGCCGCAACCTGGGCAGCCCCCAGGCAGTTGGGTGTTGTTCCGCCACGTCAGCCTGCTTCATAAGGTGGTTGGAGCTAGACCAAAAGTCAAAAAGCTGACGTAAAGTGTGCACCTGGCAAAAACAGAAAAATACTAAAACTTGGTACCTGGAACGTCAGAACAATGCGCCCAGGCTTGCAACAGCAAGATCTCACTAATATTGACTCCATCAGGAAATCCCAAATTATTGATCGAGAACTTCAGCTACTAAACATCGACATCGCTGCCCTTCAAGAAACTCGACTTCCCGACTCCGGGTCAGTCAAAGAAGAAAACTACACCTTCTTCTGGCAGGGCCTTAGCAGCGAACAGCCGAGAATCCACGGCGTGGGCTTCGCCGTAAAAAACTCCCTTATCAATTCGATCGCAACTCCAATTGGAGTGTCAGAGCGCATCATGACACTCAGACTGAACACCCGGTCTGGTTTTACCAACATTATCTGTGTCTATGCCCCAACACTTACCTCCTCTGACGAAACCAAAGACATTTTCTACGAGGCATTGCAGAGGACTCTCCACAACATCCCTCTCACCGAAGGCCTGCTAATTCTGGGTGACTTTAACGCTCGAGTGGGAGCAGATCACTCCGCATGGCCAAAGTGCATTGGGCACTTCGGCATTGGCAACATCAACGAAAACGGGCAGCGCCTTCTGGAGCTATGCTCCGTAAACTCATTATGTGTTACAAACACGTACTTTGACCTTAAGAGATGCCAAAGAACATCATGGCGCCATCCCAGGTCTGGCCATTGGCATCAATTAGATCTTATTCTCTCAAGGAGGAAGAGTTTGGGCTGTATAAAAATAACTCGTTCCCTCCACAGTGCTGACTGTGACACCGACCATGCACTGGTAGTCAGCAAAATCAAAATTTCGGCCAAGAAAATATACAGATCAAAAACCCCTTCAATCCCTAAGATCAATGTAACAGCAATCAGAGATGAATCAAATAGAAAGTCATTTGAAAAGTTATTTGCTGAAAGCATGGATAATGTCACCCAGTGTGACTCGGTAGATGAAACATGGAACACTCTCAGTTCAAAAATTCATGACTGTGCCATCAAGTCTTTTGGACAGCATAAAGTTTCAAACAACGACTGGGTAGCCCAGAACAGCGAAATTCTCCTACCTCTCATTGAGCAAAAGAAATCTGCTTTCAATGAGTATAACAAAAATTGCAATCAGAGTACAAAAACTTGTTTGAAAAATGCAAAAGCTAAACTTCAGCTGGAGGTAAGACGTTGCGCCAACAAATACTGGACAGACTTGTGTAACAGCATACAAGAGGCAAATGAAAAGGGAGATATGAAAACCGCCTTTAGTCAGATGAAAGTAGCTCTTGGGCCAATCATCACCAAAAGCGCCCCACTTAAGTCTGTAAATGGTGAACCCATCACAGATAAAAATGAACAACTGAATAGGTGGGTAGAGCATTACTCTCTGTTGTATTCAACTGAGAAAAATATTCCACCAGATTTTGAGGAACACCTCCAAAAACTGCCAATAATGGCCGAACTTGACGCTGAACCTTCCTTAGTCGAGCTTTCCAATGCAATCGACCACCTGTTTGCTGGAAAAGCCACAGGAAGTGACAACATTCCTGCAGAGGTATTAAAAGACCTAAAAGGCCCACTATTACCACACCTGTATAATCTGTTACTGCAGTGTTGGAAAGAAGGCGTGATACCACATGATATGAGAGACGCCAAAATTGTCACACTTTACAAGAACAAAGGAGACAAAGGCGACTGCAACAACTATCGAGGCATATCCCTCCTCAGCATTACTGGAAAGGCTTTTGCTCGCGTCATCCTCTGCCGCCTTCAACAACTGGCGGAAAAAGTCTTACCAGAAACACAATGTGGCTTTCGAAGCAAACGATCAACTATTGACATGATATTTGCACTTCGGCAAATCCAAGAAAAATGTAAAGAACAAAACAGGCCGCTTATAACATGCTTTGTGGACCTAACAAAGGCTTTCGACACCGTAAGCCGATCTGGCCTGTATGCAGTCCTTAAATCCATAGGCTGTCCACCAACATTGCTAAAACTTATTGCATCCTTCCACACTGACATGAGGGCATGTGTCAACTTTGAGGGCTGCACATCCAATTCATTTGCTGTAAACAGCGGTGTGAAGCAGGGATGTGTTCTTGCTCCTACCTTATTTGGTATATATTTTGCAGCCCTACTCAAGAATGCCTTTGGTCAATGTTCAGGTGGAGTACTTATTAACACCAGAGTGGACGGCTCCATTTTTAATGTTGCCAGACTAAAAGCAAAATCTCGTACAGAGCATATTATGTTACAAGAGCTCCTCTTCGCAGATGATGCTGCAATCGTGGCCCACGATGAAACCACGCTCCAGGCTCTCATCAATAGTCTTGCCAAAGCCTGTGACAAATTCATGCTAAAGATCAGTGTCTCAAAAACTGTAGTTTTGACACAAGGCTTGAGAAACCCCAACCCAATCATGCTGAATGGCTCTCCTCTGGAGCAAGTGGGAAAATTCTGCTACCTAGGCTCAACCATCAGTGGTAGCACAGACATAACAACTGAAATAAATGCCAGAATAGGAAAGGCGGCCACAGCTTTTGGCAAACTCTCAAAAAGGGTGTGGAACAATAGCAAGCTGACCATCAAAACAAAGGTACTCGTGTACCAAACTTGCGTCCTAAGCACCCTGCTGTATGGCTCAGAGACATGGACCACCTACTCCAAACATGAAAGATCCCTCAACTCCTTCCACCTGCGCTGCCTACGCAAAATTCTCAAGATCAAGTGGCAAGACAGGATCTCAAATATCGAAGTTCTGAGCTAGCCAACATTCCATCAACTCAGGCTCTCCTAGGCAAAAAAAAGACTGCGGTGGCTTGGACATCTCCACCGTATGGAAAATGATCGCATCCCCAGACAAATTCTCTACGGGGAACTTGCTACTGGCAACCGACCCAGAGGTAGGCCACATCTGCGATTCAAAGACACTTGCAAGGTCACGATGAAAGCATTCAACATCGACCCCAATGAATGGGAGAACCTTGCAAATGATCGAAGCAGATGGAGACAAAAATTGCGCAGTGGCACGTTCGCAATAGACTTCAAGGCAAAAGAAACATACCTGACAAAACGACAGAGGCGGAATGAAAACACTCGCCAAAGTGAACCCAAAAGACTGACCTGCAATCACTGCCATCGCACTCTCGGGTCAAACATTGGTAGAATAAGCCACGAGAGAAGCTGTCAGTCAAAATGAAAGTGAATATTCTAGCTGCTAAGACCGTCTGTAAAGACGCTAAAGGCCATATACCATAAGGGATGAAACAGACCAAGGCTGGGTGTAGGCATCAGACCTGTGGCTTGCCGACCATAAATTTTGCTTCATACGAGCACCACAGGCACTGTCCACTGCCTCCCGCTGGGTCATGGTGTGGTAGTGCCTATTGTGCTAGTGTGGTAGTGCCTATTGTGCTAGTGTGGTTGTGCCTATTGTGCTAGTGTGGTAGTGCCTATTGTGCTAGTGTGGTAGTGCCTGTTGTGCTAGTGTGGTAGTGCCTATTGTGCTAGTGTGGTAGTGCCCATTGTGCTAGTGTGGTAGTGCCCATTGTGCTAGTGTGGTAGTGCCTATTGTGCTAGTGTGGTAGTGCCCATTGTGCTAGTGTGGTAGTGCCTATTGTGCTAGTGTGGTAGTGCCTATTGTGCTAGTGTGGTAGTGCCTATTGTGCTAGTGTGGTAGTGCCTGTTGTGCTAGTGTGGAGCAAAATTGATGGGCGGCGAGCCACCCGTCTGGCACTTACACCAGCCTTGATCTGTTTCAGCCTTAACAGGGTTTCAAAGAAGATTATAAACACTGTCTTAGTTGTAGGACAAAGTTAAAGGTTACCTTCTTTACTAGTACAGTAGCACACCACGGACTGGGCAGGATTCTGTATTACAGTGGTCGTATTGACCGTTGTTAAGAAGCGCAAGCTGCGCTGATATGGCCAAGTGTCGCGGTCAGAATGCCTCTCTGAAACCATCTTGGAAGGAACTGTTGGAGGAGAAGGAAGGGAAGGTAGATAGAAGAAAAGATAGGAGGATATCATCCGCGAGTGGACAGGCCTGAGTTTCAGTGACTCACCGAGAGTCATGGGAGACCGGGACAGGTGGACAGGCCTGAGTTTTAGTGACTCACCGAGAGTCATGGGAGACCTGGACAGGTGGACAGGCCTGAGTTTTAGTGACTCACCGAGAGTCATGGGAGACCGGGACAGGTGGACAGGCCTGAGTTTTAGTGAATCACCGAGAGTCATGGGAGGCCGGGACAGGTGGACAGGCCTGAGTTTCAGTGACTCACCGAGAGTCATGGGAGACCTGGACAGGTGGACAGGCCTGAGTTTTAGTGACTCACCGAGAGTCATGGGAGACCGGGACAGGTGGACGGGCCTGAGTTTTAGTGAATCACCGAGAGCCACGGGAGACCGGGACAGGTGGACAGGCCTGAGTTTTAGTGAATCACCGAGAGCCACGGGAGACCGGGACAGGTGGACAGGCCTGAGTTTCAGTGAATCACCGAGAGCCACGGGAGACCGGGACAGGTGGACAGACCTGAGTTTCAGTGAATCACCGAGAGCCACGGGAGACCGGGACAGGTGGAGGGAAATTGTGCAGTCATCAGTGGTGCCCCAACGACCAGCGCGGTTAAGGGACTGATGATGATGATGATGATGAGTTCGGAATTTGAGAATCTTCCCTCCCTTTATTCAAGAGAACTGACTTTCCGGGAATTCCAGTGGCCTCGTCTATTTGTGACCTCAAATGGGAGGCCAAAGCAATTTATACCTTCACAGGAGAACAATCAGCATTTTTCTGTGGTGGCTGTCTGTACATCTTCAAACTGACGACAAGCAGGCAGTTTATTAAACCAACCGAAAATAAAAACTAGAGGGTTGCAGCAAAGCTAGAAACAAAACTAAAATTATGGCAACCAGAAAAAAAAAAGAGAGAAAAAAATGTTGTATGTTGCAAAGCTCCGAGTTAGAAACAACCATAGAGAAACGTTACAATAAGTTACAAAACAAATGGAAATGAAAAAGTAACAAAAACGCAAACAATCAGTCATGGAAGTGGAAGACTTGACTCTAGCAAAAAACAAACAAGACAGGAGTAAAGTCAACGGTATTACTATTCCCTCCTCCCCCTCCCCCAACCCCCCTCCCTCCCACCCCCCACACCAAAAAAAAAAAAAAAAACGTATCAGTAGCAGACTGTTTTTACTGTTTGAAATATCGCGATCTGTTCAGTAGTTTTCGCTTCAATTCAGAACGGGGAAGAATTGAAGAAACCTGGTATCACAACGCTTGAGACTCCGAGAACCACTGGTAAGAAGTTACTGTTTACAACTCTGAGAACCACTGGTTTGAAGTTATTCTTCACAACTCTGAGAACTGCTAATATGAAGTAACTCTTCACAACTCTATAGTCACACAAATACATGCACTAAAATGTCATTTTATACTCAACTATGAGAGAATCTGAGAAGAATATTGTCACATCAATACTCCTGTCTGGGTCTTATGTTACATTTTACAAATCTGTCATACAAGTACGTAAATAATAACATTTCAAGTCTGTGGCTGGATTAAATCAAAGAATTGACAAAAATTCATGTCTGGGTGTAAGATTACGCTTTAAAACTGGAACACACACACACACACACACACATACGCACACAGAGAGATACACGTGCGCGCAAACACACACACCACACACGAGCGCAAACACACACACGGATGCATGCACACTCGCACAACCTTAAACACACCACACATATACACACTCGCGCATGGCGCCTGCGTGCGTGCGTGCGTGCAAGTATAGAGTGAGTTCAAGTCTGCGGTTGAATCAAAGAATTGGAGAGAACTTGTCATACAAAATTCATAATCGTGTCCGGGTGTTCGGTTACACTTTATAACTGTAACACGCACACGGAAATACAGAATGATTTTAAGTCCAATATTGAATTAAAGATCAGGACAAAAGAGGGTACAACTTGTGGAAAGCTTATGGTAGAGTTTACGGGACAAGTTGGTCTACACGTAAAGTGCTCACCTCTCATGCCGAAGGTACCGGGTTCGAATCCCGATCGGTGCACGCATTATGGATTTTTTTTAGATTGAGATTTCTGCCCCTAATCCTATGGTAGGTAGAATTGAGTACCTAGTCTTCTCGGACAAGGACGAAAAACTCAGAGGTCTCGTGTGCACGTTGCGCACATTAAAGGTACCTTGGCAGTTAAAGGTCGAGAAGAGCGGGCCGAAGAAGGCCGCTGAATGGACAAAATTCTAGAAAACAAATCCCTACAGCAACAAAAAATATAAATACTACAAGAAGAAAAGTGAGGTGTAAATGCCAAGGGCAGAGAACCTCTTGATATAAAGATCCAAAAACACTTATGGAAAGCGCAGGTGGGGGTAGGCCGGGGAGAGGGGGAGGTCCGAGGATCGTGCGCCAGCTCTGTAAGTATCACAATGAACTGAAAAATTTCGTTCAACATGCCGATTTTCAACAACAACAAAAAGTAGGATTATACAAAAATTGAACACAGCTGTATCCTGTGAAACAAATCCAATACTTCTTGCCAAATAGCACTTGAATTCAGAACATCAAGGGCATTCACCAGCCCTGGGACCTATGCCCATACGTGGATCATCAGTGGTGGGGCGGGTTGGTGGAGGAATTGGAGCCGAGCCTATGAAAAACGTAGATGTTTGAATGGGAAAAATGGGGGAAGGGGGGGGGGGTGGGGAGGAGGGGGATAAAAATCACCAAGATCGAGCGCACATGCATTAAAATTTATATAAATGGCCGCTAATTTTCAAGTCCGAGTCTAATGTCAAGAACGAGAGAAAAGAAAAATCATACGTGGGCACATTTAAGGCTGCGGTTGACGTAACTAGAAGGAAGCGCTGAAAGATGTCATGGCGTTGGTGAAAAAATTGGTTTTGTATTTGGAATTTTCTGGAGTTTGAAGGGCCGCGAATTTCTAGCAACTCTGAAGGCAAGAAGTGATTAGTGCAAGATTTCAGTGCCATTTCAGCTCTTGTCCATTAGCGCTGGCAACGCTGATTGGTCAGGTCAGTGTGACCTGTTATTCGGTGTTGTTGTTGTTGTTTTTTCTTGGGCGGGGGGGGGGGGGGCATCCATAAAGTATATAGCCTCGGAATGGGGTGGGGGGGGGGGGACGGGAGGGGGTGGGAGTAATAAATCGCCAAAATCAAGCTTGCATACTACACAGATGGCCCTTCGTTAGGGATGCCCTCACCATCACGTGTCTCTGATCTCTTTCTTTCTTTTTGTCTTTCTTTCCTTTCTTCTGTCTTTCTTTCTTTCTTCTGTCATTCTTTCTTTTTTTCTTCTGCCGTTCTTTCTTTCTTTCTTTCTTTCTGACTGTCTTTCTTCCTGGCAATGTCTAGGTGCTGTTTTCTCACTTTTTCATTAGCTGACACCTCTCGCCACCGGTCAGCAGCTTTGCGCAAATGAGGAAATCAATAAAAACTGAGCACTTCTCTTTTTCTTTTCTTTTTCTTTTTGGTTCTTAAAGCTGAGAAGACATTTGAACGAGAGAATCAGCGCATGGAATGCACATGCTGAACCAGATGGAGACGGAGTGGTGAAGAGGAATACTGGAGGGCTGACTTGAGTAAAGTGAGAAAATGTCTGAAAAGATCAAGAAATTAGGATGGAAGAAGGAAGAGAATTGGAGAGACAAAGAGAGAGAGAGAGAGAGAGAGAGAGAGAGAGAGGGCGAGTAGGAAGGAAAAAGAGGGAGGGGGAGAAGGACGGACAGAGAGTGTGTGAGAGAGACAGACAAACAAAAAAGAGCGAGAGACAGATAGAAAGAAGGGGAGAAAAAGACAGACAGACAGGGAGAAAGAGAAGGAAAAGAGAGAAAGAGAGCAAATGGATGAAATAAAAGTAAGGTTAATAGATGGGTTAATAGAAGGGTGGGTAGAGGGAAGGATGGATGGGTGGACAGACAGACAGACAGACTGACTGACAGACAGAATGACAGGCAGACAGACAGACAGACAGACAGACAGACTGACTGACAGACAGACTGACAGGCAGACAGACAGACAGACAGACAGACAGACAGACAGACAGACAGACGGAAGGACGGATGGATAGATTAGCAATTTTGAATATGTGTGCACACGTGTATATGCTATAAATATTCATTTAAATCCTTTCAAAACGGACGAAAAAAAATGGAACCTGGGCCGGTAGAGGATGGAGGCTGACGGATCAACGAAAAAGATTTTTTTTTTTCCTCTTTAAAAGTTTATCCTCTCCACCACTGATCTTTTTCAGAAATTTGCATGCAAATGAAATGATGTTGACCCCAATACAACGATGCAGATGTTAAATCAAGCGTCTGCCCGCTAGCGCATATCCCCTCTGAGTGATGATAAGGCATCGTGGGGGAAGGGAAAGGGGGGGGGGTAGGGGAGAGGTGAGAATAGAGGCGATTCGAAATACATGAACAGGATATTGGAGGAGGAAATGAAGGAAGGAATGGAGGGAGTGAAAGGTGGAGATCGATTGGAATGATGTACAGGATATTACGAGAGGTGGAAAAGGTAAAAGAGGTGGAGAGGTCGGGGAGGAGGCGATTGGAACCATGCGAACAAGACATCAGAGGAGAAATTGAAGGGAGGAAGAGAGGAAGAGAGGCTGAGGCAGATGGCAATAGAAGGAAACTTTGCAACGGTCTCACATAGACAAGATTAAAGAATGTCTTGGGTAAGGACAGCCAGTTAGCTGTTTGATAGTGACAAAATATTAACAGAAAACGCTACAGAATACTGTGAGTCGCAGAACTTGGGCAAACAACAACACCAACTACAACAAAGGTTGTGTGTTACAAAGCTCCATGTAAAAAACAACAAAGAAATATAATATAAATCAAAGATGAGGAGCAAAAACAACTCAAGCTTTCGGTCTAAGAGGACATTCTTTCGGGCAAAAAACCTTTTAAAAAGTCACGAGAATTTTATTAAAAAAAGAAACCAACTAATTCAGAGATTTTATTAAGGAAAAACGTGTACAAGCGGAACACAAACTTACTTGGGAATTATATAACAGTGATAATTAAAAAATAATCAACCCAAATCTTAGTTCCGAAATCAGTGCATCGGAATGACGTTTTCTTTGTTGAAAATGCCGATTTAGTAGTCTAAGAAACTGGGTCACAATGACTTCAATTTCGTCTTTCACTAACCTATGTCACTATGATTGTTTTCCTTCCACCAGGTCTGTGTGGGCTGCTTGTCTGCAGAACATAATGACCTTTTTCAAACCAGTTAGCCTTGAATATGTAATTCAATTACTTACATAGCATTGCGCAACGCACGGACCCAACTTAATGGAATTACTAAATCTGGTCAACACGAAGTAAAGCTATTTGAACCTTGTCTGATGGAAAAGATGTGCATTACGTCAAGAAAATCCCGCCATTGAACGCCGAACCAGTTTCTTTTTGCTGACAGCGTCCACCTCTTTGTGATGCCTGTCTCATCCAGATTTTTAAACCTGTGCCCTCGACTATCATGTCATAAAACCACACAAGTGCCAAAGAGGTAATTTTACAGGCTGAGAAGAAAACCTGTTTCACCTGAATCGTATTCCCCATTCATGATATTTTATAGTAATATAAAACATTTGAAATATTGTACCAACCCTTATTTAAAAAATCTTACATAAAAAAAAAACTCACATGACTTTTAACGAGCCCCAGCGCCGCTCACACTGCTGGAATTTGCATGAAACTTTACAAGTGCCTTCCTTTCGGCCTGCAGGTTCTTTTTTTTGGAAGCGCATATCATGTTGTACGGATATGGACAGAGGAGAAAACGAGAAACAAGGGATGCTTTAAAAGGGGGGTGGGGAGGGCGCTTTTAAAGAAGGAAATGCTTAGATTCCACTTCACTTCCGTCTCCCGAGGCAGTGAGCTGTTTCTGCGGGTGAGCAACTCTATAGCGACTGTTGTACTCGGCCAAGGACGCACTAATGGTTTATATTCATCTGTGTGGGTAAACATCGGGCTGCACAATTTCTTTTTTAAATTAAATTCGTTTACTCTCTCTCTCTCTCTCTGGTGTCTGTCTCTCTCCGTCCCTTTATTTCTTTGTCTTTCTCTCTCTCCCTCCGTTTATTTCTTTTTTCTCTCTGTCTCTCTTCGTTTACTTCCTTCTCTCTCTCTCTTTCTCCCTGTCTCTCTTTCTCTCTCTCACTCTTTCTCTCTCTTTCTCTCCGTCTATTACTTTCTCTTTTTCTCTCTGTCTCTTTCTCTCCGTCTCTCTTTCTCTTCTTTTATTACCTTCTCTCTTTCTTTCTCTCTCTCTCTCTCTCTCTCTCTCTCTGCCTCTCTGTCTCTCTCTCTTTCTCTCTCTCTCTAATAAAAACTGTAAACTAATGTGAATCTTTTCAGGCGATGGAGAAATGTAAAAATGTCAATTCTATCACGCCAAAGTTTTCTTTTATTCAAATCCTCTTGAGATTAAATTTTGACAATTAAAACTCCAGGTATGAAATGGAATTTAAAATACATTTCACGTACACCCCATAAAGAAAGAAAGAAAGAAAAAAAGAATAAAAGAAAGAAAGAAAGAAAGAAAAAAAAGAATAAGAGAAAGAAAGAAAGAAAGTGTTTACATCTGAGTTTATTTATAAACAAGTTTAGATCTAGATCCCCATAAAATCATGCCGATGCCAGGAATAATTATAAAATCGTAATAATAGAATAAATAATCATATTATGAAGTAAGTAAGGCCTCCAATGTCATCATGAAAATATTTTTAACCGCTGAGCCTTAAATTCTACAAAATATCACATTACGCATGGATGTAAAGGTGTACGTGGGCATAATAATATTTGAAAAAATGTTGGAGTTCGTTATACTTTCAATACTTTCTTTGATTTTGAGCCATTATTGAGTTGAAGTAAAGGAAGAGTTCCGACATGTTGAACAACAACAACGAAACACGCATTTTTTTCTAATAGAATTAAAAAGTGTGACAGAAAATTTCGTTCTGTGCCCCAGTTTACACATTGGCGATCAAAGCTCAACTGTAAAAATCATATTTGTGTATCCACCGAGTCAGAGGTTGAACTTGCGTTAACAATAAAAAATGACCAAAATACCAGAGAGAGAGAGAGAGACGGGGGAGAGGAAGAGAGAGGTAGAGAGAGAGAGAGAGATGGAGAGAGAGAGAGAGAGAGGGGGAGAGAGAGAGAGAGAGTTAGAGAGAGATAGAGAGAGAGAGGGGTAGAGAGAGAGAGAGTTAAAGAGAGAGAGAGAGATAGAGAGAGAGAGATAGGGAGAGAGAGAGGGAGAGAAAGAGAGAGCGAGAGAGAGAGAGAGGGCGAGAGAGAGAGAGAGAGAGAGAGAGAGAGAGAGAGAAATAACTGTAAAATTCAATTTCAAACCGTCATTAAAAGTGTATAATGATTATGTTTTTCACGTCAAACATCAATCATTTCTTCAAATCTGAGATTTTCAATGCCACAAGCTTTCAAAGGGATTTTCAACCAATTAGTGGGGAGGTCAATCGATGAAAGTAACCTCAAAAAAAAAAAAAAGGAAGAAATCAGGGCCAGCATTGGGTGTGCGGCTTGCAAGGAGGAGTTCCACTTGAGTCACACTGGAAGGATGTTATCATGGTGGCGACTTCAGGAGCGTACGTGAGTGGGCGCAGCGGGTTGGTCCCCTAGGTGGAGTTTGTGTTGTAAATTAGCTGAGGTACCCGGCGCTGCCCGGGATAAATCTTTTTCTCATAGTTTCCGCTCTGGGTGATTTTAATTTATCTGCTTCACTTTGCTCGGTCCTTTAAATTTATTTTTGATTTCTGGGATTGATTGTTTGATGGGATCAACAAATATTCGATAAACTACATTCAGTCCAAGATCAACTTGGACAGTGGACCAACGCATCTCAACAAAATCGGAGAGATGAAATTGTCCTTAGTAGACTCCGTCTGGGTCATACCCACCTCACACACTGTTTTTTTGCTTGAGGGGGGGGGGGGTGAGTGAGGGAAGTATCTCTCTCCCCCCCCCTCCCCCACAAATGTGTGGCATGCAACTGCCAACTAACAATAAAAGTAATTTTAACTGAATGGGTAGACTTCGTGCATATCCGAAGAGGACACTATGCCTGCGGGTCCATGAAAGAATTATTTTCTGACGTGGACTCGCAGTGCATCCTGTCCTTTCTAAAAGAGGTCGAACTCTATAAGTTGATTTAACTGACTTTTATCATATTTACAAAATTCATAAACATATTTTCCAAAACGGGTCTTTTCCCATTAGATCTCTTTCATCTAATAGGCAACTGGGGACTGAAAGCTAGCCCAATGAGAGAGAACGAAAAAAACGTGAGAGGCGCAAAATGAAAGTTTTCGTGCCGATATGCCGTTTAACTCAAACTCTAACTCAAACTCAAACCTGTTTATTCTTTGACTGTCTCTCATATTGTATCCAGTATCGTTGGTCTAACGGCACCCTTTTTGCACGTTAAAGCCTTAGACACCCCGTCAGCAGTCATGAAATGCCTCTACATCACCATGTTCCTATTTATTTGTTCTATCCTGAGTCCAGCACTTTTATGGAGAGCCACTCAAGTTGTCAGATAAATGCAAGAAAACCAGTTGTATATCGCAGACAAAAAAAAAAAATCAGGTAATACTCGGGTTTTATGGAGCAAAACATTAACTGTATTTATTTGACAGCACAACATTTTTTTTGTTAGATGGATAATATTTATGTGTGCGCATGTGGTGTTGTTATTGGTCGTTTATCTGTGCAGCTTTATGTCGATATATAGACCCTTTCAACTTCTGCGTTACGGTTGTTTGCGGGAAGCCGCATGTCTTCGAAAAGCACCGTGTAGGGCAAAACCCTCAACTTGCCTTGATGATGGCATCTGAATATGTGCACATTCAAAGCAAAGATGTATTTTTTTGCCAGAACCAGCACGTAACGGGTTTGTACAGTTGGGTGCCCAACAATAGGATGGCATCCTTCGACCGTTGTCCACCGCTTCCGGCCTACAAGTGGGACACGCCGCCATTTTGTTTGCAAATCACGTGATATTAAAAGGGTCTAAAGCGGCGTATCTCGATTTTTCTCCTTCAAGGCTAGTAGCGCCTAGACTCACGTCTATTTTGCCTCGGCTTTGACTCACAATTGGACTTTCTTTGAGTCAATTAGAGATAGAGATCTGGGTCAATCTCACTAGTGCATGAGGTCCAGTTTAATTCCTTAGTTCTCATCTCACACTAAAACCGAGGCAAAAGAGTCTTGACTCAGTACGAGCCACTAACCTATGCCTGAAGCTTCATGTTCACTTTCTTCAGTCCGATCCCACCTCCCCTTTCCGCCCCTACACACACACACACGCACACGCACACACATACACAAGCACACACACGCACACGCACATACACACACACACACGCACACACGCATGCACACACATTGCAAAGGAAGAGGCAACATTTCTTGTTCTTCTGTCACTCCCGTTGATACTTGTTCCTGCACTTTTCCATCATACTTCTTTAACCCTTTCCGGGCCGACACCGGACAGTTCAAATTTTCCTATTGTTCATTGTTACCTTTAGATCTGACTGCTGCAGTTTTTTCAAATCCTCTCTATGAATATGAAATGTTGAAACAGATAAATTTTCTTCAAATGACAGTTTCTGTTCTCCTTCCCTACATAACAAAAACAGCAATTCACGATTATACACAGCTGGTGCTTTAAAGGATTTAAGGGCAGCTTACAAATCCTCTCAAATCTCTAATGATGCT
>OZ007577.1:22257981-22315481 GCA_963931925.1 Onchidella celtica
TCAATAGTTGATCGTTTGCTTCGAAAGCCACATTGTGTTTCTGGTAAGACTTTTTCCGCCAGTTGTTGAAGGCGGCACAGGATGACGCGAGCAAAAGCCTTTCCAGTAATGCTGAGGAGGGATATGCCTCGATAGTTGTTGCAGTCGCCTTTGTCTCCTTTGTTCTTGTAAAGTGTGACAATTTTGGCGTCTCTCATATCATGTGGTATCACGCCTTCTTTCCAACACTGCAGTAACAGATTATACAGGTGTGGTAATAGTGGGCCTTTTAGGTCTTTTAATACCTCTGCAGGAATGTTGTCACTTCCTGTGGCTTTTCCAGCAGACAGGTGGTCGATTGCATTGGAAAGCTCGACTAAGGAAGGTTCAGCGTCAAGTTCGGCCATTATTGGCAGTTTTTGGAGGTGTTCCTCAAAATCTGGTGGAATATTTTTCTCAGTTAAATACAACAGAGAGTAATGCTCTACCCACCTATTCAGTTGTTCATTTTTATCTGTGATGGGTTCACCATTTACAGACTTAAGTGGGGCGCTTTTGGTGATGATTGGCCCAAGAGCTACTTTCATCTGACTAAAGGCGGTTTTCATATCTCCCTTTTCATTTGCCTCTTGTATGCTGTTACACAAGTCTGTCCAGTATTTGTTGGCGCAACGTCTTACCTCCAGCTGAAGTTTAGATTTTGCATTTTTCAAACAAGTTTTTGTACTCTGATTGCAATTTTTGTTATACTCATTGAAAGCAGATTTCTTTTGCTCAATGAGAGGTAGGAGAATTTCGCTGTTCTGGGCTACCCAGTCGTTGTTTGAAACTTTATGCTGTCCAAAAGACTTGATGGCACAGTCATGAATTTTTGAACTGAGAGTGTTCCATGTTTCATCTACCGAGTCACATTGGGTGACATTATCCATGCTTTCAGCAAGTAACTTTTCAAATGACTTTCTATTTGATTCATCTCTGATTGCTGTTACATTGATCTTAGGGATTGAAGGGGCTTTTGATCTGTATATTTTCTTGGCCGAAATTTTGATTTTGCTGACTACCAGTGCATGGTCGGTGTCACAGTCAGCACTGTGGAGGGAACGAGTTATTTTTATACAGCCCAAACTCTTCCTCCTTGAGAGAATAAGATCTAATTGATGCCAATGGCCAGACCTGGGATGGCGCCATGATGTTCTTTGGCATCTCTTAAGGTCAAAGTACGTGTTTGTAACACATAATGAGTTTACGGAGCATAGCTCCAGAAGGCGCTGCCCGTTTTCGTTGATGTTGCCAATGCCGAAGTGCCCAATGCACTTTGGCCATGCGGAGTGATCTGCTCCCACTCGAGCGTTAAAGTCACCCAGAATTAGCAGGCCTTCGGTGAGAGGGATGTTGTGGAGAGTCCTCTGCAATGCCTCGTAGAAAATGTCTTTGGTTTCGTCAGAGGAGGTAAGTGTTGGGGCATAGACACAGATAATGTTGGTAAAACCAGACCGGGTGTTCAGTCTGAGTGTCATGATGCGCTCTGACACTCCAATTGGAGTTGCGATCGAATTGATAAGGGAGTTTTTTACGGCGAAGCCCACGCCGTGGATTCTCGGCTGTTCGCTGCTAAGGCCCTGCCAGAAGAAGGTGTAGTTTTTTTCTTTGACTGACCCGGAGTCGGGAAGTCGAGTTTCTTGAAGGGCAGCGATGTCGATGTTTAGTAGCTGAAGTTCTCGATCAATAATTTGGGATTTCCTGATGGAGTCAATATTAGTGAGATCTTGCTGTTGCAAGCCTGGGCGCATTGTTCTGACGTTCCAGGTACCAAGTTTTAGTATTTTTCTGTTTTTGCCAGGTGCACACTTTACGTTAGCTTTTTGACTTTTGGTCTAGCTCCAACCACCTTATGAAGCAGGCTGACGTGGCGGAACAACACCCAACTGCCTGGGGGCTGCCCAGGTTGCGGCGGGCGGTAGTTGATCAATGCAGCTGAAAAGCCGCTCCCACCGACAGAGGGGGCCCCTGGCGCTCATCCGTACGCCAAATGGATTGAGCTTATAACCGGTAACTGCCACCTCCCGTGTTGTGCCCATCCGTAACGGATGGCTGGAGTGTCCTCTCCAAATCGGAAATGGGTGGGCTTATAGAGGAGAGACAGACGCTTGCCAAGCCCGAGCAAACGCCTCCTCGTTTTGCTGCCTTGCCTGGGCTATTTTTCAGAGATGGTGCTTTGCCCAGAGGCACCACCCCTCTCTCTGCCATTCTAGTTAAACCCAAGGGAGAGACCAGGTCAATACATTTGGAACTAGTCCGGCTGCAGGAGATGCTGGAAGCCAGTTTGATGCAGTTCTCCCTGACAACCACCTTCGGGTCTCCACTCCTGATTTTCTGTCTGGGTTTACTCCCATAGCCTTTGCTATCATAGCAACACACAAGGCAGTGTGGTATTTGTATTCAGGGTTACCTTCCCCTAGTCTTCCTCTCTCCCGAGATGACCCACAAGACAGTGGGGGTGACAGTAGCAGGCTGTATTGTGTACTGTCGTACAATAGCAGAAAACTCTGGCCTGACAAGCGACTGGATGCTGAATATTTAAATTAAGTCCAAAAGCAGAAAACAACTAAAAACAAAAAACGACAAGAACAACAAAAAATTTTAACTTTTTGTCTCTGCTGTTTTGTGTTTTCCCACGCCCGACAGATCTCATGTCTGATATTTTATTACGACACAGCTATTTTTTCTATCGATCTACAACAAGTACAGCCTTTGACCTTTCATCTCAAATATAGCAATTATTCCCCTGGTTTCCAATTTATTGCTATTACACCCAACTGCACCAGGATTTAGTATGTGCTTGTGTAAGGAATCATTATCTTGCATTCCTCCATGAAATAGAAAGAGAAATGGCTTGCGAGTCAAAATAGGTACAAGTGTATTTGAAGTTGTACGAAAAGAGAATGGATGGCACTTTTCGTTTCGGATTGGTCATGTTCGTGAAAGCTGGAAATTTTCATACAATTTACTATTTTGATTTTTATTAAATACATTATTTCATTGTTTGACTTTGGGAATAAATATATAATATTTATATATACCTGTTCGAATTCATTAGAATGAATACTATTTCATGTTGCCTTCCGACAAATGGTAAATTGCGCCATTAGCTTAGGCTAGTAAAGCATTGAGTCAAGTCAGGTTTGACGGACACACAACACAAACTTCCACTGCATTAACTAGCCAGACAGACTAGTTTCAGTCTCTCTAGTGTGCGAGGTTCCATTAAACTTCATAGTCCACAAAATCGAGGCAAGACAGACTTGACTCGGCATACTATGTAACTTAAAGGTTCAGGTCAGTGAGGATCCCCTGAGAATGCTGCTATTTATTTCACAGGAACGACGCAATAAACAAACTGCCGCAACGCCTTGACCTTCCTTCTTGTCTGTTCTGTCTCCATTTGCTGAGAAACTAGAGATTGTTCAGTATGTATAACAAATGCACACTTTAACACTTGTTTGAAATGCATCATGGCACTTATCGAGCTGTTTTACAGTTCCTGTTTATTCCAACTCCTTATGATAATACTAAAGCCACACACGTTAAAGTCAAATTTCTTAGTTGTGCAAAAGGTTAAGTTGGATCAAACATAAACTAAGGTCACCACATGTCAGACTCCCTGTGTGTCTCTCTGTGTGTATGTGTAGAGGTGTATTTGTGTGTGTGTGTGTGAGTGCTTGCGTATGAATGGGTGCGTGAGTGTGTGTGTGTGGGAAGGGGGGGCGGGGGGTACTTGAGCGGGTGGATATGCGTACACGAGTAATTCCTAAGGCCAGGCAACTTCCATAAATCAGTAAAATATATCATGACACAAGGCACAAAATGTCTGTTAACCAAATAATTTTCACCCATTAATAACAGCTTGACAATGATCTAGATATTAGAGCCACTTGTGTATCGTTTTAAATTAAAAACGTTCGCAATCGTTTCTGTTCACACGATGGAATAAATATAACGACAAAAATGCTGATAACGATGATGATGATGACCTTAGAAATAAATATAGGAAAACCCCAGAAATTTAAGAAGATTCTGTACTGGGCGCGTGTCAATTATTCACAAGAGTGTGGAGGAACCTCGAGGGCATTCTTACTTTTGAAAGTTTGCATTGAAATGAAACTGAGAATAAATCACTTTCGTTATTTGTGTTCCAGTGAAAAAAGTAGGGCTTTGTATTTGTAATCAGAAGTGGCCAACACATAAATATGCAGAAAGAGAGAGAGAACGAGAAAGAGAGAAAGGAGACAAACAGACAGAGATTTCCATTCATAGACACATACATGCAGACAAACAGATTGAGAGATAGATGTACAAGAAAGACAAACAGACATGATAAAGAGATAGAGCCAGACAGAGAGAAAGACAATCAGATAGACAGATAGACAGACAGAGAGACAGAGATCTTACTTATCATATTGCATTGCCAAGATAATAGCCAGAACATGAGGCACACTGTGCTTCAACCGGTACATCAGTCAAGATCCACATAGCCTCGATACATGTCACAAAAGACAGAGAACAGATAGAGATAATTAATAATCCCTCAGAATACTCGTCTCCCCTGTGATATATTGTAACATACATTGTCTGCTGTTACAGAAAGCTCTTGGGCATGACAGCCTCAATGTCTTAATTGTGTCTCAGAATTCTAGGCCAAAGTCATTCTTCTCTAACTGGTATTGTGGTTCAGCAGTTTGAGGTTTTAAAAGAGGTGAAAAGAAGAATGGAAATTAGTTCACGTCAGAAATACACAGCAAGTTTCAATTGAAAGCAACACCGATGTCCCTGGTCAAACCTAACTGACTCTATCTGTGTGTGTGTGTGAAATAGATGAGGTACCCGGTAAAAATAATCAACAGTCTTTCCAGAGACCTCATGTGCACCAAGGCACAATGCATTCATTTCTAGGCAAGGAAATTGCACCACATTGAACGCGTGTAAAAGTAAACTACAGACTCCCAAATCTTGGGCTTATCAAAGACAACAAAGGCGCTGTATTTTGCCGCCGGGGATCGAACCCGGTACCTTCGACGTTTGATGCGGGCAGCTTGCATCTAGACCAACATGTTCACCCAATGACTTTGAAGTAGATTACATCAGCATCTTATTATATATATATAAAATAGCGACGGAGTAATTCATTGTGGAGCAATTTTGCCCCCTCCCCCCCCCCTTTTTTTTTTGTCCAACGCTATAGCCTAAATAACAGTTTCAAAAATTATGAAATTAATTTCTCAAGTGTCAACTAATCCAACCTAATCACTTCTGTATCGACCTTTTGTGTTTATTGAACTTTCAGGTATTTTTAAGTAAAAAATTGTGAAACTGTAAAATACACTGATCTTTGTTTTGGCTCCCTGCATTAAGCCTACCGCACCGGAAACGAGATTACTACGCGCAATTTCCCTACGAAAAATGAGTCCGTAGTGTCTGGTGCGCATTAAATCTGTCGTAAGACTGTAGAATATGGGAAGCTGTGTAGCCCAAACAGACAGAGAGATAGGACGGTGGGTTTATCCTGGATACTGCCGGGGACCTCATCTATTTTTTTTTTTTTAAATCTCCGCTCCGCAAAACAGTTTTCTCTGGAGTTTGTCCAGTATTTGCCCATTGAGACAAGTCTGTCGTATGTCGGCATTAATTGAGACTTGAACTTCCTTTGAATTAACCGGCGCGAAAGACGTGATTCAGTTTCTCCAGACCGTATGTATGTACAGAGAGGTTTCATTCACTGCGAGACACGGGAGCCTCCACGAAACCACTGTTGTTAGCATGGAGCGGAAAGTAGGTCGCGGCGGTAAACAATATACTCGTTTGTCTATTTCTACAGGTAGTAAAAGCGTACAAGCGGTTCTAAACAGTTGTTTTTTTTCTTTTTGTGTTCTTCCATTTCTTGTTACCGCCGCAACCTAGTTACGTGATTTGGTAGAAGTGATTGCTTGCTGTACAATAGACTACATAGCCTACTCTCTGGTCTTACTAGTGAGCAAGGTCACGTTAAACTCCATAGTTCACCAGGAGACAAAATAGGTTTGACTGAGAGAGCTGTCCGGGGACAAGAGAGCTAGGCGTGCGGGGAAAGGGGGGGGGGCAGGAGGTCAAATGGGAGGGAGGAAAGACATGGATTAGGGGGGAGAAGGGGAATAGAGAAATAACAAATTGAAAAATAATAATAATAATGATAGTTTACTCGCAGCAAGGTTCCTTCTCGACCAGCACACGTTTTGAGAGTCTGTGGTAAAATTGCATGTCTTCTGTTGTTGTTACTGTTGCTAAGCGACAATGAGCTAGTTTTAAATTGGTCCGTGGCCAAATGGATTTCTGCTGATAATGTACTGAGGTTGGGCCAACCGCAGGTTCTTAAACGATGCACTTAGCCACGGCCCAATTTACAACCTGCTAATCTCTCATACTCTTTGTCAGAACCATCTAACTGCATTGGAGTCCATAAAGAGAAAATTGATTTTTTTAGGAAATAATTTTGCAAATCGACCCCACAAAACTTAGTTTACAGAGCCTTAAAGTCTCAGGTCAGAACAGAATGTTTCCAGAGATGCCATTTCAGTGACAAGAGAAACATTATTCTACTGAAACAAAGAAAAGTGATCTTACATTTCATTTCATTTATCAAAAAATCAGATACGTTGTTCTGTCGGGGGACGTCAAGTTTCTGAGTTGATTGCTCTTGTCTTTTTAAGAGGACTTGCCAACCGGGAGCTCCCTGTGTTTCTCTCTGCAATCTCGTGGCATGCGAGAATGAAAGAAGAATGATAATGAATAGGAAGGAAAGACCAAGAAGTAAAAGGATTGCAAAATTATATAGGAAATCCGGAATTGCAACGCCAAAATAGAGAACAGATAACAAATAGTGGGTAGTTCTACCGTAGAAAGAATGGCAGATTGCTTAAAGGCATAGTCAGACAGACAGATAATAAGTGCATCGTTTAAGAACCTGCGGTTGGCCCAACCTCAGTACATTATCAGCAGCAATCCATTTGGCCACGGATCAATCAGATAGATAGATAAATAGATAGATAGATAGATAGATAGATAGATAGATAGATAGATAGATAGATAGATAGATAGATAGATAGATAGATAGATAGATAGATAGATAGATAGATAGATAGACAGTTAGACAGACAGACAGACAGACAACTAGATAAATAGATAGATAGATAGATAGATAGATAGATAGATAGATAGATAGATAGATAGATAGATAGATAGATAGATAGATAGATAGATAGATAGATAGATAGATAGATAGATAGATGGATAGATGGATAGATAGATAGATAGATAGATAGATAGATAGATAGATAGATAGATAGATAGATGGATAGATAGATAGATAGATAGATAGATGGATAGATAGATAGATAGATAGATAACAGAGAGCCAGACCACTATTTAGATAGATAGACAGACGGAGACAGATAGATAGAAAAGAAATTGAGACAATAAAGTGTGTGTATAATTGATTTAGAGAGAGAGAGAGAGAGAGAGGGGGGGGGGAATAAATGAATAAAGTAGCCGCCTCGGCAAGAAACATTTAAAAGAACTGTAACAAACTATGAGATAAGACAGCAGACACATAAGCTATGAACAAGAACAATAAGGACATACATGATCAAATATAACTGAAATAAAAGTGACTAAAATAACGCAGGGACCCACATATAATCTGACAATATTAATGAAAAGGCTGGACAGACAAAGATAAACATAACAACATTAGTTCATCACTTGGAATAGAGAATCGATTTCATCCGGTAGTCTCTCTCAGTTTCAGCCCAAAGGGCAAATTTTCCATCATCCTCATCATCATTTCTGTCAATACCCGGCTTGTCCATTCTGTATCCAGTCTTTCACTGGCTGTTCCTGTACAGCGGGCTGACATTTCCTAGTACAACATCAAAGCTTTTCAGAACATGGGGTCTGGTGCAATACTGGTCCACATGTCTGTTTGTCAGTATGGAATGTTTGCCTGTCAGGTTTTTGTCATCTGACTCGATGTGATCCATAACCAGGGGGAGGGAGTGTGTGTTGTGTAAGAAATTGGGGGGTGGGGGGGGGGGGAGGAGGGGTAATTTCCTCCTGTGAAATATTTTGGAATCTCTGTAGGGAAAATATTTAAGCCCTTTAATTAATAATGCAAGACTATATGATGTATCGTGAAAGCTCGCAGTCAGTTTTATTTTGCACGATCCAGATTGTGTATAATAATCTTTAACTACGTGATAGATCGCAGTGCAGCGGTTCCCCAGTGGGTCAAATTTGATGGGCTTTCTTTTTTAATTCTTTTTTTTTTTTATGTTTCAGGCCGGGTGGAATGGGGAGGGGTGCAAACGTAGTTTAAAAATGCACTCTACATGTCTTATGTTGTGAACGTACAGAGTCGCCTCTATTGTCAGCAAAATAATTTCTGTTGACGTTCAAGTCTATTTCTGTTGTTTTAATTTGGGAGGGCTTGAGTTTGAGTTTACGCTAATGGCCAGTTGGCGCCTTTCACGGATTTCTTTTTTTGGGCACCTTTTTGTACTTCGATTCTCAAAGCTTGATAAAAATTTCATTTCATAATAAATCTAACGGGAGTTGTCCCGTATAAAAATAGTTTTATCTGCACAATTGTAAAATAAGTGCTTTGTACAGAATATATATTTCAAATTCATTATGTTGAGGATGGAGAAATACAGCAAATGACCATCAATCCTATGTACATGTTATAAATGGTTAAATATTCATTGTCGAAAACTGACCCGCCTTTGATGGTAACCACAAACCGTTTCATTCATTCTTCAGCTGACTTACAAACTAGTGATCATTGACAAGTTGTCGTCACTGACTCACTACCATAAGCTGATCTTAGCGGTTCGACCAAAAAATACTCAATTCAAAATAAAATAGCACATGAAAATCACACTGGGAAATAGTCTTTGTTAAATGTCCAATCATTTGGCGTTTTTCTACAGTTTTAAGGCTCCATACAGCAATGCTACTGATCACAATCTTTAATTTCAGATAGGGTAACAGGAGAACTGGTGTTCTCTGAAAGAAACTATGTTAGCTGGAGGTGAAACAAATAACATTCTTCATAAATCAGATTTTAAAAAAAATCTATACACAGCTTTCTAAATTATAAGCTTTTTCACTTAAAACTCAGTTATTGCCTTTTTTTCTTCACGTGCCAGTCTACTTAATTACCAAAATAAATTGCTCTCTTGCAATCCCTTCCAAACCACTAAAAAAAAAAAAACCTTTCAGACAAAGAAGGAAGAACAGCTGCGTGAGTAATTATCATACTTGGTCCAGACGGACAGGGCTGCTGGCATGCTTTTATAACACTGAACTGGTGAGAAGTGAACTTTCCAAACATTATTAGCTCTTACGTATTGACAATTGTTACAACTAGACATTTCTGTGAACGACATTTAAAAAAAAAAAATTTGTCTTCTTTTTTTTTTTTCACTGCAGAAAAGGGTCGTGTAAAGCACCCCGTTTTTCCTAATTTTTTTTTAAAATCTTGTAATCCGTTGTAAAATAGAAGAAGAAGAGGCCCCGAGAGACGATGAGGAGATGGCATTGTGCCGACTGGAGGACAGGCAGGGACACGAAGGATGAAGAACGGAGAAGAATGGAGATCATTAATTTGAGGACGGAGGGCTCCATCCTGCACTGGACGGACAGGCCTCAAAAGAACAAGAACAATCTCTCAAAGGACCCACAGGACCCTAAAACTTAAAGAAGGAGAGAAGAAGAGAGAGAGAGAGAGAGAGAGAAAGATAAAGAGCATGAGAGAGAGATAGAGAGAGAGAGAGAGATAGAGAGAGACAGAGAGAGAGAGAGAGAGAGAGAGAGAGAGAATTTAGTGTAGCCAAAAATGCCATGGTGCTATTGGTATTTTTTATTTTTTTTTGTATCTAGTTTTACTCTTTTTTATCTGATATTCTACTTCCAATGTACAGAGGTCTCCATAGAGGAACAGCTTAAAAAGAGGGGGGGGGGGGGGGAGGAAAAAGGGCCAAATTTAGTGGAAGGAAAATATCACTTTGGCATTTTAACCAAGCTCAATTCTCGCGCTCCGCTGCACACGACGACGGAGATTTGTGGCCGATTGGTTGACTCACCGCTTGTGTGGACAGGAACCGCAGAATATTGGCTGCAATAAATTCTGTGTGCATTGGCTTGTGCGTGATTTAAAGGGGTACTCACTCGTCAGGACCGGTGCTCTGTAACTGCTTTTTGCCAATTTATGGAGTTTGGTCTCTGTATAGTCAATGATGATTACAATTGACATAACTATTTCCTATCACATACCATAGAGGTATTAAAGTATGTTCTCAAACAGACATGGAAATGGGCAGGACATGTGTTTAGTTCTAAAGACAATAGATGGACAAAGAGGTGAAATGATTTGGTAACTGAGAAGTGGGCAGAGATCCAGAAGAAGAACAGCAAGACTATGGCAGGATGACACCAGAAAGCACCAGAGCGCTACATGGCAGAGGCAGGCAGAAGACAGAACCTGGTGGAACAAGTCTGCGGATGGCTACATCTTGCAATGAATGAACAACGCCTTCAAGATGAAGAGGAAGAAGAAGGAGATCAGTTGAGCAGCTAAAAGTCAAAGTGTGCTATGTCGGAACTTGATCTGATCAGCGACTTCCCAAAGTCTGTATCGAAAAACGCTTCGGAATATTGATAACCGAAGGCCCGGTTCCATCTGGATTTTTTACACATTCTTTAAGTTAATGCATTTTAGGTAGGTTGATTAAACATTGTTGCGATATAATGCATCGTTGCGGCTAATTTTAGGGTATAAAGACACAATCAAATAATGGAAATTTTACCAGATACAATTGAAAATTACATAGGGAAACAAAAGTTACTAATTGTAAACTTTTTTCCCATTTTTTTTCCCATGAAAAAGAATCAGATTTGCAGTTAGTGCGTTTTGAATTTGAGCTCTTTTTGGTCATAACCCAGACTTTTGTGAGACTCTTTGCCCTCGTCTTGTAAGGGGGTCAAAACCCTCGAGAGAGCTCGGCTGGCATTTTTATTCCGTCTCTATTCCGTCTCGAGGCTGGGAGTGCATCAGGTCAAGTCTGTTTGTCTACGTTGTAATGTCAGATATAAACTATGGGGTTAAACGGAAACTCCCGCACTGGCGAGACTTAATAACTGAATACACTGTAGATTAAAATGTATCCATATCATCCCCCCACCAGCAACAACAAAATTTATTATTCATTATTAAATATACATTATTATTAATAAATATTCAAATATTATTTGAGTTGTGAGTTGAGAACTGTTGTGAGTTGTGAACTGCGCCTAACAGGCTGCGTTACAATTTGCTCTGAGCTAGAGAGAGGTAGAGAGAGAGAGAGTGAGCGAGCGAGACAGGGAAAGAGAAAGAAGCAGTGTAGTGTGTTGAGCGCTCCGCAGGCGCTCCATTCTGCTGTGTGGTTGACATGTTGCTTCTGTAAAGCGCATAGAGCATTTTAATGGATATGTACTATATAAATGCCATCCATTATTATTATTATTATTATTATAACGTCAGCCTCACTAGTTGGAAGGCGTCAAATCTGTCTTGAGTGGGCTGATGGCATGAGAGACCTGGCGCACTGTGAAGAGACTTGATTTAGCCCCACCCAACAGCCTGTGCCTTCCTTCTTTACCCAGTTTTCTTTGTTATTTCACCTTCCTTGAGCTGCGGACGGAGTGACCAAATAGTTAGAAACAGCTAGCTCTAGCTTGAGAGGTCTCAGGTTTAAATCCCGCTCATGGCAGAGCTGAATACATCATTTCTACTGAGTTTTCTTTGTTATTTCACCTTCCTTGAGCTGCGGACGGAGTGACCAAATAGTTAGAAACAGCTAGCTCTAGCTTGAGAGGTCTCAGGTTTAAATCCCGCTCATGGCAGAGCTGAATACATCATTTCTTACTGAGTTTTCTTTGTTATTTCACCTTCCTTGAGCTGCGGACGGAGTGACCAAATAGTTAGAAACAGCTAGCTCTAGCTTGAGAGGTCTCAGGTTTAAATCCCGCTCATGGCAGAGCTGAATACATCATTTCTTACTGAGTTTTCTTTGTTATTTCACCTTCCTTGAGCTGCGGACGGAGTGACCAGATAGTTAGAAACAGCTAGCTCTAGCTTGAGAGGTCTCAGGTTTAAATCCCGCTCATGGCAGAGCTGAATACATCATTTCTTACTGAGTTTTCTTTGTTATTTCACCTTCCTTGAGCTGCGGACGGAGTGACCAAATAGTTAGAAACAGCTAGCTCTAGCTTGAGAGGTCTCAGGTTTAAATCCCGCTCATGGCAGAGCTGAATACATCATTTCTTACTGAGTTTTCTTTGTTATTTCACCTTCCTTGAGCTGCGGACGGAGTGACCAAATAGTTAGAAACAGCTAGCTCTAGCTTGAGAGGTCTCAGGTTTAAATCCCGCTCATGGCAGAGCTGAATACATCATTTCTTACTGAGTTTTCTTTGTTATTTCACCTTCCTTGAGCTGCGGACGGAGTGACCAAATAGTTAGAAACAGCTAGCTCTAGCTTGAGAGGTCTCAGGTTTAAATCCCGCTCATGGCAGAGCTGAATACATCATTTCTTACTGAGTTTTCTTTGTTATTTCACCTTCCTTGAGCTGCGGACGGAGTGACCAAATAGTTAGAAACAGCTAGCTCTAGCTTGAGAGGTCTCAGGTTTAAATCCCGCTCATGGCAGAGCTGAATACATCATTTCTTACTGAGTTTTCTTTGTTATTTCACCTTCCTTGAGCTGCGGACGGAGTGACCAAATAGTTAGAAACAGCTAGCTCTAGCTTGAGAGGTCTCAGGTTTAAATCCCGCTCATGGCAGAGCTGAATACATCATTTCTTACTGAGTTTTCTTTGTTATTTCACCTTCCTTGAGCTGCGGACGGAGTGACCAAATAGTTAGAAACAGCTAGCTCTAACTTGAGAGGTCTCAGGTTTAAATCCCGCTCATGGCAGAGCTGAATACATCATTTCTTACTGAGTTTATCAAGCACTCACATGACGACGGTCGTACAAGGACAACGCCGTCTCTGAGTAGTGTCACTGCGGTGGGAAAGGACATGAAATCCACCTCCCCCCTCCCAAAACACACACCCAGCAGTTAGACTGGTACAGCTCGGTGGCCATATTTTGCGTTGGTTTTGAATTAAGACTTGAACGTCCTATGAATCAACTGGAGAGACAGACTTGTTTCAGACTCACTAGTGCGCAAGGTCAAATTTAACCCCACAGTCCACAAAACCGGGACGAAACAGTCTTGACTTAGTCCGTTAAGTACTTTCGTGTCTCCCCCCCCCCCCCCCACTTCCACTCTCCAACAGACGCACACACATACACACACATACACGCACACAGAGTTACTCAGTGGACACTGTATGACATCTCCAGACATCACACAACTAATGACACCCATCATGGTAATGCTAACATTACTGGTACCTAGGACGGCAGTAACTGCATCACCACGGTCCACATCACACTGTTCGTGACGTGAATCAAATTTATCAATAAAGTCCAGACACAAAGTATGCAATTTATTACATTTTTTATGAAAAAGGAAGGGGAAAGGTTCGAACATAAAAAGAGATGGACGGAGAGAGAGAGAGAAAGGGAGAAAGAGCGAGAGAGAGAGAGAGAAAGGGGGAAAGAGAGAGAGAGAGAGAGTATGAGAATGAGACAAAAAAGAGAGGGGAAAGAAAAAGAGAGAGGCAGACAGACAGAGACAGGGATAAAGAGAGAGAAAGAGAGAGAGAAAGAGAAGAGAGAGAGAGAAGAAAGAGAGAGATAGAGAGAGAGTGACAGAGAGAGAGACAGAGAGAGAGAGAGAGAGAGAGAAAGACAGAGAAATGAGGGAAAAGGAGAGAGAGAGAGAGATGATAGAGATAATAGAGAGACTGTAAGAGAGAGAGAGATAGAGAGAGAAAGTTGTAAAAGGACTGTGGGCAAACATACACACAAAGACAACATACAAAGATAGGACAGTGTTTACTGATGAACTTAACGAACAAGTCGATGAATAACAGAGTGAATGAAAGGCAACATTGAAATACATTCATAGACAAACATGTGAATAACTAATGCACTGGTCAGAATAATAAGGGTCAGAGAGAAAGAAAGAAAAAGAGAGAACGAGAGAGAGAAAGAGGGGGGAGAGAGAGGGAGAGAGAGGGAGGAGGAAGGGCTGTAAAAGGGCTGTGAATATTGCTTTACGCATGGTTGATTACTGGAGGAGTTACTGGAGGAGTAACTGATCAAGACAGTTCTCGGAAATTGTCTCCAAGGCAAATTAAAATGCCTCCCCCCCCCCCCAAAGTCTTACTGTCATTCTCTCCCGTGTCTCTCTTTTCAAGTTTTTTTTTTTTTAATTTTCCGTTGGTTCATTTGTCTACTTATTTGTTGACTTTCTCCGTCTCTCTATCTTGTTTTCCTTCTCTCGTTCAGTTTAGCGTTCAGTCGTTTATAAATCTATTTCTGTATTTTCTTTCTCATTCTGTCTATCCAGGGTTCCGTCTGTAGTTCTCCAGTGTCTTTGCTCGGTTTTCTCATCCTGTTATTTCTTCAATACCTCTTTCAATCCACCCGTCTTAATTCAGTTCCTCTCTCTCTCTCCTATTTTGCACTGTTCTTTCTATCAATGATCATCCTCAAACTTCCAAGTTTCGCTTTCTCTTGTTTCTCTCCCTCTGCTTTCACCTTCTTCTTTATGTTTTTGCCATTCTCATTTACACCTTTTATGATCATTAGCATATTACTAGTAGCCCTGCTAGCTCGGGGAATACACAGATGTGATTTTTTAAAGTTGAGTTTGGATCACCGATCGCAGAATCGCAGATCACTGAGGCGGAGGACGAAATTTCCTGGAAGGAAATAGGGCTACGTCTCTTCTTTTTTTCCGGCTCAAAATGTCGGAACACTTTCTTCTCTTCAGTTCAGTTGTGGATCAAAGTATTAAAATATATAGGCCCATTGCGGATATCGGCCATTTCAGCTGCCAATCCCGCGCATAACCATGGCGATGATAGCATTGATTTTGATTCGTTAGCTGATTTGCACCAAGAGCACTTCAGGAGTCGCGAACCAATCGGCGGCAAGCTAAGAAAAAGTTCACTATAGTAAACAATGACACGTGTGTTCACGCACATTGGAGACGCTCGGTCAATTTTTTCACTTCCTTTCCCTTGTTTACACAGATGGTAGGGAATCTGACCAGCTTGCATCCATCCTTTCCACCCCTGTCATAACAGTCAACTGCAACCAGCTGGCATTTTAACCGCTTAGACATATCTCGAAGTTACACTCGTCAGCTGATCCACCCGCCATTTTAGGTGTCGGAAGTACAAAAAAACACTCTGTGACGTCATTCGCAATGGGCCTATAGGGAAATTCAAGACCTTTTGAAATATGCCCACGCACACCTTACATTGCACCATCAGCTATTTTGTAGAATTTAAGGCTCAGCGGTTAAAAAGCCCTTTATGACTGTCTACCTTGGGGTTTACTTCCGTTATAAAATGATTGTCATTTTAATGTTACTGTTATCATTGTAACTAATATTATTATTATCAATACTTGCCCCCCCCCCCCCCCGTCCTTCCTGAAATACAACGTCGAGACTTCATAAAGTCAGAGACACTGTTATCCTTTTTATATAAAAGATATAGAAGATAATACGTCCGCTACGGTTTCGGCCCACTGGCGCTAAATTTTGCTTCTATGTTTAAATCAGATCCATTAGAGAGTTTTTCCCTGTGCATCCACGGAACGTAACCGTGAGTCCATGAGGAGTAAATGGGGCACTGCGCATGTGTGACATCCTTTGACGGAAAGCAGGGTTCGTCGTCCATCTCACATACTGGCGTATCGATTATTTTTGGTGGTTTTGAGTTAGAGCTACATCATCCATGTTCATTGTGAAAGATCTACAATTATATTCTCACAAAATCTTTGATAGTTTTGAAATTATAAGCAGAGATGCTTTTCGCCACAAGTTAGTCTGTACAATGAAATCTGACTCTCACCGAAACTATGACAGGCTCTCCTGTAAAGTGGGGAAATCGCTAATACGCCAGTTTGAGTCTGAGTTTTAGTTTGGGTTTAATGTCGCGTCGGCACAATAACGGCCACTTTGCGCCTGTCACGGTTTCTTCGTTATCGTATTTTAAGCTAGCTGTCAGCCTTCCCATTCTTATAAATCATAATTATAAAAGAAATAAGGCCTGCAACGTAATCACGAAAGGCTTTTTAACCGCTGAGGCTTAAACTCTACAATATATCATGTTGCGCACAGACAGACGTAAAAGTCTAAGGGGACATAACTATTGTAAAAAGTCTTGAAGTTTGCTATATTTTTTTCAATACTTTCATTGATTTTGAGCCACAACTGAGTTGAAAAGAAGAAAGTGTTCTGACATTTGGAGCCGGAAAGAAAAAACGCATTTTCTTCGAGTAGAATTAAAAAGTATGACAGGAATTCCTTTCTGCACCTCAATAAACACACAGTGGTGATGGAAACTCAACTTCAAAATTCACAATTGTGTATTCCTCGAGTCAGAAGGGCCAACTAGTAAGATCAAATAAAAGTGAAGTTGAACATTTAATATACTGTAAAGTACGTCCTAAGACACAGGGTACCGAGTCGAATCAATTCGTCACATTCCATCCATCCGCTTGCGCGCATATCATCGATGTTAACAATGCCACAATTCGCACCACACCCTTTCATAATTGAACGAAAAAAGAGTAGTACTCACTGTATTTATACGCGTGGAATTTGTGGATATAATAGTGAGAGAATGAATGTTTCGTCTCGGTATTCTGTGTCTCGAGGACATCTTTATGGTATCTGATACGGCCGGACGTGCCATGGGCGGCGAATTGCTGGAATAGGAGACGTATGTTGTTTAACGAGTTTGTTCCTAACCAGTACAGAACAACTGTTCTCTGATTGCAAACCACAGCCTTGTTCCTGCCTCTAAACTGCCTCTTTGTTGCCTCATAACAATGCCACATGTTCCCACAGTAGAAATCCCCTCATTTCTGAGAGCATTAATCCTAATGGATATTCTTATCTCTCTAATCCTTTGTCATTTCAACCTGAAGGGCAGGGATTATCTTTCTGGTGCAATTTTCTGTGTGTATTGGGGGTGGCGGAATACGGGAATTTTCCATGGTGGGAGGTCGCTGCAAATCTATCTATCTATCTATCTATCTATCTAGCTATCTATCTATCTATCTATCTATCTATATATCTATCTATCTATCTATCTATCTATCTATCTATCTGTCTGTCTGTCTGTCTGTCTGTCTGTCTGTCTATCTATCTATCTATCTGTCTGTCTGTCTATCTGTCTATCTGTCTGTCTGTCTATCTGTCTGTCTGTCTATCTATCTATCTATCTATCTATCTATCTATCTATCTATCTATCTATCTATCTATCTATCTATCTGTCTGTCTGTCTGTCTGTCTGTCTGTCTATCTATCTATCTGTCTGTCTGTCTATCTGTCTATCTGTCTGTCTGTCTATCTGTCTGTCTGTCTATCTATCTATCTATCTATCTATCTATCTATCTATCTATCTATCTATCTATCTATCTGACCGTCTGTCTGTCTGTTTTTCTGTTTGTATGTATGCCTGCTGTCTGTCTGTCTGCGTCTATCTCACTCCGCAGCTGGAGTCAACCCCCCCCCCCCCCCCAAACCCCTCAACACGCCTAAATCTGCCACTGTGTATAATGGGTTTGGATCAGATTACCGTAGAACTGAGGAGCATGAAATTGTGTACACCGCGCAGGGCCGTAACGGCAATTGTACAACTGATCTATAAACGCGCAAGATGATGACGTGCGAACGAACTCAAACTACTGATACCAGCGGAACGTGTAACAATGTTGCCCGTGCCGTACTGGTGGGTGGCGGGCGCTACTGATACTGTCTCCGTCTGTCCTATCATTCTGTCAAATTCTGTATATTATCAAGTTTTTTCCTAGCACAGTGTGACCGATTTAGTGTTGACGTGCTTTCTTCAAACTCAAACTGAAACTTAAACTCAGAGTTTGTGTCGTATTTACTGGTTTTTCCTGGAAATAAAAAAGGGATGCAGTTTTTCCATTGGTGTTTGCATAAATCGATGTTAACCAAGTTACATGAGAAGTAAGAGCAATATCGCACACTGGTCGCATTAACTCGCGAGTAAATTTACGTGTCGAAGCATTTGGCATCCAAGTAAAAGATGAAAAAAGCCTCCTTTTCCCTCACAATCCCCCCCCCCCCTCCCAAAGTCCCGTCACAAGCTGAGTGTGACAGTATTTTTGACGGGCAAAACCAGCTACTTGCTACTACGCCCCTGCACACACATCTTTATGAGAGCTGCCATTAACTCAAAATCCCCTGTAACAGATAAATCTTTAGATGGCATCAGCTCAGCTATCAGCGTCATCAAAGCTGTGGATATCACAGGCTTACCAGCATTATTTCAGTGCCGCACTCGTCATGTATTTGTCCAACCTCAGAAGTGCATTAACCCTCGGTTCTCCAGATAACATCATTTTGAGATATGACTCATTGTATATTCCATTGAGCAATCCACGCATGTTCAGTTAGACATTACAATAACAACGATCTCACGCAGCTGCAAGAGTCAATGGTAGGTTTACAAGCAGTTCTTGCGAAAATAAAAAAAATAAAAAAATCTATCTTGAAGTCTTGTTGTCGTATCAGATACAAGTCATTTATAACATTTATTTAGATGAGTGAATGCTCTTGATGTATGTAATCCATTAATAGTAATACGTGCATTACCTTTCCCGCTTTTTCTTTCTGGCTATTTCTATAAGATGACCAACCCCGCCCTTTGAGTTAAAAGTTTGACAGCAGTGCCAAGTCTTATAATCTGGTGTAACACAGTAGCCAGTGGCTATCATGGGGAAATATGAATTTATAGTTCCTGTATGCACGCACTAAACAGAAAGGCCAGCTAGCTAAATGCCACATGGCAATATGGCATGTTGATGCTAGCGGCGCTTTTTGGTTTCAAAACCGATGGGGAATTCAAACATTTGGACATTAATTTATCTTGGGAATAATGCAGTTGTGGAAAGGGATGATTTACAGCATACAAGTGGATGATTCTGTCTAAATTTATGTTATTGAGATGTTCTGTAACAAGGATTCAGGCCAAAATACTAGTCTGACAGAAGTTTTCTCTCCTACTGAAAGTCTCCTGTCATCTCGTTTCCCCAAGATTTTAGCTTTTCATTTTTGTAAATGTAATGAAGTCGGTCCGCTAAAACTATCACTGTGGGGGCAAATGCGTATTTCAGTGAGAAAACCACGTCACTACACACAATAAATGGCTAGTGGTTCCTGTTACTGACGTCAGTTGATTTCATGTTGTTTTTTTTACACTTTCTTGATGGCCATGTCATCCGCGCTATTCCAATTTGATTACTTTACTTTGGTATTACTTTGGTGTAGAACCAGCCTCCTCGCACTCGGGACACACCCATACGTGCTCAGCTGTCCGCGCCATCATGTCGGACAAGGTCTTCTCACTAACAACTCCAGTAAGATGTTGATTGAACAGTCGTCTTGCAGTACCACACAACCGGCTCTTGACTCCACAGCCTCTCTAATGCCCAAACAGTTTTATACGTTCGATGGTGTCTCCGTCTTCTTGTGGTGCTGTTTCTCTCAAAGCTGCGAGAATTTCGTTTTCCCCGAGACTAAGAGAGCCTTGCATTGGGGCCTCACCAGCAAGCTTATCCGCTCTCTCATTTCCAGGTACTCCAGCGTGTCCAGGGGAGAAAATCCAAGTCAGCCTTTTCAGTTTACTGTCGTGCAGATACTGCACCCATTCAGGTTGGAGGTATCCTGTCTCTATTTTCCTGAGCATGCTCTGGGAATATGTCACAATGACGGCACATGTGTGGGTGCTCCTCTGTAACCATGCAAGTGCGTTTTCAGCGGCTACCTCCTCCATTTTCATACTAGATGTTGTGACTTGATATGCAGCTCCATCTTCTGCCACTGTCCTGCCATCAACGCTGACCGTGTAACCCCATCCAGATCTTTCTCCTCTAGTGACTGATCCATCTGTATACACCACCGCATCTCCTGTCCTGCTGTTCTCGTGCACCAGTTCCAGCACGTCCGCCCAATTTGATTCTGTCTAGCTAAGCCTTTAAACAGCGACGTTATTCAACTTTTTACAAGTGGCATGTTCTTCTTCAGTGTCAAAGTGCAGGTTTTGATTAAAGTAGTAGTAAACAGTTAAACAAGAACATAATAAATGATCGGGCTTTAGACGCAATGACTTATACAACTGTGTTCAATGACAAATCTCTAGAAATGGTTATTGATAACATCTGGTCATCGTCGATATTAAAAGCAAAATATTTTATGACCATATTCAAACAAAAATAGCCACTGTTTTCAAAAATACTTTGGTCGATTGCAAAAACAATTCATTTGGGAACGTTTTTTTTTTTTCATTGTTCCCATCCTGAATAGTTGCAGGAAATTCCGTCACGACACAATGTCATGCCAAAAATGTAAGCCATTGAAAAAATACTTCAGAGCTAAGAATGTGGACAAATTTCTAACGCGTGAAAACTCGGCCTGGAAACGCCAATGTAAGCAAAAACAAAGGAAATAAAAAACAACTAAAACAATAAAACAACAACAACATGAACAACAAAATGTAAAAAAAAAAAAACAAGAAATGGAAAGGAATGAAAAATCCGGAAATGCTTGATTTTTCTGAAAGCTCTTGCAAAGATCCGATTTCCTATGGGAAGGCAGATGTGGAAATAGAATAGGGCACATTTCAAGAGAATTCAGAATTCAATACTGCACGTTTGGAGAACGTGAGTTAAAAGCTAATGGGCCAATGTTGCCGCAGACTCACAAATTCAATGGCTTCTATACACTCAAGGATATTTTTTTTGTTCCGCTTCTTTCTTCTTATTTGCTTATGTTTGTGCATTTATTTTTTGGTTTGTTCTGAACATCTCCGTCTAATCAGCATCATTTTGTTTCTCTGGCTTCCACATAATTACATTTTGCCTGCCTGTTCTTGCATCCCTGCGGCAACTCGAACCATTTTTTCAGAAATAAAAACGAATAATTCCATTTTTCTGTCTATGTCTTTGTTATCTAGGTGGTCTTCATACATCCTCATCTGTCATTTTTCCCTTTGTCTCAGGTTCAAATGAATGGGGCCTCTAGATTCATGGACTTCAGGGAGAAAAAATACAACAGAAAATTAACTAGAAAAAACTTTTATCCCCGCCTGTTTTTCCCTTTGCACAACATAAGTTTGCATTTTTTAAATTTTTTTTGGCTTTTCATATATGGAATGTATATTACGGAAGTCTCAAGATGGATGAGCAGGCTTTAATGCAACAAAATATGATGGTTTGAGAAGTTGGCAAGAGTGTATGATTCAAGAAATGAGTGAAGGGCTTTAGTTCCACGTTACAATGCTCAAGATTGTGTGTTCACTAAACAAAGTGCCCAGTGCACATACTTTATTGCTAAGTTGCTCCCACCTGTTTTCCCCATCTCTTCCTTCCCTTCTCCCCCCCCCTCCCCCCTCCGCCCCCTCCTCTCTTTCTCTCTCTCTCTCTCTTCTTTTCTCTCTCTCTCTCTCTCAGAATCCTTGCAGTAGTAGGGAAGAAATCAAGACTCCACAATGCAGCAGATCTATATATAATTCGTTTCTTTAAAATTGATTTGAGTTGGATGGTTAGGCCGGGGAAGCAGAGATCACAATGAGCTGGAAACAATGAGCTATTAGCTTGTTCAGATACTTCTAGATGGAAATTACGAATGATGGGAATTACGATAATTCCCATAATGTGATTCCACTTATTGTGTATTTCCACTCTGAATGAAGCAAATTACATACACTGCCGTGCAAAGAAAGAAACGACACAAGTCACCTGAAGGACACTATACTGTATAACTCGGTTTGATAAGTACAAAATACTGTAGCACTATCAATAGTTAAAAGATTGTTGTTAGCGTAGCGTAGCCTAATTACAAAGCGCCATAGAGAAAATAGGGAGTCGTGTTCACTGCTCATCTGTAGCTTCCTATGTACAATACCAGGGTCCCCTGGCAAACAAACTAATTAGGATGTGGCAAAAGAGAAAAACGTGTGTGGCACAGCCTTGAGCTTGAAACAAATAACAAAGACAACAAGAAACAAACTCTACAATATATTTAAAAAGAATTAAACATAGATAGATAGATAGATAGATAGATAGATAGATAGATAGATAGATAGATAGATAGATAGATAGATAGATAGATAGATAGATAGATAGATAGATAGATAGATAGATAGATAGATAGATAGATAGATAGATAGATGGCTAGATAGATAGATAGATAGATAGATAGATAGATAGATAGATAGATAGATAGATAGATAGATAGATAGATAGACAGATAGATAGATAGATAGATAGATAGATAGATAGATAGATAGATAGATAGATAGATAGATAGATAGATAGATAGATAGATAGATAGATAGATAGATGGCTAGATAGATAGATAGATAGATATAGATAGATAGATAGATAGATAGATAGATAGATAGATAGATAGATAGTAGATAGATAGATAGATAGATAGATAGATAGATAGATAGATAGATAGATAGATAAATAGATAGATAGATAGATAGATAGATGGATGAATGGATGGATGGGCGGACGGACTGACAGACAGACTGACTGACAGACAGAGAGATGACAGATAACTCGTACCTGTTGTATTCCAAAACGTCCCAGCTACGACTATGACAAGACACGGCGGATGGCAATCATTGATAAAGCAGTGAGAACACCGGGCAAACAGCCACTTACCTGTTTCCTTATTTGTCACCTGTCATTACCTACCCGACCCACAGCAATCTCTGCCACACTTTTTCTCCAAACCGTTTTCTATCTTTTTCATTATCCTAGTCCCCGCTTCTCTTCCCCACGCCCCATTCCCAACGTCCCCTCCACTCCCCCTTCCACCTCCTTCTCTCTCTCTCTCTCTCTCTCTTTCTCTCTCTCTGTCACTGTGGGTCTCCCTAATTTTTTTTCCTCTCTCTCCCCAATCTCTTTCTCCCCCTCTCTCTGTCTGTATGTCTCCGTTCTTTTTTCTCTCTGCCCCCATCTCTTTCTCCCCCCCCCTCTCTCTCTCCCTCTCTCTTTCTCTCTCACTGTGTCTCCCTCTGTTTTTTTTCTCTCTGACCCCATCTCTTTCTCCCTCCCTCTCTCTCTCTCCCTCTCAAGTTTCTCTCTCACTGTGTCTCCCTCTGTTTATTTCCTCTCTGCCCCCATCTCTTTCTCCCTCCCTCTCTCTCTCTCCCTCTCTCTTTCTCTCTCACTCTGTTTATTTTCCTCCCTGCCTAATCTCTTTCTCCTCTTTTTCTCTCTCCCTCTGTCTCTCTCTCCCTATGCCTGTCTTTCTCTTCCCTTTTCTGTCTCTCTCTCTCCCTTCTCCCCCTCCCCCTGCTCTCTCCCCCCCCCTCTTGCATCTAGTTCTTTTTTTGCCCATTTCCTGCCTCCTTACCTCATTTCTCTCCCTCATTATCCATTTAACCTATTCTATTTATTCTCATTTCCGCAGATGATGAGCCCTGACTGGTGGCGCTCGTGACTACCCAAAAAGAACGACAAAAAAATATTTTCATCCTTGTAAAGCTTTCTTGGGTTTGATTCCACCATTAGTCATGACTAGAATCTATTTCTGGACTTGTTATTGTAAAATAATAATTCATTTCAAAACGAAGTTTTAAAATGGAAATAACAAGGCTAAAAATAGAGGCATAATAATGGTGAGGACCGTGGAACTCTCTAGTTTGTGCTTCCGTATTTAGCATAATATGTATTTATAAGTGTTACAGCACTTGAAAATTATCGATGCTTCGTGTTTTGTAGCGGATGCGACCCGGTTTTGTAAGAATGGAAAGTGGGTTTTTTCAGTGCATTATAATTATGCACGGTAATCGATTATGTTGGCACGAGAAGGTTGAACTTTCGGTACAGACAGAGAGACAGATAGACAGACAGACAGAAAGACAGACAGACAGACAGACTGATAGGCTGACAGACTGACAGATAGTCTAACAGAAAACAGACTGACTGACAGACAGAGACTCAGATAGGTAGATAAATGATAGACAGACAGTCAGACAGACAGTCAGACAGTCAGACAGACAGACAGACAGACAGACAGATAGGCAGACAGACAGACAGACAGATAGATAAATGATAGACAGACCTACAGACAGACAGACAGATAGACTGATAGGTTGGTAGATAGTGTGTCGTGTGCGTGTGCACTTGTTTGCTCTGATTTTTCCCACCTTTTACGAAGGCAGACAGAAAATCGCCAGCGTAGAATGACAGCACACTATTTTCTGACATACCAAACGCAGTGAGATTGATGACTTTTCTCCCTAACTATAGCATACTCACCCATGCTAGTCTTATCTCATGTGTCTTTGTCTTCAAACATTACAATGTTGTGCGCTGAGGAACAGGATCGATGTCAGTGTTATGACAACAGAGAGAGAGAGAAGTCTATTCACTGTTTCCCGGTGTCCGGTTGAATGGAGTCATCAAAACCAATAGCACGGAAGACTGGCTGAGGCTTTTACATCAGTGGTGAAGGGCACTGATAAATTAGTAATGGGACTCATATTCTTTCTGTGTCTTCATCTCATTTCCCACTATTTGTTCGGGTTTTCTATCTATCTATCTATCTATCTATCTATCTATCTATCTATCTATCTATCTATCTATCTATCTATCTATCTATCTATCTATCTACTATCTGTCTGTCTGTCTGTCCGTCTGTCCGTCCGTCCGTCCATCTATCTATCTATCTATCTATCTATTTATCTATCTATCTATCTATCTATCTATCTATCTATCTATCTATCTATCTATCTATCTATCGCTTTATTCGGGTTTGTTTGTTTTTTTTAATTTCGTCCCTTTGCCTCTCTCTCACACTCTCTGTCTCTCTCGCTCACTGTATCTTCCCCCCCCCCTCCTCTCTCTCTCTCCTTCAAGCTCTTCCTCTATACTCCTTTCTCTCTTTCCCAATTTATCTGTCTCTGCCCCTCTCTCTCTCTCTGTATGTCTGTCTGACTGTCTGTCTGTATCTCTTTCTCTCTCTCTCTCTTTCTCTCTCCCTCTCTTTCTCTCACGCACTCTCTCCCGCTCTGAGTTTTTATCTTTCTCTTTGTGTCGCCCTCTCGCCTGGACAATGCAAAATGTATTCCAGTATCTACTGCTGACATATCCATAGTGGATGTAGGTTTTAAGAAACCGCCTCCATAAGTCAGGTAGAAAACGGCCCAGGCTCGGACACCGCTGAGCTCTCAACATCCCATGAGATTGAGGTATTCATACCTGACACAAGGAAATTTCTGATTCCGTCCAAAAAGACAGACAACATAAACAACTATACTACAAGAATTGGGCTGAACTTTGCAGGAAACCATTCAGCTTTGAGTTTGGGTTTTACAGCGCATCGGCGGAGTATTGGCCACTTTGCGCCTTTGACGGGGTATTCGGATATTTTATTTCATTTTGGTATTCAGAGCCTCATCAGTTTAAATTTCACGAAATTAAATAGTAGCATATAAATTTTATTACATTGACAAAATCCTCAAAAGTTATTTTGTATAGATCTGAAAAGAGTGTTGTAAATATGTATCAACGTTTTAAATCAAGTTGTAGAGCTTTAGCCTCCCTCAGAAAGGACAGAATGCGCGGTGATTCTACGCCACGGGCCTAATTTTACAGGAGAGGAAACAAAAAGTTTTTACCTGAAATGCATTCATAACCATTTCAGTTATGTGGATGGACATTGGAAATACTGTATTCCCTTTATTCACTTTGAAATAAATTAAGATAAATGAAATTCTTTCAAGGGTTTTATAGAATTGGTTAAAGAAAAAAGAATGTTTTTATCTGCAGTTATGCTAAAATATGTGTGTGGTTTCATGATAAGGCAAAAGAGGTTTTTCTACTTTTTCGGGGGGGGGGGGGGGAGGGAAGGGGAGGGAGTACACTGGTGAGACTCAACTTGTATGCCATAATAAATCTTGTAATTCGTAAGATAAAATAAGATGCGATCAAACGTCATTGAACCAAATACTGGACATGTGATTCCACAGCTTTGTCATGCATAACCCAATTTTATATTTTGTTACAGATCTATGTAACTTTCTCCAAGAACTGGGCATTTGGTTGTGTACTTTTTTCATAACTCCTTCAAACATACACACAGTTGGGTTTTTTTTAAAAGATAAGATGGCATTTGATTTATCCAGAAACTGGTCATTTATAGACTCAAACGGATCTTCGTTTGAAGAACTTAAATGTCTTCTAGCAAATGTTTTTAAAAAACTGAAGAGATAACAAAACGCTGTCAAACCTGGCAATATTGCAGTGCTAATGTTGCTTCGATGCATAGTTAATATCATTTTAGATATTTTTAGATACTTCCCATTAAATTTCTTAGCATCGATATTGTTCATCCAGTAAGCGCACTTTGCCTGGCCTTTGTTCTACAACATGTCATCTTTCAATTCAGAACTAGATTGCGATTTTTTTTTATCAGTCTGCGGGAGATATCGATTCCAGGTGAGTCAAGTGGATGAATTGTGCAGCAGTTTTCTTTGCTAAGGAATTCAGCAAGCACTGTCCTAGGATATTTCATACTTTGTGATCCTCGTACATCGCCGGCCACTCCGTTATTTGGTGTTACCCTGGCGGTGTACTGAGTCAAGCCCGTTTGGTATCTGTCTTGATTCAGTGGGCCAGATCTCTCTCTCTGACCACCGGCTGACTCCAGACAGTACTGACGCACTCGAACAAGTCGTCGCCGTGCCCTAAACCGGTAGTAACTGGTTTTGACTACTTTTCAGGAAAAGCAAAAAACGGTTTTATTTTGCACAGCTATACCAGCTGAGGTGACGATGACGTTTTGAAAGTCCGCTATTCAATTATTTGTTTTTGCTCAGGAGTCTAGAACCATGATCATTCGGGGCAGCTTTGAAATGCAATTTAACGATAATATTATAAAAATCCATTTTTCGAATTTTTTAGGAACCACAGTCTTAGGGAACGGTGAGGGAGTGAATAAGTGAGGCAGATTTGTCTCGATCACGCCAGTGTGTGAGATCCCATTTAACACTATAGGTCACATTATTCTATCTCGCACAAAGACCGTGAAGACAACACAGGCTTGCTTCAATGCACCGCTAGCTTATCGTTCAACACCATGCATAGTACAATTTTCCTTGGCCGTCTCAGTCCTCCATACCATTTGAATATTTCGGCGATGTGTGTGTGTGTGTGTGTGTGTATGGAAATGGGGGGGGGGGTGTAAATGCAGGAACGACTTGGGAAAAGAAATTCTATAATATACAGTTTTCAGTTATATTTATAACTAGCTTGCCTTTACTGTGTGTGTGTATGGAAATGCGGGTGAGGGGGGGGGGTGTAACTGCAGGAACGGCTTGGGAAAAGAAATTTCATGATATATATATACAGTTTTTTTCAGTTATATAACTGGCTTGCCTTTACTTTAATTAAAGGAAATTTACAGAGTAATTTCAGAATCTGCGCTAGTGTATCTAATTAATAAAAAATATATGAGTGACAAAAAAGGGAAAAATTAAAACCTACATACAAACAAAACCAAGAAAAAAAAATGTCATTGGAATAATTATGATGTGATTCCCGGGGGTCCATAATTTAATTAGAGGTCACTCGCTACAGGCTCAGCAAGAAATTGATGTTTTCATCAAACCCAATGGTTCCAGCTGCGCTTGTGCTTTTATGACGAGAGAATAATAATAGAACGTTATTCCTCTCTCCAAGTCTCCAAGCATTGTGCTTTCTCTCTCTCTCTCTCTCTCTCTCTCTCTCTCTCTTTTCAGTCTTTCTCTGTCTGTCTCTCTCAGTCTCACTTACTCTCACTGCCTCTCTGTCTCTGTCTCTCTCTCTCTCCATCTTTTTCTATCTCTCTCTCTGTCTCTCTCTCTCTTTCTCCCCCACAGCAACATCTTTCCTCTGTAAATGTGGCCCCTTAGTTTTGGCCAGCTGACTTCGCCTGGTGATATCAGTTTACAGATTTATGGGCAATTAAACGCCCAGCACCGAGCGCTGGGGTGGTCACGCTTCAGTGAACACATTTTCCCTTTAGCTAGATTTAACTTTAATCCCACATGCATTTTTGCTATTGTTCCGTTGATATCTTCTTCATTTTCAACCATTCCAAAGCAAGACTGACACCATCTGAAAGTGACAAGTTTCCTCTTTTTGTTGATGTTCATTTCGGCTAGCATTTACAAAGATAAGTAGCTGATTTCTTCAATATTGTGACATAACCGCCTTCAAATTAAAGGCAACTGAATTTAATCATTGACTTACAAACATCAACTTTAATAAAATTCTAAAGTTTATCCAACATTGTGCTTTTGCCCTATGTTCAAGGAGATTCCACGCAAGAACCTGGTGTTTGTTACATTTTGGCAAGTATTAAAGTTCAAGAGCTATGTGTCCTTTTTGGGGGAATATCGGTATTGAGAACTGGGTTTCATCTCAGTGTTCTACATTGTTACTTTATTTAACTCTGTCAATTACTGTCACCGTGGAAAGAAAACAATAATCATATTTTGTTAACTGTCCTTATCAAACATTTTATCTAGTAATGTATACCCCTTTGCTTTCTTCATAGTAGGAAAGCCATTTTTTTTTCAAATGTATAAGAGCAGGTATTGCTTAAATTAGTTCAAAACCCCCGTACATTCTTTCTAAATGTCATTATTATTTCAGGTTTTTAAAGTTCCAGAAGTTCAACAACGGTCATCAGTCATGGCTCACACTCTGGCGGTTAATGATGTGGCAGTTGACAAGCTGTGCTGGATATGTGCCAAGCGAGTATGAACTGCAGCTGAGGCACCAAAGAGAAAGCCAATGAAGTGCTCCACATTTGTAGAGGACATTCGTATGCTATATGGAGTTGATGTCATCAAGGACTCAGAAAGACATTCCAGACATTATGTGAAAGAGATGTCAAACGCAAATGACAAACTTCAAAATACAGACAGTGACTTTACAAAACCTACACGAAGCAAGGAAAGTGATAACTGAAACGGACAGGCTGTTGTGTCAAATAAAGCAATTTCTGAGTGTTCTGTGTGCCAAAGATACTACCAACAAATGGAAGGTAGTCGCAGGAAAGACAAAGGGAAGTGGGCAGCCAGAGCCTTAAAGAACAGTTCTCAACCTGAAGCTGAGGGTGGGGAGTTTAGTGCTCCCCTGCATCAGACATCATGTGTGCCAGGGACATCACAGGGGGATTCCACATTCCACCAGGCACCAGCTACTGACTCTGCGGTCAGTTCTGCTGACTGCGGAATTAATGACTGCCCCGAGCCCACCGCAAGTTCCATTCAATAGTCCTTTTCTTTTAGGTTCTTCTTCCAGTTCTTGTTCTGCACCCGATATAAGCACTTCTACACCACTCCCTCGTCGCTCACCTCGCCTTGAAAATACCCTCCCTCCCATGTACATACTATGAGCGCTCCCCTCGAAGAAGAAGAAAACTGTATGTCCTTGCAGCTACATCACTTTTATTGATTTGACAACTTTTTTTTTAGTAAAGCTGTTTTTATTTGTTTTTTTGGGGGGTCATATCTAATGTTATTACCAGGTAATTGCAGCAGCAGTGTCAGGCAACAATTGTTAACGTTTAAATGTGTCTTTATTCCTTCCCTGAAATATTAATAACACATGGTGTATTTTTCTTACCTTCTTCCATCTAAAAAAGGTTGTCTTGAGTCAGGATGTTCTTATATTTACTACAATGAGTAAATTTCCTGTACCTGTTTTGTGATATCACTTTATGAATCCTATGTATATCACTGTATTGACCAATTTGTTACCTGTGCAAATTCTCTACTTTCACAAAAAAAAGTTGTGTGCCAGTTATGCGGATTAATTGTAGCAGAATGGCAATACTTGCCACTTTGGTTCTTGTACCATTTTCTACATCTGCTTTTCTTCTTTTACCTGATATTGCTTACATGGCTGAAACAACTTTAGAATTAATTTGAATTGAATTTGAAAATTAAAAATCATGTTTTCAATAGACATTTTGCTTGTAGTTTTCAAATGGTTGTAAAGAGAAAACCATTAAAGCTTCTTTTGACCTTTTTTCACCAATCAAAAGTTCTTGTCTCAAATTTTTATTCAATACCTTGCATGTTATATGTAGAGAATATGTTAGGGTTGATACAAGTGTTGCCATTTCCCACATTTCACAAAAAATTTCACTTTGGCAGATAAATGTTGGCCTATGTGCAGTCAAGCGAGACGAAAACCCATTAAGCGGCTGTCCCGGGCCGTTGGCGTAACTCGATACCCATTTTATTTCAGGGCCCCCAAAAACTAACAGGCCAGCAAGATGCTGCTGTGCCCCCCCCCCCTCCCCCTCTGTCTCCACCCCCCCCCTCTCTCTCTCTCCCAAGCTATTGAACTGAAGTAACTAAAGATTGATTAAAAGTTCATTAACTTCCTCAGTCCGTCCAACCTTAAATAATCGTGTCGTGCGCGCTCAGTTTAGCTCCAGGCAAGTCGAACGAAAAAAAAAAAAAAAAAGATTGAAGTTCCGGATCAATGCGCACCGAGCACGGAACCACCCACTCCAGGCTCACTCACACAGCCCTACCCACCGGTATTCTCATGATGTGGAATAGTCAATTTCACACTGTAATCAGTTACAATCTTCGGTACTAAATGCACGAGCCAGATTTACCCGGCGATGCTCGGGCGGGGTAAATGCCCTTCTCCTCACCTCCTTCCCTTCCCTTCCCTTCCCTCCCCTTCACTTCACCTGCCTCTGAATTGTAGGCTTTGATGAAATATAAACTCTCTGTACCAACAGGTTTGTTTCACTTATGTCATCTATACATGTGATATTAACCGAAATGCTTTTTACGACACCCCTCTCTCGAGTTTCACACGCCCGCTTTTCTCTTCCGGCACGGCAGCTGAGCATGCATTCTCTAAAGATTTCTTTTTTGGCACGGCGGATGAGCAAACACTCTCCAAAGGTTTGTTTTTGGCACGACGGCTGTGCACACTCGGGAGAGCCAAACATGTGGACTTGGAGCTTCCAACGAAACACGAAATAGAAATTCAAAATGTAGGAGCACAAATTCTGTGACCTCAAGTGAAACGGACCAGACGCATTGTTTAAGTGTGAATGTTTAATGGCTCGGCACTGCAACTTTATCAACTCCTGGGCCAGTTTTCCTTAATCATTTCTAGGCTTTCTGCAAACTATCTGATAGCGATAGTTTCCCATGAGTGTCTGGCAATGTTCAAGTATAATACCATGAGATTAAGTCATCTCCCATTTATTTCTCAAACAATTCTCTCTTATAGTGCGTTCCAAAAGTGGCCCAACCAAAATGGCAAAATCTTTAAAGCGAATGAATGAAAATCGATCAACTCTGCAGACAGTGTCCTTTTTTTTTTTTTTTTTTCAATTTGCATCAGCAGCAAATTATATTTCAACTCTGATTTATCAGATACAAGTAAATTCCCTTTCATAAAATATACCAATTTTTCTGACAGGTGTGGAAAGGCAGACACTTATATGTTTGCAGTAGTTAGAACAGAAAGCAGAAATATTGTATCCACATAAGGGCAAAATCAGTAACTTCAGATAAATGCGCGAGCGGTTTAATGAGTATTATTAAGGGTTTGATTTGTTTACTGTGAATGAATTATTTGGTTTTGTTTAGAGAGAGTTCTCAACAATCAAGAATCCCCACGTATCATTCGAGATTGTGCTATAAAGCAAACAGTTCCTCCAAAATGTAGATATGAAATCGATGGCCGTCCTACACCAGGTTTTGGGCAAATTTTCAGACAGTAAAGGCCAGACCTGAACAAAAATTGAGAATGTAGAGGGCCGGATACTATCACCTCATATTAAAATTCCTCTATGAAAATTGCATGCTATTTACATGTGTGTTGATTTTTAAAGAAACATTTACTTCTTCTTTGACAGCAGGAGGTGCGTGTGTGTGTGTGAGTGTGTGTGTGTATATGTGTGAGAGAGTGTGTGTGTGTGTGAATAAATGTCGCGTGAATTTGTAATGTTCATGTTAATTTTTTGTTTATAGCTCAGTGACTGCTGGGTAAGGTAATTTTCAGCCAACCTGAGGGGCGAGTCAAAATTGCTTGGAGGGCCGTAGGTAGCACGTCATGTCTGTTCTACGTAGTAAAATTTAACGTGCGTTCCACCTGCATTTTGTACTTACTCTACTCATTTTTCCTGCTGAATCTTAAAAGACAGAAATCAATTGTTAAAATTTGATCACCAGCAGTGGTTGGATAACTGAGAACACCCAGTGTCCAAACCACATTTAATTAAGATAATGTTTTGGCTCTGGCAACACAATTTTCAATTGCTGACGAAACCCTGTAGCAAACATTTTCTTTTTGTGGGGCTTCTTGACATGGGCTGGCCATAATTATCAGAAGGACGAAAGACAACTGATGGACGAAGCGCTGCACTGCACGGAGGCCAAGAAGAGGAAAGCGAACAAGAGGACGCCTCGAGAGACGACGGAGAGATGATATTGTGCAGACAGGTGGACAGGCATGGACAAGGCGGACGGAAAACAGAGATCAATGGAGATCATTGGCGACGGGAGGGCTACATCCTGCAGTGGACGGACAAGGCCTAACAAGAACAAGAACAAAGGGCTTTCTTATTCCACAAAATTGTAAGTGTCTTTACAAATAAATTGCGGGCTGTTTCTCTACATCGGTTTCAGATCCTATGGATTAATTGTACACTTCAGTTTCCCAAGTAGTGATGGTTGAAGGAGAGATAAATATAAGAGGCCAGTGAATTGGATTTCATCTTATTATTTTGTTTGGGTGTCTTTTTTCTGTGGCCTGCTGGTTGTTCGGCCTTCTTGACTCAGTGCTTAGTTAAACAAACCGAAACCAAAGCAAAGCCGAAGAGGAAACAAGAACATTTTAGAGGAGAAAGATGTATAGGTTAGAATGTATAAAATCTGTCTGTCTGTCTGCCTGCCTGTCTGTCTATAAATCTACCTATCTGTCCATCTAACTACTGAGAAAAAAAATTTATGTTTTCCCTTCATTTTTTCGTTTTTCTTTCTTGAATGCTTGAAAGTTTGACTCTGTACTATGAAAAGTACACAGCAAAATGACAAATTGTCTAGATAATATAAACTGCATGTCTAAAGTGCTTTGATGTGGAACCGGAGCCGCCAGTCTGTAAGTCCTTTGTTCGGCCAATCTTGAAATTATCCTTAGAAATATGTATGAGACATAAAGTGTTTACAGAAAAAAATAAAAATAAACGCCAACTCACCAAAACTGCCACAGAAAATAAACCTTGGCGCGGTAAGTTTCTATTACTAACCAGTTTGTAGTGAAATTCAGGGACAACACTGAAACCCATTATTTTTATCGTAGGAAGTGCATTAATTTTATGTAAGGTCGCTCGTGAAACAGTGATCGCCAGTAATGTGTGATAGCCATAAAGTTATTGATTAGCTGTATTTTCTGACTTCTTAATGTGACTTTGGCGTTTTTATGATCTTTTGTTTTGTCACAGGAGCCAATTGCCCGGAAATCAATGTTGAACTCACGTGGAAAATGGAGGGAAAGATTAGAGTAAACACACACACACACACACACATGTACACTCATGACACACACACATACACACAGGAGTTCAGATTGTCTACAAACAGGCACGGGGTCACGTTGGTCTAGAGGCAAGGTGCTCGCCTCTCATGCCGAAGTTACCGTGTTCGATTCAAGGTCGGTGCAGGCATATTGGAATTTTGGGATTTTTCTCATATTTTCCTGTCCCTGATCCTATCTTAGGTAGGATCGAGCACCTAGTCTTCTCTGACAAGGACGAAAAACTCGAATGGTGAGTGGGCACGTTGCACATATTAAAGATACACTGACAGTTGGAAGTCAAGAAGATAAGGCCCAACAAAGCTAAAATTAAAAAAAAAAACTAATCCTTATACCACCCCCTTCCCCCGCCCCCCACAAAAAAAAACCTGTGGCGACGACGTGCCTGCTCCAGTTGTAACTGGGCTGCAACGGCACTAAGGCAAATTTCCCAAATGAGCTCAAAGAAGTATACAAAATACAGAATACAAATACAAACTATATTATGATAGATATTGTAAGGGAAAATTAATACACATACATCTGACTCATTCACATCTTTCATTGCCGATAGACGATAGACAGATAAATAGACAGATAAACAGACATACATTCAGACGGACAGATGGACGCACAGACAGACTGCTAGAGAAATAGGCGGACAGACAGACTGCTAGAGAAATAGACGGACAGACAGACCAGATATAGATAGATAGATAGATAGATAGATAGATAGATAGATAGATAGATAGATAGATAGATAGATAGATAGATAGATAGATAGATAGATAGATAGATAGATAGATAGATAGATAGATAGATAGATGGGTGGATGGGTGGATGGGTGGATGGATGGATGGATGGGTGTATGGATGGATGGATGGATGGATGGATGGATGGATGGATGGGTGGATGGATGGATGGATGGGTGTATGGATGGATGGATGGATGAATGGATGGATGGATGGATGGATGGATGGATGGGTGGATGGATGGATGGATGCACAGGAGGACGGATACTAAGACAGACAGATGCAATAAATATTATCAAGACAAGTCCTACAACTATTTTCCACTTCCTCTCCATATTAAATAATGCGGCAGCAGATGTGTGAAAAAGACGGAGATAAATTGCGCAGGCTTCACCAGTTCAATCACGGATGGGCAGAGAGGGGATGGTGGCATTGCTGGACTCGTCCATACAAATGACAGATGAGAAACAGTCGGCGTTTCTGTCCCAAACCTTTCTAGCGTTAATCTATCGGGGGGCGCAGCGATAAACTAATTTTATAGTGTTCTGTTAGTAGGAAAATGATGGCGCTGGTCCTGCCATGAAATCTCACAAGTGCGAGGGTCCTGAAGTTGATGGCACACTGACACAAGTCTCTTTTGTCTTGATTTTGGTTACGGTTGAAAGGTGCCTTGAGGGACCTCGCTCATTAAGGAGACTAAAACAAGACTGTCCCGCTACTTCGAGGGCGTAACCATTGCCTTGAGTCAGCTGGCGGACAGACAGACCTGGAGAAGTGAGTTAAAACAGACACAAGCGGGGGGGGGGGGAAGTGAGAATTTTATATTCCTTGTCTTAAGTCATGTGGTAGTAATATAGATTAATATTTGAAGTACTGTACTCTCGCTTGGTTTGGAAATTGTAAACTCACCCAATCGTCGGTATTTGGGAAAGTAATATTTATCATGAAAAAAGGATGATTTTCATAGATTAAAAAGTTTTCCACACATAGAGGATACCGGGTGAGGGGTTTGAGAAAAGGAACTCCATAGGTTAAAATGACATTTGAGATTGTGCAATCTGTGAAGGAAAAGGAGGAAACGCAGGGCTCCAGAGGGTTAAGATGACATTGGAGATTGCCCGTTCCTTAGAAAAGCATAAACGCTGAGACACGTTCTGTATGAATGAAGTACACCAGCGATAATATTTGACGTTGCTAAGGCCGGTTGCCGACAAGGTGACTCGCCAGTCCCCAGCAGCTTCCGGTGCCGTGAAATGGGGAGATAACTTATTGATTGACTTTTCCTGGCTGGGAAAGGAAAATTAGCTCGGGTCAAAAAAGGGATTTTCTGAATTATTCATAAAAAATGCGCGGCACTTGTTTTCATGTGGGATATTTTCAGTATACCAGCAATCCATTAACTATATTAATACATGGGGCACCTTTTTTTTATTAGTGCATGGAACGCCTTTTTGTGTCAGTACATGGGACGCCTTTTTTGTATCAATTCAGAGGAGGCCTTTTTGTATCAGTGCACGGTAGGCCTTTTTGTATCAGTGCACGGTAGGCCTTTTTGTATCAGTGCACGGGACGCCTTTTTGTATCAGTGCACGGTAGGCCTTTTTCTATCAGTGCACGGGACGCCTTTTTGTATCAGTGCACGGTAGGCCTTTTTCTATCAGTGCACGGGACGCCTTTTTGTATCAGTGCACGGTAGGCCTTTTTCTATCAGTGCACGGGACGCCTTTTTGTATCAGTGCACGGTAGGCCTTTTTGTATCAATCTGTGGGAGGCCTTTTTGTATCAATGCACGGGTCATATTTTTGTATCAGTGCACGGGTCACCTTTTTGTGTCAGTGCATGGGACATCTCGCCTTCTTGCTGGGAAAACCTCGTTAAATCTAAAAACGATTGCCACTCGAATTAGTACAAACAATAGCCGGTTTGCAAGTTCTGAAACAAATTTTCACCATTCTTCAGGCATGATTACGAGCTCTTCACATGAAGGGACAACTTAAACTGTTTCAAAGACATCTTGCCATTCAAACATTCATCAGCCAGAGAATCAATAATCCACAGTAATCTCAAATAAATAAATAAAGAATTGATTGGATTCAACTTTTGAAATTTGAACATTCCAAGTATTCAAGATGACGGGCATGTCAACTTCAATGTTTGTGTTTGATTCTGAATGATTTGATTTTGTCATGCTTCTGCGCTTATAGACGGCTAATGATGTTGTTTCTGCCTCATGCACAGCTTGAACATGCCCCTTCTGAAAAGACTCATACACCGTCTTTAATTTTCTGTTTTAATTGAACATTGGAAGACAACGCGAGCCAGAAAATCAAAGAGTTCAAATTATTATCTTGCATCTTCTCTTGATGCAGGAAAAGGGCCTAGGCAGTTAAATGTCCAACTGTCTTCCCAACAAAATGCGAAATGGATATCCTATGGATTTTATCCAATTCAAAGGGATACAAGTATTTTCATCTAGAGAAAGAATCCATTGAGTTCCAGATACAAACTTCATTTTTATATCCTGGACATCATAAAATTGTCTTATGATTGTTAAAGTTAACGAGACGTCTATTTCGTTTTGTTTGCACAGTGGAAGAAAAGTGTAATGGTGAGGCCGGTGGTGCACTGGGTTAGATCTGTTTACGTGTGTTTTGTCTCAGTGTGCCGGGTCTCTCTTTTCTCTAGATGACTTAAGACAGTTTGGCGTCAGCACGAGGCCCTATTTAACCCCACAGTTCACATCTCCAGGTGAAACTGAGACAAAACAGACTTGACTCTGTGCATTAGTTAAAGTTAGGGTTATGTTTGGCTCGTTATCTACGAGAACCTTTTTCGTTATCGAAATGGCCACATAACTTAGTTTTCGGAATCTGGCAGCCATGATTATTATGGTCGCAAAAAAAAACTATTGTGAGTATTCTGGCGAGATATCCCCCTCACCACACCACCCCCCACCCCCACCCCCTTTCCAAAGATAAAAAAGCAACAACAAAAAAGTCAACCAAATGCTACAAATACTTGAAATCATGAGGAGAACTCCAGTTTGATTTTCCATGTAGATATGTAAAACATTCTGGAAGCTATAACTTACTTTTGACCAATGCCCCGTCGCGAAATCACCTCACACAGTCACTATAAATTGAATGCACCTGTGGTCAGTTTGTTTATTTGGAACAAACGTCTGAAGTTTGATCTTCTGGTTTTTCGTACACTGCACAAATTGCCCAAAAAGCGCACTGGTGCAAGTTAGAAGAGTGTTCAATTTGGTTTCGAAGATTTATTTTTACGACTAAACGTATCCTGCCCAGAGTTTGTCAAAGCCAAAAATGGCGTAAGGAACCCCATTACAGCGCCCATTCCCCTGCAAGTATGTAAAAGAGACGACCTGTCTCTGGTGTTCTTATAACGTATCTCTCTGCTTTTGGCACAATACACGGTGAAGCTTTAAAACAATAAAGACGATGCATCACATAAATATAGAAGATTCTTTCAGATCCACCCCCCTCCCCCACCACCCCACCGCCACCCATCCTCAGGTTCATGAAATCTCCAGTGTATTTACCTCAGGCGCCATCAGCCCCGGTTACGCCTCTGTGCAAGAACACCACACTCACGAAACAAAGAACAAAATCTATATCCTCCAGTAAACGGAAACCTATAAAGTGCCTTTATTAAACATGCATTGCCTATCGATCAGCAAAATCCATATTGCTGGCTCTATCATGAAACAACACAAGTGCATTCACGCAAATGCATTGTCGTTTTGTGTCCAATATTCTATGAGTTCCTTGAAGAAATTTGAATTCTTTTTTCTGTTGATAAGAGGGAGCCCAGTTTGATTAAATGTTTATTAATATGACTAAAAATGCATTGAAGCATGGCCATTCATTTCATGTACAACAGCTTTTTCTCCTCTACTGTAAAATTAGGTCCTTTGCACTAGTGGAGTTTCATGAAGGCGCCAGCGACATGAGATTTTCTCACTGAGGACTTAGACCAGGGGTTCTCAAGTCTTTAAAATCGATTGTGCCTCACTTTCATGTTTCATGGTTTTATCTACCCTTACAACAAATCAGCCAGTTTCATTTCAAAAGCAGTTTAATTAGTAGGGGACCGTAGACTAATTATAAAGCGGAAAAAGAGAAAATACCGAGTTGTGTTCACTTTTCATCTATATACCGTACTAAGTAAAGTAACAAGGTCCCCTGTCACCAGCCCAGTCAGTATTGCTTGGACAAAATGTTTAAGTGATGGGGGCAACTCGGGTGAACAGAGATAGTTACGGAGATTAAGCTAAGCATCAATAGAAACTATCATGCACTATTAGGAATCTATATATAAAAGATGGACTTCCCAGACATTGCCGTAGGTCGTAGAGGAACAAAATTTCTAAGTCTGATAGAGTTTATCTCAAGCTAGGCTTTGGTAAAAGAAAAAAAATCTTTTAACGAATGCTTGCATTTTGGGGGGGGGGGGGTGGGGGGGGGGAATTTGAATATCTAAGAAACGTTTAGGCTGCCAAGTCACTGCTCTGTGATTGCACTACAAATCCCTCACACAAAGTCACGCGCACCTTAGAAAAGTGAGTGAATGAGATAGTTGTCTATAAATTGGAAAACGTTCCAAATTACTACGGAAGTGCTTCGGTAAGGACAGGTGGTTTCAATGGGTTTGTACGTCAAATAATAGCCACTCTTTACGACCACAAAGCGTGTACAGTGAATTATTTAACGGCCAGAGCAAGTTTCCCTGAAATTCCAAGGAAATTCTGTTGTTGGTTGACATTTTCATGAGGTGAATAACTAGCTATCGTCTTGCATGGACATTTTCTCTAAAGCTGAACAGGCCACACTTGGTTGTTTTTAGATCAATGAACACGCTGGACTGGACAGCATGGTGTTTTACATAGAAAGCTACAGCTGAACAGAGAACACAACTCAGCATTTTCTCTGTTGGCATTGTAATTAGACTATGCCCCCCCCCCCCAAACAACATCCAGCTGGTCAATAATTTCCCCACTGATTTACGACCAGATCTATATATAAAAGGGAAGAAAGAAAAAAAATACAAACAGGTTTATATAGACTTATGTACCGAAGCTTAACTCAGTTTACTGTTAGTTTTTTTATGTCAATGTATGTTGGTTAATTCTTTCGTTCCCTTTAATTAATTAATTGATCTTTGTTTAACGATAGTTGCACATGTTTGCATTGTGCTGAGGTTCTCGAGAATAACAGAACTTCAGACAACCAGTTAGACAGAAAGATAGCCTGATAGCCACACCGGTAGGTAGATAGATAGATAGATAGACAGACAGACAGACAGACAGACAGACAGACAGACAGACAGACAGACAGACAGACAGACAGACAGACAGACAGACAGACAGACAGACAGACAGACAGACAGACAGACAGACAGACAGACAGACAGACAGACAGACAGACAGACAGACAGACAGACAGACAGACAGACAGACAGACAGACAGACAGACAGACAGACAGACAGATAGATAGATAGATAGATAGATAGATAGATAGATAGATAGATAGATGGATGGATGGATGGATGGATGGATGGATGGATGGATGGATGGATGGATGGATGGGTGGGTGGGTGGGTGGATGGATGGATGGATGGATGGATAGAAAGAAAGAGAGAGAGAGAGAGATAGATAGAGAGAGAGAGAGAGAGGACAACATTCACTGTGAAACACACCAGATTTCTATGGTTTCGACAAAAAATGATTTACATAACAAGAAAGAAAGAAAGAAAATAGAACAATAAACGTAATTAATTTCAATATTTGCCTTGGGGAATGGGAAAACTTTGTAAACAACAAACTGTAAACAGACTAGATTGAATCAGAAGCTTTTACATACAATTAAGCATGCTATAAAATCATGTAAAACTTCCTCATTCATCCATTTGTTCATGGAGGGTTTCCTAAACGTTTGGAGGGACAGATCCTCTTCAGTAAGACTGCAGGTTCGCACAACCCAACTTTGAGGTATTTACACTCGGAAGGGGGGGGGGGGGGGGAATTGATCCCCCGGGTATAAAGTTCTGGGCAGCGTACGTACGATTTTTTAATTCGTATTACAATATGGGGTTGTTGTCGTTGTTGTTTTCAGCAAATTAAGTTAAAATTTTCCTCCTTTTTTTTTGGTTATGAAACAGTCAAATGGAGGGCCGCGTGATAAACTGGCCAGTGAGTAACTCCAGGTTTTGTTTTTTTTTAAAAGAGAGAGATTTGACATGCCTGTAGTCCTTGGCAGTCCTCATGTTGGGTTATACGATGGGAGTTAAATTCTGAACTTCGGTAAAAATGATGTTTTTAATGAAACTGTCAAATAGGCAGTGTAAAATGCTACTTGAAGTTTCCGAACATCAAGACCTAATCATAGACATTCACTCTTGTATTGGCCTCTGACAAAGCTCATCCAGGAGTGCCCATTGTCACGAGTGGAGTGAGCGGGATTCAAGGATTACGGGGGCATGGAAGTGAGGGATTGACTCACGGGATAGTGAGGCTGCTCACCTATATTGACTTCTGTTAGTTAACGTTAAAGCGTGAAATGTTGTGAGTTGGGGTGTCATGATTTGGATGTTATTAAAACTCACGCAGAGAGTGAGTTGTTTTTTTACCAGGGCCATGAGAAGTTGGCTGGTGGCCTTGAACGGTCCTCGCCAATTATAGTTGGTGAGTAAATAAATGTAAAGTTAAAATGTTAGATTCACGCTTGTCGGTTTTAATGTTCGTGATTAATAAGTAATGGAGTAGGGGTGAAACAAGGTGGGGACAGTTGACATTGTTAAGTATGACTAGACAAGTTTTTGCACGTTAACTGGCTGGTAGAATAGTGCAGACGTATTACTACAATTAAAATGGTGGGAGGTTTCGACCTATGAGATAGCTGAACTAATTGGGCCAGCGGACTAGCACGCTGGGTAGTTAGATAGTATATAACATCGTGTAACGTTCAGATTTGGTGAATACAGGCGAGCAGAAGCATCGTGTCGTGAAGTATCTCCGGTCGACCAGTACCTGAACTGTGTGCTTTGAAGACAAGAAGTCCTTGCTAACGGACTGACTGAGCTCTAGAAAGAAAGGTCTGAGTGGGCTGACCTTTGAAAGCCCACGCTGCGCTATATTGATGTTCGCGCCTACCAGTAGGCGTGAGCAATGGTAATATATCTTATTTATTCAAGTATAATAGAGATCGGAGATAGAGAGAGAACTACAGCCTCATAGGAAGACTAAGGAAACCCCAGCTGGCACTCGACCACGAGTGTCCTGTATCATAGATCTATTGCCATAGTATGATTGGAATAATATAGCACATTGTTGATGAATTGAATAGTGATTGTGCATAAAATATAGTCTTTTGGCAACTGCTTAAATTACCTACAAGCCGAAGAGTGCTTCTGTAGGCTTTGAACGTACTGGGCTCTCCTAACATTTAAGCCCATATGATTTATGGAGAGTTTGCCTGGCGACTGGCCAGTGGCGACTCAACTGTCACTTTAAATTGATATCTAGTTTCGTATAATATACCTATTTGCTATTGATTGCAGTACCTCCATAGTTACATGAATATCATTGGTTAAGTTATTAATTAGAGTTTTTTTGGTTTGAATATATACCTCTATTGTCTTTTGCTTTGTTATTAATATTTATGTAAACTATGGCCTGACCGGCCTGACATATATACGCTCTAGTTATTTAATACTTTTCTTGTGTGGTTGTGTCCGAGTGTGAGTTAGCTGCCTCTCGTGCAGTCGTAACATCCCCAAGACCCTAACTCTGCTCGTGACATGGGGGGTCGGCATGAGGCGAGAGCGCTGTACTGACAATCACTGCAAGTTAAGGAGTCCCAGGGGACAGACGTGAGATCAGAGGCAGTCGGGAGATTGTTGTGTGTTTCCCAGTGATGACTGGTAGGTTGAACTATGATTTATAATTATGATGATTGATGTAATATATTCTCCTATGACCATGATGTAAATAAGTATATGTGAGGAATGTGGAAGTCAGTGATTATTGTGTATAGAAATGTGCGCCATGAGCGATAGATGTAAGTTAGGTTCATGGATTCGTAGCGAGAGTGAGTACTGTGTAATACGGGGGAGGTGTGTTACCGTAAGACGTGTGGTGAGTGAAAGGTGGACTATTGTGTGTACGCTTCATGGTTTGTAATGAGGGGTGAAGTGAATAGAAATGGTATGGTATTATACCAATGTAATGTTATTTTTATAGGTGCCTGGGTCGGGCCGAGAAGTCACCCGCGGTGAGCACAGGGGATAGGCCAGCATAGGGCCGAAGGCTACGCATAGGCCAGTGGAGTGAAGCTGTCGAGCAGGACAGGAGTCGTGGCAGTCTGGCCACAGACAGGGATGTGTATCGAATTGTTAATGTGCTCTTAAGATGTACTACATGTGATATTAATATACTGTGCCATTGAGATACTAATGTGAATTGAACTATTAACGTGCTATGGCCATGTTGAGGTGCTAGTGGAAGGCTAAGGTGTTATTGCCATAGGGAGTTGCTATTGAGAGACTGCGGTGCGAAAGAAATACTAATGTGTTATTAAGACATTGAGTGGAGAGGCTGAGGCCGAAGTGTCTTTAAAAGTAACTACCGGGTTGTGGACCCGAGGAAGAGTGCTTGAGGGAAAGAAGGCCGTTGGACGGCAGTTAAATTGAATAATATAATGTATGTAATTGCACTGTTATCTTTATATTTATGTTTAATAAATGTGTGAGTCTGATGGGTTGTCCTGTTAAGTGTTATACGTGTTCGTTCGTGATTGTTGCCCTGTTATAATTATTACATCTCCCAGTCTGGGATTTGTGACACCCATGAACAATTCCCGTAAATCATGATTTTTTGACTTCTTTGAAATACTAGCTGAGGTCCCCGGCCCTACCGGGGATAAATCGGTTTGAATATTGGTTTCAGTTCTGGGTGGTTATTATGGACCTGCTTCATCTGGCCTGTTCCCATTTGTTTATTTTATTTTTGTTTGTTTGTTTTTAAATAAGTCTTACTGCTCTGCCTTTGTGAGTTGACACCCTGCGCATCCCGTACAACTGCATGATTTGCGCACGGGTTAGTGTGTTTGATAGTGAACACATCGCAGGTAATGATAACGAAATCTTAAAATGGCGAACCATGACTCGAAATAGATCTGAATGATGGCGAAACAATAAATTTCCAATAAAAAAAACTACAGCGATTTGAGACTTGTATGCCTACCGATAGTACGTTTTTTAGGGGGCATGCTGCCTCAGTGCATGCTAGATCTAGCTCTCACAGACACTACTGTGATTATGAATCGAATTCCGGAAGTGGAAAAGCGATTAACAAAGAAAGAGGTCATAGGTTAACGAACGTTCAATTCGGATCAAACGCTCTCGCAAATTTACTGTTCCATTCTTATCGCATTATTGGAATAACTCACGAATCCCATAAGCTTTTTTATGCCTATGTACATAGGAACACTGGTCAGTATCGTACAATTGTGTGTGCCAAATTTCAGTTCAGTACGTCCAGTAGTTTTTGAGTCCATAGGGAACAAAGGGGTTTTCTTACATTTTTTTGGTATAGATTTCGTGTGGCACATCAATGTTCTATCTCATTTTTAGTAGTTGGTATCTGCAACATTCATATGTTGTTTCTTTCTCATGTCCAAAGCATGCGTACACTGAATGCTCGGGCAAAATTCAAACTTGAGGTCTTTTTTCAAGATAATTTGATGACGTAGCAATATAAGCATTAACATGAGCAGTTACCGAGGGAATTATATTCCATTAAGTATAATCAGAAGATAATATATATTTAGGTAACTATCCATCTGTGCACAGATTAACTTCCTTTCCGGGCTTGGTGCAAAACGTTTGGGGGGGCGCTCACATGCACACAATCTAAAGGGAACTGTGTGGTATGGCAATCTTACGGAACCCTACTTGGAGTTTGAGTTTGAGTTTGACGGCGCATCGGCACGATAACGGCCACTTTGTGCCTACCACGTTTTGTTTTTGTGAGAACTACTTGGAACTCAGAGATTGGAGCTTTGAGGTTCCCCGGGAACCTACCTGTGCGACCCGCTGTATGAATGTTTACACAGTTGTGCTGGAAATACAGGGGATCAATATGTTTGATCTCCAGGGCCCTTGAGCGTGAGGGAACGATGCCATCTCTAACCGTGTCTCCATCTACTCATGTTATTTCCAACACCTGCACAGGGCTCATCGCGCTACTGGTACGGTCTCCTTCTGTCCAATCAATCTGTTACAGACTGTCTGCTTCATCCGTGCCCAGTATGGCTGTTGACGTATCGACGTGCTCTCTCCATACTCAAACTCAGACCCCAAACAGGGCCTTTCCTTAAACTACGTACGCCAGAGGGAGTGGAGGAGGGCAGCCTATGAAAAGTGAACATGGGGAAAGGGAAGGGGGGGGGGGGGGAGTGAAGTCAGTGAAGTGTATAATATATGCTTTTGGGTAAGGCTAATGAATTGAAATATTTGGTTTTATTTCTATTGATTTAACGAATCCAAATTCAAATTATAGGATTATATAAAAGTCAAATTCCGGCCATGTTTCTAATGAAACAATCAGTCTAAACTGTCCGTGCAAAATGCCAATTAAAACGTCAAAGACATTCAACATTTTAAATACCGTACACTCTTACAGGGGAGGAGAGTGGGTGATGATAAACGTATTGAAAACCTACTAAGGAAAGAGTGATAAAAACAAGTAAACAAAACCGAGCGTAATGTGTTTTATGGAGGGCCATCCATAAAGTATGTATACTCGGTTTTGGCTCTCTTGGATAAACTTCGTCACATAAATAACTTAAAATACAAAGGAAATCAGAGACTCTTCCAGAACCGATGTGATTTCGCTAAAACACCACGGATTTTTGCTCGCGGCTGGAGGGTTAAGAGATAAGCTGTAGAAAAATCTAGCTATCTATCCTATGCACCAAAGAATAGTAGTATCGTTGGTTAGACTATTCTCCTATATCGTAGATCCAGCAGCATGAATATTTGACAAGTAATTAACCCCGTAGTAGGGGGAGACACGATTCCCAGGAGTTTGGTCTCGTTCAGTTATGGAAAAACGTTCGATTATTAGTACTCGGTAACAGATGCAGAATAATAAAAACATTAAGAGAAATCAAATTGTCAACGAGTTACCAGCAAAGGCATTAACGGAAAAGAGCCTAACTACAGGGGATTAAACCAAGGCTTGGTGAGTACCTCTGATAGTGTCTCCTTCCTTCTCTCCAATCATTCTGTTAGATTCTGTCTATCGCCCTATATCTTCCTATCACTATGTGACTGTTGACAAACGGCCTCCAAAGTCAGACTCAAAACTCAAACTGTTGACACACAGGCCCGTGCCAAGCTGGTGACTGGCCCTTGGCAGATGCCAAAAGTAGGCCTTATTTCAAATTGCTCATTAAGTAGTGTTGTAATTAGTACTCTCTTTAAAGTTCTTTATCAAAGCACCCCCCCCCCTCCTTTTGCCACCACCACCAGGGGGAGTTCCCCCACCCCTAAAAATCTAGGCATGTGCCAACTGGCCCATCTGCCCCACCCCCTCTGTTCCACACCCTAGCAGTGAATCCCTGGGTTTTCCAGCAGACTTTTTGGGTGACAGTGGCATTGGAACTTCAGAATCTTGATCACCTAGGGGACGTCCACACCCGTGGGACACCCACACCCATGGGACACCCACACCAATGGGACACCCACACTAATGGGACAGCCACACTAATGGGACACCCATGTGGATGGTGACCAAGCTATACTGCCGTGTGTAACAGACACAGAAACACAACAATAAATCAACTGTCTGTCCACAAGAGATTGGCGTTACATTGATCGGGCTAGTGTTAGGGGACCGTAGTAATTGTACAGAGTAATCTCTAGCTGAACAGTGAACAATGAACAGTGAACAGTGAACAAAACGCAGTATTTTCTCTATTATTCGGCTTTGTAATAAGATTGCGCTGCCCTGACAGAAGCTACACAGGAGAGATTGCAGGGGTACATGTAATGTCAAAATTGGGCAAAAAGAAAAAGTTGTACATAGCGAAACCCTGCGTGAGTACATGTAGTATTGCTACAGTGAACGCAAAAATAAAGTAATTCTTGCGAAATCTCCTGACATTTAGAAGGATCTGAAGGAATTTGACATTTTACAGATAAAAGTGGTTTTCCGGTTAAACGATATGTACTGTTTTCTTTTAAATACTTCAGCTCGCCATTCTGGATATAAATATAGACGTATTCTTGAATGAGTATAACTCAGACATCGAGTACTCTCTCTCTCTCTCTCTCTCTCTCTCTCTCTCCCTCCCCTCGCTCTCTCTCCCCTCGCTCTCTCTCCTCTCTCTCTCTCTCTCTCTCTCTCTCTCTCTCTCTCTCTCTCTCTCTCTCTCTCTCTCTCTCTCTCTCTCTCTCTCTCTCTCTGAAATATTGTATAGATCTATTTTGAATTTTAAGTGTTTTGGATTGCTCTTCATGGAATAGGGAGATGAGTGCTAAATTATAGTGAACATACCCTGAAGCCATCGTCACTCAGTTTCTTATCTCTGGCTCTGTCCTGAATCCGCAGGAAAAATGTATTCCTTACCTTAAATGCATTTTCAATTATAGAAGTCCACGGGTGCCATTTTCCCCCGCTCGACCTGCACAACTTAATTGTCGTTTTGAGAAACTGGATCACCTATTAGAATGGATCTGGGGCATTTTCTTCATAAATATGCATTAGTGTAAACTATGTTACACAGCCCTTCCTGAAATGTGTATACAGTGCCCTCAAACCCATGGGAACAGATCTAGGTTTCAAGTCTATGAATACAAGAGAGTCAATGGCCTCTCCACATTTAGAGATTGATCGACCTGTCATTAAATATGATGAGAACTAGTGGTAATTTACCGATCGTTCCCTCCTGATGTTGTCATCAGCTAATCCCGTAATCTTGTATGAGCCTTGACCCCATGAAGCAGATGTTCCCATCACGCCAAACTCAGCCACTGTTTTTGATTAGATGACTTTCCTGATACCCTTTAGCGCCCGGCGGAGCGCACTGGCCAATTTCGTTCTGCCAACTAGTCGACTGATGATGTCACGACACTGTCATTCAACCAGACCCCGCACACAAGCCGACTGGTTGGATCTCACATAAACCAAAGATACTACACACACTAAAACAATGTTAAAATCGGGCAAAAAGAAAAAGTTATATGTTGCGAAATCCTGCGTGAGAAATAAAGTCCTGCTGCGACCCCACAGTTTTTCCGTGGTTTTTATATTACACACCCCCTTCTTCGCGCCTCTAAAAAAAAGTCATGCACTCAATTTGCGCAGTGATCGGGGTCGGGGCCCATGGCGCATTGCATGACAAGAATGCTTGGCATAATGATAAACGAATGATACGCATTTGTTACAATGCTACAGCCACTAAAAAAAAAAAACAAAGAAAACCAGAATTTTCTTACAGCGATTGAAGACATAATTACAAACTGTCTGTCTTCAATCAAGGCCTACAGGGAAAGCTGGGCAGTGATCAAAATTCAAAATTTCCCTTTGTTGGCTTTGTAGGATAAGGCATTGTCCATGATTTCCGTGCATTCGCCACTAGATGGCAATTCGAAATCTGTGCGCGCTAAACGCGCTGGCTGTCTCATCTTATTGTATCTAGGATCTTTGCTGAAACTCAATATCGTGACGTCATCATCCAACTGCTAGCTAGTCGGTAGATCAAAATCGCCTAAACTTATCTCCCTTTCAGTTATTAATCTACGAAATAAATTCCACACTAGTCTTTTCTAATGTTCCTTGTGAGTTTTGCAACTATCTCCCTTAAAATGTAACAATGCTTACAGTATACTGGAACCAGGCAAGTACATATTGTATATTCGAAAAACTGTAGAAGACAACTCTTTTTGGCCAAATGTTCAATGAAGGGATTTTATTGACTATAGAGGCCAATGACATGGACTTCAAATATTTATAACGGAAAATACATTTAAGCGATGATCTTACTGGTACAGATCTTGGTGAGCTTTCAACTGTCTCCGTTCGTCGTGGCTCTAATGGAACTAGAAGCAATTAAAAGCATTTGTAATTATCTTATTTCTGAGAATTTGTTCTTGAAATTCTAGGTATTCCTTAATGACGTCTTTGCCCATCTTTCCAAAGTTTAAAAATTTTTAATTCTGCAAAAGCGTGCCCACCATCGCACAAGCATTTTTACTATTTCTATCCGTAGGTCCTGGGCTCACACAGATACTATATTTTTAAAGAGGCTTTTATGCTAGAATTTTGTTGTCATACACTTGGTCGTACATGCTGGGATCTCGGGTACACCACACTCCTAAAGAGGATTTTATTGTAGAATTTTGTTGTCATACACATAGTCCGATGACCTGGGGTCTCAGGTACAACGCACTCCTAAAGAGGATTTTATTGTAGAATTTTGTTGTCATACACATAGTCTTACATCCTGGGGTCTCAGGTACACCACACTCCTAAAGAGGATTTTATTGTAGAATTTTGTTGTCATACACATAGTCGTACATCCTGGGATCTCAGGTACACCACACTCCTAAAGAGGATTTTATTGTAGAATTTTGTTGTCATAAACTTACTGACTTAGACGTAAATCCTGGGGTCTCGGGTCGCTAAGTTTGGTTGTGGATTTGGTTTGAATGAAAAGTGTCTCTTTTAACTGCGTGTTAATATTGATGTTATTTTCCAGCCGTACACTTTGATTTTGGCGACAGAAGAACTTTTATTCTCTAGTGTAAATTTCTTCGGTGGCAAATAATTATATTATTACTTTGCGTGCGCAGTTATTCTCGTATGCTAGTTTAGTTTTGTAATGAGCATTCCACTTGCAATCAAATACCATTGACACAGCACAAGTGTTTTTCCCACTATTGCAGTTGAAAACTCTCTTTCGTCATATCTTCAACAAAATACTTGAAGAAATTGTATATATTTTTCCTGCCTATTAACAGGGAATAAAACAGGCATTTCTCAGTGACGTCTTCGGTCACAACTATTTGGGTAGATTATAATTCCTCTGTATCTCATCTTTGTGTGTCAAAAGTGTTCTTTTTTGGGTTTTGTAATAACATGTCTAAAATCATAACTCCATTTCTCGAAATCCGACCTAGTAATGATCTCACCTGATTTATACAAATGTAATCTGCTTTATTCTGTTCTTCGTTTCAGTCTGTACTTGCTTTTATCTGTTTATTTCCCGTCAAACGGCCAGATAGACAGACAGACAGTCCGGCAGGCAGACAGACAGGCAGACAGAGAAACAGATAGACAGACAGACAGACAGACAGCAGCAGGCAGACAGACAGGCAGGCAGGCAGACAGACAGGCAGGCAGGCTGGTAGACAGACAGACAGACAGGCAGACAGACAGGCAGACAGACAGGCAGGCAGACAGACAGACAGGCAAGCAGGCAGGCAGGCAGGCAGGCAGACAGACAGAGAGCTAGGCAGACTCACAAACAGGCGCGACAGATAGTGAGACAGAAGGAAAGACAGTCAGATAGGCACCCAAGTTGATAGATAGATAGATAGATAGATAGATAGATAGATAGATAGATAGATAGATAGATAGATAGATAGATAGATAGATAGATAGATAAATAGATAGATAGATAGATAGATAGATAGATAGATAGATAGATAGATAGATAGATAGATAGATAGATAGATAGATAGATAGATAGACAAACGGGGCGGGTGGATATTTTAAATGAGAGGTGCTGCAATCAATGTCAAAATATATATTTCAAGGACTTCAGAATTTTACCTGAGCACCTTTGTTTATAAAGAAGTCTTGGATGTCTTTTGCAGAGAACAACTAAATCAGTTTCCATGGTTTTCTGCATTGCGTTGCAGAGCCAATCAGGCCCATTGCTACAAATAAGCCCTGACAGACAGGAGCTGTATTTGAAAGGCTTTATTTTATTAGAACTGAACATGATTCTATTGACACCGAATTGGGCCGATGTTCTTTAAAAAATAACTGTAGCCACGTCATAGGATATACGACATTCTACGGCCTCTAATAAACCCGGCATAATGTGAATGATTAAGTGAAAATTAACTTTAAAATGAACAAACCTTCAGGTGTGTGCCAAAGGCTGGGTTTTTTTGTTTTTTTTTCATGGATGAGCTGAAGGGAACTGTGACGTGAGCAAAATGTTCATGACTTTTGCAAGAGATCACTTCAAATACACAATATGTTCTTTTCAAAAAAACACAGCATGAATAGTATGATATGATATGGCTCTGACAAGTAATAAAACTTTTCATTTCTGCACGTAACGTGTTTTGTCATTGAAGGGCAGATTAATTGCTGTTTGTCTGTGGGGAGGTCATAAAACCTGAGTTAATCTGATAACATCCACATAACATTGGCCTGGTAAACTTGGTGAAGTTGCCAAATTACAATTTGGAATTACTGCTGGCAACAGCATCTGTTTGTTTCCGGAAACCAAGCCCTCTGCAGATGGGACACGTCTGTGTGTGCGCGTATGTGTACATATGCGTGTGTGTCTGTGCATGTGTAAAGAGGAGTCGAGGGTTAAGTCACTTCATATAGATCACTCTTCATATGAAGCGTAATTAAAGAGGGATTACATTTTTGTTAAAAATTGTAATGGGTTTACAAGCCCCAGTTAGCACTTTTTTTTTTTTTTTCTGTAGTTGAAAGTCGAAAAGAGCAGGTCGAACAAGGCCGCTGCCCAGGCAAAATTAATTAAAAACAAAACAAAACTAAAAAAAGAAAAGTGAGATGCAATAGCCTAGGGCAGCAAAGCCGCTGAAATAAAGACCTAAAATCAAAGATGACCGCGGACGATACTGGGGTTTTTAACTGATTGTTATCCTTAGTAATATTTTCTATAGGCGGTATGACGTAAAGTATGTTTTTCATGAATAAAATGCATATGGTCAGGGGTGCACAGGCAACTTAGTTGTGTCGCAATTGTGTCTCAATCGCGTCGCATTTCTTTTAAAAATCTAAGTCTATGCACGCACAGGGAACTTCCCGTCGTGCAGCTGTCGTGTCTTAGTGTCATGTTCCCGCTGACTCTGGAATGAGTCCCAGTGACGTATGTATGCCAATTGCCATTCATTCGCCTTGATTTCAAAAACTGAGATGCGACTGCCAGGCGACAGCAACACAACAAAGTCGTAAGTGTGCGCCTAAGATAAGCGAATGAATCAAGATTTGCACACATGCGAGACACGGACACAACTGCAACATTTTCATAATACATATACGCACTCAGTGCAAGCGAGTTAAATTTAACTCCATGCTCCAAATGCGACTTAAGTGGCCATCTGACCAAACAGGTCACAAATAACCTGTAGTATCCGTCACAGAGATTAATATATTTCTCTAAGACACATTACTTACCTGAAATATCCTATGGAAAACAACACTATGGTAAAGTCCAAAATTCTGTCTGCTTTAATGTCACTAATCCGTGAATCAAAACAGTTTGTAAAAGTTATACAGGTCTCAAGACGGCACACCCTTACTTTCAGAATTATAGCATACTTAATACATCACTATAATCAGTATCTATTTTCATCTTTCTTCACTTCCCGAAATGTCAATAATCGGTTTTTGGTCTTTAATCCGTCGAAACAAATTAAATTGTAAAACGACGATTATTGTTATGATTCTATATGTTACACATTGGTTGTTTTTTTTTTTTTTTATATTGTTGTAAGCGGTCCCTCGTCTTTCTGGTTATCTGATTGCGATCTTCAGCACAAAACTTTGATATTGTCTAGGAAAGCGATGTGGATTGAGGACTTTAAAACAGTTTTCAAGGCTAGTGAGAGGAAACTGAGAAAAGGAACATTTTGCGTTTTGGAAGTTGCATTTGTCTGACTGTATATCTGTCTGTCTGTCTGTTTGTCTATCAATCTACTCATCCATCGATACTAGCGATCTATCCATCGAACTATCTCCTGATCTATTGGTTTGTCTTTCTATCTATCTCTCTGAACAAACACAGTCACTTGAACAGCTTGTCCTAGAAAACCCTTGAATAGCAACACTGACAACAGTACACAGTCCCAAGCCGTGGGAAACAGTTACCAAACTTCCTAACCGCAGTGTGGGCGAAGCGATCAACTTTTTAACAGTGAACACTTAACCCGCGCCTGGCAATGCTTTACAGTAGCGACAGAAAAGAAGCCCTGTTCCGTTCACTAGGATGAGGACAACAGCAAAGCGGTCACACGCGCGCACGTCTACTCAGCTCTAGAAGCGCCACCACCGTGCGCCCTGTCTGGCTCTACTCGTGACTTCGCACGTTCGGGTTGGCGCGGCGCTTATCCCAGCGTCCAGACACCGATTTCCAGCATCCGGCCTGTTCGGGGCTCTGCAAGTCCAGAATGGGATTTTAGAGCCATTATCATAATTATACAGTCAGGTATTTGCCAATTGCTTTTTGTTAATTTTTTTGCCTTTTCGAGACAATAAGGATTGAAGTTTGGTCGGCAAAATGGCATTACCTCACAAACACATAAATCTGGAAAGGTTTTTAACCGATTGGAATGACACTTATACATAATGAAATCAGGAATGAGAGAATCAGTTTCATGACAAAACCTCACATTCAGCTAAATGTCGCATACAACAATATGGCAAATACCCCTCGATATCATACAGAAAGTTATACAACCACGTATCCTTCTCGTAAATTCCAGAGACCACCACAATTATTTATTAATTTCATTGAACTGATTCACCCATTTCGGTGTACTGAAAGTGTAGGAAAATAGTCAGCCTCGGGGCGCACTGAGTCAAGTTAGTTTTGTCTCGTTTGTGAGATATAAAGTGTGGAGAAACGGGACTTAGCGCTAGAGAGATGTAAACACGTCAGTGCAGTCTCTAACTAGTCCGGCCGGCGCTACAAAACTTTATCCAGTCAGCTGGGCCAGAGAAAGAAATCCTGCACTGAGTCAAAACAGCCCTGACTGAGTGCGCCACCAGACTTACTTGGCGACATGTGTGGTTTGAGGTGAGGGCAATCATAGTAACTCTCTAACTTGTTGGAGAATTGGAGTTAGAACCAGACCCGGTCTTATTTAGAGGGAGAGAACGTATGCTGTGCCCTTCACGACTCCAGATGCCAGGGACCATGTCCAATATTCATCCTGTACATGTTTTCCTCAAAATGTTACCCAAAAATTGAGATATAAAAAATGTCCTCACGATGAATAAAAGGACATGACAATTCTACTGAGCTACAGTCCAGCACGCGAACTCGAACACACTTATGTCGAAATCACGGATCCCACGATCAAAGATCTAGGTCCCGAATTTATTTCTCAATATTCTTTGTAGTTATTTCACATGAACTTCGAACTGTGACACGGATTCGTCGAACCAGTTGTCCTGCTGCGAGTATGATCCAAGTAGCCTAGAAGTAGAAAGAAAAAAAAGAACATGAAAATTCTACTGAAATGCATGTATTTGCTTTTGCTGCAAACCCCCCCCCCCCCCGGGTTTTTTTAAACAGAGACATTTTTTTCCTTTAAATTCCCAATTTTCACCTGAAACCACAGACAATTTTTTTAATATTTGTTGGGCTGGGTCTGTGAATGGCAAGATACGAAAACCCGTTGATTCCGTGCGGGTTATTGACATCTCTTTTGACTGTAAGGACTATAAATTACACTGGTTGTCTAGGCGACCACCTAAACAAACATTGGTCCAATCCGAGATCGTGAATTGAATCCTTCGGTCTTGAAAAATTCAGCACAGCTGAGTAAACGGATATCTTATGTATACATTTCTCTTACAGATGGTGATGATGATGTAAGTGTTGTTGACGATGATGATAATGATGTAAGTGTTGTTGATGATGATGATAATGATGTAAGTGTTGTTGGTGATGATGATAATGATGTAAGTGTTGTTGGTGATGATGATAATGATGTAAGTGTTGTTGGTGATGATGATAATGATGTAAGTGTTGTTGATGATAATGATGATGATGTAACTGTTATTGATGATGATGATGGTGATGGTGTAAGTGTTATTGATGATGATGATGATATAAGTGTTGTTGATGACGATGATGATGATGATGATGATGACGATAAAGATGATGTTGATGAGGTAACAGTGATGATGATGAAGATGATGATAACGACCACGACCACAACCATAATGACGATGGTGATGATAAATGTGAAGAAACTGATATTCTTCTTTTATCTAAGGACGGTGATGACGATGAAAATGCTGATGTTACTAGTGATGATGATGGTGATATTTTGAAGACGGTGTTCACCGGTCGCTTTTTTTTTTTTTTTGCAAGACTCGGCGCTCGGGTGGTTGGTGGGCTCTACTGATAGAGTCTCCTTCTGTCCTGTCTTTCTGTTTTATTCTGTCTATCATCTTGTCTCACCCTAGCACAGTATGGCCGTTCTCGCGCTCTCTGCAAACTCCAACTCAACCTCATAGCCCTAATTAGATCTTTCATTTTCTGCCGTGTCCTTAGTCTGAAGTAAAGGTATCATTTGAATATTCTAGCTGAGACGTTCGATACAGATCTGGGAGATGGTTGGCGGCGTACACGTAGGTTCATTATTCCATGTTCAATGACCAAGTTGTTCTGGGACGGAGGGATCGGTAGGTTTTATATCAATGATTCTCAGCCTTTTCATTCAGCACGCCTTCCACCACCCCCCCCCCCTTAGGGCCATCCAAATGATTCGTTTACTTTTCATTTGAAAGATTATATAAATATCGGACATCGTTGAGAAAATTGGTTTATGTCAGTCTTCTTTTTGTTGTTATTAATTTGTTATTGTTGTTGATGTTGATTTGGAGGGAAGGCTCTCGGATGGTGATCAGATCTATGAAAAGAGGGTCAGAGTTCAAAACGTTGAAAACCTCTGTTTTATATGGTCAGACCGTTCTTCCAGTCCGTGACAGATCTCTACAGGATGTGACTTTATGTACCTCGGCTTCAGTTCTCCCCGCAGGTTTTTTTTATCTATTCTATGTCTTTACCTATTTAAGGATACGAGATCTGGAAATTCAGGTTGATGATAATGTATGTCCTTCACAGTACAATCCATCCCAAACCCCAGCATGAATCTTCGTTAGTTTTCTCATCAACAACCGTAATGTATTACATGATTAGCTTTGGTTTCCTTCATTCTTCGTCCATCTTTTTCTCTTACCCTGATGGCGCACCGAGTCAAATCTGTCCTGTGTCCGGTTACAACAGTGCGCGGGCTGTCTCTTTCTATCAGTTAACCAACACAATTTTGACGCCCGTGTCAAGCGTGCTCGATCTCCAGCCCATATCTCTCACAGAAACTGAGGCAAAACGGAACTGACTCAGTTCCATTCATCCCAAGCCCAGCATGCATTTTCCTTAGTTTTCTCATCGGTATCTTTAATCATCAACATGATGGACGATAACGCACTGAATCCAGTCTGTCTTTGCATTGGTTTTGACTCATTGTGCGAGATCTCTCATTCCAGCAGCTTATTTGGGGACAAGGTGGTCTCACGCCTCTCATGCCAAGGGTGCCGGGTTCAAAACCCGGCCGGTGCAGGCATGTTGGAAATTTGGGACTTTTCTCATAATTTCGTGTCCCTGATCCTATTGGGGGTTAGGATCGAGTAACTAGTCTTCTCGGATAAGGACGAAAAAATTCGGAGGGCCCGTGTGCCCGTTGCGCACGTTAAAGATACCTTGGCAGTTGGAAATTGAGAAGAGCAGGCCGAACAGGCCGCTGCACGGGCAAAATTAAAAAATTAATATATTGAAATTTATCCCTATCACCCCCCCCCCCCCCACCACCACCACCACCACCACCACAAAAATTTATTATTCAATTCAAATATTATTATAATACTTTATAATACAGTTGTGAGTTGTGAACTGCACCTAACATTAACAGGCTGCGTTATAATTTGCTCTGAGATAGAGAGAGGTAGAGAGAGAGAGGGGGAGAGAAAGAAAGAGAGAGAGAGAGATGCAAATCGAGAGAACAAGACTTTCTATAGACCCTATAAGAGCGAACTTGTTTGGATTAGGCGCTATATAAATGATCTCCATTATTATTATTATTATTCTTCAAGACAAATTTGCCACTCCAGAACTATTGAGACAGAATGGTTCGGTCTCGTCGGTGCGTGAGGTCTGGTTTAGTTCCATAATCCACATCTGACACTAAAACCGGGGCAAAACCAATCTGACTCAATGCGTCACCAGCGATTCATTCCAAACCCAGCATGCATTTTCCTTTAGCTTTCTCAGCAATACCTGTAATCATCGACATGATTAGTTTTAGTTTCTTTAATTATATTTCTTGCTCTTTTGTCTTTTTCCAAATGGATTTGAATTTTGCAAAGTGTAGCGCATTCATTCTCATCATAGGCTAAAGACATACAAAAGTCAAAATGTAGTGAAAAAGAAAAAAGTTGTATGTAGCAAGGCATCCGGCAAGAAATATAGTCATACAGAAAGGATACAATCAAACGCAAAGGAAAAAGAAAGAGAAATCAAGCAGTCGGTATATTTACCTTCAGGAGGAAAAAAATTACCAAGATAGAAAATTCAGCAAATAAAAGCAAAACGCAGAACGTTTAACAAATGTGTATACTTAACACCTGCGAGTCTTAAACTTGGATTCTCGGAGCGCAGTATGTCCGTTAGCCCTGGCATAGTGGCCCGTCGCGCAAGGTTATCAGAGGAACATTGAACATACCAGGAATATTTCTCGATCCATTTCTCACTCGGAGCCATTTGTCAGAATTCAATCGTTTTAGCGTGTGTCAATGTTAGGTGGGAAACTTCTGAATAGGGTTATAAA
>OZ007577.1:22320481-22347981 GCA_963931925.1 Onchidella celtica
AGTCTCATCCAGAAGTTATCAAAATGTTCAAAACAATTATTGTATTCAGTTTGTCATTTGAAAAAAAACGGGTTTTTTGGGTATTTTTTCTGATCATGAATAGCTTATCTGGGGTCCGATCTCAATGGAAGCGCTATTGATGACTCGGATTTTTAATTATTATTACTTAGTTTTTTCTTCATATTATCATTATAACTGTTATCGTTATAAATAAATTCTAAAAATCTTTCTAAATGCGACAATACACAATATTCAGACAGTTTACGTCTCATGCAAATGTAGGCCGATGATCCCTTCTAAATCATCCAGGAGTAATAAAATAATGTACATGAAAGCAAACAGAGAGAGATACACAGGAGATCGTCTTTACCCTCAGCAATTCGCCTCAACAAGACACAATAGCTAGAAGTGTCCCATACTTTACTAAGGTTCCACGCCATGTTACTTCATGTACTAAGCCTGTTGTTGGTTATGACACGTTTATGTGTAATAATGCGTAGGGTGTACGTACCACAGACTAATAAAATACCCAGACTGGATGAGCCCATTGTGTGACGTCACAAAACAGGAAAGGTCCGCCATTGTAGGTTTACGGTTGCGACCGACGCTTCAGCATAGCTACAATGCAGCGGTCACTAAGAGTCCATACGGTCATCATTTATAACAATAAAAAAAAGGCAGCTGTAGACAATAAAATGAAAGGATAGGCAAGTTAATGCATTATTAATACAGCTACAACCAATCTTGACAAATAAAAAGAAATTTCTACTGCAGATAGAACTAGAATCGGAATTTCCCGAGCGGCGGCCATGTTGGTTATACGGCCGCATCCCATTAACTTCCGTAAAAAACGACACAGCCCGAAGCTTGTGTTTCCAGTCTGGTTGATTTATTAGTCTGTGGTACGTACCATGTATACGCTCTTAAACGGTCTGCGAGAGCGAGTTTCTCTCATGGGATGATAAAATGCTACCTTATCATCCTATGTTAACTACAAACATAAATACAGTTAGTTTCTCAAACAGAGACGCTTTCAAGAAACCGTGGTATGGTATTAATCATAGATAAATAATATACATATATAGACAAGCATTATATGGACAACTAATTGTAAAAAAAAAAAGAATTGATAAATTTTAATTATAGATAAGCAGTATTAATTCTTAGACACGAAGTGTGAAAAGACTAGTAGTATAAATATATACACACTCTACAGAAAAGTATTCCGTTCATCGGCATCTTCCCCTTGTAAGTATCTAAAAACGGAACATTCGCACGCACATTAAAAAAAAAAGAAAAATTCTTAATTACTATTTTCTTTTATTACTACGGGTAACTGTCAATAATCACGGGCAGTATGTTGGGCATGTGAGCATGAATCCTATTACCAGCCGACCTGTCTTTTATCAACTCGCCAGCAGAGTGTAATGACCAGGTGGAAGCTATAGTGCTAGATTTTACGGTTGCTCGCCTGTACAGTCACCGAAGTTTCGCATTCGGCCTCCATCCTCGTCACTATATACGATTTCCTTTTAAGCACCAGCTACATCAGTGGTTTTCAAAGTAAACATGTAGCAAACAGAAAAGTTTCAGTGCTGCGCAGAAAGGGGGGGGGGGGGCAAAGGGGACGACGGCCCCGGGCATCCATTTCAGTGAGCATCACATCCAGGAGTGTCTATGCTTGTTGTCTGTATACTTGTTGTCTTGGAGCCAACAATCAAGAAGTTGGCCCCGTTTGCGATGGGGCATCACCAAACCGCTGCACGTCCTTGCCCGAGGAAAGGTTGTGTATTTTAAAGCTCGCCTGAGAATTAATACAGAAAAATAGAATAAAACAAAAAAAGATAAAAGGAAAGACAAAACACGCTTTAGGTAAAAAAAAAAAAAAAAGCAGCTAAAGTTGAAACAGTATGAAAAGAAAATTAAATGAATACAGAAATTGTAAAATGCACAAAAATATTGAGACTTATACGATTTACCGTCCAACTTCAAGCCTTGTTGTAACGTCACAGGTTTTCGGTGAGCTTTTTCATAATATTTTGCAGTGGTCTTCAACTTGTGTTCATGTTCCTCATCTTTTTCATCTACGGAAGTTTCATTTCCTTGTAACGATATCAGTTTCCAGTCTAGTCTTGTGTCCTTTATCTTTTTCTACTTCATCTCCTACATTCGTTTGTCCTCCCCATTGATCACGGTGAATTATTTTGGTAGAGGAGCCATCTAGAAACTACGTGTGCTCATAGAGAAGAGGGGGGTTGCTCCAGTGAAGTTAAAGCATGCACGGAGGTGGACGGGAAGATCTGTGAAGAGTTACGCCCACTTTTCAGTAATGCATTAAAAGGCTTGGTTTTCTTTTCTTTTTTGTTTCGGCAAAAGAAGATTTAGGATTGTATACAAATAAAAGGCAGGCGATGTTTAAAGAGTCAAATGGTCCGTGCGAAATGCCAGTTAAGGCTTCAGACTAGCAATGTTTCATAGTGGACAATCAACATTGCAATGGCAGGAGGCTTGAAGGGGTTTGAAGCCACGTGTAGGTGTAGCGCACAAGGGGGGAGGCGGGGGTCAAAATCGTCACACTGGGGGGGGGGGGCGCACATACTGGGGCTGGGCAGTACCAGCACTTTTTCAGTGTCGACTCCAGGCCCCGACACCTTAACTTCTCGTTGGAGTCGACACCGACTCCGATTCCAATGACGTGACGGGTCCTTGCGGAAAGGGAAAGGTTCCTACACTGGTGTCGACTCTATTCTCGACACTGACCAGAGGAAGTGACGTCACGGCTCTATCAGTTCCCTCGTGTCGACTCCGAGACCCCAACTCAAGCACCGACCCTGAGAGTTTGCAAGAAGCAATGGTGAACAGTCAAACTTTACTTGGCTTTTTTCCTGTCTTGTGCGGTACTGTAGTACGCAAAACCAATCGTCTAAATATTCAAAATCATTGTAATGTAATGTTTACACTTACTAAATGTCAATTAAGCAGTGGTCATGAGAAGGAAAAGTAGAGGGCCGCCGGAGTGTCGGCACTAGTGTGCTGGTACCGGTACCAGGTTCTGGTGTCGGAGTCGCAAGGTGAAGATCAGTACTTAAGGAATCAACACTTCATGGATCTCCCCATGCGTTGTTTGGGATCTGTATGTAGTCAAAACATTCGCAACAGAGATTTTGTTACCAACCTCCGGCAATTGACGTAAAAAAAAAGTCACTCTGGCCAAAAAAAAACAAAAAAACAACAGTGTAGCCAAGTAGCTAAACATGTCCATTCTTAACCCTAACCACAGCCTTAACCCTAAAAACATCCAGAAAAATCACTGTTGGGTCGAACAAACCCTGTTGGGTGACATGGCACAAACAGTCTGTCCGATTTTTGTTTTTAGCTGCTTCCAATTAATGCAGAGATAAAAACGTGGAAATCGCCAGTTTAATTAATCATGTAATGAATATAATTATTCAAATTACGTCTGCGTCAAAATGAAAAGTCAGCCAAGTTCATGTATATGTACAATAGAGAGACAGAAAAAAAAAGAAAGTGCGCCGAGCGTGTAAATCTCACGGTTCTTTGAAGCTCAAAAATTCTTTGACAAGCGCCTGATTGTCCAGTGGCGCTTGTCAAATGCAAAAAACGGAGGCGGGGGGGATCGCGAAGGCTGAGGGGAAGGGAACCTGCAGTCTAGTTTTTGTGTAGGCTTTTTTTTTTTTAATGTAAGTTGATTAAATCTGGGGGGAAAAGCCTCTAGATCAGCTTTTTTCATTCGGGGGTTGAGGATCTGAACCAAATAATAATCTCCCCCTCGCTTCTCTCTCTCTCTCTCTTTCTCTTTGTCTGTCTGTCTATCTGTCTGTGTGTGTGTTTGTCTCTCTCGCTCTCTCTTGCCTGACTTTCTCTCTTTCTTTCTCACTTTGTCTTTAAGCATATGTGTAAGTTTGTCTGTCTTGCTTTATGTTTGTATGTAAGCCTCTTGGTGTGTGTGTGTGTGTGTGTGTGTGTGTGTGTGTGTGAGAGAGAGAGATTTAAGGGGGTTAGATTGGTGTGAGTGTTTTTTTTTTCGAAGGGGTCGGGGGCTCAAATTTGATGCTCTGAACTTTGCAAAATAGTGGCGAAGAAAAACTGGTTAATAACAAGCCAGCTCTCTCAAGGCGATGAAAAGATGTCAGGACAGGAGCGTGGGGGTTCACTATTTGTCTTTAAAGATTTGAGAATAGTATTACTCAGTCATGTACTAAAAATTCACAAGATGTCAAACAAGCACGCCTTTGCACACACATTACATCAAATTCACCACCGTAGGAACCGAATTCTTTGAAATTTAGATTTACGTCCTTATTGTTTAATCGGAAGCAGAGAGACTGACCTCGTTTGGAGACGTCCATTGCAGCTGTTGGGTGCAATTTTTACCAATTTATTTCATGCATAGATCTTTACCTTATTTGCATGAAGAATGTATTTTGGATTGTTCGAGAATGCTAGCGTGCAAATTTGGTCCCCCGGGCGTTGACGGGGAACGGATGCATTCTCGGTAAAGTGCTGGAGTCTTGCGGTCAGAGTGGGAATGTGTTTCTTTTCTGTAACTGTTGGTCTCACTTCTGTTTTCTGAGACTATATTGAGATCTTCTTCGGGACTATTGTCCTGAACTGGGCCGAGGACAAGCGATTTCGACTAAACTGCTCCTAATTTGACGACGCTTGGGTGATCTAGACTTGACAAGTAAACACAATAATACATTGCAGCATCATAATAGAGCTAGAAAGTGGACATGAAACTGATTCTCTCTCTCTCTCTCTCTCTCTCTGTCTCTCTCTCTCTCTCTCTCTCTCTCACTTTCTCTCTCTCTCTCTCTCTGTCTCTCTCTCCTTCTCTTTCCCGCCGTGAGTCTTAGAAGAATGTTGGGGCGTCACAGAAGACTTCGCAACCAGCTTTCTCTATTCCTCTCAGTTTTCAGACCAGTCGACCAAAAGTGCTGAAACCTTGTGGGGGGGGGGGGGGGTACTGTCCCATTTTTTCCATTTTTTTTTACGATAAATTATGTATTCTGGACAACGTTAAATCTCTTCGGCATCCATTTATGATTTTTTGAGCTCCACCCCCCCCCCCCCCCACCCACCACCAAAGGGCATGTTTTGGTAGAGAGTAAAATCAAAACTATGATCGGAAATTTGGTTCTCTGCCTTTTTTGTTGTTGTTGTTGTTCTTCTTCTTCAGCACTCGTGACCTACTGAGAGAGACTATTATAAACAAATGTCACAAGATAAGCAAGTTAGTTTGAGAGAAGCACAGGACTGCTAGTACACCTAATTGCCACCATTGTTACGTTGTAAGTTTTTGCAGCGAATAGCAACGATAATAATGAACCAGCAACTCTTGACACCAGCCCTGGTTCTGAAAACTCTTGGTCGAACGTTGGTTGTTGTTGTTTTTCTTCCTTTTACTTCTGTGTTTGAGAGATGCCAGGCAGTCGTAGGACGTTAACTTTTCTAAAACATCAAAGAGTGCCATATTGTTGTGTGTGACATTTTGCCGATTTTAAAAAGCGGTTCTCTCACTCCCACTTTCATTATGTATAAGTGTTATTCCAATCGGTTAATCGCTTTTCGAGATACATGTTTGTGGCGTCATGTTTTATGCGTTTTAGCCCTTTTGCCGACCAAACTTCAATCCCCAATTTCTCGAAGAAGCAAATAATGTACATACAACAATATGGCAAATACCCGACGAAATTAATGATGAAAAAACAATAACAACAACAACAACAACGAGGACGACGACGACAACAGCAAGAATATTTCTTTTTTGTACTGCCACAGAATAGTTCAGTCAGGTTCCTTCTGTGAATTGTCCTAGATGGAATGCGTGTTGCTTTCTTATATTTGTTCACGAATGTGTTTTCCCATACGTTGGCGTTCTGAAGACAACATGCTATAACCAAATAGTGATAACTAACATCAGACATCTCTAGATAACATGCAAAAAGTCGATCGTGGGAATTTTATATTTATTCATATGAAAATGATACATGCACATAGAGTTGACAACAACGGATGGGGAAACAGTATAAACGTCAAACATGCACAGATAAAGAAAACTAGTGAATAGACGAATGACTTAATAGAAAACAATTAAATGAAAACTAAAAGTAATTAAACCCAATTGAGCTACATAAAAACAAGTGCTATTTTATGAAATATTTTTAACATAAATACTTTCAAAATGATGCTACATTTGAATTTGACTTATTTTCTGCTTTTTTTCCCTACATTTTGGCATTCTTTTCGTTGGTTCAGCCGATAATCCTGGCAATTCCTGGCACACACGTTGTCAGTGCTTGGTTCCAAACCTCGTGATCTGGACATTTCATGACGAAAGCATCACCAAACTCGTCACACTAAGGAAAAAAATGAATTTAGGTGTTCAATTAAAAAAACATGACACTATTAACAAAGACGTTAAATCCCCATATCGACATCAGTAGACGGATTTGAAATCTGTACGAATTTCTTCACATTTTAGCGTGGGTTATAAAGAATGAAGTTTATAAAATGGAAATCTGCAGTCCAATGCCGTGTTTCTAAAGGTGAGGCACAATGGGAAGTGACAATATTTTGGTGGGATGTGGGACTTCAGAATGAGATGTAGGGATATTTCATAGAAATCTGAATTTCATCGTGTATTTGAACTTAACTGTATAGATAAACTGTTGTCTGGTTATGTCTTGTTGCTGGTTTCCTTGTATAAATTGAAATTCAATGTATGCATAGCGAATGATATATATGAATATGAGCATTTGTATTGTGTGTACTAGATCTATATTATACTAACTTTTTCCATTGATGGTGGGGCGCACGTTTTCTTGTTTTTTTTTTTCTTGAAAATTGAAACGGGGCGGGAGACAGAAAAGATAGTGAAACATTGATCTGTTTTCCATGTTGTCAACATAAATGGCATTGGTGCTCTCTCCCCCCCCCCTTCCCCGCCATCTCCTTCGTTTACAACGATAGTACTAGGGTATTAATGTCAATTGTTCCCAGCTACACTGATAAAAGATTTTAACTACATTCCTCTAATTCCATAAGTGCGATTGCGATATACTGTCAGCACTGAGATTTCTGGCGGTAGTCATCGGCGCAGTGGCTTGGTGATTAGTGCTCTTGCCTGTGATGCGAGAGATAAGAGATTCAACTTCACCTGGCACGGCCTTCCGATCTAATTTCTTTGTGTTTTTAAGGTGGCCACTCCTCCCGGGGGTGGGGGGGTGAAGGGGGGAAGGATGCTGTCACTGCTTGAGCTTCATTGTACTACAGAGGGCGCAAGGCCCAACATTGTGCACTGAGTCTGTCTGTTTTTCCTCGGGTTTGTGAACTAGAATGTCAAAACCGACCTTGCGCACTAGAGGACTTAGAACACGCCCGAGTACTCTGTGCGCTACTTGCCCAAAACATCAACAAAAGCTCATGTGACAATTAGAAATCCCCACCTGTATGTACTTGTTGTTGTCTGTCGGGTGTTCGTGATAGTAAATGGAGTTGTCGTCCTGGCCAGGCTGACACCCGTAGTTGACTGGCAGAGGTGACGTCAGGTACTGGTCTTGCGTCCAGTCGGCTACGACATCCTTGTATGTACAGGCCATGTCAACCTAACCGCAAAGATAAGAATTGAAGAGTTTAGTTCTAGAACGTGCCCTAATCACAGAACTTAGAACCTGTTTGTCCTTTCTTCTTCTACTTACTGTCGTCTTAGGACTAGCCCAAACTGCCCTTTTGAAGGCCAGCCCTAACAATGCTTTCGAGGGTTAACAAGCAGCCCTTTTGAGGACTAAGAAGACGTCGAAGAAGAATGACAGAGAACAAGAAACAGAAATAAAACAGAAGAAAAACAAATCCAACAACAAGAAAAGAGAGATGTCCCAGAAAGCTGCAGAATAAATCCCCTGGGTGAGATCAGTTGGAACAAAATGCTCTCATCACACAACTCTGTGCCATTTTAATATTGATGTGTCAGACATTAGACAGTGTTGGAAATATAGAAATGTGTCTGGAATCTCCGCTGTCGTTGTGGTGCTAATCTCTAAACCCGCGAGACCACACAGTATTCTAAATTTTTTTGGGTTACGACATGAATTCTATTCATATAATGGAACTTTGGGATTTTTTTTCTGTTCCCATGGTAGGTAGGATCGAGCACCTAGTCTTCTCGGATAAGGACGAACAATTCGGAGGACCCGTGTGCGCGTTGCACACATTAAAGATACATTCCCTATCACGACAGAACAAAAAAAAGTGAGGTGTAAATGCCAAGGGCAGCGAAACTCCTAAAATAAAGATTTAAACACGACGCAACAAAGTCCCTTGTTGTGCGCATCTAGCTTGACAGTGGCACAGTGGCACATCTTGATGTCAGATTCACACACACTCACACACACATACACACACTCACACACACACACACACACTCACATACATACACGCTCACGCCCCCGCTCCCCCGCACACACACGATACCCATTCACTTTACCGTGAGGCAAGGAAAGATGTGACCAGACCTCTCTGTTGTCGACTCTTTTTTTTTCATTCTAATAAAATGCAGATATTGAAAGCGGAAACGTAAACATTGCCTCTTTATACAAAGTAAAGGTTCATGAGAAAAGTCGTTTGTTATACCGTACTGAGCAAACATTTATTCTATCTACAGCGCCTAATCAGATAAGCCGGTGGATCTCCACGCCAGGCGAGTGGTCCTATGTCCCTTGGGAAAAGACTTGATATCTCCTGAAAATGAGAAGTGAGAACAGAAAATGTGTTGGCGGTCATTTTTCTTAGAGCACTGACCGGAATGGTCATTTGACCTCGAGGAAATTGACTTGGGGGGGGGGGGGAGAAAAGGTGGGCCAGCTGGGGTAATTAATCAAAATGTGACCGGTCAGGGATGAGGGCAAGCACAGTGAAAAGAAAGTTTACCAAAAACCATGACCAGCCAGTAACAGAAAGCGATGGGGCTCACTGAGAGCAGCAGGCATGAGCGGTGCGGATTATCGAACGTTGAGATTTTTTTTTTTTTCTTTGCTTTTTTTGCCCTAATATGCCACACTATAATGGACTCAAAATTGGCAGAAAGAAAAAGTTGCTTGTACCGAAGCCTCGTGAGGGATGGAAGGACGTATTTCCAGAGGGAGAGGGTTAGGCAAGCTCTTACACCCCAGAGGAGGGATACCAAATAATCAACAGAAGAGTGGAGAAAATATGAGAAGCTTCGTGGCCGCGACTCCTCAGTTCCCTCCCACACAAATTTCCACCGGTTCATCTCCCCTCCCTCCCCCCCCCCTTGCACTAGATCCACCCATGAGTTAATAATTGCAAATAAGGTGCTGATACACGATAATCACTTGGTTCCACTTATGGTAAAGCGCGCAGTCCTTGAGGTAGCCAATACCCGGGTATTCAGTACACATGATATATTTGGTCTCGTCAGGGGAGTAGGGGAAGAAATGGATACCCAGTTTGTAGTTGTCCAGGGTGCACACAGAGAAGGGACTGGGACTGCCTGTGACCTGTGGCTGTTAAGAGACAAACCAAAGTATAAATAAAGGAGCAGCTCAAATAAGTTGTACTTAGGTTGTTATATTGTATTATGCCCTTGCTGGTGCATAAGGACCTAACTTACAAAAGGTCCTAAATCCGGATGATTACCTTAGACACCTATCTTAAATTATGCCTCATAAATGCATGGGGGGTGGGGGGGGGGGGGGGGGGAGGTTGACTTGTAAAGGATTTCATATCAAACACGTGCGGAGCTGGTAGCAAAAGTTGGTAATTTCAGCAATGTGTATGGTTACATAACTATCGCTGATCCAATTATGAAACTGTGTATGTGCGGAAAACCTAAATTTGCAGGAGAGATGAAAAAAATTCTGCTTGAAATATTACTGTATTCATTATCTTAACATTTCTAGTTGAAGATATTTGGTTATGCCTGCTCTACCTCCCACTGACCAAAAGAAAAAGTAAAATGCCTTCAATGAGTTCAAAGAACATTGACAAAAAAGACGTTCATCTACAGTTGGGTGGATACACTTATGCAGTTTCATGATAGGGCCAGGGATATGTTACTCACGTAGTTGGTATAGATAGGAGCTTGTGTGACTGTTGGTGGCTGGGTAGGGGCTTGGGTGACGGGGGGCAAGGTTTGGGGCTGCCCCTGGATGCAGTCCTTGGCCTGGTCGTTGTAGTAAAACCCGGCTGGACAATCCACAAGGTAATGCTTGCCCTGGCTGTCGCAGTAGATGAAGCGGTAGAGGGAGAAGGGGTGAGGGTAATACCCTGGTTGGTTCAAGATGCAGGGACTTGGAAACCCGAGATCTGGAATACGTAAATATGGGTTACAGTGTCGTGAAATGTTTTGTCGTTGTTTTTGTTTTCTTGTATTTCGTGTACTCCTTTAATCCCATTTGCGAAATTTGCCTCAGTGTTACCGCAGCCCAGTTACAACTGGAGCAGACACGACATCGCCACAGTCCAGCACCGGTGGGCGGGCGTTTTTTGTTTTTTTTTTAATGTCATTATGTCGTAAGGACATCATTAAGAACATGTTCTAGTGATGCTTGTAGAACATCATTTATTTCAGCAATCTTTTCCCCAGCTCTGCTCCCCGTTCCGGATTTTCTTACATAACTTACATACATCTGTGAAAATACTGTGTACAAAAGGCGATATTTAATAAAAACATACCGTAGCGATGATATTAAGAACAACAGTTATTTCAGCACACCCCCACCCCATCCTCGAGTTTTCTTGGATACCCGAAGTCTATGAAAATAACGCGCAACCAATGCCGATAATCTAAAAACTTGTTCTAGCGATGATTTCTAAGAACAGCATTCATTTCAGCAAATAACGCTCTCTCCCAGGAGCTTTCTTATGGGACGAGGGCTAAGACATGCAGTAAATACAGTTTCTTTGATATTATGGGAAGCATCCGCTGACTTCAATGTGGTACAAAACGACTGATTTGACTGCCAACTTTCGATAGCTCTTTGGCAAACACGGTTAATGTAGAAGAACATATTTTATAAAGATCAGACAATGTCTGCTGTGACATGAATAGGAAGAACCTGATTATTGAACTGAAAATGATGATAATAATAATGGTATTGGTAATCATAATAATTACGTCGGTTACCTATGACAACCAAGAACGTTTGCTATTTCTTTACTGCTATAGAAACGGCCACTTCCATTCACACTGGCTCAACATCGATTTGATTTAAATAGCAAAAAGTACTCACCATTGGGCAGAGTGACTGCATACGTCCCTTTCAAGATGTCCAGTGCTGTGCATGTTCTAATAGCAGCATTGTTCACGCATACATTGTTGGTATCTGTGGATGTTAGGGAAATAGTGTAGTAGAGTTAACTGTGCTGGGGCTCTATAACATAAATAAATAAATAAATAAATAAATATATAAATAAATAAATAAATAAATAAATAAATAAATAAATAAATAAATAAATAAATAAATAAATAGCCTAAAGGGCTTAGTTGTAAATCATGGTTAAGTCCATGCACGCACCAGCCGATTTTAATTGGCCGACTAGTTGATTGGTGACAGGACGATAATGAGTTTCAGTGACACTTCGCCCAGCATCCAACTTGTCGACTGTCATTGTCACTCAATCCCGTGACGTCACCATCCAACTAGTCAGCAAGTCAATATCGACTAGTACACGCCTGGGCCAAGTCACAAAAGAGAGCTAAAATTGAGGTGTGGCACAAAACAAGTGTTTCCTGGGTGGTCTGAACTCTGTAAATGTCAGCTTTGTCTAAGTGCCTTACCTCTCCTCAATGCATTTCTGGGAACCACATCCACTTTGTAGTCCAAAATACATTCACCCATCACTGACATATCTGACTGGATAGACAAGTAGAGTGGACGTGACGTATTTGTGACATAGATGACAGCTGGGCGGGCTGTGGTAGCGATTGTGTAGAAATCTTTGAGGGCATCGCTAGGCTGAGGGTTGTTGTAGGAGCCGTAAACACGGACTACACCACTGGACGGCTGGATCTGAATTGAAAAAAAAAATATGGAAATAGAAATCACAAAACCCTTGTGTTGCTGTGGGGGAGAATATTGGTACACTATAGTCACGCTAAATCTGAGCCTCTCAGTTGCTTATGAAATTGTGAATGGGATTTGAAAACCGGCTTTTTTTCTGAACTTTTGTGTACAGAAAGTGTACAGGCCTGCGCAGATATGTTACCGTCTCCAGGCGGTTCATTTTGTCATCGTTTCTTTAGCTCTATCATCAGATCAGACTTTAAATAAAAAATCAGGATGTATTATCGAAATTTCGCAGATTCAAATTCCCCCCCCCCCCACGCCTACCCTCACCTACTCAAAATCGATTATTTCAGATTATTGAACAATTAATTTTAAAATGCTATTTTCTCACGAAACATTCTGTACCGAGTAAAGGTATGTCACTTTGGTAGACGGTCACTTAAGATTTGAGCTTTAGCCACTGAAATAATACTGAAGTGGCTGTGGGTGTTCAGGGCAGACATTAAAAAAAATATATATTTTGGTGTGCACCACTGTCACCCTGAAAGGATACTCTAGTTTCTTCTGTACAGAGCCAGAGCTTTAAGTCAGCTGGAGCAATTGCTCCCATTTGGGCCCCGTGCCTAAAAGCAACCAGCGCTGGGGTAATCAAGCCCACATAACAACACATTGCAATATACACCTAACACAACATTGCAGGTTCTACAGAGAAGAGTGATGAGTATACTTTAATGGGCCAAGCAGCTCCTAAGGCCGGTCCTGCTCCTGTAAGATATATAATCATTAAAAGAAAGCTACTAAAATAAGAAACTTCTCACTTTTCCAACATCGCTAGTGCCTTACTAATCCAAAAATGAGGCCCGCTTCCATGAAATTTTAGACCTATTGACCTAACCCACTAATAATTGGCTTGGAACAATGGGAGGAGTCCCCATGCTAATGCAGAACCCGGCTGGATCAATGACCCATGAGGACAGATATTAATTTACTTGACCTACTTACAATGACAGATGTCACAGTGGCAGTGTTGACCTGAACGTTGTTCTTCTTGCCACATGGGTAGGTGTAGGTACCAAATCCCAGAACGGCGGGGGCTGTGGAAAGTTAAATCACTGGTCAAGTTTTACATTAACAAATTATTACATTTTCTCTGGCTTACATTGGGAATGGAAATATGATTAGTTTCCTGAATGTCGACTGCTTCATTTGAATTTCATCAGGTAATTTGTACCCGGTGCAGCTTTTGGGTTTACAGACCATAACGTTAAAGTTTTGTTACTGTTTGACTGCTGCTTGACAGCTGGTACCTTGAAAGTGGCAGTCACAGCTGTCTACGGCAAGCCCATTAGTTATCTCCCATCTACTGATCTATGAAATATGTTTATGAACGTTTAAATCCTTTACCTGAAAAAAAAAAAAGATTTATATCATACTGTTAACTTCCATTGAAGACATTTTAATGCACGCTGTTAAGTGAAGAAAGACTCAAAAAGATAAAGAAAGACATTGCTCACCTCTGCATGATACCTCCTTGATCTCCACTTTGAGTTAGTCCAGCTCGCTGTACTCCTGCAGCACTTGGACATGAGTACAGTCTGGTTGTGTGGCCAGCGAGTTGAGTTCTTGTTTGTCTACCTCCACACCAACACCTGCAGGATACAACAAAGCTAGAGATGAATTGATGATGTCGTGTATTTGTGAGTGGACATACAGCCATGTCTCTCGGTAAAGTCAACATGAAAGTGTAGACCGTTCTCTCGGTACAGTCCAAATGAATGTAGAACCAGCTCTCTCGGTAAAGTAAAAATGAAATTACACACAGCTTTCTCAGTAAAGTAGAAATGACTTAGAACCTGCTCTTTCGGTGAAGTCAAAATGAAGATATTTCATCAACAAATACAACAAAAACCACATGCCCATCTTTCCCCAGGCAAGTCCAGGCAATCAGAACGCCAAAAATGATAACTGATATCAAACCAGTTTTATCTTGCAACATGAAAAAGCGACGATCAATACACTTACAGTGTGTCAATATTTGTAAGTAAATATGTCCTGTCACACTGTTTGACCCCAACAATTTAATGTATCGGCCCAATATTATGATAGAAGGCTGAGTAACACATATGGGGCTGAAGAAAACGCGTGCTCAGATAAATTCCATCTTAACCCTCTAGTCCCCAAACGATGATTGCCAGTCCCAAAGTTTCTGAAATAATATGCTCAATTGATTTTAAATAGTCAGATTAATGCAAAAACATAAATATTTAATGGGAACAACACGTGTTAATGTAATAGGAAGAGTAAGTATATGAAAGATAAAGCATTTCGGCTCCAAGTGACCTATCTCAAATATGATACTCTGTGCGCTAAAGGGTTAATGCCCACTCTGATAATGTACACACCACACTACACTGATGACGACCTTCGGAAAGAAATCAAAATGTTGGATATTTAATGTACCTACTATTTTTTTCTGATTATTTATAAACTGGATATTATGATCATTTTTCAGTGATGTCATTGAAGACGTTATTACACAGATGGTAAGAGGTGCCACAGATTGGAAGAATAACAAAGTGGTTCAGCAGGTATCAGGAACGATGCTACTACAGACAGAAGAAAATCTTTTCGAAACGATTTTACAGACAGAAACGTTTCATTACATTGGGGCTACTGGGAATAGCAATTTATTATAAAGCGATACTACAGATTTCAAGAAATCCGTATGAAACGATATCACAGATTATAGAAAGCCAGAACAGAGCTGGATGTTTTATAGGAAGTCATTGTAACCATATACACATCTTACCTATGAGGAAAACAATGATGCCTTTGTCTCTGAGCATTTGAGCATTTTTGTTGGCATCGATCTTGTTATCTGACTTTCCATCTGTAATAATAACTGCGATTCTTGCGGCGTTCGATCGTGACCCGGACTGAAATAACAAGCACAGACGATTTGCAAATGTCTGCACATATTGCACGACATTGCCTTGACAAACAAACAAAACAAAAATATCAAGCCTCCTATCCAACCTGGTTTTAATGAAACAATGCATGACTGTTAATGAAGATAGGGCAGATGTGCAAGGAGTAAAAAAAACGTTAAGACACGGATTCAACTTAGCATCAATACCCTTGCCATGGCGAAAGGCCAGCTCAACATAGTTCCACAAAGGCAGTAATGAAGAGAGACAACCCACGCAAATAAAATCGTTCAAATACTTTACGTTATCGCCCTTTCCATGCTGAACTCGCAATTTCAGAACGGCTGGACGAAGAACTACTAACCCGGTGGGTGAAGAGTTTTCCTGTTTTTTCTTCTTCTTTTTTTGGAATGAGTGAATCAATCAATAAATCAATCAATCAATGAAGCACTACCTGTGTACTAAACAGTATCTCAGAGGCATATCTCAGTGCCAGATGTGTATCTGTCCCACCTTCAACTTTTGGCACGGCCAGGATAGCTTTCTGTGTATCAGTTGTGGTGGTGTAACGTTGGAAGTCAAACTGGGGCTGCAATACAACAATTGAGGTTCTAATTGAGTCTGTAATTTGACAACAACGATTATAACTGAGGCTGCAATACAATAACAAGATTATGACTGAGCGTGAGATACAACAGCAATGATTTTAACTGAGGCAGCAAACACCAACCACGATTATAAATGAGGCTGCAATACAACAACAAGAATTATAGATGAGGCTGCAATGCAACAACAAGGATTATAAATGAGGCTGTAACACAACAACAAGAACTAGGGCTTCAATACAACAACGAGACTTATAACTGATGCTGCAATACAACAACAAGGATAATGGCTAAGTTCCCAATCCAATAACATAGCAAAAAATAACTGACACTCCGGCATAACTAAAGTGAATGCAGCTGAGGAGACTGGTGCAAGATAACAAACAAGACTGCAATACAGGACAAGGTACAGGCTGCAATATAACCAAAGTGGTTGCTATTTACAGTTTATCTTATAAGAACATAAAATTTATTTTATATCCTAGGCTAACAAAACATTACTAATAAAGGTTAATAAATTGGGCTGCAAAATATATATAATAATTATACCCGAGACTGCAGCATAACTGAAGAGGTTATAGTATAAGTGAGTCTGCAACATAACTATGACTAGCACAATGAGAGCTTAACTGAACATATTATCATTATTATATTAGTCAGGCACCCTAGAGCGATAAAGTTGCAAGCAGATTTCTGTTCCATGCACAACGTCCCATCAGCACGATGCGGGACGACAGTAATGATTATGACACAACTATTACCTTATATCCACTGCTGAAAGTGACGAAGGCCACTCTGACGTCATTAGGACCGACAGTGAATTCACCAACAACATCTGCAGCAAACTGCTTGGCCCTCTCAAAGTCCTCGGGTGCTTGACTGCTGGAAGAGTCCACCAGGAAGGCAATGTCCAGATTGTTGGTGGCACAGGCTGTAAATAATGAAGATAAGCTGAGACATGTTTTCGAATCTGCAAAATACAGAAAAGCTGTGGGATCGCAGTTGGACTTGGTAAGATATTCAAGTTTTTTTGCTTTTCTTTTCTTTTATTATTTGTTTGTTTGTTTTTTTATTTAATTAAAATCCTTTCACACGTTTTTCACATTTATTTTGGTCAAGATAATGAAGACCGCACAGACAGGAAGTTGTTTTATCTTATGTACTAAAAATAACCTCCGGGATTTTTAACAAGGCCTACCGCCGCTCCCACTGCTTGAATTGGTTTGAAATTTTACAGGTGCTTTCCTTTTGACCTGTAGAAGGTTATTCTTTAGATCTGAAAGCGAGAAATGGTGGGCAAGACAAGTATTTTTTTGAGTTTGAGTCCCCCTGTCCTCTCTTTTCTACGACACATGACGTCATCACTTCCTTCGATGTGTTCACTATTAACCACATTGACCCGTGTGCAAATTGTTGCCATTTCATGAATGCTGACGGAGTGCGAATTAAATTGTGTTTTTGTCTAATAATGGGAGTGTAAGTCATTCCAACACTGTGAACTGAAAAAAAGCATGTTTGTATCAGTTAATTTGTTTATCTCACTTCTTACTATAATAGAGCCAGAGAGTGAACAGGTAAGCACCCAAAGCTTTGCGACTACGGATTAAAAATAATGAAACTTTACCTACTCACTTATTCTTTTATGAAAAGTTTTTGACAAAATTCAGTCTTTGATATTATTTTTAAATATTCACAATTTTTTTTAACCCCAAAGTAAGCGACGCATTTTCGTCGAGTGGAATCAAAATGTGTGGCCGGAAATTGCGTTCTGCGCCTTTCTACACATTGCCGGCCGAAAGTCACATTTTATCACGCCCTTGTATGCTGCAAAGGGTTTGCTAAGAATTTCACTTAAGGAGGTAGTTGTAGTCATGAATGTGCCAACTTACTCATTTGTGACTGGTTTGTGGTGAATTTTCGGAACAGGCTGTGGTGTAAATATTTCGGCAAAAGAAAAACGTATTGTGGCAAACTGGCCAAAAACTTACACTAAACCCGCTACGGAGCTTTAAGATTGTCCGAAAAATTTATACTGGAAATAAAATCCAATTTGGTCACGCGATCAAAATAATCTGCACTCCTTGTGAGCCCAGTGTGAACAAAAACACTTATGAAAAAAACAACAACAACGCGATATTATGTTTGTGATGAGGTTTCATAACCTAAAGTGATTACCTGCAGTTTCTGTTGTTTGGCAGCGACCAAATGTTTTACAGTAAACACTCTGCTCCTTACTCCAAGACTACAAATATTAAAATTGATAAATATTATAAAACCACAGAAAAACTCCAGAAATACAAGTCAGGACTTGCAGGTAAGTGATCGTATTGATTTGTATTCTACAAATATTTCATATTCTAAGTCTTTTTTTTTTTTATTGTTCGATTGTTTTCCCTGTTCAATTTTCCTTTTTTTTTTCTGTAGTTGTTTTCCTGACGAAGGTGTTGATTTGTCTTCCCTTTTTCATTACGTTGTTTCAGTATCGTTTGGGTATTATTCTTACGCGAGGCTTTGCTGCATACAACTTTTTTCTTTTTGCCAGTTTTTGTCGTTACAAATATTAAAAACTCACCCACGTCCAAACTTTTCGTCAGCTGCAAGAAGTTATAGGCGGCTCTCATCTGATCTGGAACTATTTTCTTTTGGTAGAAGGCAGCCTGTTGCTCGGCGGCAGTGGAATGTTGCCACTGGCTATACGGATCAAGGTGAACATGGCGGCGATGCCGGAGTACAAGGGCTTGCGTAGATCTGACCACTGGACAGTTGACCAATCAATGTTGAATGCTGCACGGATGGGCGCCCAGTAACCGGAGATCAAAGGGCTGGACTTTGTGGCCAGAAAATCTGTCTGATTGACCTGCGAAACAAATAATAATAATAATAATCGTGAAAGTGAGATAATGATGATGTTCGTCCATCGCAGGCGATGAGGACCACTGACATCCCTTTATGATGGGGTTGGGACTGGGTGTGTCCGGAGATGGGTGGTGAGTCCAACCACTGGGCAGGCGTGGGGGGGGGGTGGCTGTGAGATAATAATAATAATAACAATAACAATGATAATAATAATGATAATAATTTACAGACATGTTTCATGCAGTCTTTTAAAGTTTGAAAAATATTGTTGTGACAATAAAATACTATGATTTTGTTTTTGAATAGCCCAGTGTGCGAGAGACTGTATTCGACATGATTTCAATTTGGCGCAATTTCCCTGACTAGAAACGAGTGAGTGGTGCCCTAGCGCACATAAGCTCATAAGCAAGACTGCAAATTATTAGACACAGAGAGACAGAGAGAGAGAGAGAGAGAGAGAGAGAGAGAGAGAGAGAGAGAGAGAGAGAGAGAGAGAGTGAGAGTGAGAGAGAGAGAGAGAGAGAGAGAGAGAAAGAGAAAGAGACGGACAGGGATAGGAAGAAAGAAGGATGAGAGAACAAGTTTATCCCGGGCAATGCCGGATACTTTATTTAATAAATAAATAAATGAATAATGTATATAATAAAAATGAGACTCCCAATACTTTCTTTTCTTCAGACCCGCACACAGACTCCAAAAGAGCTATCATGGCATGCATTATAATTTACACGATACTTCTAAGCTGGCTGCAAAAAAAAAAAAAATTACTAATTAGTTGTCAGACAAAATTTCACACTAACTTCGTTCGCTTTGCCTCACCGCTCAGAACCTTTCGTATTGGTTTACCTTTTCCGACTTTTCGTGAACAATGACACCACTTTGGTAAATTTGTTTAGGTAAAATCGTGTATAACATTAACTTTCTTCTAATGAAGAGGACGCCACACCTTGACTATGATGAGCTCTCCTGAGGCAGAGAATTTATCACCGATTTTTTTTTTAATCGCTCGATTTTTTTATTTTTTTTTAGCCAACGGTAGAACTCATACAGTTATCTGCATTTTGGGTTACGCAAGTAAGTTGTGAATGTTACTCCTAAATAGATTATTTGAATGCACTTAAGACTTCTTATATTACTATGTTAAGGTTGATACAGTCCTAGGCTCTGCAAAATCTCACTTATACAATCTAGTGTAGCCTATAGCTTGTTCGAGTGAGCGACATACCTGCCAGATACCACCGTCATATCCAGCTCTGTAGGTATCTGGATCGGATCCATCTTTGCTGACTACATACGCTACACGCCTCAGAAACAGATGGTCTTTGGGAAATACGCAGGATGCTCTCAGTTGGGTGACCGTTGCCTCTACCACATCGGTCCCCCCAGCTCCTGGGACACGGGTCAGGTCGTTCTGACCGGTGATCAAGGTAGCAGTGACCACCAAAGAGAATACCAAGAAAGTGGCTTTCATAGTGAGTTGTAGCCCTGAGAACAGATGTTGCATACAATGATAGCAGTGAAAACACAGTCTTTTATCCCCCACCCCCCCCCCCCCCCCAAAGGAGATAATCTGTAGGGTGATAGCAGGGAAGTTAAAAAATGGTAGGGGAAAAAGGGAGAAGAGTGACATGTTGTAAGCAATTTTAAAAACGTGTATGTTGAATTTTTCCCCAGGAGTTGCAGGTTAAGACCAACAGATCTTCCTTGTCCAGGGACTCGTAGCAGACAAGTGGCCTTTTTTTTTTTACTTAAATAATTGTTTAGGTTTTTAACGTCTGCCCGGACCGGAAGCTTGTTACTTTTTTTGTTTCTCATTCTTTCGTGACTTATTGTAACGTTTCTTTGTTTGTTTCTGTTTTACAACGTACAACAATTTGTTTTTTGTTTCTTAGCCATATTTAAACTTATCATAAAAAAGCCACTCCTGAATACCTGCAGCAAACATGTGGACAGAGGACATGATTATGTATTCTCTGTAATATGTGAACAGTTCAAGACCTTAAATCCCATAGGCTTTTACGTGTGTGATTTCTAACATTGGCCAAATTAATTTGACTATGATCTCTCTAGGCTGAGAATAAAATAAGGATTATTGCCGATTATTGTTCAGCATGAATACAGTAAAACATATTTTGACCAAAAAAATAATCGATCATATAATTACATACAAAAAGCGTTGCCATGCCTAGCAGGCTGCTAGCCCTGTTTTCTGTATATATCATAGTTAGCAGCCTGCTGGGCTTAACAAGACTTTGAGCATAATGGCCGTGTTATGGTATATTTTAAAGTAGAGTTGTTTATTAACTATGGCTGTAGAGCTGCATCCTCACTATCTTGAAATGTATTCTCTCAGGGCAGGCAAGTTTTGAATTGCAATGTTTCGTGACGCCAGGAGTTAGACTGGACCTCGCGCATTGGCAGGACCAAAACAGATCTGTCTCACCAGTTCAGGGGGGATGGAAACAAATCTGTCTCACCAGTTCAGGGGGAATGGAAACAAATCTGTCTCACCAGTTCAGGGGGGATGGAAACAGATCTGTCTCACTAGTTCATGGCGGGGGGGGGGGGTGGAAACAAATCTGTCTCACTAGTTCAGGCGGGTTTAAAATTATCTTGAAATAACTGACGGAAAGAGAGATCTCGCGCAATGAGTCAAAATAGAGTCGAAACAGATTTGACTCAGCAGGCCGTCAGCCCCATTAAGAGATCTACCATGAGATGCTTTCCTATATGGAAATAAATGGTTAAATTGAACAGAAATACGCCTATTATTATCATTAATATTAATATTATCTTTATTATTAATGTCTCTGTTATTGGTATTGTTGCTGCTGCTGCTAATTTACTGGGACCATTTATATATAATTATTCTTGAGCAGACTTGCCAATTGAATCAGATGACTGATGGAGATGGTAGTCAAGTTTAAATTATAAGAAACGAGCTTGAGTTAAAACTGACGTAATTTGAAAGGAATGTTGGTGACAGTTGGCGGACTTAGTCCAAAACCTTCATGATGACCATCATTCCTCCCCCGCCTTCCCACATTATCTGATGCTCCCAGATAACTTCCAGATTTCAGCATATCATAAGTATGCAATCATTTGTATCCAGGTGACTGTGAAATGAGGAAGGAAAAGCTAGGAGGACGCCCGAGACGTTGACAAAACGAGATAATGAAAAATTTTATACCGAGTCAGTTTTCATCGGTGTTCATTTTTAGTTGATGGGATTTTTGAGGGAGTGGGATGGGAAGTGGAAGACGGTGAATTGTGGAAATGGAATGTTTAAACCTACGTGTAACTGTGGCTTAGGATGTAATGGGATGGGGGTCGAGCAATCTGAGTTTAGATTTAAGTTTGGGTTTGGATTTTAGGTGCATCAGGTTAACCCTCATACTCTATCTGAATTTGTGACAGCTGGATTAAACTAGAGATACCACGTCTTTTGACACTGCTTTCCTTCTTTGGACAAAGCATACACCCAAGAAATTGTTGCAGACGTTGACTGTGTCTGACCGGGCTTAGTATGATAGGGTCTTCCAGGACTTTACTCAGAAAATATAGTAAATTATGGTGTGCACTTCTTGTCTGCCAGTAGCTAACTCTGCCCTTGAGGGCCTAGTATGACACCTTCCTTTAGTCATCTAATAATTATGGGCTGTGTTCAGGATTTCGTTATAACCGTGCGTTGCAGTAAAACAGAGGACAAGATTACTGTAGGACCACAAATAACAAACAAAAGAAAATAGAAATGTTTGATTGTCCTTACGGGATTGGACCGGTATGAAAACAAACAAACAAACAAAGAACTGCACGTTGAGCTTCCATGAAGATAATGAAGGAGTTAAAAATCGTTTGTTTGTGTTTTTCGTTTTTCTGTGACCTCAACAGAACACATCCCAATAGCGTCTAGATAACTTTGATCCTATCATGAAACCCTGCAAGTGCAAAGGACCAACTTTTATAGGAGAGGCCGAAAAAAAAAAAAAAAGCTGTTTTACTTGAGAGTATTCCTTTCCGTAAAGACAATTTTTTGGTGTTGTAAATGAATATTTCAAATGTTATACTCCCCGCTGATGAAAAAAAAAAAATCCATAAGAGACGTATGGAATATTGGATTTTTAAAAAAAAAGGGGGGGGGGGAACCAGCTGCAGTAGTGCTAGTACACGTTTGCGTGTTATGTTAGGAATGGCGATATCAAGAAAAAATAACAGAAAATGATAGCTCTCCGCTTACATAGGCAGGCAAATCTGAATTTCTGCGGTATCAGTGATTGAGGGTCTCGATTCAAGGGAGATAATATTGTAAAATTTATGCGTTGTGCTTTTGTTTTATCTTTGTTGTGTCCCTTGCTTTGTCCCTCCGCACTAAAGCTTCTAGATGCATAATTATCCAAATAACGGATTTTTAAATTATTTTTTTTTAAAGGGGGAGGGGTGGCATGTGTACTAGTACAGTAGCTTTCATTTATTACAACTCACTGAGATCATCTCCATGCTCTGATCTTGGTACAACCGCAGCACTGTCGCAAGGCACACAAGAAATCCACATATTACCGGAAAAGTCAAGACTACTGCGAAATATGCGATATTTTTTGTTTCTAAACTTGCTATACTTTCTCCAAATTCTGAAAAATATGTTTGAAATTGCTTAGTCGAAAGTTCAGGTTTAGATGTGTTTATACACTCTCCTACAATAGGGACATGCACGGTGACATCTGAGTGTTCCGGCGTGGAAGAGCGACACGAGTGGTCTATTGTATTCAGTCTCGGTCAGCAAAGCTGTTCAGTATCAATGCTCGACTTTAGTGTAATGAAAAAAAAAAGTGAGTTTGTCCTCTCAGGCACCTATACATGACAGAAGTGAATCTGCGTCCTTTCTGATTAATTTACTCTCATATTGAATGCCGGAATATGACCTGGTTCTAAACTAAAGCATGCAGGCCCCATTTTTTAAAGAGTTACGAGTACACTTGGAATATTTCACTAAGGCACGCACCAAAACAGGACTTGAGGTGGCCACAAAAAGCATTGAAAACATCATAGTTATATAGAAAATCTTGGAGTCAGACATGACTGTAATGCAAGTTTAGTGAGCTCAAGATCGTATTTAAATATTTTGCTTATTGTAAAGAATTAATACGATTTGAATTGCCAAAAAAAAAAAAATGATAATAATAATAAATGATAAATAAAATAAATTATTAATTTTGTGAGGACCCTTCTTATTGTCGGGCCCAAAGTTAGCTTGTGCTCTTATTGGCAGTCTATTCAGCTAAGTATCATATTATCTCACACTAGAGCTGGTGGCGTTCTGGGTCAAGCCTGTTTTGGTAGGTAAATTACGATTCAGTGTGCGAGGTCTCTCTCTCTCTCTCTCTCTCTCTCTCTCTCTCTCTCTCTCTCTCTCTCTCCCTCTCTCTCTCTCTGCCTGCTGGCCCAGGACAGTTCTGACGCGAGCGAACTAATGAGACAGATTTGTTTCAGCCTGGTCAATGCGCGAGGTCCTCTCTAACTTCATGGCCCACATCTCACACTGAGACCTAGACAAAACAGTGTTGATTGAGTGTGACATTCCCCCCCCCCCCCCCCCAGTTTTCCTTTCTTCTCCAAATTTATCGACTTAAACATTAATCTCGCCGGTGGTCGACTGTACGCGATTAAAATTAGCATACATTCCAGGATTTTTACCATAATGAAAAGTAAAATCCTACATTTGTCTCCAACATCTGGGTTCAAGTTTTATAAATCTCTTTATAAACAAATTTCATTCAAAGGTCTGCTCTAGCTGTGAGTTGCTTGCATAGACTTGTATTGTTGTAGGCCCATATTAAACAGATTTCGAACTCTCTACTGTGGTAAGTGATAAAAATGCCTTCAATCTTCCAGATTTACATTCTGTATAAACTGATGTACGTGCGTCTAGTAATATCAAAGAACCCCCCCCCCCTCCTCCTACCCCCAACTCTCTCCCAAAGTCCGTCTCATTCCGACCAAACATTTTATTATTCCTCACTTTCGGATCCTCTAAACCCTTTAATCGTATTAAAACTAATAAGTACGATTGTACAGCTGTAGAAAATGAAACGAAAGCAATAATTTCAGCGCTCAGAAACACATTTTGCACTCATTTTCTCTCAAGTATTAAAGCGAGCCCATTCTTCTCGGGGGCGAGAGATTTTCTTATTGGACAATGTCAAATCTTTTCGTGCAGGTGGCAAACATGACTAAAGAGAGTTAACTCTTTGTCTACCAACACTAATGATTCCCTCCCCTTTACAAAAGTCGGGGACCTTTCGCCTCATTCATTGCCCGATGTTCACTTTTTGTTTGACAACAAAAGCCGCTAGCGACAGCTCTGGTAAAGTCACCCTGATTGTACGACTCTTTCAAATGTAGTTTAGAACGTCAATTCCCGGATCTGTAGCCAAATATCATTGAGATATTAATTCTATTTTCTATTCGTCCAGACACTGGGATAATAAGGTTTCAACTTGTCCGTTCTTGAAGTCCCAAGAACGAGAAACAAGCGTGCAACTCGCTTCTCACACGGAAACAAAGTTTGAACATGTACTTAATCTTCCCGATGCTTAAACACAATGGACCGGCACGATTCTAAACCTTCTCTCACACTATGTTGACTTGATATTTACAACGGAAAGAGCATGACTCGCTTCAAATCCCCATTCCATTCATAGCCCCTACTATAGCGGATAGCTTTCACCCAACTCTATCACCGCTGCGTTTGACTTGCAATGTTAATAAATTCATCGCTGTTAATATTTTTTTACAGTCTCATCGCAAAGCAGCGAGGAGGACGATGTCGTCAAGTGCAGCCATTCATTATGTGGGCCCAGTCAGAAAATGAACCCTCAATGCTGAGAAAAGGCACCGTTAAATCCGTTACACGGAAGACCACAGTCTCTTGGTGGCAAACAGGTCTTTGAGACAGAATATTAAGTTAATGGAAAGCGAGACACAAATTTTACTTCATATTCAAGCTCGTGAAGTTGAGACGCCAGCGATTATTAGACCCATTTTTTGTGTTCGAGAACAAATTATGGAATCTTTTCATTGTCTGTATTGTGAACTTGTGGAGAGTTCATCGTCGTGCGGTACTGAGTCTGTCTATTGTCTGAGGGTTCCATTTCGCTGTTTTCTATAATGGTGATTATCTTAGTGGGTGGGAAAAGGCACATTGGGAAGCAACCTTTTACTGCCATAGAAATTTATCATAAATAAATATGAACAAAGGAAGAAACATTTAGGACATGGGTACAGTTGGAGTAGATTGAATGGGTAGCTTTCCAGCGAAATTTCAGTTTTCACAATGCAGAGGCACAGTTGAAATCTCAGATTTTAAACAACGCATATGAATCGTCAGGGCGTGTTAACAATGGCGTAATATCGAGGATTGATGTCATTATTCAGTAAATCAAATTTAAAGATAAAATAATGTGTATTTCTGATACAGCAGAGACAGAAAGAGCCTTTAATATGTCATATTTGAATTTCTTGTGCTGAAGTTCATAAATTTTGCAGCAATTTGACATTGTTCATATACTTCAGATGTTTGTTCCTTTTATCTAGTAAATCCCAACACTTCATCCACTAGAAAACTCGCATGTATGCCAGAATGATTCCCCCTTTTTTTTTTTTAACATTTTGAACAATAGATTTCGTGGTCTGTAGTCTGATCAAGGTCAAGGTGGCCATTTCCATCTCAGCTACTCTGACGTCCGTTTGCATACCAGAAGAACATGGAAAATTTATTGAGAGGTTGTACTTATTTAGACCTTGAACTTCCAATAGTATTATTATTATCATTATTTTTACTTACATGAAAACCAGCGATAGATCTACTCTTCTTTTGTCTCACATGTTGTGCAAAATCTGGTTCTGTTGAATTTATTCATGGTCGCGTACAGTTAGGGATTTAGTGGAGACAGTACAATTTATTGAATGTCTTTTCGCTTGCAAATTAGTAATCTTTAGTTTCTCTTTCCATATACGGACGGGGGCGGAGGTGGGTGGGTCAAAGTTTCTTTATCGTAGCATTAGTTTATTAACATTGTCATATTACAACAAGGGGAAGAAGGAAGATAAGATTTAACTCGATGTTTAATTTAGTTGATGGTTGAACTAGAATTGTATGAATAAAACAACATTATGGTAAAGTAACATTTGACCCACCATGTATAAAACTATATTATTTTTAACTGATTCCGCCGTTACCAATTGTAGTGAATGGAAATGATTTTTTGTGTTGTGAAAAGTATCAACACTTGTGGCTAAAATCACAGTTCAGTGGTAGACACGATAATAGAAAGAGGCCAAGTGTTTTTCACTGCACAATAAAACATATTCTCTCACTCATTTACAGTGGTGAAAGTGTATAGTGAGCCATGTTTGAAATCCTCTTCCTCTTCAAATTCAGCAGCAAGTAACAGCAAACTTGTATTTTTTCTAAGTTCAAGAATTGAAATTATACATTTTCTGGCATAGCAAACTTAACTTTGTTTTAAACAATGAAAAACATTGTCTCATCATCAGTACAAGATTTGTTAAATGTATAAGTTGGTCACAAACAAAGAACGTAATTAAGAACTAGCCATTACGACTTTCAAAAGGACATTTTGTTCAATATATTATATGAAGTGGCCCCCGTGAACTAACAGCTGGGAGAAAAAATTTACTTTTTGATTTACTTACTGAGATCAAGATGAATCGAAAATCTTTTCCTGTAATGGTGAAACAATAAGTCTCAGATCTTTTCAATTTATACATGTACAGACTCTAAATCCGAAAAGCTTGACTTGTTGTGCAATTATAAAGAATACAAAACTTGATTTTCACAAAATATTTCCGGAAATAAACATTTCCTTCTGTACTCGTTTACCTATTTTCCATTCATTGCTTCTATTAATTCCCCTGAATGCCAAATTTTCTGTGATCGAGTGGGGAGACTTTATTAACCTCAAAGGTATTTGTTTCGTTTACACCTGGAACAAAATTTTTGAATTGCGGAATTTTATTAAGAAAAAGGAAGAAAAGGCGTGTTG
>OZ007577.1:22352981-22357981 GCA_963931925.1 Onchidella celtica
CAAAACCCTGAATTCAGAATTGCTATGTAATATAACAAGTTGATAATAGTGAATACCACTGTGTTCATTGTATCTTTGATTCTTATCTATTATATTTTAATTTCTGGTTACTCCGTTCTTTTACGCACTTTTTATTAAATATTCAGTTTTTGGTGTTATTTACCCAGTTTGACTATTTCTCAATATAGGTATTAACGAATACTAAACTTTTTTGTGTCGTATTTGTTATTTTCAGAGCGATACCCTCACAACGATACCCGACCACAGCCTCGTGAAAAATCTCTCTTATATCAAATTCAAATTCACTCCAATTGCCAATATCGGCCCACACGCTTTCGACGATTCTGCAACTACACTGGATTTCCTGGAACTCTGGAGCCCAGCGTTCACAAAAATCCCAGACACCTTCGGGTCTCTCCAAGTGTTGTCAACTTTTCATATGTCCGATGGTCCAATCAGTGACTGGAACGAGGATGCTTTTGCACAGGTTGGAAAATCCCTGAATGAAATAATGCTTGCTCGCTGCCGCTTGACATCATGGCCAACGTGGATGCATTCGTTTACCAATCTCAGCACTTTGCAATTCTCTACCGAGGTGATCAAAACTATGCCAGATGATGCGTTTGAGCATCTTGAACACACCCTTACCAAACTGGAACTCACTGATATTAAATTATCTCAGATTCCTGCGTCACTTTCAAAACTAAACAAATTAGAACAGTTGTTTTTAGACCAAAATAATTTACGTGAGCTCACTAATTTGCCCCAGGAAGCGAAGTTAACATCTCTCTCTCTAACTATGAATCAGTTTTCGGACACTGATCAACTCGTGAAAATGTTAATTCCTTATTCTAAAACACTGAACGCTTTGTTACTGTCTGGCAACAAATTTACCATACCCCCAGATCTCTTTACAATGTCATCATTACGCATTTTGGATCTAGATGCGAATTACATATCAGACCCTCCTGTCGGCTATTTGCCACCAAGTATCGAAATGCTATATTTGCGATATAATAAATTAACGCGAATTCCCGCTGACATATTCGCTATGCCTAACCTAAAAGACTTACTAGTGTCCAACAACGCCATCCGAGATGTTAAAAATCACAGCATTCCACCGTCACTGCCAGAGCTGGATTTGAGTAATAATTTAGTCACAGTGCTAAAAGATAATATCTTCCCTGTAAATTCGTCCTTGAAAGAATTGGATTTTAGTTCTAATCCGATATCTGACATTTCCTCTATGGCCTTTGCTAATTTGCCAGTGTTAGAGACACTGACCTTGAGTAATACGTCTTTGTCACGAGTTCCTCTGGCGTTGCTGCAGCTGTCCGGTCTCCAAGAACTCCACATGGAAAGAACGCCTAACTTGCGTTGCACATGTCAAGAAAAGGCCCTGGTACCCTGGTTTGAAGACCATCCCAATTTGCTAGTGTACGGAACTTGTGGAAATGACACCATTAGTCATTACTTTAGAGTCGAGGCGAAAAAATGTCCACATACATAGACCACAAACCTGGGATGTTCGTTCAAGTATGTTAGTTTGTTTTCTTCAGTGTGATGGAAAGGTATTAAATCATATGTGAGTGGATCTGACGAAATCGGGCTAAATTTGAAAGACCAAATTTGTGAGAAAACTTTTCCGAAGGGAGAACATTTTTCTATGGAAATTGAGATTTGCTTATTTACGGAAAGTTTAGCCATTTTTCTGCATTTAGTTAAAGCGTTTTGCTTGAAGTGTCTCAGAAATATTTTATTTTGATTTTTTAGAAAAGGTATAAAAATTTCACCTTTAGCCCAGTTTTGTCAGATCCACTGGTATTATTATGTGAATGCAAAATTGACCTTAATGTGAAAGACCAAATTCCTGAGAAAACCCTTCAAAAGAGAGAAAGAGAGGATGGGGGGGGGGGGGGTGGGGAGGGAGTTTCTATGGAAATTGAAATGTGCTTATAAAATAAAATAAAAAATCTGCATTCAATTAAAATATTTCGTTTGAAATCGTCTTAGAATTATTTTGTTTTGATTTCTCAAGGAGAAGATATATAATGTGTGAAGACAATCAGAATGACATTTTTCAAAATGTGCCGGCATGTCGATGAAATGTTTCTTGGTCAAGCATATCTCAGACACTCTTCAGTAACCTCGCTTATTTTTCTTGAATGTTATTATCGATATTGTAACTGGTTCTGGACAACTAGAGAAACAAAAGAGAGTAGAAATAAAGCCATAAAATATTTATTTGTGTCTCGTAATAAATTATGTAGAGATGACGTCATATCTTGTTCTTGTTATAGTTGTTTGTTATTGTTTTGTTATGTGTTGTTGGTGATGGTGGCAGTGGTGGTGGTGGTTGTGGTGGTGGTATTGTTATTGTTGTTGCTGCTGTTGTTGTTGTTGTTGTCGTCGTGGCCGTTGACGTCGCCGTCGTCATTATTCCTATGACATTGGAACTGGGTCAGGGCGGAAGAAAGAAGGAATTCGTGACTTTGAATATTATCCTCTTTGCGCACCTCTACTCTTTTGTTTGTCCAACCGTCTTGACAAATTGCTATTGAACACATCTTCAATTCTCTCCTCTCTCGTCACAAAAAACAAAAAACAAAACGACTTTCCACCTTCTCCCAGAAATAAAACAAAAGAGACAGACAAAAAGAGGGACATAACTCGGGGAGTCACCAGGAAAGGAAAGTGTCAGGGGTGCATTCTGAGCCGTTTGCCATTAGAGACCATTTCCGGCACAAACCGGAAGCCGCTTCACGCTTTTTGCCCACAAAATTTTAACCGGTTTCGGTGACGTAGAGACCAATTTCCGTGTCCTAATCATTTCTTTTCACACTCGGCTTGAAAGCAAGAGCGAGGTCTGGCCCAGGGGAAATTTGAAGTGAGGCTTGAGAAGCCAAGAGCGTTGATTGTCTCCCCTCAATAACAAAATCATGCTACGTCTTTTTCCTGTAAATTTATATCATGTTTTCTCAACAATGGATACACCAGGGTAAAATTACAAAAGCGCTAAAGAGCTATCAGTGGGTGGTTTTTGGTCATCAGATCAAATTCGTCACGCCAGTTCTGTGACTGACTTCTAACTACAAAGAGAACAATTACTCGACTTGATACTGGACTTTACAGACATTAAATATGTGGCTTTTTCACACCATTCAATTAATTTGAACTACGATTTGAGAATTCTACAGAAATTTCAAGACATGGATTTTTAGTTCTGAGCACAATTTATTTTCGATGAGTTTACTTGTCCGTTCTTCTTGTGAAGATACAAAAAAAGAAAACAAAATAATAAAAACTGAAAATCTTTGGATTAAAAATGGCAGGAAATCTTTGGAGCAACTTTACTTTTGTCGGTCCAACATTTCGCGACCTTAGTTCTTGCTTTTTCTATCTCCAATTTCTGAAATATTAGAGATCTCTTAGTATGTAGAAGACGCACACTGTGGAATTTGTTTAAAATGCCTTATGGCACTTATCAAACTGTTTCCCGGATCCGATTTATACTAACCCCTTGTCATAAAACTAAAGCACCAGACGTTTAGAAACGAATTTCTCAGTTGTGCAAAAAGTGGAGTTGGAACAAGTGAGAACCCAACCCGAGACACAGAATATCAAGACAGACCATTCCTTCCTGCACTGTATGCCCACAACTTGTCGCGCGTACAAACACGGTGAGTATTATCACAGAGCTCTATGGTACTAGTCTTTTTCGTTCAATTATGAAGGGGTATGGTGCGAATTGTTGCATTGTTGACATGACGGAATTTGGAGAATTAAACCGTCTTGGTGTCCTGTGACTCAGCGAGAAGTAAAATCGCGACTTATTTATAATTTATGGTTACTGTACCCGAGGCACACAATACAGACACGAACCATTCCTTCTCCGGCTTTATGTGCACCAAGTGCGGCTATATAAATACGGTGAGTACCACTCATTTTCGTCCAGTTATTAAAGCTATGTGGTGCGAATTGTTGCATTGCTGATATCGATGATACGCGGGCAAGTCGACGGACGGAATGCGATCGGTTGATCCGTCTCGGTATTCCGTGTCTCAGACTGTACCACACATCCTTAAAGTCACACATTAGAAATTCCTGTCATGGAATATGATTGCATAATCTCAATCTGATGGTATTTTCAAAATACTCACATACAAAACTGTAATAACGCAGATCCTGACCCGACTATTTACACAATTCTGTATTTCAATTAATATGGACGTCTTCCCTCTGTGATACATAGAATATCCGTAATCACCCCGTTATATTTAGTCATAATTGTACAGGCTAATTCATTATAACATTATATGTGTATTCAGTGACTGCAAATTTAATGATAAACACCAGTAACAATAGAACTGTATTTCTCTGGTGTTGAAGGTGATAAAAATGATTGACATGAAAACTGACATGATAAACTACTATTGAAAAATGAAACTTTACTGACGCCACAACGAAACATGAAACCGATCTCTCTTTCTCTAACACTCTATATTTGATGAGATAGATACATGATTTACATCAAGATTCTGACTTCGTGTATGAAAATGACAACCGTCATGGAGAAAACGCATATAAAAACGCCATTTCTAGTTAGACTTACATTATAAATAAAATATGAAATTTATAAATAAATATATAAAATGCATGATGTTATCATGTTGTTTTACTATTGTCACAGTGTTAATTAATCGCTAAAAACAATCATTTTTATTATATTGTTCTTGGAGACATAGGCCATTGCATGGAGTGAAGTAAAAGTGTTGATCAGTTTGCATTATGGCCCTTGGGTTAAAAAAATAAACTCAAGAATCTATAAATAATTGTTGTTATGGAGCACATCAAACAAAGATCACAACTATCACGATATCGAACTTCAAACTAAGACAATGCCAAATTAAAGCTGGTCTAAAACGCCCCTGGTCCCTCAGCATCTTTCCTTTTTCTAGAAGTTAGATACAGATAGCTGACAGACACTACATAGACGGCTA
>OZ007577.1:22362981-22365481 GCA_963931925.1 Onchidella celtica
ACGATGTTATTATGGATGGCTATTGATAATGCAGTTAAACATTTTACGCACCCAGGTTTTTTTTTTTCAGACGGAATATTTGAGACATTTGTAAAGGCCTTGCGGTTTCTGTTTTGCATTTATTTTTCAGGTTTGAGAAAATTCTATGTTTTTGTTCCCCCTTGAGGTATTCTATGAAATTTCAAATAGGGCCTAGAGTTTTTCTTTTGTTTGCCTAGTTGTGCAAAATTTTGCAGGGCAACTTTGCCGTAGGGAAAGTCTAATTGATAATAATTATGGTTTAGTCGTGTTCCTTTTGATCACCCTGAACGAAGAAATAAAATGTTGACATTTGTAAATGTGGGCATACCTTGTAAAATTCTTTTTTGAGGGGAAGGAGGGGGGGGGGGGGTTATTATACGCAGCAATCCCAATTTCACGTTTCGTTCTCACAATTATTTCAATTCTTCTTTTCTTTGGCGTTTGCATACAAAAACCTACTTTATGTTGTGTGGACGGATCAAATATTCAGTCCTTAGCACCAGTTACTATCGTTCTTATATCAAATTAAAACGCAGTTTACACAAAAACATGCAGCATTTGAAATGATAATAATAAATTGGTTATTTCTGATTGAAATGTATAGTAGAACTGGCATGCAAAAAAAAAATAACAAACCAAAAGACTTCCCCCTGGGGGTGGGTAACGGATTGACAAACTACAGCCTTGGTCCCATGGCCTAGATAGGCTGGTGTGAATGTGTGAAAGCTGGTCCGTGCAAGTGTGTTAGCGCGTGTGTGCGTGTGTGTGTGTGTGTGCGTGCGTTTGTGTGTATGTGTGCGTTAGTGTGTGTGTGTGTGTGTGATAAATACATATTGAGTATTTGGTCGGACTTGACAGGCGGACTTGTTGGACTTGCCTGGCAAGTGTGTGCGTGCGTCGTGAGGAGTTCGATCGTTTTTTTTTATTTTTGTAGTTCTGGGGTGTCAACAGGTTAGTTTACGTGGTTTGATGATTGTTTTGCGAACGCGGTAGTCATATGTATCTAATGTGAAAATAGGGCAGTTATTGACCTTCAAGGACCAAATTTCAAGATAAAAAACAAAAACCGTGACAAAATGACATTGGTCAAAACTGAGTTCCTGTATTAAGTGGCATCTTAAACTATTTCTAAACATTGTCTCAAAAGAATTTAATGATTTACGCACCCAAAGTATTTTTGACAAGTATTTTCTAATCCCTGTCGAGTTACATTTTTGCAACTATCGACTGTTATGATATTCTTTTACATTTGCTTCAGTGGGTGTACAAGTGGAGGCTGCAAGAGAGTTTGTCGGACTTTGTTCTCATATTTTCAACTATCACTCTTTCAACTGCCAACTGCAAAAGAAGTTTCTCAAAACTAAAATGAATCAAAACGTATCAGAGATCTACAATGAACCTAAAAAGACTGAGTAACCTAACAATACTGTCAAATGAGAGAGATTTCAATGTAGATTTCAGTAAGTTTCAACAATCAAAACGAGGCAATTTTAAATCTATTTGAGTATCTTAGGATGAAATTTTAATGCATTTTATTTTAATTATATATTGCTTAAAATACAGTACATGTGCTTGGAAAATCGGGGGGGGGGGGATTCTTATGTGACACAAAGACACCACCTTCATGGTTGTTAAGGGCGTGGCCAAACATGCATAAATTAACATAGTAAATCCATTTCTTTACATACCTTACTTAAAATACATGGTTTTCACTCAAACACGTTCGATTAACATTATAAGCCAAGATATAAGCCTTCTATTGGAAATAGGGCAATAAATATTCTTTTTGCAAAAAGTGTGAACTGCACACATGATTACCTTCCCTTGTGGCTAACTTGTTGGGTTTGTGCGTCAGACTTGTTGGAACTTTTCGGCCAACATGTTGGTCTTGTGTGTCCAACTTGTCAGACTTGTCAAAATCTGTTGGCCGACTTGTCAAACTTGTGCGTCAGACTTACGAAAATTTTGTTTGGCAAATTGCTGGATTTGTGCATCAGACTTGTCGCAAATTTTCAGCCAAATTATCGGACTTGTGCATCAGAATTGTCAGAATTTTTTGACTACTTGTCGGACTTGTGCGTCAGACTTGTCAAAATTTTTTGGCTAATCTCTCAGACTTGTGTATCGGACTTGTCGGAATTTTTTGGCCAACTGGTCGGACTTGTGGGTCAGGCTTGTCAAAATATTTTGGCCCACTTGTCAGACTTAGAATGGTCAGACTTTTTGGCCAATTAGTGCTATTTGTCCGTCAGATTTGTCTTTTTTTCTTTCGCCAACTTATCGGACTTGTTCATCAGACCCGTCAAAATTTTTTGGCCAACTTCTTGGACTTGTGCATCAACTTGTCAAGATTTTTTGGCCAACTTGTCGAGCTCGTCGGAATTTTTCAGCACACTTGTTGGATTTGTGGGTATGCAAACTTGTCGGATTTTTTTGGCCAAATTTTTGAATTTGTGCGTTTGACCTGTCAGACTTTTTC
>OZ007577.1:22370481-22402981 GCA_963931925.1 Onchidella celtica
ACACTGAGTCATTGAATACGGTATCTTTCTTTCTTTCTTTCTCTCCACACCTTGTCCCCCCACTCACCCCCTCAAATAGAATTAGAGGATAATCTGGGCTGGCCTATACCGGTAAACAAGACTGGTTGTTTTTTTTTTCGGGAGGGGGGAGGGGAGAGGGGAGAACATTTGTAATGAAAGATAAGAACTTCCTAGAAAAATTTTTGAATTCGTTTGTTTGACTGTGTGTTTCTTGTTTGAAGATTTCTAATTTGCGAATGGGGCGAAACAGCGTGAACACTGTAAAGAAAAAGGACGCGAGAGAACTGTGGTCCTCGTTTGCCAGATAATCATTGGATCTAACATTGAAGCGAAGGAAATAAAAAGTGGTCAACTGTTATTTTGACTCCGTTAAATTCACAGTGCCATCATTATTTCGTTGCGGGTTTGTGGAAAAAAACATTCGTTGCATCCTTTGGGATTAAAATTTCACACTTCTGAAAAGGAATGAAGAAGCTGTAATTTATAAAGAACCAAAATTTGATAAGTCTTCCTCTTAAGTTATGGATGAACGTTCTACAATTTGGCAATGTAACGTCAGTGTCTTGCCATCATGTGGCCAGGACTACCCAGCGTTAAACTAATTCTTTTGTTCATAGTCACAGATCGTCAAACATGGCCAAAATTGGCCTCTCTACTCGAGTGTGAAAAGGCGTTTAATAGAGTTCTAGTTGAAATATTGATGATAACCACTGGTATGAACCGGTGTCGACAGTTTCGTTTGTTGATTCTCATAAAGGAAGACAGGGAAAACCTAATCTCACCGTTTGGCCGATTCATTGTATTCGTCCTTGGTATAACAATGAGTATCGCGTTGACGGTTTCGTTTTCGTTTATTTATTCAGTGGAATCGATTTACTCCAGTTAGAGATAAATAGAAAACCCAACCAACCGTGGCATCGACAGCGAAATCTTTACGCCTGGACCAAAACCTCCATATTCCAATGTCACCGTAGTCTCTTTAAGAAACAGAGTAAATGGAGCTTTGTGACAACAGACGGGGATAGAATTGGAGGAGTGTGTGGTTAGAAAACGCGCCTCACACTTACCATCTGCCATTGCTTTTGTTACAAGAATAAAACAAAGCTGCTGAGTAATTCATAGAGTTAACGCCAAAGTTTTAAAGACGTACATAAAATTAATGCTTTTCACCATGGACTTCAGAGACAGAGGTCTTGGGTCTAATTAAGATTGTGTTGTTTTGGGGCAAATACACTCCAGAACATAGAGTGAACGCCAAATTTTTAAACACTTACATACAATTAAGTTATAGGCTCTTCTTTTTCATGCACCATGGACTTCAGAGAAAGAGAAGGTATTGGAATCTAAGACTGTATTGTTTTAGGCAACCATACTTCAGAATTTATAGAGTTATTGCAAAAATTTTAAGAGCTGTACATGCAATTATGTTTTTCGTGCGTCGTGGACTCCAGAGAAAGAGGGCATTAAAATGGAATGTAAGACAATATTGTTTTCGTGCAACCAAACATTTCATAGGAGTTCTTAGTGACAAAATGAATATCACTGTGATTACGTAAACTGAGCGTTGCCATAATATGTTCTTAGCGACAAAACGAGCATTATTGTACTAACTTCTTAGCATCGATTGAGCAGTGTGGTCAGTTGGTTGGTTGGTTGGTTGGTTTGTCGGTTAGTTGGTGGATTGGTTGGTTGGTTGGTTGGTTGGTTGGTTGATTGGTTGGTTGGTTGGTCATTCTGTCGGCTGGTCTGTCGGTCGTTCGATCGGTGGGTCGGTTGGTGGGTTGGTTGATTGGTTGGTTGGTTGGTTGGTCATTCAGTCGGCTGGTCTGTCGGTCGCTCGGTCGGTGGGTCGGTCGGTGAGTTGGTTGGTTGATTGGTTGGTCAGTCGATTGGTAGGTTGGCTTCTTTTTTGCTTGCTTGCTTGGCTACTTGACTGCTTGCTTGTCTAGTTGATTTGTTAATTGTCCATTTATTTATTTTTGTTAAGGTTCGGTGGTCTGAACTCATGTCCAGTTTCCTTTACTGCATAATCTAAAGACGTCGTGTTTCAGAACAAACAGCCAGGCGACCGCAAATCTGACCATCGAGTGCACTGTCCCATAAACAAGAAGATCCGTCGAGGTTGTTGTCTTTTTTCCCCTCCAAATCTAATATTAAAGAGGTAGAAAACTCAACATTCTGTCAAGGTCAGCCCAACCGTACACTTGAGATGTTCTTGCCCAAGTCATTGTACTCTTGTCAAGTCAAAGAAAATCGTTTACTATCACAAGTGGTCAACACAATGACCTGTCTTCATTCCTAGGTCCATCTGTACCGAGAGATCACTTCGTTAAATTCCGATTTGCCTCTGGGGTGCGGTTGACCTGGTGACGAGTGTTATGTTCTTTTCAGCATAATCTGGATGTTTAAAGACGGTATCTCATCGCTACCCGACCGACCTCTGACAAAAGAGGGTAAAATGAATGAATTTACAGTATCTGTCATTCTGACCTGTTGTCAAACCCAGGCTAACTAGTGTAAATAAAACTGGAAAGATATGACGATTTCGTTCCCCGAGTTTGAACATTTTAGTTGGGTTTCATACTCAGATACGGAGCATGAGGTTTCCGGTCATTATTATTGTAAAGCAAAATCTGTGGCTTTTTGCGCTTGCCGTGAAATCTTTTTCTACAATTCCAGGGACAGATTACAAAGGGCCAGGACTGATGTGAGCCAGAGATTGACAGTAGCGTTAAGTGACCTGTCAACTTGTCAATAGATTCTTCTCAGGCTTAATCTGTCCGGGGCGAGAGACTGTGTGAGGTATTCTTCTCATCCTGGAGTGTAAACTGCAGGCTGGGCTGTTGAAATGTTATATAGATTGAATATCTGTGAGAGAGAGAGACCGAGAGAGAGCGACAGAAAGAGACAGAAACAGAGAGAGACAGACACACACAGAGACAGACAAACATTCATACAGAGACAGAGAGACAAAAACAAGACAGACAGACAGACAGACAGACAAAGATAGAGACAGAAATAGATACTGAGAGCGAAACAGACAGACAGACTATAGACAGACAGATAGATAGATAGATAGATAGATAGATAGATAGATAGATAGATAGATAGATAGATAGATAGATAGATAGATAGATAGATAGATATAGATAGATAGATAGACAGACAGACAGACAGACAGACAGACAGACAGATAGATAGACAGACAGACAGACAGACAGACAGACAAACAGATAGATAGATAGATAGATAGATAGATAGATAGATAGATAGATAGATAGATAGATAGATAGATAGGCAGATAGATAGATAGATAGATAGATAGATAGATAGATAGATAGATAGATAGATAGATAGATAGATAGATAGATAGATAGATAGATAGATAGATAGAAGAGGTGAGCGACAAAGGTTGTAAATGTCAAATTTCAAATAAAGACTACAGAAATAAAATATAAACAGGTGCAAAAAACATGAATCGTTGAGATTTTTTTTTTTGAAGTACAAAAAATTGCACTCCTTAACCTCTACTGCAATCTTTATTTCACTGTCTACTTGTCCAATGTAAAATCCCTGACACAAATGCTGCCTCTAGTGTTCATGAGTCACCAAAGTTCCACCCCTGCTAATTGTATAATCCAAGGTGGAACAAAATATTAAAAGAAAAAGTATTCTCCCTTTTCCCATTCAAACTGGGTGAATGTAATCCTTCTGATCTTAAATTTGTAGAATTAGCTCCCCCTAAAGTTATTTCGTCAAGAGCTTAAACAAACAAACAAACAGGGTAACATTCAGTTGACTCCGAGGTTAAACCCTAGGAATCTTAAGAGTGTTAAAGAATGCATTTAGTTTGCAAATGACACGGTCTTTTGATGTGGGGCCGGAGGAACGCACGCTAGAGATGTCTGTCTGTGCAGCGAAACAGGTTTGTTTCTTTGATCTTGCCGGCGTGAAATGAGAGTTGGTATAATGGTACAGGTGTGCCAAACTGATCATTTCAGCAACACTGTCACTGAGCTGCTCTAATGCCGTATGTTTTCATGTCAAGTGACATTTACCATACTTTTTGTCACTTGGTGTGGCAGAGTAAAAAAAAAAAAAATTTCTCATCGTTGTCACATTTTGTTGTGCTGCAGTTATGAGTTATATTTTAAGACATGTTTGTATGTTTAGTGAGTCGTAAAGGTTCTTAGTTTACTTGTTTATTCCGTGTTTGTTTCTTCATGGTCTCCCTGTGCTGCTGCTATGTTATTTATTCATTGTAGTGTCATATTTTATTTCATATTGTTTTATCTTATCTTATTTTATCCTACATTCTTTTCTTTTTCTTTTCTTTTTGGTCTCCGCATAAAACTGGGGCGAGAAACTTTGAATCCCTAAAATTTCAAATACTCCAAGGAGTATTAGAACACGAAAGGCCGCAGAATTTGTTTGAGGCCGTAACTTTTCCTCGATAACATAAGATAAGATAAGTTTCACAGTATTAACCCATGAGAGAAGTTCTCTTTCACAGAGCATTTAAGAGCAAATACACGGTACATACATCTCATGCATCATTACATATAACATAATCATAACTCAATAAACTCCCAAAGACCACCCTTTTGTTGTATCTTGACCACAGCCACTTTCTGTCCACGAGACTCGCGATCGCGCTTGTCAACACATTACTTATCTGGATGGTCTCTACATGCCGCCTTAGCAAATGGTTGAGAACCTGTTCAATATCTCAGTACCCAGACTTTCGAGCCTCTGAAAGATCTTCTGTTCCCTTTCTCTCCTCAGCTCTGCCGTCACTGATTGAATAGTTTGAGGATCCTCTTCTAAATATCAGATCTTACATCCATCGGGACAAGAACCTTGTTTTAAGTATAAGATCTCACATCCATCTGGACAAGATCCTTGTTCTAAATATCAGATCCCACATCCATCGGGACAAGATCCTTGTTCTAAATATCAGATCTCACATCCATCGGGACAAGAACCTTGTTTTAAGTATAAGAGCTCACATCCATCTGGACAAGAACCTGGTTTTAAGTATAAGATCTCACATCCATCTGGACAAGATCCTTGTTCTAAATATCAGTTCCCACATCCATCGGGACAAGATCGTTGTTCTAAATATCAGATCCCACATCCATCGGGACAAGTTCCTTGTTCTAAATATCAGATCCCACATCCATCGGGACAAGATCCTTGTTCTAAATATCAGAGTTCATATCCATCGGGACAAGAACCTTGTTGTAAGTATCAGATCCCACACATTCGAGCCTACTGAATATTTCCAAGTCGTTCCATCTTACGTATGCCATCTACCTCTCTGAGAACCCTCTTCTAAATATCAACTCACACATCCCCCACTTTGGAAGTCCTCTTCTAAATATCAAAGCATACATCCATCACTTTGAGGGCCTTCTTCGAAATATCATGTCACACATCTCCCACTTTAGGAATCCTCCTCTAAATATCAAATCTCACGTCTACCACTTTGAGAATCCTCTTGTGAATATCAAATCACACATTTACCACTTTGAGAACCCTCTTCTAAATATCAAATCTCACATCTACCACTGTGAGAATCCTCTTGTGAATATCAAATCACACACTTTTTTACCACTTTGAGAACCCTCTTCTAAATATCAAATCACACATCTACCACTGTGAGAACCCTTTCTAACTATCAGTCACACACACTGGAGTTTACTAAAGATCCCCTGCCCGCTCCCTCCTCGCCTCGGCCATCTGCAGTCTGTAGAAAGAAAAACAGTTGCATTGAAAAAGCTCCAAGGAAAAGATGGATGGCTCTCCGCGAGTCCACACTACGCTGACCACAGGTTGTATCAATAGAGGGATCAGGTTACACTGACCATTGTGATATCATGGAACACAACAGATCCAACAGCAGTACTAATCCAAATAGAGTGAAAATGTGGCAAAGAAAAAAATGAAGTATATATCCCAAAACTCTTTCTTAGCCACAAAAACGAAATAAAAAGGGAAAATTATAGGGAATTCTAAAAGAAATTAATGAAAAGTAACATTTAAATTTGAAAAAAAAAAGGCAAACTTTTGGCCACCAACGAAGTCCGGCGGGCTCCAATAAAAATTATGAAAAAAAATGTTTTGTTTTTTTTTTGCATTTTGAAATAATTAAAAGAAAAAAAAGAAGAAAAAATGGACTACTAAACTTTTTTGGGTCGGATTCTTTTATACAAGGTGAATATTCCCCTTCTTTAATGAATTAGCTGGCTCCAGGATGTTTACTGGATATAACTAGCGCTCAATAAAAATTGGTTGACAGTAGATAGACAGACGGACAAGGCGTTGCACTGCATGGAAGAAGAGAACAAGAGGACACACCGAGAGACGACGGAGAGATGATATTGAGCAGACAGGTGGACAGACATGGACAAGGCCGACGAAAAACAGATCATTGGCGGAAGGAGGGCTACATCCTGTAGTGGGGGGACAAGGCCTAACAAGAACAAGGACAAGATACATTGTGTAACATTAAACAGAATAATTAATTCTAAATTTCCGGGAAATTTGCACTAAAAACATACATAAAAATCAATATCTGCGGACATGTTTTTGCAATTCGTGATCTGACAATGCTGGGTTTAGCTCACATGTGCACTGCTATTCCCACTGCAGAGACATCAAGCTTCTAAACTGTCCCCACTGATTTCATTCTGAAGCTGCACTTGGTCTTTTTCCGGCAATTTAATCAGGTGTGCAATCTTTCAGTGCGCATTACTTTATGTTAGATTATCTTTCCTCTAACCCATGGTGCACACCTGGGCTCACAGATGCACATTTGCTTTTAACAGTTTATATGATCTGTAACAATTGATATAAAAACTGAAATGTAAGACAGAGAGAGACAGACAGACAGACAGTGAGAGAGAGAGAGAGAGAGAGAGAGAGAGAGAGAGAGAGAGAGAGAGAGAGAGAGAGAGAGAGAGAGAGAGAGAGAGAGAGAGAGAGAGAGAGAGATGGTGCAGACGGCAGATAGAAAGACAGACAGAAAGACATACACCCATACATTAAAAGTTACAGACACACAGAGGAAGAGAGAGGGAACATTGTATTTTGCAAAGCATTTAATTGGCAACAATTAAAGAGAAAAAAAAATAGTTGTGTTGCAATATGGATGATATAATTTCAGATGTACATGGTGGTAAACATGGTGTACGGATATGCACTGTCCATATCCATACAACATGTTGTAGGGATATATCCTTCCAAATAAAAATGTACGGACTGCACCTTTTGCGGGGTCAAGTGAAACAAACAGTTAGATTAGTTAAAAGTCTGACCAGTTCCGTGTACAGGTAACAGCAGCAATAATTATGTTGTGCGCACGTAAACTGACAAGCTACCTTACATCTATCTATCAGTTTTCATATTTTTTCGATGACAAGTTTCGACGATTTTTCGCTAAAAAATATTCATGGGCCTGCCTCCATTATATTTAAAGTAAAAAATAACTCTGTAATCATTTTGATGTGGCGTGGTGAACGCGCAAGAAAAAAAAAATCTGTGGGTATCCTTCCACACAGTGCCATATAAGTGCCATATAAGCATAATTATGTAGGCTATGTGTGTATAAATGTATCAATGCACCTGTGTGCCAATGTCCCATTTGTGTGCATTGAATTTTTTTTTAATAGTTAACGAATTGACGTGTCGTAATGAATACTTAAGTCATATTTGCGTGAATTGATATTCGTTTTCTCCCCGCTTCCTCTTTCAAACACTCACCGAACCAGATTTATGAAATTCTTCATCGTTAACATTTTAATAGTTTCCCATTTTCCATCTATGGAAGTCCTTTACAGTCACATTCCTGTAATTTTTTTTATTGCTGTTTCTCTAATTGTATGACCAGTAATTCGATATGAAAGCAATCTCGTACATAGATCAATATACAAACATGGAGTATAATTCAATCATTTTCTGGATCAGTGTGCACAGTGAAATTCATTTACTTTTCGGTCGAAAAGAAAAATCCATCATTCAACTGAATTATTGATTTTGGGATGATTACAATTTGGCGATTGTGTCAAATGTTTCAAGCTGAGAATGAAATTGTTTGGTGTATGTAATAAATGAGACAATAATATACTCATTAACTGTAAACCGTTACCATTTTTCCCCATTTTCGTAAAAATCCACCCCAAAAAAACAACAACAATGTGTTGAAATCTCGACTCCTTTTTGTGCTGAATACCCTCATTATTTCATTTCTATCCGAGTTCTCTTTCACCAGAGCCCCTCATCTGTATTCCTCATTTCCTCTCCCCCCTCCCCCCCCCTCCCTATTCTCTGCTCTCAGATGCACCCCCCCCCCAAAACACACACCTTTTCCCCTCCCCCAAACACAACCAGACAGGGATAAGTTCCACAATAAAAAGGGCCACCCACTACAATCCGATTTCATCACATTACTTTCTGCAGCCCTTGAAGTTCTGTTTTTTCTTCTCCCTCAGCAGCTGTTACTTATCCTAGGTGTCAGCTTTGTCGCTAGCTGGCTTGACAACCAGGGACAATACACCACAGCATTGTCCACACTCTGCCCGAACATAAATCCACTAGTTCTGTCTTTTATTTCTCCCTCCTTTTTCTTTTCTTTGCCTCCCAATAATATAGAGATCGAACGCGGAACCCGCTTGGAAGTTCTCGCCGGCAACAGTGGCGCACAGAATCTTACAATAGAACCAAAGGGAGAAAAATCTGCTAGATGTTCCTGCATTTGTCTACATCGATCACTGTGTCCGGCTGGTTGGTTCTACGCGTGAAGCCACGCCTACTTTGGGGGTGTGTCCTTGTGTCAACTCGTGAGCGACAGAGAATGAGAGAATAGCGGCGGGCAACTCCGGCTCGATCTGTCAACCGACAAGCGAAAACCCGGCCGTGTGTTTGCCTGCTAAAGGGCCCATGAATAGCGCTGGTGTGAACTCCTGAAGCGACAAGGAAGGAAAGCTAAAGCTAAACCGTAATTAAAAAAAAAAAAGGGAAAAAATTACAATGTCAATGGTGTAAATTCGCCCGATATCTCCACCGAGATATTACTACGGGAGTGCTTGTTTGCAGAACGTAGTTGCCCTCTAATTTCATCGCTTTATGAGTGACGCCATATGACTGTTTCTGGGCTATATTATTGCTTCGGCGGTGTTGACTGTGAACACAGAGATGTGACTGTCTACGGGACTTGTATCAAGTGCATTCCCTCCTGGCACCGATAGCTCTACTCATGAACGTAAGTGTCTGTAAGCAAAACTTCTTTCATTAGACTAACACTACCCGTACATTGATCAATCATGTACAGGATCTTAATAAATATAATAATTATGAACTAGATTATTAATCTCAGAGATCAATTCACATACGCCGGGACTATTTCGGACAGCTAATTTCAATTTTGTGTGGTTTTTCATGCGGTTTATTACATTTTCTTGGTAATTATTAATTTAACAAAAAATGACTCACCTCCGTGTTTAAGCGGACTTCGTGTTGCTACCCGGTCGGTGGACAGGTACTGTTTGAAAACCAAACGTTAAAATATTTCCACACATTCGGTCAGTCTTTCCTGTTGTAGAACAACTCTCGGAACGCGAAAGATCCACGTAAGTTAATTACTTAGTGTACAGAGTGTCAGTTTATAGAATATTGTGTTTCCTATTCTCGAGTGTTTAAGTTTTCTTTCCCAAGACGTAAAAATGGTATAAAATCGTTCCCGATTCCTTCGATCGTGTCTTCTGTAATTTTCAACCGGAAGTGAAAAACGCAAACCTCTACCAAAGTCAGATACATACACAGAATAGAAATGAACATTGGCAATAAAGAAGATATCTGAGATGTGCATAGTCTGATTTGTTACCATGTTCAAGAAAATGAGGAAATTCCATATTTTTAATTCTCACCTTCAAGAAAAGCTGTGTGGTTGAATATTGTTTAGCCTATAGATCTAAACATACGGGAAAAGTAAGTATAATCTTCGTTTCTCACGAGAGTGATCGAATGGGCTGAAAAGGAAAAATAGACACATGTATCAATCTATCCTAACGGCCGGACGGGATTTTTTTTTTTTACCTTTTTTATGTGTAGATCTAACCGTACCATCAGTAAAAATGCCACTCTTAAGCAAGTAGAGAGCTGAGTCAGGCTCTTTACTGTTTTGCGACCGATTGGTCTCGGACTTGAATTCCTTTGGATCAAACATTTACGTTCTATCTAATATGGAAATCTAGGGCTGATGGCACATTCAGACACATTGTTTTGGATCGTTTTAAGTGTCAGATGTGAACTAAGGATTTAAACGGGTCCTCTCGCACTGGCGAGACTGAAGTCTGTCCCACTAATTTTGGCGCGTCAAGATTGTCTTCAGTCAGCTGGTAGAAACAGAGACCTGGCACACTGAGTCAACACAGGCGCGAAACAGACCTGACTCACTGCGCCATTAGCCTGAGACAAGGGATAGGTTTAGGGTTAGGGTAGCTGCTAATTAAACATTCAGCCAGACATGAGAATATTTTGCCAGTATGTCATTTAATTTTCTAAAAAAAAAAAATTGTCCCCTTTTTTACTTACTGCTAGCCACACCTGTAACAGGCTCTGGTCTATCTGTCTATCTATGTATGTATGTATCTATCTATCTATCTATCTATCTGTCTATCTATGTATGTATCTATCTATCTATCTATCTATCTATCTATCTATCTATCTATCTATCTATCTATCTATCTATCTATCTATCTATCTATCTATCTATCTATCTATCTATCTATCTATCTATCTATCTATCTATCTATCTATCTATCTATCTATCTATCTATCTATCATTCTGTCTGTCTGCCTACCGTCTCTCTACCGTCTGTCTATCTAGTTATCTGACTACAACTACGGTATGTCAGTTGTCAATCGGTCCATCATTGAATATTCAAAGCATTTATACAAAGCTACACATTGATATCAGAGAGTTATTTTTGTTTAAGAAATAATTATTATTTTTAATAGTTAATTTCATTACAGATTTATAGGGCTTCAATAATTATGTCTGTTTTATTAGACGCCGAATACACTTATATAAACAAAAAAGAAGCAGTATTGAAGAATGCTATTGGTAACACTGATGTGAATGAAGCCTTACGAAGCCAGACATAATATGGGGCACAAGTGAAGGTTTTTTTTTTTTTTTTGCTCCAATGTTATTTTTCACTTGTATACACATTGTTTACGTTGATGCTTTCTTATAAAAACAGTTATTTTCATGGCACCATGGTCGTAAAATGATCGGATTTTTTTATTTATTTAAAAAAGAAACTTCTGGTCACTGTTTATTGATCGCTTGTAAATATAATGCTCAATTACGCGTCTAATGTGAACAAAAAGGTGTTGATTTTTACGCAAATTTTATCTCATTAGCAACGCAATTTGTCTTATACAAAGGTGCCTTGCTTGTTAAGAATAACTGTGGTCAGTTCTGTTTGTTACATTAGAATAAGATTGACGTAAAGGGACTGCAGTACTTGACATAGTAAGCTATTGCTGAACAGTGAACAAAATTCAGTATTGTCTCTATTGGGCTTTGTAATTAGAAAACGATCCCTTGGCGATTGCCTGGAAGCAATGCAGGAAAATCAGTTTGCGCCCTCTTCATTCTGTTTACTGGTTTCAACCTTCTGTTGATTAGTGGTCCATCATTTGAAATAGTGTCACCTGGTTGCAAATGCTCCATTATTTAGAATGTATTTGATCTATCCACTTCAATGTTTATAGATAACAAAGGAATGGTATATTTTTGCATTTATTTGATTTATATCAGCTTTGCATGTTTCTATAATTCCCGATAAGCAATCTGTTTCTAAGCGTTAGGGATTAATTCAACGTTTTCACATGAAATTTTACAATGTTTTTCACCGAGTTTACAAAAGTGCATTTCATATTTCATCTTCAGTACAGTTAGTTAAAATTTCAATTCTGGAGAAAAAGGCACAACGATATGATGTACTGATAGGATATTGTGTCGTTCATACGAGAGGGTGGGCGAGGGTGGGAGATAAAAATACAATTTTAATACATCAGGATCATCATGAGAATGGGAAGATACAGAAATTATGAAAGAGCAGAACCATTGTAGTTGCAAGAGAGAGAGAGGGGGGGGGAGAGGGAAAGAGAGCTAGAGAGAGAGAGAAAGAGAGAGAGAAACTGAGACAAAGAGAAGAAAAGTATAACAGTTACAAAGAAATCGACAAACAAAAGAACATGATTAACGTTCAAAGTCATCTATGTAGCCTAGAATTTAGACTGGTCATTCTTTTGAAACAGAAAACATTTCAATTTTAATACAGACAAAAGTATAATTTTGTTTCAAAATGATAAACAAACGAACATATACAAGATTATTCAAAATCACATCCAAACATTGAAGGGAGGCTGGTTGCGGTTCTTGTTGTTGTTGTAGATCTAGTTGTTGCTGTTGTTGTGCTGTTGTTATTGTTGTTGTTGTTGTTAATGATGTTTTTGTTGTTTTCCAGAAAGGAAACAATACAATTTCAACGTGAGGAAAAAACAGCAGTAGAAACAGAAAGACAGAAAAAAAGATGAACATATTACTGAAGATCATGTCATAAACATTAATCAGATATTGTTTTTATCCGAAATAGAGACGTGACATGAAAATGTTTCTATTAATAGACATGGATGCACATTAACCGAAGTGCCGTTACGTAACCCAGTTGCCGCTTTAATACAAACGTAAAACAATGTTTTTGTTTTTGAACCCCCGCTATTTTCCTGCGATTCTCTTCTCTCATTTTCATGAGCACTCATCTTTGTTACATTGGGACCGGCCCGTGAGTAAACACTGGCATTCATATGCATAACGTTGACAAGCTTTATGTAGCCCAGTTTTGACAGCAAAAGTGTCCCAGCAATTCTTCTGTAAACAAACAAACCAATTGCAAAGGATCGTTTTCATTACATAATTTATATAAAAGTCTACAAATGTACACAAATATATTCTTGGGTGCTGTGAGCTTGATTTTCCATTACGAAGTTTTCTTTCACAAATACGATGATTATTATTTGATGAATTCTGTTCAGTCATTTTTGTCGTTGGCTGGGAGTACAAAATATCAACAACACGATCTTGTGGGAGATCGATACATGTCGATTGATTCTGTTCTCAATTAAAGGGTCAGTGAAGTGCATTAAGTACGGGGGTCGTTGCGTTTAGTTTGGATAAAGGGGACAAACAGAATTGAAGAATGGAGGAAAGCAAATGTTCAGTGGAGCATTAAGCTGTATTTGGTACAGGGACCTCACTATAGTATGTACTCCAGACACACTGTCTCATGACTGGTCCTAGTGTTTCTTAGTTAAGCTATTTATTGAATGCTCTCTTTTCTCGGAACATTATCAGTGCTATGCGCTAACTTAAACAAGAAAAATGAAGACGTTTTACGCAAAATTAGACATGATTAACACAAGTTATAAGGTCCACAGGTCTTGATTCTTTATCCGGCATAAGTGATAAAACCAGTGGCGGACCCAGATTTTTGGGGCCCTGAAGCTTGATGAACTGGTATGGGGCCTCTTCGCAACCGGCAACAGTAGGGCCATATCCAATAAGGTCCAAAGGGCCTTGCTGCCCTTACAAGGGCTTCGAGGCTTAAATGGCAGAGAACGTGGCGTGGGGTATAGTCCCTGAGAATTGACCTTACAATGATTTTGTTGAACATTTCACTCATTAAAACAAGTTTATTCAGGGCCCTTCCGGGATTCGAGATCCTTAAGCTTAACCTCCATTAGTTTCATAGTAGATCTCTGCCGCTGGAAATAACACCGTAGTCTTGCAAAGACTTGACTTTGAACTTTCAAACACTTATAAATAAATTGTCTTTACAGTGATTTCCAGACGTTTAGACTTAGAGGCACTTTCAATAATTCCACTTCCTTTAGGCTGGTGGCGCACCCACTCTGTTTTTGCGTCTGTGTTGACTCAGTGCGCCAGGTCTCTGTTTCCACCAGCTGTCTTAAAACAGTTTTCACGCCCCCAAAGTAGTGAGACAGATGTGTTCCGGTCACGCCTATGGGTGAGCTCAATTAGAACTCCATAGTCCGCATCACACACTGTTGAAACCGAGAGAAAAATGGACTTGTCCGAGTGCACCACCAGTCGCATGGACCTAAAGAGATTTATTTAACCCTTTCATACCCCGTTTTGCGTATCTGTAATATCTATCTGCCACTCAACGGCCCATTTTTAGAACACTTTCTAAATTTAACAAGAAGAAAGTAGATTTTTTAATTATTTCTTTTTCGTCATAAATTCATGATTTATGTATTTACTGGACGATCTTTAATCAGTTTGGTAAGTTCAGAATTAATTTTCCTCTCCATGTCGGACGGTTAAATAATGAATGAATTGAATAATAATAATCAAGGTCATATAGTAATGAAATTAATAATAGAAATAATAAGAATAATAGTGATGATGATGATGGTGATGATGATAATAATAATAATAACAACAACAACAATGATAACAATTGTAATAGAAAACATGTATTATTATTATTATTCTATGAAATCCTGCCCCTTGCACGATGATTTTTCACCTTTGCATGTTGAATGATATTACTAAGACCGGTTTCACCAAAGACCACAGCGTCCTGACCTTTCTGCCTCAGTTTAATGTGCCATGTGGACTATGGAATTGACAGGCTCTCGCACACTGGCCACACTCAAACAAGACTACTAACTTGATCCAAAAAAAACAAAAACAATCCAAGTCTGAGTCAAAACCGCCGTAAGACAAGACTTGACTCACTGCGCTATTGCTTCAGCAGGTGCAGAATTAATTATGCCCGAATATGTCAATGGTCATTTGTAATCTCAGATAAATCCAAATTTCTAGTAATATTATTATGTATAATAAAATTTTAAGAATAAGTAAATAAATAAATTAATTAATTAATTAATTAATAAACAAATGAAAAACATTGTTTTGAAACTGTATCCATGCGTCTTATTGACTAATAACTGTAAGTACTGCAATTCTGTTAATAAATACTGTGATTTTGCTCATCTATATCATGAGATTAGCACATGCAGCTCCCGATTTTAACAGGAGAATAAAAAATTATTATTATTGTCAGATTCATTTCTGTCACGTCTTAAAATCTATATTGTCAAAAATACATGAATGCTAAAAAGGAGCTGCTGGCTGACTCTTTTGTAATGGTAGTGTGTCTTTTTGGCACTTTTTTTTTTCATTTTTATCCAGCGGTATAATTTTTGTGGTAACACAGTCGGTCGGTTTTGGACTAACTCTGGTTTTGAATAAACCTGTTTATAGTGTGTCTTCTTTACCATGAGCAAAATCAACATCCATTTTCAGAAATCTGTCTTCAAAATTTATTACGTCTCAAATATTTCACACTTAACCTGCTGGTAATGATTTTTTATTAGTTGGACTATAAACTGATTTTGAGTTTCCTTCTTTTCACTTTGCACAAAATGATAAATAGACAAAAATATTAGAAACACATTTCTATCCTACAACACAGTATTATATTTTTTTTGCTTTAAAATATTTTTACTATGAAAAATACAACGGCAACAGCCCACAACAACAGCCTAATAACAACAACAACAAAATAAATTTTTTTTAAGTGGCGGCTGTAGTCGTGCGGGGTATTTTAGTTTGTGAACACAGGGAATCATTTTATTTGAACGATATATTATTATGTTATTCATGAGATTTGTGTCAGATGTATATGGCAGATAACTGTAGCATTAAATTGTAGCATTCAAAATTCCCAAGTTTACATGAAATTAAATTATCAAACTTTAACAGAAAATACATTTCACATTAAATTATATCAATAATGTTTAGATTTTTATTTTCATTGACCGCTTACCAATTCTCTGCGCATCAATGAGACCATAAAATTACGCAAATGAAAATGTGTCGGGGTGATTGTGGCACTGTTTGAAATGTGTTTATTATATTTTTCGTCCACAATTTTAACTTTTGGTTTTCTTCTGTGGCCGATAAAGAATCAGCGTGGTCTAAAGTTCACCATTATACAAAATCTTGGGAGATTTCGTTATAAACTTTAACATCACCATTGTTTTTCAGATTCAATTTTTTAAAAGATTTTTAACATTAATTGAATAATGAGGATTCGTTATTTGTTTGTTGTTGTTGTTGTTTTTTTTTTGGTTACTAAGAAGGGAGAACGTCCTAGAATACTGGGGGAATTATAATACTCTCATAAGAACAATAATAGTAATATCATGCATGACTTATACATAGTGCTCAATCTCATCAATGACCAGGCTCTTAGCGCTTATTTATTCTGAACTCTTAGTCTAACATTTTTGAATCACTAAACAAATAATGCAATGGCAATAAAACAACTGACGTCATCAGACAGATCATAAACAAACGATCAAACAAACAAACAAAAACAGGATCGACATTCAAAATATGTACTAAAAATTACGAAATCCAATTATCGCAGTACATTTATTTACTACAAATATAGTTTTAAATTCTTTCTATTGCTCTACATCAAATACTTTTGATTATATAAATTATATAAATTAACTTAATATATATAAGGACGGGGGGGGGGGGGGGGACAAAAACATTGTCCGTATTTAAGATTATAAAGCCAGACAGTCAGATAAATAAAAAGACCGATTGGATGGCGGGCTGGCAGGTTGGCAGACAGACAGACAGGTACACAGACAGACAGACAGGTACACAGACAGACAGACAGGTACACAGACAGACAGACAGTTACACAGACAGACAGACAGGTACACAGACAGACAGACAGGTACACAGACAGACAGACAGGTACACAGACAGACAGACAGGTACACAGACAGACAGACAGGTACACAGACAGACAGACAAGCAGATAGATAGATAGACAGATAGATAGATAGATAGATATATAGATAGATAGATAAATAGATAGATAGATAGATAGATAGATAGATAGATATATAGATAGATAGATAGATAGATAGATAGATAGATAGATAGATAGATAGATAGATAGATAGATAGATAGATAGATAGATAGATAGATAGACAGATAGATAGATAGACAGATAGATAGATAGATAGATAGATAGATAGATAGATAGATAGATAGATAGATAGATAGATAGATAGATAGATAGATAGATAGATAGATAGATAGATAGATAGATAGATAGATAGATAGATAGATAGATAGATAGATAGATAGATAGATAGATAGATAGATAGATAGATAGATAGATAGATAGACAGATATAGACAGACAGATAAAAATATAGTAATATGCCAGCCTATTGAGCTCTGTGGTCTCACCTAATGAAAGACACATCATAACAACCATAGAAATTGAACACAGGGCTCTTTATAAAGCATTGAACATTAAAGAATTTTATTACCCAGTAAATGAATAATGGGCAATTGTGCCTGACCATGACTGTGCAAACTGACGTGCACAAAATGGGGATTTGCAATACGTGTTCATGGTGTGTAACAATACATTTTTAAAGGCCTCCAAGGTTGATGTGCATCCAGTTAACTGATTTATGAATATTTTGAGGCGATTGTAACCGGTTTATTGAGGAATGTATTTTTGAAATGGTTCAGGTCTTTTTTAATATGAGTGTTTTGTTCGTTCATTGTAATGTTATTAGGATAAATATTTCAGATATCTGATAGAATAGAAGTTCATTCCACTGCGTTTGGGCTAAGGAAGAAAAGACACATTGTTTATCTTTATGGGTGAAATCGTGTTGTGTGTAAAGACTTTCCGTTTGACTAAACAGGCACAGAGGAATTATGAACGATTTCTGCCTGGGAGAAGGGAAGTCGGGAGAGAGAGAGGGGGGGGGGGAGAGAGAGAGAGAGAGAGAGAAAGAAAAAGGAAGAGAGAGAAGGTCCCTGGAGGGAGGGAGAAAGGCAGAAAGTGAGAAGATAGATTGACGAGCACAGAGAGGGGAGAGGGAGAGAAAAAGTGAGAGGAGAGAGGGGACAGTTGAGAGGGACAGAGAGAATGAGAGAAGGTGAGAGAGAGAAAGCGAGAGAGAGAGAGTGGGAGACAGGGATTTTGTAAAAGGGCCGAACTCACCAAACGCAGATAATTCCTGGTCTTGGATAACGACATACGACCGTGTAAAGTTTGGAAAGGGTGAACAATGGGATGGATTTGGGTATAAAGATAAATCGCTTGTTCTCTCTTGAAGCCTTGAAAGTGGGAAGGATCTAATTATACAGAGGAGGGAAATTAAAGAAACTGTATTCCTTTTTTTAATATACAGTTTTAGTTACATAAAGAAACATTGAAATACAGCTATGTAGGCTACTCCCTCTTAATCAGTAGAATTAAAATTAATACAAAAAATAATCCGTTAGGCGAGAGCTCATGGAATATTTGGTGGAAAAGAGTTGTCATGTGTTTTTTGGGCGTTTTTTTTATGATAGGGCCAGGGGAATGTTTATATAATGTATGTCTACATGTTACTTAAACTGATGCAAACACGCGTAATCTATCTACCTTGTCATAACATACAAATGTTATTACAAGAAAAAAAAAGAGAGAGAAAATATAGGGGGGGGGGGGGAGGGGGGGGTCAGCAAGGTTTGAAGCAAATTCAAAATTTGGCAAAATAGAAAACAAGTTGAAAAACGAGGGTTTGCTACATACACCTTTTGCTTGCCATATTTTGACCTTACCAAATGAGTCAATGGGAGAGTCACTGTGGGTTCAAGACTTGGAGAAGATAATGAATAATGACATAAGCTTTGATATTCAGTCAAGTTTCGTAAATGTTCACTATAGGACATAACGCTTAAATTTGGCATTTTATTTTATTTAAATTTTTGGAGGTCTTCGTCAATTGACCAAAATGAAGTTTTGTATACCGTGCCGGTAGAATTTGTCGGAAAAGGCTTAGACTTTACGACAATTGAGTTAAACCAGTTGGCTGGAAAAAGGTTTTCGACGGACGATGCGTTAATGGTGACATTTTCAGAAACTGGCGCTATCCTGGCCAGTTCAGGGGCGCCAAAACTGTGTTGAGCCAACAGGCGGAGAGGGAGATCTCAGGCGCTGAGTCGAACTAGACATAAGACAGACTTGACTCACGTGACTCAGCTCCGGGCCATATGTTACAGTTTGGTGACAAAAGTTGGGCTTTTGTTGTTGTTGTTTACGTCAGGAGATCTACAGATGGTATTGTGGAAAAGTTAACTATACTGCAATAAGGTTTAAGATCTATAACGTCTCCAGATACCAGAAATTTTCACAGCATTCTCAGTTAACAAGATTACATTAAGATATCTTATCTTTGTTTATAAATACCAGAGAGCATGTATGTATAGAGAGGTTTCACGATTGGTTGATCTGCACTGCGAAACTGCTGTTAGCATGGAGTGGAAAGTAGGTCGCTGCGGTAAACAATATCAGTTCGTGCATTTCCACGGGGCGTAAGAGCTTACAAACGGCTTTAAATAGTTTCGATCAACCCAAAAATATGAACAAAACACATACCCCCCCCCCCTTTCCCCTTTCCCATGTGCGAGGAATTTATTTTGGAAAATTTTATACAATGAGTTGATTTTACCTGAATTCACACAACTTGCTCTTCTCTAATGTTTAAATTACTTTTTCTCAAAGTGGCGGCGGAACAATGTATGATGGCCTGCATCTTAATTTTAGTGGAAAAAAAAATTAGATAAACCTATCGGCGCCGCTTCTTGCCATTTTTGCCTGCAAATAATGTCACTGGCAAGTGAACGTTTTATTTATAGATCAGCTTAAACTGTGAGACTGGATTGCTTTCAGAAGATTGTTTGTACATTACGACTTCCTCTCTGCACTTTAACTTTCACGGGAGTGTTTTATTAGGGCAAAAAATCTTTTAGAGATCCGTTTAGAATTACCATTAATTAGCTCCAACCAATTAGCGCTGTCCTAGGTTTTATTACTTTGTTAAAATGTGTCGGCTTTGTCTGTCAGGCGCTTTAATGAAAAGGTTGTTTAGCGCTGTGAATAGAAATGAGAGTTAGAGGGAAATGGTGATACGCTTTTTTTTTTTTGTTTATTTGTTTTCTGCCATTTGCCGTGTGAATGCATTTCTGTCGGCAGAGTCAGGTAGGTTCAGTGAACTGTATAAACATGCGTCTGAATTCTAAAGCTGGGTTCTCATGTGTACGGAAACGGAAACGGCAAAAAATCCATCATATAGTAAAAAGAGAGAGTGCTTCCATGTGTACGGAAACGGCGTGCAGAAACATTCTTTCTATTTCACTACTCGAAGGGTTTTCGACGTTTCCGTTGCCGTTTCCGTTTCCGTATACATGAGAACCCAGCTTTAGTAGTAGTCTCAATTAATATATATAGATGCGTATATTTGTGTGTGTGTGTGTGTGTGTGTGTGTCTGGGTGTGTGTTTCTTTCTTAAATAATAGCAGAAAGATGCGGCTGATTGTTCTATACAAGAGCATTCACCATTCATTGCCTTGTCCTCCCACATGCTTTTTGTTTGTTGTTGTTGTTTCGGGGGGTGGGGGCTGGAGGGAGGGGACAGGGAAAGAAGCGAAAGGACTTTCAAGAACTCAGCATTCAGTTGGCAAGAAAATTCCGTCATTGTTGTAATCAGAGAAGCAATGCCCCTCTCCCTCCTTCATCTCCCTCTATTCCCTTCCAGACTGTACTACTGTACTCACGTTTCAGCACAGTTAATCAGTTTATCAACACTCCCCCCTCCCTCTAAAAAAACCACCCCCCACCATCTTCTCCATCCATTTTTATAACTGCCTTTACTTCATTTCCAATTTAATGCAACTTCGATGTTTATCTAAATTTAAAACATAAAAAAAGGGTACAGTTTTAGGCCACACTTACTTTAGAAATTTCTTTACTAGTGCTTCAAAAATTACTTTTATGGCCTAAGTTTACCTTAAAGTCTGGCCACCCAAAAAAAAAAATTCAACCCATTTACCAAAGCAAATCTTCTCGATCAAACCTATCAGAGGCCATAGTGACTGACCAGCTGCAAAAAGAAAAGACATTAATTGACATGGGCCGCTGGAATCAATGGCAGCATTTACAGAGAGGAAGAGGGATAAGAAATAGATGATACAGAGTAAAAAGAATCCGGTACTTAGGAACAAAACTAGCTGCAGCTGCAAAATTATTGTCGCCCCCTCTGCAAACGACTAACATATCGTTGACCCTGTCGGGAAACGGTAATAATAGTTTTGACACAAATGCAGATGACAACTCCCTCTTTCCAAATACTCTGTGAGTTGCTTAAAGGCATTCATTTTTTTCTACTGATTATATCTATTTTTCTGTTGATGCTGGGGAACGGGGCGGGGGGGGGGTGGGGGGGGGGACAGAGAGAGAAAGAGAGATTGATATTTCAAATAACCAGAAATATATTTAAGCTTAGAAATAATTTTCAAATAAAACAGTTTGTCCTCTCATGTAGGATTAGATCCTTCCCACAAGGCAGTTTCATGGAAGGGCCAATACTATCCGAGACAAGATGCGTCCTCGTGGATGGACACATCAATAATTATTGTTCATGGAATAAATTATCAACTGTTCAAACATGAGTGGCAACTGTGGTGCCTGCAACGAGTTTTGGGTCTGAACGTTTAAATCATGCTGCCATACACCTGTAAGACAGTCTGTAAAATCATTGTTTATCCCACAGACAGTCAAACAAAAAAATTAATGTATTATATGTATCATAATTCATTATAGTTTCTCTTCTTACTCTTGTTGTTAAATCATATCCAGTGAGAATGTGACACGCTCTTTCTGGGAACAATAGTTGGTAATGACACAAGTGCACAAAAATGATTTTGCAGTCACAGTCCGTATCATTTTGCATGTGATCCGACACGTTTTGCGTCGTTAGAAGAGGTGAAACACAGGCTAGTTGAACAAATATTTCTGTCCGTTTCATTTGCATTTTTTTCGAATCTGGTAATGTCACATCATTCAAAGGCACGAGGAAACTGTTAAACACACACACGAGAAAAAAATTCCTCCGAGGAGTTCACAGAAAAAAAAACAAAAAACAAGCTAATGACATCAATTGAGTTGTTTATAATTACTGGCAATGCATTTTTTTTTTTTCTTTTTATTTACATTGTTTTCGTATCAATAACCGAAAATTGCAGTTAGAAGAAATTCAAAACCTGAATCAAAACCTGCAGTGCTGGTATTGTAAAATTAAAAAAAAAAAAAGAAGTGAGATTTATTTTGGAACAAATCACAATGGACATACTCTTTTTATAATCCTGAAACAGAATGGGAAACAGTAGTTATCTCGATGTATAGAACTTTAATTTTGCAGTGCAGAACGACTTCGGAATGTACATGACAAACTATTAAACTTAAATCCAATGTCTGTTTTTTAGCTTAGTAAATAGCCACTGACTAGGCTTGAGAATTTTTAGCGCAGTAAATAGTCACTCTATTCCCTGAGATATGCGATAGATTATCCGTGTCTGGTAATTGAGATTGTATCTCGATCTCAGGAATTTAAATGAGGCCAAGTATGTTTTGCCATACAGGTACCTGCCAAAATCCTACACGGCCATTTGAGCTCCACAGTTTTGTTTCTGTTCATTATTTACAACATTTTTTCATCGTATTGTTTAAAAGCGATTAAAATGTTGTTTTTTATAAGCTCTACTCTGTGTAAAATTTCTGAAATTTGTGTCATTTGACTTCAAACTCTTTCAACTATCTATCTATCTATCTATCTATCTATCTATCTATCTATCTATCTATCTATCTATCTATCTATCTATCTATCTATCTATCTATCTATCTATCTATCTATCTATCTATCTATCTATCTATCTATCTATCTATCGTCTGTCTCTGTCTGTCTGCCTGTCTGTCTATCTGTCTGTCTGTCTGTCTAAGCCTCTCTCTTCTCTCTCTCTCTCTCTCTCTCTCTCTCTCTCTCTCTCTCTCTCTCTCTCTCTCTCTCTCTCTCTCTCTCTCTCTCTCTCTCTCTCTCTCTCTCTCTCTCTCTCTCTCTCTCTCTCTGTGTGTTACATTTTCAACATCATTAAAGTAATCTATTTTTCACCCACCCCTGACCTATTTCATGATATTCAGTTCAGGTGCCAGTTCTACTGGCTCAGAAAACGCACCTCTCGATAAACAGTAATACACTACTGAAAACAACACGGCGTTTACTGGAAATGCAGACCACTGTCAAAAACCTGAGACTCTCGTCTTTTTAAATCCTTTGCTGTGATATTCTGCATTTTACCTAGGAATAACAGATTAGAAACAAAAACTTAGTCTTGAAATTTATCATGTTTAAAATAGCAGCCGAGCACAAAAATGTCTGGTGGTTATTTAAAACCAAATATGGAATGAACCTGCAATGGCTTGTTACTTTAGCAAGCAAGCAATAAACGCCAGGCCAGTACCAGAATGATAACGTTACAAGATGTCCTTAGATCAGGGATTCTCAAACGGGAGACGACTGGATCTCAGGGGAGAAGTTTGACGCCTATTAGGAGGGATTTCAGTAGAAGGGAGGAAACTCTACAATGGGAAAGAATGCACGTATATCTATATTTATACATCGTACATTATTGACCAGTGTTTCTCAACCCTCTTAGACCCCACTTTCCACTTCAGTTTTTCAACAAACAAAAACTGCGCCCCATCCTGATCGGACAAAATTAGTGTACAATGTTTACAAAGATTTTTAAAATGTTGATATATCCAGTATGGATACAATGAAAAAAAGTTTTTATTAAAGCAAGGAAATCAGCAACATGACATAAACAAAAAACAGTTTATCTTTACAATTAAGAAAAAATACACCACGAAATTATGAAAATAACATTTCTATGAAAAATCCCTATGCGCGTTCTGAGGTCCCACGCCACCGTTGAAATAAGGCTTTCGTTTTTCATTTGATTGCAATTAATAAGCAAAACAATTTCATAAATTATTTCACAAACTCCGTGAAAGTATAATGTTGGGAAAAAAAATGGGAAGAATTGAGGAAATCTGGCATGGAAAGGAGAGGAATATGGTTTGGGACTCTGAGAACCACTACCTTAAATTATTGGAGCCTTTATTGGGTTTCGCAATGTAAGGGCAGGTACAATCATCCTAAAGCGTTCTAATTTTGTTTGTTTTATTTTGTTTTTCTACCGAGATGTTACTAATTTAGCAATCTTTGATTACATCAAAGGTGTAAATTCATAAAAATGAAATATATTTTAATCTTCTTTTTCCCAGACAGGAACACTTTGAAGGGTTTACAAAACATTAGCTTCGACAGAAGTAGCACGAAGTTATTAAAGAAAGCAGAAAAGAAAAAATCACCGTAAGTATTTTCCATATGGACTAATTCACTTCAGCGTCCATTGAACGTGGGCCCAACAGGTATTCAAATTCAACCAAAATCATGCAGAAGAATAAAAACAGCAAGACGCGAACAGCCACATCTTTGTCTGAGATGTTGAAAGATGACTGTGACGTCAGCACAAATAATGCCGACGTAGACAGTGGGGACGACATATCTGACGTCACACCTAAGTCCTCTGATGTGACGTCACAGCCGAGCCACTGCGCTCAACCCAAGTCGCTGCTGCTGCCTACTAAATATAGCAGGAAAGCCACACACAACTACACGGCTGGTGAGGGCAAAAGTTGTCGTGCTGATTCCGACAACGATGTAGGCGACCTGGACGTTGATTCGGATGCTACGGATTCTCCACGATTCAAAAATCTGTCTTCTCCAAAAATCTCATCTGACCATGCTTCCCATTTCGCTTCAGAGACAATAGACCAAGGGTCTTCAAACTCCGGTCTGGGAGATACCTCATTCTCGGGTCCAGCTATGGCTTCTAAAAATAATGCTGTACCACTCTGTGATTCTCTCTCTCAAGATACGCCAGGACATGAGGTATCGCGGAGTGTATCCTCTTCTAGCCTATCGCCAACACGATCTATCAGAGACGATGAAGATTTCAGACCCGTGTCCCCTGTGAATATCGCAAAACTTCAGGAAAGCCAAACTGTGAACTTTGATAGTGCGCCCAGCTTCCATAACTCTTTCCCAAGCAGCACGTCCACATCGCTGACAATGGCTGACAAAGAACAGGTGAAAAATATCCCACACGCACAGATGCCGCTGAATTTAAGAACAGTTTCAAATTCTAATATGAGTTGGTCTTTATCCTCTCAGCTCCATTCCCTCAGAAAAGGATTTGACACCAGCAGAGAAGTTTCGTCTCACTGCAGACCCACATTTCAACCATTACTGTCAAAATCAGACTTAAATCTCAAAGAGAACTCAGACAGACATGCCATGAATGCCGAAAACCTTAGCTCTTCCAATCCAAATAATAATGACCATCATCAGTGTTACGACTTGTCATCGAGAGTGAGTACATCCGAAATGCCTGCCTCAGTCCACGCATCTTCAATGTCCAGACCTCTACACGCTAACAAAGACTTAGCAATATTCAACAGTCTACACGCCAGAGCTCACCTTCAAGATGCTGGCATTGTTCCAAACAAAGTAATACCACACAGTATTAAAGTCCAGCCTTCGGTGTCCAGACCATCCTTTCTAATTTCTGATATCCTGGGAGACAAAAATACGAAGGAAGACAGACATCCGGGTCCACCAGATCCCCATCATCAGCAGAACCTAAGCCTTGGAGGCAGACATTCTAATTTTTCTCCTGTGAGACCCAGCATGTTTCCCAGAAATTCTATGACGTCACTATCAAGTCTGAGCTCTGAGGATGCTCGGGATCTATCCAAACACCCGCCCACATCAGCTGCTGCTCTAAGTCACCTTAGTAACTGTGTTGAAGATGAGATGCGGGACGATGCGGATGATGAAGACGAAGATGATGCTCGCGATCACGATTCGGCTAGTGAAAGTGAGTACGATCTTGTAAAAATTAGTTTCATTCTGAGGCTAGTCAGTGTCCTGTATTGTTATCTGGTGTATGTTAATAACAGTTCGTGGTGCTTTCTGTAGTTAAAGCCTTATCTCGTATGTTGTATACTGATTTCTGCTACATGTAGTAGGTAGTGATCCGATAGATAATAATCCTATATTGTGTCATTGGACTCTTCTGGTGACAGCAAAAAGTGTTTTCTATAGGTGATGTCTTATGTTGTATGTTGGTTTGTGCTAATAGCTATAGGTAGTGATTCTGTAGCTGTGAGCAGTGATTGTGGAGTGAATGTCGAGGTCTGCTAGTGACATTTCTTTTTCTATTTAGTTTTTTGATATGCTAAATTTGTTTTGATGATGAGCAATACAAATGAAGTGTCTGGCTCGGCAGCGTCTTTGTGCATTATTCTAGCTCGGAGGTTTTCGAGCATTATTTCTTCGCGACCTCTTTCAGAGCTTTGATCACCATCATCCCCCACCCTCCCCAAACCAAAAAACTCCCCTTATTCCTCTCTCTCTCTCTCTCCTTCGCCTTCTCTCCCTCTCTGCTTCTGTCTCTCTTTTTTGAGATACACATGTGAAAGGGGTGAGAGAAACACACAGGAAACGGGGAAAAGACACACAGAGAGGGGGTGAGTTTTGTTTTCGTTTTTCTTTGGAGAGGGATCCGTGACACCAAGAGATAAAATTAATGTTTTCTCCGCTTTATAAGAAAAAAAAAGTATGAAAAATGAGATCGACCATTCTGTTACCATAGCGTCAAATTGTTATCAACTGCGAATGGAGATAAAAATAACACTAATTTCCAACAACTTCACTGTTGGGAATTCCTTCGATTCATTTCTCTGATTATTTATTTATTTATTTATTTATTTATTTATTTATTTATTTATTTATTTATTTATTTATTTACTTATTTAATTATTATTTATTTTATTTATTTTTACTTTACTTTATTTTATTTTGTTTCATTTATTTTCTCTATTTTGAGGGGATGTCTAATTTCCCCCTTTCTTACTTGTTTGCAAACAATAACATACAATAAGAGCGAACAGTTATCATTGATTGTAGTAGACGTTTCTCTCTTTCTACCGTACCTGCCCCAGGAAAACTACAGCCAAGACATTTAAAACATGCAGCCATTAGAGGGCAGATTTTTTTTCCCTAGGCCAGGAATTCGAAGTATGTGTTACTTTTGCAGTGATGCATTTTTTTTTTAGGAGGCGGGGGGGGGGGGGGGAGAGATGAGGTTGAGGGTGGAGGGAGATGAGGTATTATTTACAAGTGTCGAGCCTGTAGAACTAACATGGATCGGTCAAATTTATCTGTTCAAATCCTCAAAGGTCCCCGTTCTTATCCGTGTGATAGAGATTCTAAAACTGTTATTGATACGTAAGGCTGAAATTTTCGGCGCCACAGCGGGTCCGCGCTCCTAGCACGGCAGACACACAATAGCCGTTTTTATGACTTAGAAACACACTGAGCAAGACAGAGAGGACACGGACCTATTGTTTGGCTCTGCTATGAATGTTTAAGGCGGACCATTAAGTGAGGGTTAGAATAATGCATAGCTGATGGCAAGCCAGACCTACCGTGCCTGTAACTCATACACGCCCAGATCGGTATTTCCTTCTAGTAAAGGGGTCGTCTTAAAGTACGTACGCTCGATTTGGGCCTTGTTTGACACCCCCCCCCCCAAACCTGTCCCCATCTGTAAGCTTTTCATACGCTTGGCTTCAAGGCCCCCTCTATCTGTGATAAGGCCTTGGTATTTTGAACCTTCAAATGGCATTTTGCACCGACCATTAAATTGTTTATTAATTTTGGCTCATTCATTAGAAACTTGGCCTCTCTTTGATGTTTATATAATCCTACAGCCTCTTTTGTTGAAAACAGAAAATTGAAATAAAACCAAACTCATTAATTCATTACAGTAACTGAAAGGCGACGTACAATTCACGGACCCCCCCCCCCCACCCACCCAATCTCTCATGTACGGTTTCCATACACTGGAGGGCACACACGCCTTCCCCCCACCCGAGCATAAGTACTTCACAGATGGCCCCAACAAAGAAACACTGGCCACTCTAGAGCAGTTTGAAATACGTGATCGGTCGGGAAAAGAGGAGAAAATTAAGTGACATTTTTTCACCCCTTCCTGGCGGTCACAGCCATTTTAAATCAAATCTCTTATTCGGAAACTGATAGCAAAAAAAGTAAGTGACGTTAATTCACCGAGAATCACACCTTCACTTCAAGAAAAACGATTGGGGGGGGGGGGGGGCGGGGGGAGGAGGGATGAATAAAGCAGTAAGTGCGGGCCAGAGAGGCCGACAGTCTTTACAATGTCGTAAAAAAGCAATGGCGGGAGGAAAGTGAAGAAATGGGCGGAGCTTCTTCCTGCATTGTTTTCGGCTTTGATCAATATCAGTGGCTGTCAGCTGTGAGTGATTGACCGCAGCTAGGATTTATATTGGCAGATTTTACTGTGAAGAAAATGGGCTGGGAGGGGGAGGGGTGGTAAGGGTGTAATCATGTGGTCGGTAACTGCTGTACATAATCTTTAGATGAACGAAAGTGTTTCTACACAATTCAATTCGGAAACTAACTATAGACAAAGTCAACCCATATCCTCTCTCCCAAACGAAACCTAGTAGGAACTATTAATCCTCTCCTCACTCTCTAGGTGCCAGACCAAACAGCCCTTCTGGGGGCTTTATGGAAGGAGAAAAAAAGAGGAAGAGGAAGAAGAAAAAGTCAGGAGAAGAAGAAGAGGAGGCAAGACTTGGCAAAGACGACAAGAAACAAGAAAAAAAAAAAAAGAAACAAAAGAAATTACAAATAAAAACAAGAAAAGGGAGGTGTAAATGCTCACAACAGACAGAAGATCCTCTTCAAACAAATACCTCAACAGAGATCCTCTTCAAACAAATACCTCAACAGAGATCCTCTTCAAACAAATACCTCAACAGAGATCCTCTTCAAACAAATACCTCAACAGAGATCCTCTTCAAACAAATACCTCAACAGAGATCCTCTTCAAACAAATACCTCAACAGAGATCCTCTTCAAACAAATACCTCAACAGAGATCCTCTTCAAACAAATACCTCAACAGAGATCCTCTTCAAACAAATACCTCAACAGAGATCCTCTTCAAACAAATACCTCAATGCAAACCAAGTGTTTCTACAAAGAGTCAAGATTACAATATCTCTGTAATCATTTTCTACAGTGGAATCATGGTGTAATGCGTTAAAGAACACGGGATCAGAGGGTAAAGCGACACACGAAACTGCCAAATTGAATCATAATGTTAGAGTTTGGGCACCTTGAAACAGTTGGTAATGGCCAACCATTTATTCACTGAGATACCATTTTACCGAGTAAATTTTGTTATGTGGGTTTAATTTATAGAGGCGAGATGTGTATTTTGAAAACAAATGAACAAATAAATAGATAATTAAGTAAATAAATAGATAACACGTTGTTTCCCTTTCAAAAGAATCGTGAGTGCACCGATTTTTGTAACTACTCTTACTCAAAATGATATCCAGCACCTTACCTTTGATGACGGTAAATGAAAGGTATCGATATTTTAGAGACAAAGACAAAACCTGATAATAAACGATGCACGGCGCAGGAGGCGGTCAGAGAGCTTATGCGTCGTGTCCAGTGTATCACGTACGACAGAGCATTCAAGCAAAGTCTTAATTTATTTGCAGAACATTGTCTTGCGGGGCATCTACTTATCTAACCTGACGAAATCTTCTTCTTCTGTATTGTGATTTAAAGGAAGGATATGGCACTGAAATTGCATGTAAAATCTGTTTCATGCTGTGAACAAAATTATCGAGACCATGATTTGATAAATTTAAACAATTTAATGAGCTGTTCTCAAATCTGTAAAACAAAGTGAAATGACCATCGTGTCAGCGTAATTACGATTCGTCTTCCCTGTTGTCTAGAAGGTTAAATTTCAAACTCAAACTCAGCTTTAACCCAAATTGACCCCGTGGCACTGATTCTTTTTTTCCAGGCAGTTTTGACTATGATCATCAAAGTCCTCGTGGAGATGGTCACCCTGGCACGCCCCTAGGCTGCAAGACCAAAAAGCCCAGGAAAGCCCGGACAGCCTTCACAGATCATCAGTTGTCAGTACTAGAGAAAACCTTTGAGAGACAGAAATATCTCAGTGTGCAGGATCGAATGGAATTGGCAGCGAAACTGAACCTGACCGATACTCAAGTCAAAACATGGTATCAGAACAGAAGGTGAGTATCTAGTTACATAAGAATATTCACAAAATACCACTGTGATACGGGAAAAACACAGTATTGAGTAAATGAGTATCAGAAAAGTAAAAACGATTCTGCATGTTCACACTACACCTTCTGTGCATTATGTTATATGCCTCATCTCATGTCTAGGTGCCCCCCCCCCCCAACCACAAGATTCCCATACAGGGTAATCCTTCCTTCCCCCTCCTCTGGTTAAGAATCATGGAGGCATTGGTGTCGGGTGAACAGAATTGCCCCTCTCCCCTCCCACAGTGTAAAAGGCAGCGATGGGCCCAAGGATTCTACACCCGTCCTATGCTCGCTGCCCAGCCCTTTCTTCTCTGCTTATCTATCTATCTATCTATCTATCTATCTATCTATCTATCTATCTATCTATCTATCTATCTATCTATCTATCTATCTATCTATCTATCTATCTATCTTTCTATCTATCTATCCATCTATATGTCTATCTATCTATCTATCTATCTATCTATCTATCTATCTATCTATCTATCTATCTATCTATCTATCTATCTATCTATCTATCTATCTTTCTATCTATCTATCTATCTATCTATCTATCTATCTATCTATCTATCTATCTATCTATCTATCTATCTATCTATCTATCTATCTATCTATCTATCTATCTATCTATCTATCTATCTTTCTATCTATCTATCTATCTTTCTATCTATCTATCTATCTATCTATCTATCTATCTATCTATCTATCTATCTATCTATCTATCTATCTATCTATCTATTTCTTTACCTCCTACCCTCTCCGCCCCTTTCTTCTTTGTGTGTGTGTGTGAGTGTGTTCCTCCCCCCTTCCCCTAGTAGATCCTCTAGTGACGAAAAGATAGAGCCAGAAATAAAATATTTAAGATATCGAACCCAAGAGCCAATGCCGTCCACACTGTGTGTGTCTTCAATGTCTCGAGTGTTTTGACAAACTAGATAGCAAAGAGGAGCCTCGCCTGTCCCACGCCTAATGGCAGTCAGCTTGAAGTGCTTATACACGTATTTAGCGCGGTGGTGGGTCCCGGGGCCCCATTCAAAATGATAGACAGCCCAGTGTAGGAGCTCCTAAAGAGAGCAATTTCTTTTTCTGTTCACCCCAAGATTTTAAGAAGATCGTATTACAAAGCTGTTTTGAAATTTCTGGAATGAACCGTTCAAATTAATGGAGATTTAAAAATGTAAAATATAGCAACATTTCACAAATCTTGATTCACAGAAACATTGATGACATTATATACTCAAAGTTACTCTGAACGCCTTTTTAGCGAGTAATATCGAAATCTAAAAAGATTCAATTATTGTGATACACGGAGCTTTTCATACCGACTATTGTACATTTGTATAATTTCTCATTATTCTCTAATTAAACACAAGAGCAATCAGTTTTCAAGTTTTTGGGTTTTTTTTAATGGCAAGTACATAGTGGCGTATCTAAGGTATGGCGGGCCTGGCACTTGCCCTCGGGGCCATTTGAAAGTGGTGTTTTCGAGATGGAGGGGGGGGGGGGGGTGGGGCGCCGCTGAGCATTTTCTATATACGACAGACAAACCATCTGGCGTGCAAAATAATGTAAAATGATAATAATAATAATAATACTAAGGTATCAGATGTAAACAAGGTGCAGTAGCAAGTTTTATGTTGCGCCACCATTTGTTAATTAAAAGATTATGACCTTGAATTGTATTTTGAACTGATGGTATGATATAGTTACATGAAAGACAGGTGTCAGATGTTTGGACAAGGGCGTAATTTCAATGCTTGCCAAAGGCGGTGTTTTAAGTAGTATCGCCCCTGCAAAATATCTTAATGAAGTTTGTCAAATACCAGCTCCTCTCTGGGCCTTTAACTGAAAGAGTTCCTATGAAAATGTTCCTTTTATGTGCTATTACTCTGCCCTGGTGAAGATTAACACTGCAGCAGATTCCAGCTGACCTGCCAAAATCTTCGCTCGATGTCGTCCAAACCTTTAATTAACGAAGGCAAAAAATTATTTCATTGTAAATCTAAAAATTATTATCTGAATGCTTACCCGCAGCAAACCTTTAACAAAAGCAACAATTATTTTATTGTAAATTAAAAAATAATCATCTGAATGCTTAAAAGCAACAAACATCTCCAACAATTCATGATGCACTCTTGTAAAAGTGCACTGCATGTCTCCCATTCTCTAAATGTG